>CM068961.1:18133084-18149681 GCA_035128595.1 Eptatretus atami | reverse complement strand
TTTATATTTATTTTTTTTTTAATTTTAATTTTTTTTAATTCTCAAAACACTCCCGTGCATACCCCAAGTACAACCAGCCGTTTTCATCCAATTCCATACAGTGGTTCACGAGTACATAGAAGTTAAACAAACAGACGCTTCTCAAAATTATAGTTTGAAAATACATATTTGCTGTTTTGTCTCCTTGAAGAGAGCCATTCCAGCTTTGTTTACCATAAATGTCCTGTTGCTCTGAATACCAAACTCCAGGAAGCACCCTTCACCACCTAATGGGAAAAATACGGAGACATTTGTAAGACCCGAATGCAGACAAATCCTTTGTTTGCTTTGTCCAAAAATTTTGTTTTTCTACTTACCAACTGGAATTTTTTTTCTGCAGATGTTTCTCAGCCCCAAGTCGACATTGCCCAGAGGATCAAGCAGTCGGCCGCAATGAAGGGGTTTCCTTTCACTGCAGCTTTTCTGCTGATCCTTCACCGACGCTTGAATGGTACTATCGTGACGATGTGCTTCTTTCCAATAAATCACGGTGAGATTTATAGAATTTGCCTGGACTGCAGAATTGGTGGTTACATATATTTATATATCTTCGTTCATTGGAAATTGATCTATTCTCGATGCCATGTTGGCAAATGATATGCTAAGAGTTTGGTTTCAAAGTTTACCTCGTTTACCATGGATGATAGATGCATGTTTAGGCTGATTTTTAAGCTATCATCAAACATGCTTCTACTTAATGATAATGCTGATGTTTATTTCCTTGTCCCAGCTTCACCATATATCCAAATGGAACACTCCATATGCCCAGGTAAAACCGAGAAACTTAGGAGAGTACCGCTGCCTTGGCCTGGGTGTCGAAGGCAAGACTGCGGAAGCAAGGCAGTTCTGTCTTTTGCAGGTGAACTGTAATGTCAAGACATGTTGCAAAGTAATGACATTCAATGTACACTTGTTTTGTTTGAGGTAATAGGAGTCCAATATCATAAAGTTTGGTCCAATTCAACCATCACTCATTATTTAGTGCAGTTAACCAGTTATCACCTCTTAATATATATATATATATATATATATATATATATATATATATATATATATATATATATATATATATATACATGTTGCAAATAGGCTTACATATAACAAAATATTTTCTCGCTTATTTGGACTGAGCAAGCAGGTACGATGCTGTTTACCATTCGAGGTTGCTCCATTGGATTAAAAATTGTCTCAGATCAGATTTGGTGGCATAATAGTTAGGTGCCCACACTCAATCTGAGAGGTCAGTGGTTTGAACTCGACCCCGGCCGAGTCGTACCAAAGATTTTAAAATAAAAATGATGCATGCTGCTTCCTTGCTTGATGCTTGGCATTTTAAAAGGGAAAAGCATGGGAAAACAGCCATGGGTTGGCAACCATTGCACAGGATTGATGTGCCTCATGGCCTCCTGCATTGAAGTTCCTTGTGAGGAAACATATTTATTTGTTTGTTTGTTTGTTATAGACATACACATCGATGGTTCAGCTCACACCAAGCAGCAATTGTTGAGTTTGTTATTGCCCGTTATTTTATTAAACCTTTGAAAAAAGCATTTCACTGAAATAAATCATTTGTTGCTTTTTGAAGCAGGCCAGCGGTGTGTGCTGGCTTCTCCAACCAATAACAATGACTTGATTCCCTCCTCACCCCCACACGCCTTTCCTCCCTTCCTCACTTTACCATCATGATCCAAAATGTTGCGATCAGAAATTGGTGAGATGGTGCCCTTTGAATCGATGATCGCACGATCAGGTGAGCGTTGGAGTGCGCACTGTGATCCCCCATTTGGGCTACCAGTGCCCGAACTTTGGTTGGAGGTGGATGGAAAGCGCCTACCATCTGCAGGCCGTATCAGAGCAAACCAGGGACTTCTGATTCTGGAGCCAGCACAGCCAGGCGATGAAGGGGATTACGTGTGCCATGCTAAAAACCGTGCAGCCACAGACAACAGCATCTGCCCTTCATTATTGCAAGTACGTATGTTCTGATTGGAATTACTGATCTGGTAATGGATTTATAAATTCCTGGAACAGTATGTCCCAATCAGTGTTACAGCAGTATGCCATATGAACCAAGGAGGTCTGTTGATGACTGAAGGCTGTATATTGGAAGTGGATCATGTTTTTGTTTGACAGCTCATCCAGTGTGGATCACAGCTCCTGTAGAGAGTCGGCTGCCGGAGGGTCGTCCAGGCATTCTGCACTGCCTTGCGAGTGCTAGTCCCAAACCGAGTGTAGGTTGGTTCAAAAATGGCATTGACATTACTGAGGTTAGTATATAGCACCTTGATTTTCTCAATCAAGACTGCTAGATTCTCAATTTTTTTATATATTTTTTTATCACCTGGCTACAACTTTTCCTGCTTATTCCATTTCCCTCCACCCCTCCTCACACCCTGCTTTCCCCCACTTAATTGCTCAATCATCATTCCCATTCACTTTTCCATTGTTGTACTACTTTGTGCATTTGTGCATGGGTTACATAGTCCATGAAACTCCTTGAAAGCTAAAAAAAACGTCTTGAAAATCATCCCAACTCCTGGAGATGTTCATAGATTCTCAAATGTGGTAAATTCTGCCCAATCCAATATTCAGTTTCTTTGGTGTTTTTCCTTGATGTTTACGTCAACGATTTATGTGAAATACACAAGAGCACTTGATCAATTAATTGTGCATGTGTCTCCTGCTATGTCCAAGATTTTAAATTTTGATTGCCCTTGACCAAGCCACAGAGAGTACATTAGATTGGCTCCTTTTCAGATGGGTTAGCTCACAATGTCTGATTCATACGACACATGAAAAGCTTTGATCTCAGAAATGTGGGCGAAAGTGCACTGAACGGTTCAAAGTGTCAAAGCTTCTCCATTGCAAGGAAGTCGATGAGCGTTATCTAGACTTTTACTAAAACTGTACATTTTTATGCAAAGAAGGTTCCAGCTCCAAAAGAAATCCATGAATCCATGGGGCTGTATATGGAAAGGAGTTTCTTGTATTCTACAGCAGTGAAATTGGCAGCTGATTTTAAGTGTTGGTGTGATTCCCTTGAAGATGACCTTGGGTCAGGATGGCTGGCCGAAACCATTATATTTCTGATCACCTTAGAACACCAAAACAAAAGAATAAAGAGCTCAAAAAACGGAGGGGAAACTTCCATATAATTGATATGTTTAATTATTTTTAGTGCTGCTCAACAATAAAAATGAATTTGTGCAACCAAAGTGTTCCTGTTGAGTGTTGCCTCACCTCATGCGGTGGAAGGATTGGGGGTGGTGGGTTATTCCCCCCCCCCCCCAACTGTGATGTGTTCTCATGCCTGACTGACTGTAGTTTAAAAACAATTTTCATTGTCGTTTTAACAGCGACTTCTCAGTTTTACTTTTTGTGATCTTGTTGCCGACTGTGTGCCACATTTCACAGTTTATCTTCATAATTCTTATATTGTTTGCATGTGTCCATGCAGTGTTTAATGCATGGATCTACATTCAGGATGACTTGTAAAGCAACAGCAACATAAATAAAGAACAATTTGATGTTAGTTATTTTTGTACAAGAAGTTAAGGTTTCTGGAAGAGCTAGAACACAGAATGGAATAGAAGAAGAAGAAGTTAGTGAAGGGGACACCAACAGCAATGTAGAGGGACACGAGGGGGAAGGAGGTCAAAGGGGTGGGGGGTTGAACAAGCTAGATACAAGTTCAAACACAGCAAGAGATGAAGGGAAAAACTGTGGATGAAACAAATAGAACAAAGAAAAAGAGGATGAGAATGAAGGAGGGCACGGGGAAGGTTAATGATGTAGAAAAGATCATGAGATTCGATGGAAGATCACCTGCAATGTTGTGAATAGCTATCCTGAACCCTGGAGGATGAATGAGATAAAACAGAATGAGGAAGTTGGTTCCACACGTGAGTGGGAACGAGGAACAATGAGTGGAGGTTAACAATAAGCATGGATTTGGGGTTTCACCACTAGCTCTTCCAGGAGCCTTAACTTTGTATACAAACGAACTGCGATGCGAGAGTAGCAGGATTGAAAAACATATTCCAAGTGTTGGGCAGCTCGTGATTCGATCTTGGTCTGCGGAGATGGCACAGGCTGCTCTCTGCTTTTCTGATAGTTGAGAGATGCAACAGTAGAGAGGAGTCATCAGCAAAGAGATGAGCAGGATTTTTCCAGAGGATCGGGACATGACGAGGAACATGACTGGGCAAAAGACACTGCCTTGGAGCATTCCAGCCTCAACAGGAGATGAGAGAGAGGATCCCATTGAGGCATGCACTGTCTACAAGAGTGGAGAAAGTCAATAAGCCATGTGTAGAGTTGCCTTGGATGCCACAGGTAGAGGATTTATAGAGAATGGCAGGGTTCCAGACTGCATTGAATGCTCAAGATATGTCCAGAGAGACTGCCCTGATCGCAAGTCTGTGGTTGAGAGAGCAGAAGCAGCATGTCTGGGGTGGAGTGACTGAGTATAAATCTGAACTGATGGTCTGAGATTAGGTCATCAGAGAAAAGGAAGGATTTTATGTTGACTCTCATGATGTGTTTGTGGATTTGTATCCATTTGGCTAAACAAGGTGTGTGTGCATGTGTGTATTTCTTCTTTGTTTTTGTTTTTGTCTTGTTTTGTGTTTTGTTTTTTTTTCGATTGTTTTTTTTGTTTGTTTTTTGAAATGTTTTTTTGGAGATGCTACAAATAGATTGTGATTTTTCTTTTTCTTTTTCATTTTTTTTTCTTTTTTGGGTTTTGTCATGCATTTTCATTGTCTGCTATTTCATTCTTTGATTACATTCTCTAAATCAAGACTGAAAAATAATAATGCAAAGTTTTCACTGTGCTTTGTTTCATTGCTATTGTCTCTCCTGCCAGGATTCACGATTCCAGGTTTTATTCAATGGCTCGTTGCTTATCCTGTCTGTCGAGGTGTATGATGGAACAATATACACTTGTAATACCAGCACCCCTGCTGGTCTCTTAGTGCTGCAGCCAGGGTCTATGTCTTGGGTAAGCTTCTCATGATTGAAAATGGAGATTTTATGGTAAAACACATTTAAAACTAGTGGAGCACATAGTTTCGCCTCCCACGTTCATTCTTAACAAAAATACAAAAATACATCATTAACTGAACACTCTGCTATTATGGCCCATATGCCCGTATCATTCATGCATCCGATTATGTCATATAGTTTCTTGGCATAGTTATGATGTCATAAGTTTAATTCTTCGCTCGTATTAGGTCGTAGATCAGATATATGAAGTTTCAGACCAATTATGGTGGGAATACCACTTCACCGGTGATGTCATCGTTTACACCCTATATAACCCATGGGGAGTTCATGACATATGCCGTTTAATTTTTTTTTCATTAAGTAGTTTAAGAGAAAATTATGTCCAATTTTTCCCTTTAATCCAATATAGCTGCTATACCATGTGACCTATAAAGTTAAAGTCATTAAAATATTCACCATGGGTGGTGGTGGTCGTATGGCAGCTTAGCTGCCGGGGTAGCTATCATTTCTTGAAGCGTGACTGTGTCGCTGATGCAGTGCCCCTCTACCAGTACACACACTGGAACTGGTACTCATTTCGCCGACCTCGGAAGGATGACAGGCTGAGTCAACCCCCTGGTGTATTAATTCAGCGGCCGACGGGGCTTGAACTCAGGACCCTAGGATCCTAAACTGCCACCCTAACCACTGAGCCAACACCAGGCTCACCATGGGTAGTTCCTCCTATGTTTAAGTACTGCATCAATCGGACAAGCAGTTGCAGAGAAGAACTTTTTTATGGTGAAAAACCAGATGCGCGCGCGCGCGCGCGCCCCCACACACAACACACCACACACACACACACAACACACACACACACACACACACACACACACACACACCACACACACACACACACACACACACACACACACACACACACACACACACACACACACACACACATTCCAATGGTCCTGCATCCCGTTCGGGGTGAGACTAATTAATTTAGTAGTTTTCCGCTTTTAGGTTAAGCATTTTTTTACCCTCGCCAGGGGAGAGGGTATTGCATTTGGGTCCGTTTGCTACTTGACAAAAAAAAAAATTTTTTTTTTGACAAGTATGTTGATCGCCTCCATTTGTTGTTTGTGTTGTGTTGTTATGGCGTTTGTGTGTTTGTTTGTCTGTCTGCTCGCCTCTAGCCCAAACCGCTCAACCAATCATTTCGAAATTTGCAGAGATTAATGTCACCAATGCTGCGACGTCCCGCATTGAAGTTTCGTAAAATTTGGTCGACCGAAAAGATCTACATAAGCCAATAGGCCAATTTGAGCCAAATTTTCTAAAATCCTCCATTTTCATCCGATTTACTTGAAATTTCAACAATATTTGCATTTCAGGTAAGTGAATTCAACCACCTATTACCTTTAAGGTTATCTTAGGTCAAAGGTCAACATGGGCAATAAGGTCAACCCAAAATAAGCCAATTTTTTTCATTGTTTCTAAATCCTCAATTTTCATCGAATTGACTTGAAATTTGAACACCATTTACATATTATGAGGTCACTGAATTCAACCACCTACTAATTTTGAGGTAAACATAGGCCAAAAGGTCGACATAGGCCATAGGCAAAATTTTCTAAAATCCTCAATTTCATCCATTGACTTGAAATTGAGAGCATGTCATTCAGGTCGCTGAATTCAACTACCAATTCATTTTAAGGTCAAAAGGTCAACACAGGCCTAATTTCTAAAATTTATGGGGCCAAAAACTAAATATATCACGATATCTCAAAAAGTTGTGGCCGAGTTATCACAAAACAAGGTGGATGAGTTGATTACATGACAAGAACAAGGGGATTGGATTTTGTTTCGGATCCAGCCCATCAGTGGGATACAAAACGTAAACTGTTCCACCTGGCAGGTATGCGCTCCACTGAGTTTCCACTCTACTTTGTGCTGTTTTGCCAAATTGTCACTCAGTGATTTTTCATTACTTGGCGAAATCTTCGATTTTGTCAAGTATGTTGGTCTGTTCCGTTTGTTGTCTTCTTGTTTGTTTGTTTGTTTGAACCTTTTCATGTACTCTGGCCAAATCCTACAAGTCGTCTGCGTCTATGCATTTGATTGTATTTCATGAGCCACCGGTCACGCATCTCCTCCTTTTTTACCTCGCAAAACAAGACCCAAATGGCGCGTGCGAGACCTAGCTACATCTTTCCAGGTATGATCGTGTTCCACTTATTAATTTATTTTACACTTCTGATAGGCAATGTTATTTCTTTTCTACTCTGATTTGTACCGACATAGCAATCACTGTGGAGTACGAGTCCGCGTACCAAACCCCGTCTTAATCGGACTAAACGTCACGACGTGACGTCACACAACGTGAAAACACATTTTTGGACATAACTCAGTGACTGGAAGTCGTAGCGACTTCCGGGTTGACGCCAAATTAAACTTCAATTCAAATATCTAAATGATTACTAAATGCATTCTTATTACAAATTACGCATAGTTTTCGCAAGCGTATGACGTCAAAGTTTTGCTCATTGACGTCATTTAAAAAAATATTTACGCTCGTCAATTTTAAGCTAGCGTCCAATTGTCTTGATAGTGCTTAGTGTTTTCTCAAGGTCCGCGTTGGAGCCAGGTGTTTGTGCTGATAGGCCCACAGCCCAGGGCGGAAACACTGGGCACGCGAACGGAGGACTTAGGGCTGTAAGGCTTGAGGCAATGGATGTTCCGTGTGTTCTCAAATTTAACACGTGATAGCCAATCTTGCTGAAATAGTCTTGCGATCAAATCACGTCACAATCGCATTCTTCAACGTCAGAGTTACGTCAAAAAAAGGATGAGGAATGAAAACAAGCTTTTGAACATAACTCAGTAACCGGAAGTCATAGCGACTTCCTGTTTGACGCCAAAACAAACTTCAATGGAATATCTAAATGTTTTAAAAGTTATGTTAGTACAAATATTGCCACAGTTTTGCACAGCTTGAATGACATGATATGTTATTTGGTCGTTGATGACGTCTCAAGTTAGAGGTCCTTCTTTTACTACTCCAAGAGTTTTGTAAGATTGCTCTCGTTTGGTGCTCTAGCTTTAGTGTACTGTTTATGTTGTTAAAAATAGAATTATTTCTTGATTTGTTCTACAGGTCACAATTCTTAAACGATATGGATGATGATATTGTGTCACCAACAGTTTCCTGAATAGGATTATCGCATTCCAGATTTCTAAATATTAGTTAACTCATAGCTAACGATGAACTTGTTTGGTCAGCTGGCGAAGTGCCTTCAATATGCTACTCAGAGAAAATAGCTTCCGTTGGATGGAGATTTCTGATCAGCATACAACTTACATTATTTTTTCACTAATTATCTCAAATTTCGCTTCCATTACTCTAGTGAAACAATGGTTGGGGTAAGTTTGTGAATTACACGTAGGGTAATTTTAGTGGAATTTAGACACGCATGGCTATGTCTCGAACAACAAGTTGCTTGCACTTATTATATTGAAACTTGGAGTATTACTGTCTTATTTATGCAGTAAGTTAGTATGAAATACATGCTGTACGAAAGTTTTTGTGTATTCTGAAGATTGACCCAGTAGTCAAAGGTAGCAGCAACTTCTAGCCCCCCAAGAGACGGTACACCCTTAACAAATCATGTGAAAAATCTAACACATCTCGAGTAAGAATTACCATATTTTTTTGTGTTTACAACATGACTTCCCAAAGCCTGGATACACCGATCGGTATCGTAAGCTGTGGAAAAGCAATGTTCCTAGGTATTTCAGAATAGTAATACCTATGCTGCGAGATCATGAATGAGAGGGAGCACTAACATAGTATGTCTAGTTGTGTATATTCGTTCACAGGATTTGTCCGCTTGTAGCCAGTGCTTTTTAAATCGTATATGCTTGCAGTTGAGGATAAAATTCTTCAAATCTCCTCTGCTGCCAGTGTGTTATTCTAGTTTTTTTCGATTTGCTCTTGTAGCCAGTGTACTATTGACACAGCTTGTGACATCCCATACAATCCTGCTGGAGTTCAAGGACGCTCGGGTTCGCATAGATTGAGTGAAGGTAAATTGTTTTTTTGTGTACGATCCGCGATTTCCATATTTATCTAATGTTCCTGGAAAGCAATAGCACAACAAAAATAAATTATAAACACCAAGCGACATGTCCTGAGTGAGCACCATATCCCAGACGGATGGACCACGCACAATCGGTACATGGGGAAAGAAGATACACCCCAACTTATATGTCGTCTCGCAAGTGTATCGACGATGCTAACGCATGATTTTTCAATTAGTCCTGCCAAAATGTGCATGAGTGGATATTTGCAAGTACCTAAGTAGACTTCAAGGTCGATCTTTGTAGTGTGGTTATCTGTGATTTTAGTCTCCTCAGGGTGTCGGTTGGAATAAATACATCGTATAGAATAGGTTTGTCTGCAGGAGCACAGTTATCATTGCGAAATTTTTGTAACTTTCTCGCATATTCAGAGCGCACATATTCAGGCGATCGCCTGCGTCTCGACACCAGTGGACAGCCATTAAACTTAGACGCAGATGTCTGGTTAAAAAAACTTGTACCACCAAATCAGTACCCAACGACGCACGGCTTCAACTCTTGCTTCGTGTCGCTATAATTCCGCGCCAGCCGTCTGTGGAACGTAGAAACCCTAATTCATTCTCGGACGTTAGATTTTATCTCGCAGAGCCCATCGTCTGGCTCATCCTTCTATGGGGCCAAGTATTATAGGTATACCAGATGGTCTCGGCGCGCTCTAGCCTAGCATTCTTTTTTCTTTGATCGGGAGCGCATCTCCCTTGACCTTCACCCATGACCAATATATACTTGTCTAATCTGTTGCTGTCTATATTCACTCCACTACAGTAGTCACGTCTAGTCCACGACAGCCCACAGAACCCTAACCTCTTCGAGAGTAACTCTCGTTCTGGTTGCATTCGTGACTATCGCCATATCAGGAGCAGGCCCTCAGCTGTATACCCGACGCGTGGCCCTGTGTCCACGCGTCCCTTCTCAAATTCTGTCCGCACAGAAGGTTACAAAGGTCACTTCTATATGGTCGCATTACTATGCTACGCGAGGTCAGAGCGGAATACCTTTTTTTTGAAGTAATACCTGACTCGCGATCCGTCTACTCACCGAGGCCTTGTGGTCCGACATGCGCGCGACATTCGTAGTTCATGGAGAGACATGGCGGCGTAGCGTCTGCAGTCAGCCAATCAGTACGGTGGACAACCATATACAAAATATATTTATTACGAAGGCAAGTGAAAACAACTGAGTGACGGCACTAGGCGCCGCCATGCACAACCATGTCAGTATGAGGGATTCCGACGTGTCCAATAAACGAGAGAGCACTGTGTTTACTAACACGAGTAATATTGACCTCTCAAGGCGCGATCAAGATGTGTACCTCTAGAGAAACCTAATAGCGGTGTAGTACCTGTGGCCAAGTGGAAAGATTGAACAGCCACGCCATGCCCACCAGTGTGCTTGCCAAGTAGACCTCATGTCACCTTCGAAGAACCTCCAAAAAACCCTCTGGAGCTCGGATCTGCCGACCGTTGGCACGGGTTATCGCGAGGCCCAGACCAGACAACTATCTTGGTTCCAGTTGCGCTTACTAGGCTTAAACGCCAACGCATTCGTGGCTCACTCGGCAGATCTCCCCGGGCGGCGTAGGCAGATACTGGTCCTCAAGGGCCGATGGCCTCGCGTGGCCCTGTGTGTTATAGCCGCAGCCGCGTGCCGTTCGATCTCACGCTGCCAGGTGTGTGGACCTTCAAAGAAGTCACACCGTGCAGTCACCGTCTGCGCTTTGGCTAAAGAGTTAACGGATCACCCTACGGGTGACATTGGTTTTTTGTCTGTCTGTCTGTTTGTCCGTACAGAACTTTTGAGTTTTTCTCTGCAACCGCTTGTCGAATTGAGACGAAATTTTCACCATAGGAGCGGCTATTCATGTGGAATGTTTTGATGATAATTATGACATCATAGGTCACGTGGTGTGGCAGCCATATTGGAAAAATGGAAAACTTTGGATCTCTGTATCTCTGAAACCGTACCAAGGAAAAAATTGAAACTTGGCACATGGCAAGTCCTCTTCATGGGGAATAAGTGTGATTTTTTTCTATGATGTCATAGGTTCCTTCATTATGATGTCATAATTGCATATGCAGCACGCTACATCTGATCAGTATGAAAATTTTTGAGGGTCATCTTGGGATAAAATGGTCCACAGAAAAAAAGTTGATGGATGTTATCGGTCATGTGATTTGGCAGCCATATTGTTAAAAAAAAACAAAAACCTTAAAAAATCTTCTCTGAAGTGGCTGAACAGATCGAGGAGAAACTTTACTGGTGTGACCATCTATCCATGAGGAATAAAAGGTTCACATATATGATGTCATGGCTCACGTGGTTTGGCAGCAATATTGGATTGAAGAAAATATTTAATAATGTTTTCTCTGGAACCGCTTAATCAATTAAAGTGAAACTTCAT
The DNA here is from genome assembly GCA_035128595.1 of Eptatretus atami. Lineage (NCBI taxonomy): Eukaryota > Metazoa > Chordata > Myxini > Myxiniformes > Myxinidae > Eptatretus > Eptatretus atami. The sequence goes on along the minus strand of CM068961.1, from coordinate 18,138,109 downwards.
AATTACGATCTAATAACGATGGGGAATACATGTTTTATATTTCAACTTGATCGGACACATGGTCTGGCAGCCAGAATTATTTATTTTTTTCACCTGGTTTCTTTTTGATTTTTTGAAATGTAATTTAATTTAATTATTTTTTTAATAAGGCTCACTTTGCTGTGCCTGGGTGGGTTTGAGGGTGAAGTTGCTACAACCTCCGTCATGTGACTCTTAGTCGTCCTGGAAGCAGACAATGGTGATGGTGCAGTGGGAGAAGGCAGTGGTGATGGTGCACCAAGAGCAGGCAGTGGTGAGGGTGCACCAGGAGCAGGCAGTGGTGAAGGTGCACCAGAAGCAGGCAGTGGTGAGGTTGCACCAGGAGCAGGCAGTGGTGAGGGTGTACCAGGAGCAGGCAGTGGTGAGGGTGCGGAGAGTGCAGGCGGTGGTGAGGGCGCGGAGAGCGCAGGCGGTGGTGAGGGCGCGGAGAGCGCAGGCGGTGTGAGGGCGCGGAGAGCGAGGCGGTGGTGAGGGCGCGGAGAGCGCAGCGGTGGTGAGGGCGCGGAGAGCGCAGGCGGTGGTGAGGGCGCGGAGAGCGAAGGCGGTGGTGAGGGGCGGAGAGCGCAGGCGGTGGTGAGGCGCGGAGAGCGCAGGCGGTGGTGAGGGCGCGAGAGCGCAGCGGTGGTGAGGGCGCGAAGCGCAGGCGGTGGGAGGGCGCGGAGAGCGCAGGCGGTGGGAGGGCGCGGAGAGCGCAGGCGGTGCGAGGGGCGCGAGAGCGCAGGCGGTGGGGAGGGCGCGGAGAGCGCAGGCGGTGGCGAGGGCGCGGAGAGCGCAGGCGGTGGCGAGGGGCGGAGAGGCGCAGGCGGTGGCGAGGGGCGGAGAGCGCAGGCGGTGGCGAGGGCGCGGAGAGCGCAGGCGGTGGGCGAGGGCGCGGAGAGCGCAGGCGGTGGCGAGGGCGCGGAGAGCGCAGGCGGGGCGAGGGCGCGGAGAGGCAGGCGGTGCGAGGGCGCGGAGAGCGCAGGCGGTGGCGAGGGCGCGGAGAGCGCAGGCGGTGGCGAGGGCGCGGAGAGCGCAGGCGGTGGCGAGGGCGCGGAGAGCGCAGCGGTGGCGAGGGCCGGAGAGCGCAGGCGGTGGCGAGGGCGCGAGAGCGCAGGCGGTGCGAGGGCGCGGAGAGCGCAGGCGGTGGGAGGGCGCGGAGAGCGCAGGCGGTGGCGAGGGCGCGGGAGCGCAGGCGGTGGCGAGGGCGCGGAGAGCGCAGGCGGTGGCGAGGGCGCGGAGAGCGCAGGCGGTGGCGAGGGCGCGGAGAGCGCAGGCGGTGGCGAGGGCGCGGAGAGCGCAGGCGGTGGCGAGGGCGCGGAGAGCGCAGGCGGTGGCGAGGGCGCGGAGAGCGCAGGCGGTGGCGAGGCGCGCGGAGAGCGCAGGCGGTGGCGAGGGCGCGGAGAGCGCGGGCGGTGGCGAGGGCGCGGAGAGCGCGGGCGGTGGCAGGGCGCGGAGAGCGCGGCGGTGGCGAGGGCGAGGGCGCGGAGAGCGGGGCGGTGGCGAGGGCGAGGGCGCGGAGAGCGCGGGCGTGGCGAGGCGAGGGCGCGGAGAGCGCGGGCGGTGGCGAGGGCGAGGGCGCGGAGAGCGGCGGGCGGTGGCGAGGGCGAGGGCGCGGAGAGCGCGGGCGAGGGCGCGGAGAGCGCGGGCGGTGGCGAGGGAGAGGGCGCGGAGAGCGCGGGCGAGGGCGCGGAGAGCGCAGGCGGTGGCGAGGGCGAGGGCGCGGAGAGCGCAGGCGGTGGCGGAGGGCGCGGAGAGCGCAGGGCGGTGGCGAGGGCGCGGAGAGCGCAGCCGGTGGCGAGGGCGCGGAGAGCGCAGGCGGTGGCGAGGGCGCGGAGAGCGCAGGCGTGGCGAGGGCGCGAGAGCGGCAGGCGGTGGCGAGGGCGCGGAGAGCGCAGGCGGTGGCGAGGGCGCGGAGAGCGGCAGGCGGTGGCGAGGGCGCGGAGAGCGCAGGCGGTGGGCGAGGGCGCGGGAAGACGGCGCAGGGGGGCGGGGGGCGAGGGGGGGCGCGGAGAGCGCAGGCGGTGGCGAGGCGGAGAGCGCAGGCGGTGGCGAGGCGCGGAGAGCGCAGGCGGTGGCGAGGGCGCGGAGAGCGCAGGCGGTGGAGAGGGCGCGGAGAGCGCAGCGGTGCGAGGGCGCGGAGAGCGCAGCGGTGGCGAGGGCGCGGAGAGCGCAGGCGTGGCGAGGGCGCGGAGAGCGCAGGCGGTGGCGAGGGCGCGGAGACGCAGGCGGTGGCGAGGCGCGGAGAGCGCAGGCGGTGGCGAGGGCGCGGAGAGCGCAGGCGGTGGTGAGGGCGCGGAGAGCACAGGCGGTGGTGAGGCAGCGAGCGCAGGTGGTGAATGCAGGCAGTGGTTGTGCATTGGGTGCAGGCAGTGGTGAGGGTGCAGCAATCGAGATTGGAAGGAATGAGGTCTGGGAGATAATTTTCTTCGGTAATGAGACAATTAAATATGTAGATTCTTTTTCCTGCAGGAAGGATCATAGACATAGAATTCTGTGCAGTTTTGAAGGTGCATGAGTTCGGGATATTTAAGGAAAGGTAAATGACATCATATTGGGTCACGGTAGGAAGAAGTTGGTTGTGGTACACCGAGGAGCAAATAATTTTGGGAAAGTTTACTCTGACGATTTGAAAAATAGATACATGAGATTGAGTAAGCGGCTAAAAACAAAGGGTTGTGAGGTAATGTTTTCCGGGATTCTCCCAAGATTAGGAAATGATAGAGAAATTATGAGCAAAGTGATAGATGTCAACCAATGGCTAGAGGAAGGTTTTGCATTTAAGAAAGAAGCAGTGGGAATCATTTCGTGGACAAAGGGAGTGTTTCCAGAATGATGGCTATATGCTAAATAGAAAGGGGGCAGCAAGGTTTGCAGTGAGAATTGAGGAAGGAATTCAGGCTTTTCTCAGTCAGCGGAGGGTGGGGAATCTATCAAGGAAGGAACTGATGATAAAATTGTGATTAGTAAGGTCAGGGAAGAAAGTAGAATTTCAGGAAGGGAAAAGTTAAACATATTCTATACCAATGCTAGCAGTTTAAATAATATTATGGAAGAGCTTAAAGCCAAAGTAGATAGCGAGTACCGTATTTTCTGGTGGATAAACCGTGGCCGTGTTTAACCACACCCGTTTTTCACCCTCAAAAAAAAAAAACTTTTCCGGTGTATTAACTGCACCCATGTTTTTCGCCCTCAAAATAAATTAATGTATTGATCATTTTATTTTCTGATCTCGATCTAAATATGGTTGTACATTAACTTTGTATGGAACAAAGTGACGGAGGTATCAACATGCTCACTCCCATATCAGCTTAATTTTGTCGAACATCTGGAAATATCTCTTATTCTCATTTTCTTCACTGTAATGGTGGTCCCTCTCGGTATGTCGAAGGTAAGGGGGTCTGGTCGGAATTTCTGATCCTGCTGAGGGGATATTCATGCTCTTGGCGAAGCTTGATGATGTAGGAAGCATGTCGTCTTCTCAGCCATTTCATCAGGTAGATGTTGGGAGATGTGTGTGCAGCGTCAAACCGACAGTTGCGGGCTGCTAAAAAAGTGTTCATTTGGAATATTATTGAAATTCAGCATTGATCGTTTTTAGACTGATTTTTTTTCTATACCCGTGTATTAACCGCACCCCCAACTTTTACCTTTTTTGTCGATTAAAAAAAGTATGGCTTGTACACCAGAAAATACAGTGGCACGATATAGTTGCAGTAAGTGAGACATGGTTTAAGGAGGAGAGTAAGTGGAGAACAGGATTAGAAAGCTACAAGGTGTATCGGTGTGATAGGAAGGAGGAAATATGAGGAGTAGCAGTCTGGGTAAAGGACAGGATTGCATCAAGAGAAAAGGGTGATATTAATGTTGGATGTGATATTTAGGAGGAGGATTCTGCATGGGTAGAGATTGGAGATTGTGAAAACAGTAAGATACTGGTAGGATGCTTTTATAGGGCTCCGGTTGTGAAGGAAGAGGTGGAAGGAGGAGTACATGAATAATTCAAAAGGGCATGTGGTAAGGGAAGAGTATTAATTATGGGGGATTTTAACTTGCCAGGGATAGATTGGGTCCAGCAACAGGGAAAGGGCAGAGCAGATGAGGATTTCCTAGTTTTAGTCCAGGATTGCTTTTTAACCCAGTTTGTAGATGAGCCCACGAGGGGAGTGCAGTGTGAGACCTCCTTTTAAGTAACAATCCCAATAAGGTGGAGGAGGTGGAGGTTGGGGAGCATTTAAGAGCAAGTGACCATAAACATTGTGTGTGCAAAGATTCTGTGAAGGGTTAGAGTTCAGGATAGTAGGGTAAGGCTATTAGATTTCAGGAAGGCAAACCTTGAGGGGAGGAGGAGAGAGTTGGGTGATGCAGATTGGGAGAAGCTAACAATAGGACAATCAGCATCAGATAAATAGGAAACCTTCAAGGAGCAAATGTGTAGAGTGCAGATTAAGTACATTCCAATGAGGTGTAAAACTAGAAACAGAAAGAGGTCAGAGTGGTTGAGTAGTGAGATGAGGAACGCTATGAAGGAGAAGCAGAAGGCATATATTAGGTATAAAATAACAGGACTGGAGTTACATTCATATCACTGTCGGAGTAAGTAGAGGAAATTTAAGAAAATAACTTGTCAAGCCAAAATAGAGGATGAGAAGGACATGGGTAAGAATATTAAACATAATAGCAAGGCATTCTTTAAGTATATCAGGGGAAAAGAACAGGTTAGGATCAGTGTGGGCCCATGAGAAATAGCACCGGAGAGTGGTTAATGATGAAAGTGAGATGGCAGGCTTATTAAATAGGTATTTTGCTTCCATTTTTACACAAGAACAGTCAGGAGAATTGCATAGCTTCGACATCTATCAAGGAGGTGAAGAAAGGCTTTTGCAGAAGATCCAGATTGGAGTGGAGGAAGTAAAGGAGCAGCTTGGTAATCTGAGAGTAGATAAGGCTCTGGGTCCAGATAATATGCACCCAAGAGTATTGAGGGAGGTGGCTGAGCAGGTAAGCGAG
>CM068961.1:18105229-18133074 GCA_035128595.1 Eptatretus atami | reverse complement strand
ATATTTTCAATAGCTCACTGGAGTCAGGACAAGTACCAGAGGATTGGAGAGCAGCAAATGTAGCACCATGATTTAAGAAAGGATCCAGAGAAGAATTGGGGAAATATCGACCTGTTGGTTTGACTTCAGTTGTGGAGAAGGTGTTGGAGACATTAATTAGGGATGAGATGAGGAACCATTTAAATAAATACAAACTAATTAAAGGGAGTTGGTCTGGGTTTATCAAAGATATGTCTTGTTTCTTAAAATCTTTTGGAGTTCCATGAGGATTCTGATTGGGTGGAGAGGAAATGGCAGTGGATACTGGAACAGTAAGAAGGCATTTTAAGAAGGCATTTGATAAAGTACCACATCGGAGGTTTGTTAGCCAAAGTGAGGGCTTGTGGAGTGGCTGGTCAGGTAGCTAATTGGATTGGAAACTGGCTTTGTGGTAGGAAGCAAAGAGTGGCTGTGAGTGGGAGGAGGTCTTGCTGGGAGGATGTAAATAGTGGTGTACCTCAGGGATCAGTACTCGGACCATTACTATTCATTATTTATATCAACGATTTGGATAATAGGGTAAAGAGTAAGCTTTCCAAATTTGCAGATGATACAAAGCTTGGAGGTAAGGTAGATAGCAGAGGGGATGGTGATCAGATCCAGGAAGTATTGATACTTGCAGAGAATGGGCAAAGATTGGCAGATGGAATTTAACCTGAGCAAGTGTAAAGTGTTGGGGATGGGAAAGAACAATGAAAATAGAGGTTACATGATGCAAGGGGTAATTTTGGAGCGTGTCACACAGGAGGAGGATCTGGGTGTGGTAATAGATAGGGAAGGTAATTGATTCTGCTGGATTGATTCTGGGCCTAGCTAGACTCAGCTATGAGGAGCGGCTGAAGGAGACAGGGCTTTAATCACGAGAAAGAAGGCAGTTCCGAGGAGATATGAAAGAGATGTTTAAGAAAATGAAAGGTAAAGATAAAATAAGTGAAGATGAATTATTCAACAGAGTAGGCAGTGATAGGACCAGGGGCCATAGCTTGAGAGTAAAGAAGTAGAGAGTTAAGGTGGTAGCAAGGCAGGGGACTTTTACTCAGAGAGTACTTAATGTATGGAATGGCCTCCTTGGAAAGGTAGTGGCCACAGAAACAGTAGATAAGTTTAAATTAGAATTTGATAGGTACCTGGAAGTTATGGAGATAGAGGGGTATCGGGATGTTGGCAGGACTTTTCAGTAGCTTGAGCAGTGATGGGTGATTGTGTGCATGTGTACGGGGTTGATGGGTGTCTCGTAAAAGGGTGTTGTGTGGTTGATGTTGTGTGGTGGGTTTTTTTACCCAAGCCCATGATCCCTCCCCTGAAAAGAAGAAGAATTAAAAAAAAAAACTCCAAAAACTCCATTAAATTTAAACAAAAAAAAAACCGACACAAAAACAATTAAAAAATAATTTGCATTTTCTTATTTGATCTTGTGTTGATAAATTGATGTGGTGTTGATGTGGCGCAAGCATGATTGACTGAATGGCCCCCACCTGTGTCTAATTTCCTTGCGATTCCTTATGATTTTTCTTACGTTAAAGGCTCCAGTAAAGGTTCTCGTCACGGACTGTATAGTCCTCATCAAGCCAGGCCTTCAATGAAACAAAAAGAACTGAAGAAATAAAGAAGTGAAAAGTAGGACAAATAACCTAAGAGTTTTTGAGGAACTGGAAAACCTGCCTTTTGAAAAGGGGAAGGTTATAACTGTTAGGAAAGGCATGAGAAGTTAAAGAGTTCCAGAGCTTAGAGGTGAAGGGAAAGAAACAAATATCATAACGGCCCACCCTTGAATTGCCAACGGCCACAATATAATCATGGGACGTAGTGGCTTGTCGGGTATTTTGTGGTCGAGCTAATGACGGGAGCAGAAAGTGAAGTAATATCTATAGAAAAGGGAAAGAGAGCCAACATTACAGCGTAATTCAAGCAAGTTGAATTTTGAGGTCAATATATCATTTAAATCTATCATTTGGATCAATGGCCATTATTTTGTCTTACGTAAGCTATTTCTACATGTAGTTCACATAAATGTCAGACATTTTGTTTGAGGATCATCATTTGAAAAATTTAAATAAATATTTTGATATGAAGGACATTGGTACCCCATTTTCATAAAGTGATGTATGAAGAATGCCGACAGCAGTACTGTGTATGTTAAGATCAAATTGTGGACCAACAGAATAAATTTTGTCATTCAAAGGGTTTGTCTATGGAGGAATCACTGATTCATTTGGTTGCCCAATGCATCATACCAGCAGTTCAAGCCTCTAGAACTAGTTATGAGTCGAGAAGTGTTTAAATGGCATGATTAAAGACCTCTCCCTCTCTTGTGAGACTGGGTCATTATGGATATGCCATTCTGGAAAATTCCCCTCTTTCACAAAGTAGTGGAACATGATTGACCGATGCCACAATCCATCAGTAGAATTTGGTTTGATTTGAGAGACATGAGTGTATTTCAAACACATTTTCTGCTTTATTTATTTCATAATATATTCAAAACAGAAAGTTACAGGAGAAGGGTGAGACCCATGGTCATTAGAATAATCTTTAAGAACAGAAGACAGGGGAGATAGAAATATGGAGGGCTAAGACAGGGAGAGTTTGTTGATCTGGCCTTCAAATTCTGAAGATTGTAAATGGTGGGGAAAGGAGGAGGCAGCTGGTCCAATAATTTAGTGGTGTGAAGAAATTAATTGATTTTAGGTTCTCTATTCGGTTCTCTTTAGTGATTGATTCATTGATTAATTGACCTAAGGCTCATATTAGGGGTAATGAATCATTGGAAGACATCATTGTACATGTACAATGGAATTAATAGACAATAGAGCAATTGATACATAATGGGATTTGAACATATGATACCAGCCTCATGAGCCAAGTGTTCTGATGGGGATGCCAAACAAGATAACCCAATACTTATATTATGCTTTGAAAAACATCCAGGGAGTAACTGGTGGGTTTTCTCCGTTTGTCTTACAGAGAACCTAAAGTTTACACCTCAACCTCTACCACAGCAGTGCTTGGAATTGGGAAAGCACGGCAACCTACAGTGCCAAGCCACTGGTCGCCAAAAGCCAAATGTTACCTGGTCCATGGAAGGTGCAACCACAGTAATTGTGCCATTTCTGTTGTGTGCTAAAAAGCTGTTATGTACGAGAAATTATTTATTTTTATCTTCCAGCCAAAAGGCCTATTAATTTTTATGAGATAATTGGGTTTTTTATGCATCTCCATTTCACAAATGACAGTGATGCAACACAACACTAGGCTGAGTTTGTACTCGAATTTAATTCTGCCAGGATCAAAGATAAACTCTGAAAAGAAATCTCAGTCATTGTCAAATACATGAATGATAAACACAACTATAAACTTTCCATGTCTGTCATTTCAATTTGCTCCTCTTTCTCTTTTTTTATTTTTTCTCCTCTCAATCACTCTGTCTCCATCTCTCTTACTCTTTTGTCTTTTCTCTTTCTCTCTCTCATCATGTGACCATACGAAGGTGAAGAATCGCTACCTCATCACTTGTCCCAGGAACCTGGACGGCTGTTTTTTCCAGAAGTAAAGATGGAGGATCAGGGCCGCTACACATGTACTGCTAGCAACGAGCTGCAAGGTCACATTCGAGCCACTGTTAATCTACAAGTCGCAGGTATAGAAATGGGGAGAAAAGTGAAATAAATCTGAGAAACTTGATACTAACAAGGTGGATGGTTTATTTAGCTTGGTGGTGATTTATGAGATGAAGGATCAAAATCATCAGCAACAAATTGATTGATTGTTTTGTGATACTGTTTGCAAAACAAACACAGGCAAAATAAGCTGGTGTTGGCGTAGTGGTTAGGGTAGCGGCTTTGGATCCAAAAGGTCCTGAGTTCAAGCCCCGTTGGCCGCTTGAATTAATACACACCAGGAGGTTGACTCAGCCTGTCATCCTTCCGAGGTCGGCAAAGTGAGTACCAGTGTACTGGGCCGGTGTATGCCCCGGTTAGAATAGGTGTACCATATCCCTGTGTCGTAAGAGGCACCAGGGTTGCGTCAGGAAGGGCATCCGGCGTAAAACCTGTGCCAAATCATGATGCGGATCAAACGGATGATCCGCTGTGGCGACCCCTAACGGGAGCAGCCGAAAGAAGAAGAAGAAGAAGTTTGCAAAACTCAGCAGGGAGATTGCTGAAGGTGTGCCTTTTCGTTTCTCATTTGAAACCAGTGGTGGTAATGAAGGTGTGAGATCAACTGAAAATTTACTCCCAATCATGACTTTTATCCATTTTGTATTTTTATTCCTCAGCTGATGAAGTCACCGGAGGCATGATGTTTTTGGGTTGTCTGTCTGGCTGTCTGGCTGTCTCCTTCCACCTGTCCGTGTGTCCATGATAGGATTTCATTACCGCGATAACTTAAGAACGGCTGAAGGGATCTCAATCAAACTTGGTACAAGTATGTATAATGGGGGTGCACTAGGCCATAGTGTTGAACGGGGGGCTGGGGTCGAGGTTTGGGGATCCTTCCCCAGGTAATTTTATGAACTTGATTGTCGGAAATGGCATTTCCTGCATTCTTGGAAGTTTTCTGCAGTTCGTTGCGTTCTTCCCTGGCCCAACAGTTCAGCAGATTCATGATAACTAATGGGCCAAAGTGGCAAACTTGCTCAGCTGATCCTTAGTTAAACTGGAAGGGCACACATACCTCCGCCACGGAATGCCTGATCCACCATAACATATTGGGCCCAATACATTTTTGAAATATCATGCTATACAGTACTATATCATTTTTGGCCCTATCTCTCATTGGTGAAGAATCACTTAAAATATTAAATAATTCTCATATCCAGATCCGGATTCGGATCTTCACCAAAATATAATCAATTCATCCTCATCACACACCCAACCTATCTACCCAATTTCGTCCGAATCAGTCCATAACTTTGAGATATCCTGCTCACAGACAGATAGACAGGGGTGAAAACATGAGCTCTGTCAACTTTTGAGGAAACAAGCTGTGAATCATGACTGGGCAATGTAAATGGTTCATGAGATTTTATTTATTTATTTATTCCATGATGTTCCATTTTCAAAGTCTGATGTATTCTGACCAAAGACATGGCAACGAAGTGGCAATATATAGTCTAATGTGGTCACATTAAAATAAAATAAAAAACCCATCACCACAAAGTTATGAGCTGGGAAGTGTGTTGACATGAAAATTATATATTTTTTCTGAATATTATTGCAGGGAATCTCATCACTCAATTAAAAAAAAAATATCCTCAGCTTTTCCCATTTCGACTTGGGGTCACCACAATGCTGATTGATCAAAAATGGGTGATGGCTTATATGTTGACAACACCATGGCTTAAAGCAACACGTTGGATGGATCACACGATTTCTCGCTTGTGTGATGATAATGGAGACGTCAAATAAATGTGTTAAATAGTGGCAGACCGAGAAAGTAGAGCTGTTGAAAGCTAGAATTGTCTGGTTACTCAAGTATCTGTTGGTAAAAGGTTTCATGTGTCTACATCTCAGACATTACACACAGTTGGTGAAAGCTTTTTAAAAAACAATTAGATGAGTAGCAATCATAGCCATAAGCGCCAAAGAACGAGCATGGAGGATGATGGTGATAGTTGGTAGTGTTTTGCTCCAGCAGGTTAGTCAGGGGGCGCACCTGTCTGGAGCTATGCCAAAGCATCAAGCCAAAGAGCTTGAAGCAGCTTAGGGAACAGACAACACCCTTCAAAGGATGGCTGACCCAATGGAAAATGTATCTGAACCTAAAACTATGACTGTAAGCATAATGCAATTCCAGACACTCTTTTATTAAGGATGAATCCAGACTTTAGATTATGGATTCTCAGACGAGGGAAATTGCATGAGATTATGTTGGTGGGAAGTAAACCTGGGAGTGAATAACTGTGCTAATATGCGTATATACAGTATCTGGAAATGAGAAGCAACTGTTGCTCATCATTAGCAATAGCAAACAACTTTGCTTCCCAAAGGATATAAGACAGCTTCCAGTTGACTTTACAACGGCACCACGAAGGCATGGATGTAGAAGCTGCTCCCAGTGTGAAGAACAGGTTTCATGCAAAAAATGAAAAAAATAATACACCAAATCTGTTTGCTGGTTGACCACTGTTCTGTTCACCCAAATTCCATGAGACTGTCTAACATTGCACTCAAATTCCTGCAACTGAATACGACCAGTGTGGTGCAGCCCCTCGACATGGGTGCACTCTAAACAACGTTACAGAAGCCACCTGAATATGCTGCTCTGGATTCAATCACAAATCTTGTGTGCACAGGACTTTTTAGGTCATCTCTTGCATGACCTAATAATATGGGTGTCGATGTTCCTTCGATCCGTCCGTCCTCGTCCGTCCGTTCACAATGAAGTTGAAGCGGGAGATCTGGTCATTAGTGATCCTGATAGAGGTCGATGAGACGTACACGATGGTATGACTTTCAAGGTCACCGAAGGTCAAGGTCAAGTCACGAGGCCTTTGAAGTTGCGAAAATGACGATTTTCAAATTCTATCTCCTCCGCCATTTCTCAAGCGATCTTGAATTGATTGTAGCATATGAATCTATGGGACAATATCTAAATTTGGTCGGGCCGATTTTCGATATTCGCTTTCGTTTTCGTGTCACGTGACTTCAAAGTTGGCAAAAAATGCGAAAATGACGATTTTCAAAATCTATCTCCTCCTACATTTCTCAAGCGATCTTGAATTGATGTGTGGCATATGAATGTATGGGACAATATCTAAATTTGGTCAGACGGATTTTCGAATTTCGCTTTTCGCGTCACGTGACTTCAAAGTTTGCAAAAACTGCCCTACCTTCAGGAGGCTTATATATCTCTACTGGATGGTAAAAGTTAGTGAATGGTGTCATTGCATAGCAGCTGACCTGTATATTTATACATTTTCCGCCGAAGGTGCAAAAGTTTCAAAACCCGAAATGTAAACGTCGGCATTTATTTTCAAAATAATAATTTCTGCGCGCGCGCCAAAATTCCGAGTCATCTTTAACCAAACTGCGCAGTTCGAGCTGCGCAGTAGTCTTCGGTCATAACTGAACATTGAGAACTTGTGGTATTATAGAGATGACCGTCACCCCCACACGGGGTAATTTTGTGATATATGGAATACTTTACCCGCAGCCCCCCTATAATTAGGGTATGCGTGAAAATTGGCGAAAATTGAAGGCCCCCTAGCGACCAGGTGAGTGCATCGATTCGAATGAAACTTTGCAGGTTCATGGTACTCAATGATACTACAACTTTGCCTCAGACATATTGACCGATTTCGCTTAGGTCAGGGGTCAAAGGTCAATTAGTGCAAAAACTGATAATATGCGAGAGCTGGAGGTGCCTTCGCGCCAAATGCTACTCCTCCTAAGTTATGGTCGGATGGTCATGAAAATTCACATTAATCGTCTGGAATACATTTTGCACAAACAATCAAGCCGGATTTTCGATTTAGATCTTTGTTCACCACAGCACCCCCTCGAACTTTGATTTCCTATTCAAACCGCATTTTCGGTACTTTCATTCAAATGGATACCGAGTAGTTATCAGTAGATGGAACTGGATGAGATTTGATATGCATAATCTTAAGGTGATTCCCTATCCGCTATATGACATCCATTTTGCTCTATATCTTATAGTTTCCATGCTCGGCAGCCCATCGCCGCTACCGGCTTGTCTGTTTGTTGTTTGTCTGTCTGTGTGCAGGATATCTCAAAAAGTTGTGGGCAGATCCGGATAAAATTTTGTGGACAGGTTGGTGTGTGACAAGGACGAACTGATTAGATTTGTAAATATCCTTATCTGATAATTTTTGAAGTGATTCTTCACCATTGAGAGATGGGGCGAACCAATATACTGTATAGCGAATCTCAAAAAGTGTGGGACGTTTTATGACAAACCTTGGTGGATGAGTTGGGTGGTAATAAGAACAAGACAATTCGATTTGGGTTTAGGTCGGATGCAGATATAGCCTGTCAGTGGGATACAAAACGTAAACTGTTCAGCTTGGCAGAGGTATGTGCTCCACAGAGTGTCATTCTAGTTGCTTCCTGCTTCTTCACTTCCTTCACCAAGCTGGCTTTCTACTTGTCACTATGCCCCCATCTTTAACTCACATTTTTACAGCCCTTTTCCCTGCTACTGGTTCCTTCATTATATTAGGTATTCACAGACGTTACCTGGCTAGTTGAAACCAAACGGGCAATTCATCAGGGCAAGTTACAAACTCTATGTTTCACGGGTATCAGTTTCACGTGGTGGCAAAGCATGGAGAAATGTGAGCCCAAGGATAATGGGGAACATTGGGTTGAGAAAGAATGGACATGTTATTTTAAGACTATTAAATAAAATACCATGTAAAGCAGTGATGGCAGGATGCCCGGCTGGTTGCTGCGTTGAGTGTCTGCTTTATAAACAGCTTAGATGCCCAGACAGTTTATCCGAAGAAAGCAGAGATATGTTGAGAAAATAAATGGTGATGTTAAATCTCTGCCCCCCCCCCCACCCCCCTTCTCCCCTAACCCACCTCACTAATTTTCAGCAACATTTTATCTTGATTTACTTCGGTTCCAGCTTTAGCTACATAAGGTAACCCTGCAACACACTTTTACCCCTACCCAACTCGTCTCACAGGATTAGGAAGGTGAATGAGAATTGATATATTTAAGAGGGACCCAAAGGATTTAAAGATGGACTTTCCAGAATAAAGGCAAAAGACCAAGCTGCATCACATAGGCACTGGGTGAAACAAGCTGTGAGAGACGATGAAGGCTTTTCCAGATGAAGGTGCAATGGCCATTTATTGTCTGATTATCAATCCTCTGCAGAACCCTTTTGAGCATCAATACAACAATTCCCTCTTCCTTTTAAAATACTCCTTGGAATCCATTGGAATGCTTGCTGTTTTTTGTTGGGTGGGGGGGGGGTGGGAGGGGTGTGTGGTAGTGGTGGTAAAAAGTCTTCTTTTTAACTTGCTTTGGCAACATGTTTAGTGTGTGCATAATCGTTTGAGGCCTGAGGGGTTTTGAGCCCCATATAATCTCCATACAAAATGGGGTTTTCTAAGGCGCATGTTTTGTGTGTAAAGGCTGCTTTGTTTTGCTTCCAACTAAGAGTTTTGTGAGCTCGCCTTGTGAGCCGGATTATGAAACCCCGGAGCTTGCCTTGGCTTATTAGTCGGTCCCTGCACCACCGATGCACCCTACCAATTCCTACTTTTTTCCATCCTTTTAACTTTTTCCCTCTCCCTTTAATCCTTGCAGTTGTCTTTGTGATGGTTTATTCATTAATTTTATTTACCAACTGTCATACTGATGAATAGAGGTGAAACTGGTACCTGCTTTGACTCTCTGGTTTCGTGAGAATTGGTGTGTTGCTTTTTACTGAACAGTATTCCCTGCTTTCACGACGGAGCCTCAGAACACGACGGTGTACCATGGGAACCCTGCTATTCTTCACTGCCAGGCAAGCGGCCAACCTCAACCTTCTATTCAGTGGAATGTTCGTGGCCAAATCCTGGACCCCGCACGTCCTCATGATAGGTTAGCAGCAACCTCTGCTGGTCATCTCCCATCTACAAATTTATTGCCTTGTGACTTATTTTATCAAAAGCAGTCATTATTAGGTGGTTTTCTTCCTGATAGTGTTTCTTGAAACTCATTTAAGATATTGTGGCGTGGCATTCCTGAGTTTTATCGGCATGTCCTTTCGTTAGTCATTCTAACTTGTACATTTCCTGACTTACAGAAGCTAAATGCATTGTTACTGTCTTTCATTCTGACGGCACTTCACTCATCCCTCTCTCTGTTTCTCGTAATGTGCAGAATTATTCTCCTGCCGAATGGTTCTCTGATTGTCCACAATGTTGTGCCAAATGACATGGGTCGCTACACCTGCATTGCAGGCAACAGCTGCAGCATCAAACACCGTGAGGTGTTTCTCTACACCGTAGGTGTGTGGATTGATTTTTTTTTAAAGTGCTTGGATACACCCAGTCAGGCAGTTATCTTCCTGTTATTTACTGTCATGAGTTCTGCACATGGCAAATTTAGAGGGCAATTGTTTACTGTGGGCTTTGTCAGTGAAAAACAGAATGGATCTGAGCCA
The DNA here is from genome assembly GCA_035128595.1 of Eptatretus atami. Classification (NCBI taxonomy): domain Eukaryota; kingdom Metazoa; phylum Chordata; class Myxini; order Myxiniformes; family Myxinidae; genus Eptatretus; species Eptatretus atami. Next base: position 18,122,907 of record CM068961.1, on the reverse strand, counting down.
AGATTTGTAGGGAAGGTAGTTTTTTGTAGGACCGTTTATTGATGTGAAAATGTGTGACACTCTGTCCTCTGTGTTCGTTCGGTTTTTTGCTCCACCCTCCATGACTTGTGACCCTTTTTTGTTTCTGCCATCACGATCTATGCATTTCCAATTCTTGATACAGAAAATTTAAATATGCTTTGAAAGTTATGAATTACTTTGTTAAAGCAAATACTGTCATTATTATATATATATATATATATATATATATATATAAATATATCTTGTATAGTTACAAACTCCAACTAGGTGCAAATACAACTTTGTGTAGGGGTTAACATAGGCTGTGTGACCACAGCCTCACGTGGGGGTGTGGGAGGTATTACAATTTCCTTTTTTACCTTGGTAACACTGAGATTGCAGCACTCTTCGCACAGGTAAATTTGTTCTCCTTCACTTCCCACCACCACCCACCCCCTCACAAAAAACTGGAGATAACCTGTCAAATCCTGTCCATTGTGTGTGACATTTCTAGCGGGAAGGGACATCAGATGAACGGGGGAGGGGGGCGGACAAGGAGGGATAGAGCAGGATATGGATGAGGATGGGGATGGGGGATGGGGGTAGGGGTTAAAGCACTCTTTGCACAAGAAAATTTGTCTTCCTTTCCTTCTTCTTCTCACCAAATTTTTTGACAAACGGACGACTAATTGGTCCGTCAGCAAAGCGACAGGTAGGCTCTGCGCTTGTATATATATTATATTGGATTTCGCTAGATATCCTTTATTGTCGGGTTTTCTGTGTGTGTGTGTGTGTGTGTGTGTGTGTGTGTGTGTGTGTGTGTGTCTGTCTGCAACGTGAGGCTCCACAGCACAAACCAGCAAACCGATTTCGATGAAACTTGGCGAACAGGTGCCTATAGGCTGGGAGTGTGCGCGTTTGGTTTCGTTGCTAAGCAACCACCGTTGCTATGCAGCGGCCGAAAACGCGTTCACTATTTTCAATACTTGTCTACAGTTTTGAATGTGGAGAAACGAGACTTCGGAATTAAACACTTCGAGATATTTTAAAAATTTTACTCGAGCCGATTTTGATTTAGGTTTTATTTTTCAAATGGTAGTCCTTCAAAATAGGGCGTCATTTTACCGTTTTTTTATGAGGGGCTTAGGAAAGTGGGCGGAGCTTAGGAAAAGTGGACGTGGTTGATGAAAGTGGGAGTGGCGTAGGAAAGTGGGCGTGGCTTATGGAAAGTGGGCGTGGTTTATGAAAAAGTGGCGTGGCTTATGAAAAATAATGTGTGGCTCAGGAGGTGGTCAAACAAGAGCATTGAGAGAAGTTTATCGGGTTTGTGTGTGTGTGTGTGTGTGTGTGTGTGTGTGTGTGTGTGTGTGTGTGTGTGTGTGTGTGTGGTGTGTGTGTGGTGTGTGTGTGTGTGGCTCAACGCGAGGCTCCACAGCACAAACCAGCAAACCGATTTTGATGAAACTTGGCGAACAGGTGCCATATGGGCTGGGAGTGTGCGCGTTTGAGTTTCGTTGCTAAGCAACCACTCGTTGCTATGCAGCGGCTGAAAAACCGCGTTCACTATTTTCAATACTTGTCCTACAGTTTTGAATGTGGAGAAAGAGACTTCGGAATTAACACTTCGAGATATTTATAAAATTTTACTCGAGCCGATTTTTGATTTAGGTTTTATTTTTCAAATGGTAGTCCTTCAAAAATAGGGTGTCTTTTTACGAGGAGTGCCAGTTGGCAAAATACGCAATAGGAAAAATCTTGGGCGCAGGAACAATTGTATGTGAACAATACGTCTTGGCAATGAATCTTCGGCGGTGGATCGGTCAGAATGAAAGCATCGTATCCAGTGCTTCGATCCTAGCGGATCCTCGTCGCCTACCGGCTTGTGTATATATATATATATATATATTATATATATATATATATATATTATTATATATATATATTTGTACATGGTGCCCATAAGTCTGAAGACGTAGGCGAATATACATTATAAATGGTTTATTGACACTACATTACAATACATGACTTGTTCAATGACATTACATGACATGTTCAATGTGTTGTTCCTCATGAGAAATGCACAGTTCAATGCGCTGTGAAAATTACAATGAACGCGGTGCATTAATGCAGCATTCCATCAATCCCCCACATGCATCCATGATGCTTTGCCTCAGCTTGTCTCTGATTTTCACTGAAATAACCTGCACCTTCAGCATACGCCAGAACATTAATCATCAACGTAGGGAGGTGGTCTTTGTTTGCTTTGCCTTGTTCTGCATGTCCTTATAGACCTCCGTATAAGGTGCTATGACAGCGTCCATCTCTCGCTTGAATTTCAAGCACCTCTCTATGAAGACTAGCGAAAACCTCTCAAGATATGTGCCTCATTCTGCTTTATCCCAAGCGTTCTGTTTCACGCTCCTCAACTGAACTTTTTTTCCCCCTCCTCTCTTCAAAACAAACAAATATTTTCGCTCAAAAAAGATCACTAACTCATTCTGCCACTTATTTCCTTCCTTAGTTCATTCTTTATTCCTTCCTTTCTCATTACCTCCCAATTGAACCAACATTGCTCATAATTGAATTAATTTGCTTCTTTAAAAGCTTTTAAAAACATTTTATAATGTTTCATTTGTCATATTTCACTAAAACCCCTCATGTTCTTCCTCTTCATATCAACCCACATGGTCTTCTTATTCATAAGTATTTACTGTCACGAACACCCCACAATGTAAGTGAAAGACTAGCGAAAACTAAATTACGCAATATCACACAATAACAAACTAAATCACGCGATATCACGTGATGAAAGTCCGTCCGGCACGATATGGAATGAGTAACTGAGTCTGCGATGGAGGGCAGCGTGGGGCTGTGAGGTGAGACGGAGATGCGAGGTTGTCTATTCCTCCACGCTAGACCATGATAGGCAAAAGACCCATGCTGTGATCAGCACATTTTACTGCAATAATTCAACCCGATTAAGCGAAACACGATGCGGAAACCCACAGTCGGGGCGGACCCTGCCTATTTTCAAATTTTTTTCTTTCAATTTTCATTTATTTAACTTTTCAATTACTGACTTTTTTCCAATTTACAATTATTTTCAAAAAAAATCCCATTTACTGTTGGACCGACATTTATGGATGCACTACTTGTGGACCTCATGTATTCGCGGTTGATAAAATGCGACCTGCTTGTTTATTCTCGGCCGTGCTTCGTATGTTTGCGGGTTTTTTTGTGGGCGCAAAAAACATACATTCCACGAGCCGTGCATATAACACAGTTCGAAAACATATCTTCTACCAGCCATGCATAGAGCAGCTGTATGTACGCAAAAAATATATCTTCCACGAGCTGCGCACAAGACCTGCTTCTACATTCACGGCCCTGTGCTTCACATTTTCATGGTTTTTCGGGGGTGCAAAAAACACATGTTCCACGAGCCAACCTATCCGGCAAGTTACAAACACATATGTGCGGCATGTCCCACCATTTACACAATAAACCTAGCTGCACACCATGTCCCACCATTCCCGCTGTAAAGACACTCCACTGTATCTACCAGCTGCTGCGCAAGATGTCACCCCCCGCGAGTCCTACAATTTAAAACTCTCCACCATATCTGACACCATATGCATAAGACATTATCCGCCATGAGTTATACAATTAAAATGCTTCACCACATCTATTACCAGCTGCTAAAGATGTCATTCTCGCGAGTTATGCAACCAAAACGCTTCACCGCATCTACCACCAGCTGCATAAAACGTTATCTCCCACCAACATCCCCCACAAACAATGGGTAGATTACTCACCCCTCCCACAGCTACCCAAAATTCCCGCATGGCTACTTATGTGCAGCATGTCCTGGGTCTCAATCATTCTTCTCGTCCCGCTGCCTTGACCAGTGTTTTGCTTCTTGCTCTGCTCATTAATCAAACATGGCTCCCAAGTGCAAGACCAGTGCCGGAGATGCATTGACTGCCAAGAGGCAGAAGGTGATGAGCCTGAGCAACAAAGTTGAGTTGTTGGACTGGCTTTTGCGAGGAGCGATAGTGTGGCCTCTGTGGGTAGACTCTATGGATTAAACGAATCCACCGTTTGCTACATACGGAAGAACGAGAAGGCAATCCGAGAAAGCGTTGCGGAGAGCACTGTCCCGAGCACTAAAGTGGTCGCCCAGGTCTGGGATGTCCACATATAAAAGATGGAGAAGGCTCACAATGTATGGATGGAGGACAATGTGCAGAAGAACATGCCTGGAAGTGGACCTCTCATTCTCACAAAGGCAATAGGTATGTAAGCGCATCTGGCTGGTGTGGGTGACGCTAGTGCGGGTTGCGCTGGCACAAGTGCTGTGTGTATTTGCAATGCGGGTACGAGCAACCCCAGTCCATTCCAAGTGAGTAGGGGATGGTTTTACCACTTGAAGAAGCTATGGTCTCCGCAATGTCAAACTGTTCGGCGAGCGTGCCTCCGCGGACCACGAGGTGGCAAAACGTTACCTATTAAACTCACGCAGCTCATCGAGGAGAAAGGATACCTGCCAGAGCAAGTGTTCAACGCTGACGAGACCGGCCTGTTTTGAAAAATGATGTCAATGCAAACTTTCATCTCGAAGCACGAGGGGATAGCATCGGGGTTCAAGGCCGCAAAGGACTGGGTATTTCGCCTCCTCTGCGCAAAAGCAAAAAGGGACTGGATGACGAAGCCCATGATGCTGCACGCAAACTTTTATCTCGAGGCACGAGGGGACAGCATCGGGGTTCAAGGCCGCAAAGGACTGGTTATTTCTTCTCCATGCCTGGCGTTGGCTTAATGGCTGGAGTGGTGGGCTTGGGATCCTCGGGTCCTGAGTTCAAATCCCGCTTGGCTGTTGAATTAATACCAGGTGGGGTTGACTCAGCCTGTCATCCTTCCGTTGTCGGCAAAAATGAGTACCAGCTTGCTGGTATCCTGCGTCGGAGTGGCAACCTGTCCAGGATTGTGCCCAATAGCCCAGGAGACCGCTTAGGCAGCACCAATGCTCTGCACAGAGTATGGTCCCAATGGATGGATGGATTTCTTCTCCTCTGCGCAAAAGTATAAGGGGACCTTATGATGAAGCCCATGACGCTGCACCGCTCCCTGCATCTGTGTGCTCTCAAGGGCAAGAACAAGCACACGCTGCCCGTGTTTTGGACTGCCAACAAGAAGGCATGGGTAACGGCAGCAATTTTCATGGACTGGTTCTATCACTGTTTCGTCCCTCAGGTGGAGAGGTACCTGGAAAAAAAACCCCAAAAACCTTGTGTTCAAGCTTCTTTCCTGCTCATCGGTAATGCTCCTGGCCACCCAGGGGACCTGAAGGTGGCTCACCTGAATGTCGAGGTGATCTTCCTGCCACCCAACACTACCTTCCTGATCCAGTTACTCAACCAATGGGTAATCTCGACTTTCAGAATGTATTATACCCGCTGCACCTTTTGCTGCATTTTGGATGTGATAGACTCCGACCCAGAGCTCACCATCAGGTAGTGTTAGAAAGAGTTCAACATAGCCCACTGTATCAGCACCATCAAAGAGTCCCTGAATGAGGTGAGAGCTTCCACCATCAATGCCTGCTGCTACAATCTGTGGCCACAGGCAGTAGGGAACTTTACAGGCATTCCCAACAACACGGATGAGAGGCATGAAATTGTCGGGTTGGTACGGCAGGTGGGAGGGGAAGGCTCGGACAACATGGAGCCTGAGGAGTTTCATGATCTTATTGCCTCGCATGCCGAGGAGCTCATCGAGGAGGAGTTTGGACGCCTTTGCAAAAGTTTCTGAGGAGGAGACAGGCAGTGATAAGGAGTAGGAGGTGTTGAGGTCCAACCTCACGGTGAAGTTCCTGGGCGAGATGCTGTAGGACCTGCCGATCCTGTCATGGAGACGCCGATCCGTTCATGGAGACGGTACCTGCTGTTGTTGTCTTTTTATTATTTATTTCTCTTTTATGCTGTGGTTGGTTAAGCACTTTTAATAAACTGTAATCACATTCCTTCAACAAGCATTGGAAACGGTCCTACATCGACATTGGTGATGTCGATTTTTTATGCCTCCACACCAAGGGTGCCGGAGGCATTATTTTAATTTGTAAACATTTTTGTGAACTTTAATCATGCGCATTCATGGTCGAAAAGATTTTAAACTTTTAAAATTGTCCTCTATGAATCAGGAACTGCCAGGAACCTATCCTCTTTTCCCCCATTGAAACAATGGCCCGACATTTTATGGTGTCGACATTCGCGGCTTTGCCATTTGCGATATTTTTCATGAATCACAAACTGCTGGGAAGCTATCTCCCCTTTTTTCCATTGAAACAATGCCCCCACATTCATGGAATTTTCAAGGAACACATCCCCTACGAATGTCAGGGTCCGATAGTATTTAACTTTTCAGTTATTTAATTTTAAAATTATTATGGTTCCCGTCAGGAGGCATTAAGAGTTTTTAGTATTGGTGTCCGTGGTGTCCCACTTTTTGAAAAAAAAGAACAAAAAAAGAAAAACGTTTGTTTTCATTGTGAGGCAGAATTTCAAGTCCTACCAATTGGCTAATATAATGAGTTGGCTATACCAGGAACCATCAGCGATCTCCGATTGCAGCCCTCTAGTTTATCCATGGTTTGCCGACTGCATATTCTTTTTCACTGCTTTCTATAGCAAATGTAAACTTTAATTCACATTTTAAGTCAGAATGGAATATGTAGATTTGTACTTGATAATTAATAGGGATTGCAAATGATTTGGAGAGGGGGAGAATGTTGGAAAATTCCCTTTTGGAATTTTGGAAAAGTTTAATTTTGATATTAGAAATGGTTTTATAATCATGCTGTTGCCTTTTACCGACTAAATGAGATTATTCCTTTTCTTTGGTTCCATGACCCAGCAGACCCTCAAACAGCTCTAAGACCAACAGAGGATCCAAAACCATCTCCATACCGCATGATCCAGACAATTGGACTGTCTGTCGGGGCTGCAGTGGCATATATCATTTTGGTTTTGGGCCTCATGTTTTACTGCAAGAAACGGCGGCAGTCACGTAGCGGCAAGAAGGTCTCTGGCTCGGAGGAAACCGAAGCTGAGCATCTAAATGGTTGGTTGCTCTGAAGATGCACAAGAAACATTGTGAAGTTCATTTGGTTGAAACATTTTATCCAATCTCTCCTGTGAAATCAATTTGCTTTAAGAAACTAATCTATGCATCATAATTATTTTTTTTACTTCCAAATAGCCTTTATTTTTGGGCAGTTACTTGTTATGGTTGTAAGATTAGGGTAACATTCACTGATTAGGATCGATTGTCCCAAAGGTTTTTAAAAAATTTGTCTTTCCTGTTTATTTTGTATTTTTTGCCTTGCGTGTCTCTGTTTCAAAGGTTTAGTCCATATTTACCCCACGCACATGAAGTGAAAATCAGGGTTAAGCAATTGGTTCAAGTCCGTTTGTCTTTTCAGTTTATGAATGTGGAACAACTTACTTAAATTGAACTTTATGTTTTTAACATGAATGGGAAGACAAACCTGTCATTGAACAGTACTTTGTCTCTGAACTCATCCCAATTGCACATGAGCAGAGAGGAGTGAGATAATTTTTTACTCTGTCTACCTGACAGTCAAACAAAATTGGGAATCATTTTAGACAGTAAACTCACTGTTTCTAAGGATATTATAAAGGACACAAACAACAGGCACAAATAACTGCCATAACATGTTAGAACGGGTGATGTAATAGACACTGGGTAAAATGGCGATAAAACCGGGAATTTATTTATTTGTACACCTTTAACCTCTCTTTAAACCTTTATTTAAATTGAATTATATATATACTTGAACACTGTAAAACAGAAATCACCTTTTTAATACTTCAAAGAACCTCCAGTGTTGCAGAACTTGGACAAGTTATATACAGTGGTGTACGTAATAGGAGCTGTCAAGCGCAGCTCTTGGGGAAGTGGGAGTGGTATGTGAGAGGGTGCAGTGTCGGGGTGAAGAGGAGGCAGTCGATCTGGCTATGTACGATTACGATTGACTCTGCATTCTGTGATCATTAAAGCCTCCATCTTCTAAACTGTGATTCAACGTCGTCCTATTGGTGCATAAGGGTGGTGTATAAGACTGCTTCAGTAGTGCTAAACTTCCAGATTTTTGAAAAGATCTCTAAAATCATTATTTTATTTGAATTGAAGTTTATTGTTGAACAATGTGTGGGTATTGTGTTCTATGAACTCTCTAGTTATTTAAGAACTAACTGTAAACCTTAAGTTTTAGGGTGAGACCCGTGCAACCATTTTAGATTGGTAGTAAGGCTTATAGAGGGACATGTTTGCACCACTTGGCAATATTAGAGAAAATAAGATGGTTATAGCTTATAGTCGTGAAGAGATTTGATCCTTGCTAATACACTGCATTTGAGCATCATTGGTCCTTCCAATCGATGTGATTGTCTCTGAATTGTTGTGACATTACCAAAGTACACAACATCATTTTCAATATCCGATTTCTTGGAGTTGCTAGATGTTTATTGGAGAGATCCATGTTTGTGGGGTTTGCCAGGTGAGACGCCACAGGTGAATGGTGAAGCACTATCAGAGCTGAAGGATGAGGCAGCTGAGGAGATTGGACTGATGTCGGTGGGTGTGGCGAAAAGGAATAGTGTGAGCGATACACCAATCATTGCTGCACAGCAGTTGCAGCGAATCACCCTGTTAGGTATGTGTTAAGAAAAGATATTGAGGTTGTGGTGGTGGTTGTGGGTGCAGAAGTTGGTGGGGGGGGGGGCATTGGACAAGGCATTCTTCTCTGAATATCCTGAAGTTAAGTTTTTTTTTAACCCTCATGATCATATGCAAACGTTTCATTTTCTCTTTTCATCCACATTATCCCAGTTGGCCTTTTGAAGCAATTACAATTGTCAGACCATAATTACTTACAGGTAGGGTTAAGGCATGGCACAACAAGAATAGCAATCGTCATTCCATTTGACGAAGTGTCACAGCTCACAGGACACTTGGACATTCTCTTTCTTTCTCTGTGAGAATGCTCTTTGAAACCCAAGAGATCATTCAAACTTCACACAGAGAGAGGGGTATTTTAAGGAACCATTGGTTTCAATCGTTTGTTGATCTTGGCAGTTATGACTTCACAATGTAGTTTTTCTAAACTTTTTTTATTTTGGCTCCCACCAAAAAAAAAAAAAGAACTTTTAAAAAGATTGGCCCTCAGATAATTAAAAATAAATGAATGAACCCATGCACCCCCCCCCCCCCCCTGGAAAGAAGACTTTAAAATGGTTTAAATGCGGGTTTTGTTATTCCCGCGCAAAAGCCAGTTTTCTTAACTGCATGACAAAACTGAAGTTTTTGCATGTGTAATGACAGCTTCAGATTGGTTGCGCCAGTCTTTGCTATTTGAGTCCACGTTTAACAAAACTTCAAGAGCAGGAGCCTTTGGTCTTTAGTCTAAAAAAAAAAAAAAGTGCAAAGTGGGGAAAGCAACGATTCTCCTCGATCTGACTTGACACAAAACCATCACTCCACGGCATCTCCGCTCCAATTCTATCGGTCACTTTTTATTCTTTCAACACAGAAGTCATGGCTAACTTCGCTGATGACACAATCTGATGGATAAACCAAACACTTCTGATGTCATGTCAAAATCGTCCTTCAGTGGAACGTGTGTTATGCACGACTTTACCTTTGAAGGCGAATGAATATTGTTCATGGTCTGCATTAATGATATTGTCACATTGCAGATGATTTAAGTTGATGGCACAGTTTTTCAACAGGCATGGTGCAACTGTAACCCTTCTGTGCTGACGAGGATTTTTAAAAAAGCTGGTCATTCATATTGATTATGTCATTAGTTGCTAATGGGTTCTACATTCTCGCCAAAGACCACTTTGTAAAATCTTCCGATGCGTTGCTTTTACCAAACTCTAACATAGAGGCACTATTCTCTGGAGTTCCTTGGCCTTGCTGACAGATCCAATCTTTTTTGATTTGATTATTTATCGAAATGAACCCCGAGTGGCTGGATGTTGCCTTCATGCATTCAATAGATCCATTACCTTTCTTGACAGTGATTCATTCCTGACAGCATCAAACTCATTTGCTTTAAATGTGCTGGACTATTGTTGGCTGGCACCACTACATCCCATCGTAAACGCCACTTAGAGGCATTTGGAGTCTTGGGCTAAATGAATCTGGAAACGGTGCCTATAGAAAGTGTACACCCCTTTTTAAAATGTTCACCTTTTGTTGCCTTATAACCTGGAATTAAATGTCATTAAATCAGACTTTTTCCACCTTTATTTACACATCGTAACCAACAACTTCTAAGTAAAAAACATATTTTACAAACTTCAGAAAAGTCATTAAAAATACAAAACTAGAACGTCTTGTTTGAATAAATGGCAACCCCCCCCCGAGTTAATACTTGGTGGATGCACCTTTGCCAGCAATTACAGCTGTGAGTTTGTTGGGATAGGTTTCTACCAACTTTGCACAACTTGATTGGGCAATACTTGCCCATTCTTCCACACAAAACTGTTCAAGCTCTCTGAAAACATGGACCACCTTCTCTCCTCTCATCCCAACTCTCTCTTCCTCAAATGTGGTGACTTCAGTTGTCATCATGCCAGTTGGCTGGGTGTGGGTATCTCTCACCTGCCATGGCACTTCAGCAAAAGATCTCTGTGACTCATTGGGACTGGCACACTCTGTCAATTTCATGACCTGGATTTCAACCAATGGTACTCTATCTCTTCTGGATCTAATTTTGACCAATTTCCCTGAAAATATCTGCTGTTCTTCCTCCACTCCAATCGGTTAATCTGACCACGTGCTTGTTAAAGTAGACATCTTTCTGGCCATTATTAGAGAACCACCTCAGCGCCGTCAAGTCTGGCATTTCACTCAGGCTGACTGGCAGGGACTTGAGGCAGCCATCAAACTTATAGACTGGTCTCCATTCTCTACTTTCTCCAACATCAACTCATCCTGGGAATTCTTTCAAAGAAACTTACTCTCCATCATGCACAGATTTATCCCCTGTTGTCTTCAGTTGTCCTACCCTTCCTCCTGCCCATGGTGCACTGAAGCTTGTGGTGAGGCAGTTGTCCTGAAACAACCTGCCTTTGCCTCATGGAAGGCAAACCCAACTGAGGGTAATCTCAGTTCCTTCCATAAAGCTCAGAACAAGTGTGTGTCTACCCTCAGGAGAGCCAGAAAACAACATCTTTCGAATCTCAAGTCTGAACTCTCAAACCTCTCTCCCTCCTCCAAATCGTTGTGGCATCTAATCAAGTCTGTTTCTGGTGTATGTTCCCTCTCCATCCCCTCCCTTACCTAAAATGGCCGCACTGCTGACATTGCACATGAAAAGGCTGAATTCCTAAACTCCATGTTTACTTCTAAACCCATCGCTTTCTCTACCCAGCTGTTCATGAACTCTGTGTCCTTTTCTCCAAACAAGGTAGAGAGTTTGCTGTCAAACCTCGACTCAGATTCTGCAACCGGTCCAGACAGCATCAGCCCACTTGTCCTATAAACCCACTCTGTTGCTCTTGCTCACCCTCTCGTTTGCTCAAGGTCATCTGCCATCTGCTTGTTAATCAGCAAACATTACCGCTCTGCATAAAAATTACCAGGTCACTCTACCCTGGATATGCTGCTTCTGCTTTCTCAACAATGGATGGAGATCCTCAATGCCAGACATGAAATCAGAACCATATCCCTGGACATATCACGTGCTTTTGCACGGTCTGGCACCCTGCAGTGCTCACTAAACTCTCTTCCTATGATATCCAAGGCCATCCCCACTCATGGCTCGCAGACTTCCTCTCCTGTCGCAGTCAATGTGTGGCCCTGAATGGAGTTCTCTCATCCCCTCTTCCTGTCCAGGTTGGAGTTTCTCATATCAAGGCAGCATTCTTGGCCCTGTTCTTTTTCTGGTTTTCATCAATGATCTCTCTGACTCTCTGGAAAATCCTCTTTGTCTCTTTGCTGATGACTCCACCCTCTGCCGGACCATGTGTCATCCCTCAGATCGGCAAGAAGCAGCCTCTTCATTCTCTGCAGATCTGGATAAAATCACAAGCTGGTCCAACACGTAGAACATGTCTTTTTATATATATATATATATATATATATATTGTATGTACACACACATTTGTGGCCTCCTCCCATATACTTTTAAATACAACAACAAAATGTTGTAAAAGATCCTTCGTTATCCAGCTGGTTCACTTAGTTGTACATTGTGATTGAGACACGCTCAATTTCTACTGACATTTTCCGCAGCCTGTATTGCACATGACGTCACTGTACAAAGGCATTACAGTACTAAAAATTCTGGCTCACACTGTGCAATCGTCTGTCATGTTTGCCAGCGCTATATATCCCCTATCTTTTACCTGCCCCTGTTACCTCGACCAATTACGCCAACACTATCTGTGAGAGGGAAAACGTTTGTTTGTTTTGTGTTGTTACAGTTGGCGCATAATAAATGTCTCAAGTTCTGCTCCCTCTTCTCCGTCCGTAAGGATGGGCTCTTTGCTAGTTATGGTGAAGTGAAATGCTTTGCCAATTCAACCCCCAAAATAATCAATTATCTTAGCATTTGCAGAGCTCTTACTTTCTGCTGGGAAGTCAACGCTTCATCTTGATCTTGTCATCATGTCCACGAGAACAACCGCAGGTACTGCTTGAGATCACCCTGCGTCAACCAAAAGGTGCAAAGCTTCAAACTCTGGATATTTATATGGGTCACAGGACTGTGTTTCAATCCATGTCATAGACCCTAAACAGCAAATACTAGGCAGAGCTCATACCAGATCTGTGTACTCCAGCACCATTTCCTTGGCTCCTGCACCACACTTAGCAGCCGAATCAAGTTTGGATGTGTCGAGTGTACAAACAACGCCATCTCACGCCTAAATTCAGCCTGCGCATGCTCCTCCTGCACCCCGAGAACCTTCAACCATTACCACAGCGCTCATCAGCAGAAGCTGCATCTCCAGTACATTGAAGCCGTGCCAAAAAAACCTCCCCAAAGCGGCCTTCGCCTGGTGGAAAGAAAGGGTGAAATGAGTCAACATTACCCCACATTCATTATGCAGCGTTTTGCTTAAGAACAAGATAATCAAACAAAAAATTTGTTTACTTCGAAAGAACAAATGAATAGATGGAAGCTCACATAAAAGCTGGACAACAAGGAGTCAGAGGATGAAGCACGCCAGGAAAGACATACTGCTGAGTAAATGTGTAAAACTTACTTCATCACAAAAACTCATGTAGAGGAAGGCAGGTAGGTAAGCAGTGTGGAATTATTTTGAAAAGACAAATTCACAAATATATGTGGAACAACAGAGTGAGTGTGAATATCTTCCTTGAAGGACTAACAAGGACAAAAGGAAAGCCATAAACTTGAATTTGGGAGGATGACAAGGAATGGATGAAAGAATGAAAGAATGCAGCCAAAGATAATCTCATAATGGCCAGAGAGCTGAAAGTGAATAGATCTGGTGAGTATAAAGAAGATTGAGAGGACAACAACCTGTCTGTTAACAGAAGACAGATCCTGTGCATAAATCTCCTTCAACAGGTCAGTGAGTGGCCTATAGAAAGTCTACAAAGCCCCTTTTCAATTTTCACCTTTTGTTACCTTATAGCCTGGAATTAAATTTCATTACATGAGACTTTTTTCCACTTTATTTACATATTGTAACCACAAGTTTCAGAAAATTAATTTAAAATGCAAAACTAGAATATCTTGGTTGGATAAAGTGTCCACCCCCTTATAATAGTAATTGTAAATTAGCTCAGGTGTAACCAGTCACCATCAAAATCACCACCAAGTTAATTGGCCTCCACTTGTGTTAAATTGTAGTGATTCTGATTATTTCAGAATAAAATCAGCTGTTCCTATCAGTACAGGAAAGTATAAGGAAGAAGGGGTTGGCGAAAGGAAGTGGGATAGTCAGAGATGAAGAAAGTAGGCAGGAGTCAAGGAGTGGGCGCGAAAGGCAAAAAGAGAGGTGGCAAAAGCCAAGGAAAAGGCATATGACGAGCTGTATGAGAAAGTTGGATACAAAAGAAGGGGAAAAGGATTTATACCGATTGGCAAGACAGAGGGACCGAGTGGGAAGGATGTGCTGCAGGTTCGGGTGATAAAGGATGCAAATGGGAATGTGCTGACGAGCGAGGAGAGTGTGTTGAGAAGGTGGATGGAGTACTTTGAGGAGCTGATGAATGAAGAAAATGATGAGAGAGAGAGAAGGTTGGAAGAGGTGGAGATAGTGATCTGGAAGTGGGGTGGATCAGTAAGGATGAAGTGAGGACTGCTATGAAGAAGATGAAAAGTGGAAAGGCGCGTTGGCCAGATGGTATATACCAGTGGAGGGAGGCATTGAGTGCTTAGGAGAGATGGCAGTGGGGTTGTTAACCAGATTGTTTAATAAAGTCTTGGAAAGTGAGAGGATGCCGGAGGAGTGGAGATTAAGTGTACTGGTTCCGATTTTCAAGAATAAGGGTGATGTGCAGAGCTGTGAAATTACAGAGGGATAAAGTTGTTAAGCCACACCATGAAGGTGTGGGAAAGAGTAGTGGAAGCTAGGTTGAGAGGAGAAGTGACAATCTGTGAGCAGCAATATGGGTTTATGCAGGAAAGAGCACCACTGATGCAATGTTTGCTTTGAGAATGTTGATGGAGAAGTATAGGGAAGGCCAGAAGGAGTTACATTGTGTGTTTGTGGATTTAGAGAAAGCTTATGATAGGGTGCCAAGAGAGGAGTTGTGGCATTGTATGAGGAAGTCGGGAGTGGTGGAGAAGTATGTGAGGATCGTGCAGGATATGTATGAGGACAGTGTGACAGCGGTGAGGTGTGCGGTAGGAATGACGGACCGGTTTAAGGTAAAAGTGGGATTGCACCAAGGATCGACTCTGAGCCCTTTCCTGTTTGCAATGGTGATGGACAGGTGACGGACGAGATCAGACTGGAGTCTCCATGGACTATATGATGTTCGCGATGATCACATCTGTAAAGTAGGGAGCAGGCTGAGGCGAGCCTCGAGAGGTGGAGGTACGCACTGGAGAGAAGGGGAATGATAGTCAGTCGGAGTAAGACGGAGTACATGTGCGTAAATGAGAGGAGGGGGTGGTTATGGTGCGGTTGCAAGGAGTTCAGGTGGGGAAGGTGGATGGGTTTAAATACTTGGGATCAACTGTCAAAGTAACGGAGAGTATGGGAGAGAAGTGAAAAAGAGAGTGCAGGCAGGATGGAGTGGTTGGAGAAGAGTTGCAGGAGTGATTTGTGACAGAACGGTAGCTGCAAGAGTGAAGGGAAATATATAAGACGGTAGTGAGACCAGCTATGTTGTATGGTTTGGAGGCGGTGGCACTAACAAAAAGACAGGAAGCGGAGCTGGAGGTGGCAGAGTTAAAGATGCTGCGATTCTCGTTGGGAGTGACGAGGATGGATAGGATAAGAAATGAGTATATTAGAGGGACAGCGCAGGTAGGACGGTTTGGAGACAAAGTGAGAGAGGCGAGATATGAGATGGTTTGGACATGTGCACAGGAGGGAAGCGGAGTATATCGGGAGAAGGATGTTGAAGATGGGAGCCGCCAGGCAGGAGGAGAAGAGGAAGGCAAAGAAGAGGTTCATGGATACGGTGAGGGCAGACATGCGGGTGGTTGGAGTGTCAATGGAAGATGTGCGAGGATAGAGCGAATGGAGACGGTTGATCCGCTGTGGCGACCTAATGGGAGCCAGCCGAAAGGAGAAGAAGAAAATCAGCTGTTCCTATCGGTTTCCTCTGCTCGGTAGTACATGTCGCACCAAAGAGCTCTCAAAGAACCTCCGGGATAAAGTTGTGGAAAGCACAGATCACGAGCTGAGTATAAAATATTTTCAAAAGGCCTTGAATATCCCCTGAGCACAGTCAAGACAATCATTAAGAAGCGGAAGGCGTATGGTACACCACAGACCTGCCTCGATCAAGCCGTCCCTCCAAAATGGATGACCAAGCAAGGAGGAGACTGATCAGAGAGGCCACCAAGAGGCCAATGACACTTTGAAAGAGCTATGTGCCTTCATGGCAAAGACTGGTCACTGTGTGCATGTTACAACAATATCCTCAAGCATCCACAAGTCTGGCCTGTATGGCAGGGTGGCAAGAAGGAAGCCGTTCCTCAAAAAAGCCCACCTTGAGTCCCGTTTGAGGTATACATAAAACCACTCAGGAGATTCTGAAGCCATGTGGCAAAAAGTTTTGTGGCCTGACAAAACCAAGATGGAACTTTTTGGCCTAAATGCAAAACATTATGTTTGGGGCAAACTCAACACAGCACACCATCCCTACTGTGAAGCTTGGTGGTGGCAGAATCATGTTATGGGGATGTTTCTCATCAGCAGGATTGGGGCACGAGTCAGCACAGAAGCGAAAATGGATGAGCAAAGTACAGAAAAATCCTGGAGGAATATCTGCTGCCCTCTGTTAGAAAACTTAAATTGTGACGGAAGTTCACCTTTCAGCATGACAACAACCCAAAACACACCAAAGCTACACAGAAGTGGATAAGGAACAAAGACATAAATGTCTTTAAGTGCACAAAGACATTAAGTCAGAGCCCCAACCTAAATCCAATTGAAAATATGTGGCATGACTTGAAGATTGCTGTCCTCAACCCTCCACACATAACTTGACTGAGCATTTTTTTTGTTGTTTTTTGCATACAATGTCGAGGCTCGAATGAAAGCTAACACACAGAAAGTACACCAAGGCAGCAGGAGACAAGAGGGAAGGATAAAACAGTGTGGAACAGAGACATGAGGAGATCTGTGGAAGGGAGAGTGATGGGGCGGGGTACACAGGGCAAACAGATGGCCACGACACGGACTTTCAGGTCCTTACACAACAGGGACTTTCAGGAAGGAAAGCAGGGAATTTGAAGGCGGTGGATTAACAGGGGTAGAAAATATTGTGGTTTTGGATGTGGAAGATGAGAGATGGTGGTGAACAGCTGTTTTGGAGACCTGGAGGGAAGAGTGGGATTGAAGAGAAGGTGGGAGTTTGCTCTAAAGGTGGGGAAACAGAGGAATGAGAGAGTGAAGGTCAGCAGCGATTCTTAAATTTGGTAGTTTTATCAGAAGGGGGTGTTGGCGGACCTTGAGCACCCTACGGAAATATGGGGGTGGGGGAGGGAGGCCAGAGAATGGTAGAAGACAGAAGACCACTAACCTGCCTGCGGTGAGACAGTGAGAACCTAAAGACTCAGCCTCATCGCAGAGGATACCAATGGTCCTAAATACATTGGTTTCCACAGCGTGGTAGCCAAGAAAGGTGAGGGCGGGACACCAGCCCAGATGGGAGAGCAGTACTCCATCAGGCTGCGGACAAAAGCTTTGTATGTAGTCAGGAGCTCAAGTGTGCCAAGGAAGGACTTTGCACGATGGAGGATGCCCAGTCGGCGACTGGCTTTGGAGGCAGGTTTGAAATGTGGCTTTCCCAGGAAAGATCATGGCAGATCGTGAGACTCAGAAGCTTGAATGAAAGGACTTCTTCAGAAGATTGTTGACAAAGTAGATGGGGGTTTTAAAGATGGTCTTTTCGGAGAGCACATTGTGAGTGTGTGAGATTTGTCAGGATTTGTA
>CM068961.1:18067257-18080714 GCA_035128595.1 Eptatretus atami | reverse complement strand
AGCTCTCTGTTCTTCGAACAGGCGAGCTAAAAAACCAGCCAGTTGGTAAAGTTAATGTTCACCTGTATATTTTAGCACAAATCAAACAAGCTACCCACATTCTTACAATATTTTCACATTCACAAAGTTCACGTTGCTTACCCTGTCTAACAGATGGTTTGTGTTGACCTAGCACAGCATGAAAGGTTGATGAGAGAGATGGACATCGAACGTCGTGCTTTCGGCGTCACAGTGAAGACGTTAACAGCAGTACATAGAACGGGAAGCATTCAATTTACCACCGAAAGCCTTTGAGCTTCAGTTTGGCTGGCTGGGCCTTTGTACGAGATTTTTCAGTTATCTCGTTTTGGGATTTGTGAAATTATTGACAGTCAAATACAACAGTTGAATCTGTGGCATGCCCCCTCCCCCCCACATGATGAAACAGCCTTGATAAATTTATATTGAACAAAACATTGGTATGTCCACAATGGTTTTAACATTTGATCGACATTGAAAATTCATTTTGTCATTAATGTTACAAATGGTGTCTGTGTGTGTACGTGCAAGATCTGAAAGCACTGCGGCACATGTGGCAGATCGATCGATCGCATTTGACGCTGATCACAGATTTGTCATCCTGGTCGTTTGAAACGTGATTGGTTAAGTTGTGAAAATTGGAAGTTTGATTAAATGTGCATGTTATGTGTGAACACACACACACACACACCAAGAGATGTAGTGATGTCACATTGAAGGTGATTTTAGACAAATCTATGCCGATACAGTTTTCATGATTTCCAAGACTTGTACAAAGCAAGACTAATGCAAACCTTGAAAATCGTCAAAGTGCTTCTTTTCTTTTAAAGGAAAAATATCTCCAACCTGATGGTCTGTATCCATCTTGTCAAAGTTCGGCGAATTCTTCAGGACCAGCACCATTGCTCGATTGGGGGTTGGGGGGCAGGAGCTCAATCGGCACAAAGCAGAGCTACGCCATGCTCATAGAATTGATTCGGTTCCTCCCGTGGTAGAATGTCCAGCTCAATGGTGAATACAAGGTCTGTCCTTGTGGAGTTCAGATACACAGGTAGTGTCACCTGTGGGATAGGTGGTTTAAGAGTTTGGGAGGGGTGATGGAAGAAAATACTACTTTGAATGATGCTAACTTTTCCCAACAGTCCAGAGATCACGGTGTAAAAATTAACGTATTGGATATGAAATGTTCCAACGCCTTCACTGCCTGCGTCAAAATGAGCACCGTGCTGTCATGGCGTGTTGCAAACTGAAAAGTAGACATTTTGCTCATTCTGTGTGTTGAAATCTGTATTGAAAGCAAAGATCACCAGTTTTTGGGAGATTTTACAGCTTACCTTACTGCAAAAACTCACGACTGTGTGGGCCGGGGGCCTGAAAGGACGGGCCCGAACTACCAAAACAACCCGATGGATATCTACCAGTGAATGCACTTTGAACCTTGTGGGAGTGCCTTCTGTGATCATGACAGGCTTGGTGATATATTTAATAAATGGAGTCTGCATTGGAAAGACGAAGCTGTGTGTCATTGCAACCAAAGTAATCATTTTGAAAGTCCTGTGTTGCAAATTGACAAAGACAAATTTGGGAGTTTGACGGTTGAACTGATATTATTACCTCCGCCGCCCAAGGTGGAAGGTGGTTATGTTTTCACCCGTGTTTGTCTGTGAGCAGGATATTTCAAAAGGTTATGGATGGATTCGAACGAAACTTCATGGACAGGTTGAATGTGTGACAAGGACGAATCAATTTGGTTTTGGTGAAGAAAAACTACAATTTTTTTTTAAAGTGATTCTTCACCATTGAGAAATGGGCCCAAAAATGATATACAGCATGATATCTTAAAAAGTTATTGATGGATTCAAACGAAACTTGGTGGATGAGTTGGGTAGGTGACAAGAACAAGCACAATCGATTTTGTTTCAGGTCCAAATGCAGATCGGGCCCATCAGTGGGACGCAAAACATAAACTTTTCAGCCTGGTTATAGTTATGCATTGAACAAAAACGTTGGAGTGTCTTCGACTATTGTGAGCATCTCTTTTGTGTAATTTTTCAACACCCCTCATCACGTCAAGTGGCAGAGTGGGTAAAGCCTTGTTGCATTGCCATGACTGGTGTGAGTTAGACTCTCATGACTGCTCGGCAGAAATTTCTGCAACCCACAATGGAGTGCTGACCCTTCCAGGATGAACTCTAGCCAAGAAAAGGGCCACGACTTGTGAACGCCCCAATGCTCCGTCAAGAGTATGGGCTCAACAATCACCGTCACTGTCCTGGAATGCAGTAGTGCAATCATCGGAGATCATATGTGTGGAAAGTGTCGCGTTATTCGCTACATACCATGCCAGGTGCGTGTTTCATGTCAGCATGGCGCAGCCAGGATAACTGTGTGAGAGGCAGCTCAGTGGAAATTGCGTTCGACAGTGAAAGCTTGTTGTTGGTGCATGTTGCTCCATTCAGTTTGAGACCTGGAGATGATTGAGCAGGAGAGCAAATGAAGGGCCATCAATGTGTTAATAAGCATTCAGCATCCTCAGTTGAGGTTTTCAAGCACATGGAGTTAATCACCGAATGATGCGATAAAATATGTGTCGAGGAAAGACCTACCTTGTCTCTACTAACAAGTCATGGCATGTGCCAGCTACATCATAGGTTTGTAGTCAAAGCGATGCTTTTATCTGTTGAAGGGTTTCCTTGCCTAATTCATCACGAAATACAACATGATACACGATCAAGCAGACGTTTTATATAAGCTGAGTAGATATTGAAACCAACGATTGTTTAGCAAGCAATGTTCAAAACTGAGATCTGGGTTCAGCAATGTTTGTTTTTAAAGTTGGAACACGAAACAGCACACCTTTAAATATCGAGAGTTAGTGATCGCAGTTCCAACCTTCACCACACTCTACCCACCAATGCTACAACAATCTCACAACCTCAAGACGCCTTTATTATAACTCCCCTTCTTTGTAACAGTACACAAGCTCGCTATACGTTCACCGCCATTTACGCCTCAATCACAACGAACAACCACGCAACCTCAACCACAAAAAAACCACCATACCACAACTCACCCGCCACGCCGCCTCTACCATCGCCTCGCCACACAGTTACCACTCATGCCTGGTGCCACTTTTGGAATAGTGGAAATAAGGAGTGAACAAGGAACCATGGAGAAAGCCTCAGCACTCTGTTTGCTTGTAGTTCCCACTGGGTGTCCAGCGCACATTCACGCCCCGAGAGCACAGCCAAAGATCCCAGTGCCATGTGAAGTATGGAGGACCATCTTGTGAAGAAGCCGAGTTCAAATGGCAGCATCTCCGCAGCAGTGTCCATGTGTGGGTGCTACCGGCGCTGAGGTGATCGCGTGTACACCAATGGGGGCACTGTAAAACTCGACGCCTCGCCTAACAACCCCTTTTATCCACATTCAGACTCCACGCCCACCAAATAACTATATGTCAAACGTTCCAGACGTGGAGAGATATTTTCTTGGCTTTTTTGGCAGTATGTGGTGAGAGGTGGAACAGAGCTTACGGGTCAGAGTGGTGGGCTGGAGCTTGCTCAACGGAGCGGGTGGAACAGAGCACTGGGCGAGAAAGTAAGTAAGCTATCTTCTTACAAGTTCTGTCCTTTTTCCATCTCGTCCGCTGTGGAAGCTCCCCTTCCTCAGAATGGCCCTAATGACGCCTGTTTTGTTAGTAAGTAAGTAAGATTGCGTCAGTATTAGCTCAGGTTAGCTGTGCACTGTCTCTTTTTGCTGCACCTCACCAATCCTTGCTTGCCCTGCTGCACAATTCTGCCCTGTAAATAAACCCATTTCTTGCCTGTGCCACATACCTTTCCTCACGCTTTCTTTAAATAAACATTCTTTGTTATTGCAATTCAGCCAGCTCGTAGCGTCCCTTCCTCCATCGGTCCAGCGTAGTCTGCATGATTTGTTAGCCGGGAAGTTTTACCCCACCGATTGGCTCCACACGTTAATCGGTGCGTGTTTGGCTGCACCTGATTAAATAAAGACAAAGCAAGTTCTTATCAACGGCATGCTTCTGGGTAGCTGATATGACATCATGCTGTCAATCTACCGGAAATGGTAACACGCGAAGTAGTGAGAACCCTGCCAGGATTGGCGGTATCAATCGGTGGTCGTGGTTGACCAGCAACATCCCGGGCCACAGAGTTATTCGCAGCTGGCGGCCTCAGGACCGGCCGTTCGAGAGGAACCCAAGCGCTTCCCCTCGTGGTGAACTTCCAACCCGAATCCACGATAATATTTATTAACCGCGGGGTTTCATTTCGACCATTCGTGGTTTTTGAGCAGAGTTGTGAGTCATCCTTTGCATCCACGTGGGTGGTTATCTCACACCAGAAACCTTTCGTTGTTTCTTGTGTGTGGTCTAATCCATAAAAGTAATGGCTACTGATTATTGACTGAGGCAAATAACTGTGCAAGTTTTGCAGCAAAGTGTTCTCCAAAGTATTTCTCGTGTACTGTTAATGATGGTGCCCAAGTGTAGAGTGATGAACAAAAGTGAATTGAGTGCAAATTCGTGCCACGGTGAAAGCTGATCTGGGTTGGAGCGCAGCCGAGTTACTTTTTGGATCAACACTTCGCCTTCCTGGGTAATTTGGTGCTCCGACAAACATCCACACCGATTTGGACCCGAGCAATTATGTGGACAGACTGCGAAAGATAATGAGTGAGTTTAATCACATCCCCACCAGAACTCAACAGAGTTCCACGCACCTGCCCAAAGATATGTTGTCTTGTACCCATGTTTTTGTAAGCGACGACACTGTCAGGGCTTCTCTGCAACATCCCTACCGGGGCCCATTCCGAGTCATTATCAGGAAGGAAAAGTACTTCCCCCTTGATTTTAATGGGAAATCTGAAACGGTCAGTTTAGACTGAGTCAAGGCTGCCTATACAGAAAAAGAGTCTGATACAACTCATCCTACTGCTGGAGCAGAACAAACTCCAGCTACATCGACTCCCACTGTTCCTGTGAGCCCACACACAGAGCTCCGAGTTCGGCCCCATCAACGTCTGTGTTCACCAGTTTGCCACCGCCAACCACATCAGACTTGAGGAAAATTCGTTCCGGCAGACATGTCCATTGGCTTTAGAGATTTGTGCAAGTATTCTATTAGGGCTGACGTCTACATCTACATCGTTATCGATCGTCTCTCTTTGGTCATCGACCTAGGGGGGAGCCAGTGTAGTGATATTAATTTTTCTTTACTCATTAATTCTTTTTCTAGTTTATTTTTATTTTTGCGAATATTTGTAATAAAGCAAACACCTGAACTCTAGTAGCCACTCTGTTGCATCCTTCCAGAGAGCCATTCAACGTAGGGGATGCTGGAAGGCTAGTACAAATGAGAGCTCGTTCATCACGACATGTTAGGACACTAAATTTCAATTTAACCATATACTTGAACACTGGAGAACACAAATCGCCTTTTTGACACTTTCAAAACCATTCCGCTCAGCAATAATTGGACAAAATATTACGGCATTTTACGTCATCCCGATCAATCAAATTTGCTGCTCCCGGACCCTGCCCATGTCCTTGTTTCTCAAGACAGCATGGGGTAATGTGTTCTATGAACTCTCCAGTAGTAGCTTTGAAGGTTACTACTGGAGAGTTTTGTGATATGTTTCTTTTTGGCTGCCATCCTCCTTTCTCTACATTTTCTGTAACCCCAGGAACCTAACCCCCTTTTTCCCATGGGCCTATACTTTTTAGCTCGCCTGTTCGAAGAACAGAGAGCTATAGCGATACCCCCGGCGTGAGCGTGGAGCGTGAAAATGTTAAATTTTTTGTATTACGGAAAAACTCCTCGACGGATTTCGACGAAACTTGGTGGGGGGTTAGGTATGGTCCAAGGATCATGCCATTAGATTTTGGACTTGGTCCCCCCCCCCAAAAAAATTGTTCGAGAATTTTTTTTTTTTTTTGCATTTCTACATGTTTTAAGTGATTTCCAACCCCCCCTCCCCCCCCAAAAAAAAATTGAGAAAAAATTTTTTTTTTTTGCATTTCTACGCTTTAAGTGATTTCCAACCCCCCCCCCCCCCCAAAAAATTTTAGAGAAAAAAAATTTTTTTTTTGCATTTCTACATGTTTTAAGTGATTTCCAACCCCCCCCCACCCCTCAAAAAAAGTAAGAGAAAAAAAACTTTTTTTTTTGCATTTTACGTTTTGTGATTTCCAACCCCCACCCCCCCAAAAGTTAAGAGAAAATTTTTTTTTTTGCATTTCTACGTTTTAAGTGATTTCCAACCCCCCCCAAAAGAAATTGTTAGAGAAAAAATTTATTTTTTGCATTTCTACATGTTTTAAGTGATTTCCAACCCCACCCCAAAAGAAATTGTTAGAGGAAAAAAAATTTTTTTTTTTGCATTTCTACATGTTTTGTGATTTCCAACCCCCCCCCCCAAAAAAAATTTAGAGAAAAAATTTTTCTTTTTGCATTTCTACATGTTTTAAGTGATTTCCAACCCCCACCCCCAAAAAAGTTAGAGAAAAAATTTTTTTTTTTGCATTTCTACATGTTTTAAGTGATTTCCACCCCCCCCCCCCAAAAAAATTAGAGAAAAAAAAAATTGTTTTTTTTGCATTTCTACATGTTTTAAAGTGATTTCCAACCCCCACCTCCCCAAAAAAATTTAGAGAAAATTTTTTTTTTTTGCATTTCTACATTTTAAGTGATTTCCAACCCCACCCCCCAAAAAGAAAGTTAGAGAAAATATTTTTTTTTTTTTTGCATTTCTACATGTTTTGTGATTTCCAACCCCCCCAAAAAAAATTTAGAGAAAAAAATTTCTTTTTGCATTTCTACATGTTTTAAGTGATTTCCAACCCCACCCCAAAAAAAGTTAGAGAAAAAATTTTTTTTTCTCATTTCTACATTTTAAGTGATTTCCAACCCCCACCCCCAAAAAGAAATTGTTAGAGAAAAAAAAATTTTTTTTTTTGCATTTCTACATGTTTTGTGATTTCCAACCCCCCCCCCCCAAAAAAAAAATTTAGAGAAAAAAATTTTTTTTTTTGCATTTCTACATGTTTTAAGTGATTTCCAACCCCACCCCCAAAAAAAGTTAGAGAAAAAAATTTTTTTTTTTTGCATTTCTACATGTTTTAAGTGATTTCCACCCCCCCCCCCCCCCCCCCCCAAAAAAAAAATTTTTTTTTTTTGCATTTCTACATGTTTTAAGTGATTTCCAACCCCCACCCCAAAAAAATTTGGTAGAGAAAAATGTTTTTTTTTTTTGCATTTCTACATGTTTAAAGTGATTTCCAACCCCCCCCCCCCCAAAAAAAAAATGTTGGAGAAGAGAACTATAACTCTGTCAGCACTGTTGACATCATATTTAATGAATAAGATATAAGGTTCACTTGAGTGACCCAGCAGTATTGGCGGCGGAGGTTTTGCACTCTCCAAGTGCTCCCCTCTAGTTTCCTTTCTAATGTTTTTATCTACCACACTATTTTTTATACGCCCGATATATATATACATATATATATATATATATATATATATATATATATATATATATATATATATATATATATATCGGGGCGTATTATGTGATACCGGTCGTCCGTCCGTCTGTCTGTCTGTCCGTCCGTTCCTGTCCGCACTCTAACTCCAAAGTTTTCAACTTTCACGTGCCATATTTGGTACATAGGTACAGACTGTGGAGACGGTGTGTCGTGACATACGTTCGTCATCTAAAGTGGTTGCCATGGCAACCAGGATGCTGTTTTCCATCCGTTCCTGTCCGCACTCTAACTCCCAAAGTTTTCAACTTTCACGTTTCATATTTGGTACATAGGTACAGACTGTGGAGACGGTGTGTCGTGACATACGTTCGTCATCTAAAGTGGTTGCCATGGCAACCAGGATGCTGTTTTCCATCCGTTCCTGTCCGCACTCTAACTGCCAACACTACATATTACTTTTTCTTTTAGATGCATTTCTCATGGCAAGGCAAGTACCATAAAATTCGGACCATTGAGCGCATCGTTATATAAGCCGATCCCCTAAATTTTAAAAAATCTGGAATTTAAACACACACAAGCTGCACTGGTTTATAAGCCGCAAATGTTGCACAAAAAACCAAGCGCAAAAATGTCCGAAAATTAGCCACAAAAAGTGATCGATCTTGCTTTGAGTCTAATCTGAACAGTAGAAACACCCTGACCATCCATGCCATTGGCATTTCTACCTCTGAGAGCCTTTGTTGACTTTGCAGCGAGAAAGTTCACCCCTCTGTGAGTTTTGAATTCCTCGTGTGGACCTCTTGTTTCTTCATACCGTACTCTTACCAAATCAATATCTCTCTAAATATATTCTGAGGTCGCAAACTCATCACTGAAGAAAGCAGGGAAACATACAAACAGCCGCGGCGATCAGGGAAGACACTTGGAGTGTGGATTGAACTTTTTCTAGCTCAGCTGTGTTTTACCTCGCTCATTCTACAGTTTTTCAAGTTTCGGTTAACAATGCAAGGTAATAAACGTAAATATAAATACCATATAGAAAAATAACGACGTCGATCCAAGTAAGAAGAATAACCTCTCTGCGATGAGTCAGGAAAATTAATTGACTTTCTGCAGGAAGAGGACTTTTACAGTGAGTTTTTAATTCACGAAGAGTCAAAACCAGTTTTGAAACCTAATGTGAATCTAAACATAGACTGGAGACTGACACAACAACTTGATTTGGCCTGAACGCGTCATCGGGAAAACCCGCAACATCAGAAGATTTTGTCATGTTCATGTTTTCATTTTTTTTCCTTTCTGTTTTTATCTACCACACTATTTTTTACTGATTACAATATACAAATACATATATTGCTTTAAAATTATTTGGATCAGACTTCACTGCAATGCTTTAAAAAAAAATTATTAGACTAGTCTTTTAAAAACGATAAATGTATAAACAGGCGAGCATTAGGTGGCTTTGACACCAACTCTGGTTATCATTCTGTCCAGCAGTTTTAAACCCCCTGTCCAGATGTTCAGGAGTGCATTTTGAATATCGTGACACTTTCCAGGAATACCACACTATTTAAGGGTTTACTGTCAATGTAATAGGGGAATGGACAGGTTTCAAAGAAGTAAAAGAGATTGGAGGTGAACTCTTGTAACTGGTTGTGAGCAATTTGTGAAAGATTTAAGGTCATACTTCCACTGCTTGGGCATGAAACAGGCTACTGAGTGCGTGCTTGGTGTGAACAGATGTGTTTTTAGTCTCCGGGAACTCTTGGCATGACTCGCTAGTGGAAAAGAGGTGAAGATTCACTTCCATAAGGTTCAGCAAAGGAGGTTGGAAAAAAATGAGGTCAGAGATGGGATCAATTATTAGATCCTGCTATGAGTAGTTGACTCACCTTTGATGCCAAAGCTGCAGGCATCAAGGCAGGGAGGTGTGTTGTTCATGTACACGAAAACCTGCAGCCCGAGCTCTTCCAGGGACCATCCATTGGCCTGCGCCACAAATTGCTGTGTGGCTGTAATATAGGCCTCGGACACGAAGAGGCCTCCGAGCCACACGTGCAAACTCTGTAACACAATGCCGACATCACACCTTTACCTGGAGGCCAGGTGTAGGTTTTGTCATATCAAATAAAATTACGTGTTGTAAGATATATACCAGAATTAGGTTCATTAATCATATTTAACATGCTTGTCATGATCAAATATCCCACTTTTTTTCTGTACAAGATTGAGGTTCATGGAAGAGTTCATGGAAGTAATGTGTAGAGAGGATAAAAAAGTAACAAACTGATAATGGGACAGTAGCGCCACAATTGGACAGGATGAGCAAAGGAATTAACAAAGAAGAAACCCACAGAGCGAGAACGAGAGAGAAGAGAAACAGAAACAGAAACCTGCAGGTCAGAGCATTGGTTGAGGAATGGTTCATTGGGGATAACTTGCGAAAAACCTGTACTTTTGGAAGGTATTTCCATTAAGAGCCACGTGTTGACTATGACAGGATAGGAAGTCTGCGATCCATGAGTGGAGATGGTCTTGGATACCATCGGAAGAGAGTTTGGTGAGCAGGTCAGGGTGCCAGAGGGCAGTGCGTGCACTGCATGGAGAGTGAGGAATAAAGTTTTTGATAAAGATAGCAACTCCGCCGCCAGGACGAGGCTCAGGTTTATCACATCGGAAGATGGAGTAACCAGGGATATATACTAAGGAGTCAGAGATGTCTTGAAGGAAGAAAGTTTCTGTAAAGGAGATTATGTCTGGTTTGTCAGTGGCACCTGTATGGAGAGATCTGTCAGGTTAGAGCGAAGGCCTTGGATGTTTGAGGTCCACACTGTTAATGAGGAGGCTTTGGGTACAGGGGAGGGGAGGGGAAGGGGAAGGGGAAGGGGAAGGTAGGACGAGGGAGGAGACCGGGATGTAGGGAGAATTGTTGGCAGTATGTAGGAGGTACGGAGGGCTGTTGACAGTGTATAGGAGAGTAAAGGGATAGGTTGAAGAAAAGATCATGAAGGTGTATGGTGAATACCTTCACAATCAAAGTGGGAATTGAAAGGTGCATTAGAAAAAAGGAGGAGGTGGAGGAGGAGGAGTACGAAATCACGTGGTTGTGGGAGGTGAAAGTAAGATGAGAAAGGAAATATATATATATTTTTAAGATATTAAACAGAGGTTATAGTTGGGAGGAATTGAAAGAGTGGTAAAGGGATTGTGGCAAAAATTAAAAGCTGAAGGTAATAAAGAGAAAAGACAATAAAAACGATCGTGCACTGGAAGTGCACACAAACGAGGAAAACGGTACTCAAGGAACCCAATGTGAAAAGTCCGACGAATAATCACAAATTGGCACAAGTTTTAAAACAAAACCAGACTAGAAACGCACAGTAAACACGGAGACAACAAAAGAACAGTAAATATACCATCAGAGATGGGGAATCCCCCGCCATTGAATGAAAAAGGTCATACATATTCCAGAATAATGAGGGAGGTGACTTGGAAACAAGACACCATTTGGTCATCATCTCGAAAAAGTTCCCCAGGGGTGAGGAACGTAGTAACCAAAAATAATTGAAATCAGATAAGCAGTTTTCCATTTATTACAAAAAACATTTTTTCAAGATGGCCGCCCCAGTCGGCCATCTTGGATCCGGCCACGCCCGAAATCAATAGGGTTCTTCCTTTTCAGGTGGTACATATGTGACCCAAATTTCAAATCGATATGGCGAACAGTTTATGAGTTATCGCACTCACAGCTATAAATGTTGACGCCATAAATGTTGACGCCAGCCAGCCAGCCGGACGACCGCCCCAGTCGGCCATCTTGGATCCGGCCACGCCCAAAATCAATAGGGTTCTTCCTTTTCAGGTGGTACATGTGACCCAAATTTCAAATCGATATGGCGAACAGTTTATGAGTTATTGCACTCACAGCTATAAATGTTGACGCCCAGTCGGCCATCTTGGATCTGGCCACGCCCAAAATCAATAGGGTTCTTCCTTTTTCAGGTGGTACATGTGTGACCCAAATTTCAAATCGATATGGCGAACAGTTTATGAGTTATCGCACTCACAGCTATAAATGTTGACGCCCAGTCGGCTATCTTGGATCTGGCCAGCCCAAAATCAATAGGGTTCTTCCTTTTTCAGGTGGTACATGTGTGACCCAAATTTCAAATCGATATGGCGAACAGTTTATGAGTTATCGCACTCACAGCTATAAATGTTGACGCCCAGCCGGACGGACGGATGGACGGACGGACGGACGACCCGGGTGATAACAATATCCCCCTTCCGCCACGTGGCGGGGGATAAAAACTCGACAGAAAACGACCGGGAAGACTTATCTTTGAGAAAGTCGGCAGAGACCATGAAGAACACGACTGAAGCTCAAGAACTGGAATCAGAAGCCAAAAAGATAAAGAGGATTTTCCAGAGAGTCGGAGAGATCATTGATGAAGATTAGAAAAAGCACAGGCCCCAGATACCCACCGGGAGTGGCACTACGTGAAATACACTTACATAGACAGAATTAGGGTCTCCCTCCCCCCCATCCTGAACCCACAGGGCTATGAATTTTTTTTCTACCCACTAATACTTCTCCGTTTACACCCGGTGTACAACCAGCAGTTTTCAACCCATTCTGATTCTATCCAGCAGCTGTTCAGGAGTGCATTCAAAATCAGACAAACACACAGACACACACACCCACAAATATAAAACGAGAAGGGCACGAGGTGAAGTGCATACCACCACCTGGATCTGAATTTGGATCTTCACCAAAATCGGATCAGTTCGTCCTTGTCACACACCCAACGTGTTCACCAAGTTTCATCCGAATCCGTCCATGACTTTTTGAGATATCGAGCTATATATATTGTTTTTGGCATCATCTCTCAATGGTAAAGAATCACTTTAAATATTCGAGCATCCAGATCTCGATCTTCATCAAAATCTAATCAATTCGTTTTTGTCACACACCCAACATGCCCATCAAATTTCAGCCGAATCCGTCCACAACTTTTTGAAATATCCCACACACAAACAAATAGACAGACAAACAAACAAAAAGGCAGACAAGGATGAAAACATAACCTCCATCCCCCTTTGGTGTGTGGAGGTAACAAACACATAAATCCACACACAAACAAAACATCCATCAGGACTATACTCTGTGCAGAGCATTGGTGCTGCCACAACAGCCTCCTGGGCTATACCAGGGCACAATCGTGGACAGGTCACCACTCCGACACAGGATACCAGCAAGCTGCCACTCATTTCACCAACCTCAGAAGGATGACAGGCAGAGTCAACCCCACCTGGTAGTAATTGAACATCTGAGCAGGATTTTAACTCAGGACCTTAGGATCTCAAGCCTGCCACCCTAACCATGAAGCCAACACCAAGCATACAAACAAGCAAACAGTATATTATTTAGATTTGGACGTTAACCCTACGTTGGAGCTAAAGGCAACGGAGGGTCGACACCTGAAATGACAGCTTCTCCTTACTTCCCACTGCACTTAGAATATTCCAATCAATGTTCTGTGGATTCCACTCACTATTCCCATGACGCTCTGCGCACACCAGGAATTTTCACAAAGCAATGCAAGTTCCTCTTTAACATCTGATAAAATAATCATCGAATACATCCGTACAGTATTATGTCCTGTTGTATAGGACACTGAAACATGAAAGCATGCTTGTTAATTTTATCGTGACAATTTATTTATTAGGTAGAATGATTATTCTAGAATGGTAGAAGTAGAAGGTAGAATGTAGAATGATTATAGGTATAATGGTAGAAGTAGAAGAAACAGTTGAAACAAGAAAAAGAGCAATCAAAGATTGCAGACCCTCACCAGGACTTCTTTTGAGTGGTGTATTTTTATAAGTTTTCAGGTCAATCCAATATGGCTGCCAAACCATGTGACCT
>CM068961.1:18031460-18043831 GCA_035128595.1 Eptatretus atami | reverse complement strand
TTTCGTTCAAATCGGGCAACGAAAAAAATTATTAAAAAATTAATTCCCGATTCAGTCAAGTTGTGGTATGACAATCCATAAAGCGCAAGGACACACCATGGAGAATGTGTTGATATACCTCGAGAAACCGGTTCGCCAAACGATGACTCCTAAGGTAAATGCTCAAATTTTCTTCAAGTTAAAGTTTGACCACTAAATAATATTAAAATTTTGTGTCTTTTTATTTTTTCATCAACCACTGTCACAACGGGAACCCAATGGGTTCACGGGTCATCGAGTTCTTACTAGAAATCCGAAACAAAATTATTTACCAGGAGTTAAACCACAAGTGATGCAACAACATCACTTTAAAATTGCACTTGCCTTGGGGTTGATTTCCATGGTGAGGAAGAGGCGGAAGGTAGCGTGAGGCTGCAATGAGTGTAGCTTCTTCTCCAGCTGAATGAGCCAGCCTGGTGCTAGGTGTCCATTCTTGAGCACCACCCACCTGGCCAGCGGATGCACAATGTGAATCATTTGGCTATTTGGATTTGGATGCAAATCCTGCGTTGATACCATCATTCTAATCGCAGCCTTTCTTACTCATTGTGAGCTGTTCGTGAGCTGTTAGTGAGCTGATTTCCATTAAAAAAAACAACTCTGGATGTAATACACTGTACGATTACAGACTGATGCATGGATGGATGGACGGATACATGGAGCTGTTCGTGAGCTGTTAGTGAGCTTATTTCCATACAAAAAAAAAATCTGGATGTAATACATTATGCAGCCTTTGGTTGCTTGGCTGCATCATTTTCTGGGGGCACAGCTGTGTCACTGATGCAATGCCCCCCATTACCAGCATGCTGGTACTCATTTCATCAACCTCATAAGGATGACAGGCTGAGTCAACCCATCTGGTGTTAATTCAACAGAATGACAGGGCCTTGAACTCAAGACCCAAGATCTTAAGCCAGCCACCCTAACCATTAGGCCAATACCAGGCTCGTAGGTCCCTCTGTACGTGATTTCCACCGAAATAAGTAAACTATGTACACTACACTGTTTCAAGTGAGCATGCGGTTATTGGTGTCGACTCTGTGGGTACTCCAAGGTCTGATAATTACCTAACAGCAGCAAAAAATCTTATGGGGTGTTTGGCACTCCTTGAGGAATCGAATATAATTAACTTTAGTCACAACCTGTTGAGCTCAAATCTTTGCCTGGCAATTAAGAGGCACGCATAAAAAAAATATATTGAAAATAAAATAAAACAAACATCAAATACCCGACTGCCTACTGGATTTTGGGACCAAACTTTTATGTTTGTTCTGGAAAGCCACCACTCCCTTCGATCATCACCCTCATGTAAAGTTATTTTATTTACAGTTGGTTGAGCACATCAGCCTATTAAGAGAAACCTTCCTTCATTATGCTTTGCTGGATTAGTTAATTTAATGATTTTGTTGTAATATTTAATAGGCAGAGAGATGTAGAAAGTACAAATGTAACATTATAGAATGATGCAACAAAAATGGAGGAAGGTTCCAAATATTATTATGCAGCCTTTGGCTGTTTGGCTGCATCATTTTCTGGGTTCATGGCTGTGTCACTGATGCAATGCCCCCTCATTACCAGCATGCTGGTACTCATTTCACCAACCTGAGAAGGATGACAGGCTGAGTCAACCCATTTGGTGTTAATTCAACAGAATGACAGGGGCTTGAACTCAAGACCCAAGATCTTAAGCCAGCCACCCGAACCATTAAGCCAACACCAGACTCTCAGGTCCCAATATGTATCTTATCCTGAGTGTATGAAATGAGGCATAATCACATTTGCATTTAAAATACATGAGATTGGAGTCTATTGAGTAGAGCAGGAAACCCAAAAGTGATTTCCACAAACAGATTTCTCCACTCCCCCACTTCCCCTAAACGTTTTCCCGTTTAGATTAAACACCCCTACCTAACTACCCAATTCACCCCCTCTTGCCTTGTTATCAATCACAGATATAGACCGGTGGGAGCCATGACTTTGCCATCAAAAGCCGGCACAACAATCCAGCTCATCAGTCAGATATGTGTGCAGGACATCAAATTATTTAAGGAGACATATTGGACACGCAAGGGAGAAAGGATTGGGAACCAGGACAGTACAGGATGTAGCCAGAGTGGGCAGTAAGTTATGAATTTGTGGGCAGAAGCAGTTTGCATGGACAGCGCAGTGATGACACAAAGCACGAAGAAGCGGGAGGGAGATACAGCTTATGCAATGGGTGCCGAAGGACACAATGGACCAACTCTCCTTAGCTCCCTCTGCACTTTCAGCCCTCCAAAGCATTGTGCCAGTAACACACTCCTGGTTTAACTTTAAAAATCCAGACTGGATACACTCCTCAACTCTTTTGTCCTTTGCGTCTCCTGTATGTATGTGGAACAGCCTTCTCGAGGCTGTGTGATCCTACTCCTCCATCCAGGGCTTAAAGCAAGAGATGCACCACCATCTCATGTCATCACACATCATTACTCACAATACATATCATCCCCATTAACCCCCTCCTAACCCAAATATCTTTCTCAGATGTTGCAGTGTTTCCCTCCCTCCTCTTTTCCTGTTTGTTTTTCCCACTCCCTTGCTTATTTCATTGAAGAGTTGCCCCACTGTCACAGCTCATACCCTCTGTTACCTTGCTCTTCCATGGGCCTCAATCTTCGAGAGATGGTAGAGATAGAGATAGAGAACCTTGTGGAGCCTTTCCTGTCATTGCAGCCAACTTGAATAACAAGTATAACAACTAGATAGCTGTGATCACGAAGCGATTGCCAAGGGTTAACCTCCCTCAGGTGACCCTTGGTGATCGACCGTGACTTACCCTTGGCCCACGATCCAATGGTGGCATATTTTTTGAACCGCCATATGACTATTACCTTCAACATTTAGGAGTAGAGTGTAAATTAAGAAAATGTATCCCCATGTACAATATATCCATATAACGAAACATCATGAACATCAGAGAAGGATTATTCAAGTTATGATCAAAAGGGTGTTTTTAGTTAATTAGGTCATATTCCAACCAAAGCAGGTCAAGGACACAAATGAAATATCAGGTGTACAACTACAGTGCCGGTACACTATTACTATGCAAGAACATCTATTACCGAGCAGTCCATGAGATTCCGATTTACCAAAATTGAGCGATGACAAGAAAACGTTTTTTTTTGTTTTTTTTTCAGACTGCCATTTGACCTTGACTGTATTTTTTTTTCAGACTGCTGTTTGACCTTTACTTTTAACTCAGAGGAGTATGATGTAAATTAAGCATAGATGCGCCTTACTTAAGGCTATCTAGAAAGAGCAATTTCGCTCCGATCGGACAAACATTAGTCAAGTGTTGGTTGGGAAAAAAAAGTTTCAATGTCTGTAATTGGGTCATGACCTAAAATTGGGTTAAGGTCAAATAAAATTATGTCAACCCCGCATATTTTTATTCCTACCGTTGAAGCAAAATTTCATTCCGAAAGTCCTCGTACATTAGCAGAAAAAAGGGATAAAAACCTAAATGGTGGTTTAGTACTCCTAGCGGTGTAAGACCGTGACCTTCAACATGGAAGGGTATGATGTGAATTAAATGTAAATGTGCCTTGCTCTGGAGTCTAGAGTCTAGGCTATTGAGCGAGGGCAATTGCATTCTGATCGGCCAAACTTTAGTCAGGTTATGGTGAAAAATGTTAAAATATTTAAGATGACCTCATTATAGACATTAGGTTAAGGTTTAAAAAAAATGTCAACCCTGCATACATTCTATTCACATTATTGATGCAAAATTTCATTCCAAATCTGCAGAAACACAGATTTCCAATTAAATGGCACTTGACCTAAGAACTTTGACCCTTTGAACCTAAAATTTAATCAGTTCCTTTTGGTATTACAGTGCATAATAATGCCAAGTTTGGTCAAAATCCCTTCAGCAGTTCATAAGTTATATTATCATGGTAATGAAAATCTGCTACTTTCAGCTATAGGTGACATGACCTTTGACCCTTTGAGGCCAAAATTTAATCAGTTCATCTTTTAATTATAGTACATACCTAAACCAGGTTTGGTCAAAATCCATTTTGTAGTTCACAAGTTATCGTGGTAACTAAAATCTGCTACTTTCAGTTAAATGCCACATTACCTTTGATCCTTTGAACCCAAAATCTAATTGGGTCATCTTTTCATCATAATTCACCATTGTACAGTACCAAGTTTGGTTAATTAAAAAAAAATCACTTCAGTTGTTCACAAGTTATCGCGGTAACAACTACAGACTGATGCACGGATGGATGGACGGATGCATGGATGCACGGACAACCCGGAAACATAATGCCTCTGGTGGCTTTTGTGGTGGACGCATAAAAACGTGGGAACTTGATAAATCTGCTTGATCATCTCGGCCTCAGGCCTGGTATTCTGGGCCTCAGACTTTTTATCAGTTCACTTGTAATCATCAATTATTCATGTTTGAAAAGGTGTGTGAAGTCAAGAGTTGTGAATGTCCCCTTGACTTGAATCAATCCAGAAAGGAACGAACCATTGTTTTTTGCACCCAACAGGGCTGTTGAGAGCAGAGGCTTGGAGCCAGTAAGCATGTATGCATGTTGAATCGAGATTGAATTGCAAATATGGCCTACTCGTTGTATCACCATTGAGACGTGACTGTGCCGCAGATGTAGCGCTCCTGCAAATTAGGGCAGGGAGCTTGCATTTGGCCATGGTGGTGGCCCAATTTCCTTATCCGTGTGAAAAAAAAACCGAGGGATCTTTGACGCCCACCAGCTAATACTAAGCAGATTGATGACCGCCCCCCCCCCCAACCCCCATCTTAACATCCATCCGAGGATGGTGCACTGAACCAATACGTCTGTTCCATGTCAAACACACCCTGACAGTTTATAGTCGGACCGAGAAGCGAACCAGGTCCTGGGCTACATGATCATTACAATTGCATTACAATTGAACATGTTTGTACAGATAGACTTATACATCGTTTGTGATAAAATAAATATCTGAAGTGGTCAAACTGCTTGTTTCCCCCCCCCCCCCCCCCCCCCCCCCCCCCCCCCTTCACTGTGACCCCCAATGCCTTATAGCTTGCCAATCCATGACACACTGGGAGAAACACCAGTCAGTCCCTAATCACATTAGAACGTAAATGCTTTGATCAAAACAATATATTTTATACTGGAGTTGACTGCTTTTTAAGAATAACTGTCTTTTCCAAACATTTGTTGGCAGAAATTGTGTTCACTCAAAACTTCATTGGTGGATACTTTGCTTCCACCATTTATATTTCATTACCTTCCTGTCTTCACAGCTGAATTTATAGCCTTCTCTGCTTGGCTGAATCCTTCGGCAGAACCTTAAAACAGGATTGGGGGCAATGGTGACATCAACAAAACTGCATTTCTCAACTTCTTCAAGGCCAAAATGGTTAGCTTCTTCAAGAAGAAAAAAAAAACCTTGGCATTTACAAGATTACTGTAATATTTAGAAGACATAGAGGCAGCAAAAGGCTTTGAAGTTCCTCAACACACCGAGGACTGTTCCTTAACACACCGAGGATATTGCAGGCGAGGGCTCTTGTAGATAAACACTCTTTATAAAGTATCGTTATTTTGAGTTAAATGATCGTCTGATAGAGTTTATAATCAGACGTGGTAAGCAGGAGCATAGTGTGTTGATGAGTGCTTGCAATAAGATGAATGTGATCTGTCCCACCAATAGCGATGGAAGCGAGTTGCTTGTTTTCTTCAGCTGCTAAATCTTCAACACGTCCACTGGCATCATATCCTGGCACCGAACACATCAGCACAGGGGTACCTGGCTTCACCTGGCAAGAAAATTCGCAGAAGGCAAAGAAAGAGGAATCGGCTGATGATAATGAATTTGAGTTCAGGTTTAAGATTACAATGATGGAAAAGGCAAGGTAGTGACATGAACAAAGATGGACAAAATTAAAATGAAAAGTTAGGTGTATTTATCTTGATTATCGTGATGGTCTTGTGGAGAAGACCCCAGAAACTGTGGGTTCAAATACGACTTCAGGTGGACGATGAAGGATTTGGACTCTAAGCTCTGGAACTGGACTAGGTTTATGAGACTTTACGATTTAGATATGATATTCTCAAAAAAACAACAGACTGGATCACTAATGATTTTCAGAAAAAGGGATCATCTAGATCAGTGGTTCCCAACCTGTGGTACGCGAGGGCCTTCCAGGTGGTTCGCGAGCACTTTCGGGCTCAAACCTTAAAAAAAATTTAAAAAATCAAAAATTTAATAAAAAAAAAAAGATTAAAAAAAAAAAACTGCTGTCAACTACTTGTTTACGTTCGCTTCACACAGAATAATAATGCGAGAACTGAGCTGCTGCTGAGCAGGGAGCTATCCAGTACAACGAAAGGAAAG
This sequence comes from Eptatretus atami, assembly GCA_035128595.1. NCBI lineage: Eukaryota > Metazoa > Chordata > Myxini > Myxiniformes > Myxinidae > Eptatretus > Eptatretus atami. The sequence goes on along the minus strand of CM068961.1, from coordinate 18,037,399 downwards.
GATGTTTTCAACCTTTTGGATAATTTCTTCAAGCATAATGAAGGTTGGGGAAAGTTGGTCAGATGCATGACAGATGGGGCTCCATCTATGCTCGGTCGAAAGTCAGGATTTCAAGCCCATGTGAAAGCTGTGTCACCAAACGCCACCGGTGTCCATTGTTTCATACACAGATCGCCCTTAGCACTAAGGTACTCCTCCGAATTTGTTATCATGCTTGAACCGATTAATCAAAATAGTTAATTTCGTCAAAACATCCGCCCTGAATACTCGGCTGTTCAAACTGCTCTGTGAAGATCTCGGCTCCGACCACACCTGTCTCCTCTACCACACAGAGGTTCGCTGGCTCTCCGGGGGAATACGACGAGGCATCTCTTTGAACTGAGGTGAACTCCTCGTATTCTTCACGGAGAAAGAACACGATTTTCAAAAAGATCTGGAGGACGAGGAGTATATCTCAAGGTTGGCCTACCTGTCGGACATTTTTGGGGTCTTCAACCACTTAAACCTGTCGTTCAAGGGCCCAACTGCACTGTCTCAGATTTCATCTCGAAGCTGGGAGCGTTTGTCCGGAAGTTGGACCTCTGGATCAAGAACGTGGAGAGCAAACGCTACGGAATGTTCGAACTCCTGACTACCCTTGAGAGCGAGCCCAATATGAATTTTCCCAAGAAATCGTCCGTCACCTCTCACTGCTCAAGACTGAGTTGATGCATTACTTCCCAGACATTACATGTTGTGCCTACATCACCAATCCGTTTTCGTTGAACCAGGCGATCTGCCTGTCGGACGGGGAACAAGAGGAGCTCATAGATATCCAGGCTGACGAGACAGCAAAGACGAAGCACAAGGTATGCTCTCCTATGAACTTCTGGGTGACCATGGCCTCCTCGTACCCGACACTAGCCCGTCACGCTGTTCCCAGCTACTGATTTTCCCTCTACGTGGGAGTGCGAGCAGGGGTTCTCAGCCATGATGACCATCAAGTCAAAGAGCCGGAACCGTATTGCTGCGCCCGGGCATGATTTCCGATGTGCTGTGAGCAAGTTATGCCCCGCATCGACCAGCTGGTGGAGAAGAAACAGATGCAACCCTCGCATTAAATTTTGTTCTTTGTTGACAGTTAGTTCATTTGTGTGTTCTACTTGTGAATAAATTGATATCTTATCGAATTGAGTTTTTCTGGAAACCAGGTTGGTACGCGGCGACGGTATGGGACCTCCAAGTGGTACTCGATCAGAAAAAGGTTGGGAACCACTGATCTAGATCATTGAGCTTCACTATTATATAGAGGGAGGCCGCTTTTGCCGAAACACATCAGTGTGAGAGCCGCCGCACTGCCTGCAGGACTCCATAATGGCTGCTATTAGGCCCGGCCTCCACATACTCTTCTTCGTTGTGGTAAACTGGGCTGCAAGCGTAATTGTTTATATACTGTAACTGTATCCTGATGTAGTTATGTCACTTTTATGCTTCACGTTGGAACACTCATTTGAAACCAGTGCGTCAATTTGATAGCATTTATGGCGGATTATGATGGGGTGTTTTCACATTTGTGCATTATCAGCTGCATGTCAGGAGCCACACTTTAAGCCACCAGGGGCTGCCAGTGGCTCAACAATGAAGAACAGGGATCTAGATCCTCCTCCTCGTCTAGTCTTGCAAGGCAACACTTTGGACTGTAGTTGATTTTAATGCGATCAGGAAAACTTGGGATAGGCATCAAAATACTGCCAATGAAAAGGTATTGACCACCCAAAGTCCCCTTCACAAAAAAAAAACAAGAGCAGTTAAGTTTAAAAATCAAAATTATTGAGTTTGCATCTAGATTAACCAAATCAAAGTGTTTGTGTGTATATATTTGTCGGAAGAGTAAAAGCACACTGAGCCTAAAAGAATAATAAAATTATTTATGAAAACCCCGACGTTTCAGAAGACCACCATCTTCCATCCTCAGAGGTAAATTTTTTATAACACCTCACGTGCAGAGACGTTAACTGTACTTATGTCCAACGCGAATGGCTGCGTGTAATGATTGGGCTGTGAGGGTGACCAATCAGCGTGAGGTTTGGGACGGATTTTATTACGGACCAGCAAATATCACCCGTCGCTTCACTGACAGTAATACTAAAGGGAGGAGGGGGAGAAAAAGAGAGGGGGAGAGGGGAGAGGGTGGGGGAAGAGGGGTGGGGAAGAGGGCAAGGTGGGGGAAGAGGAGAGAGGGTGGGGGAAGAGGGAGAGAGGGGTGGGGAAGAGGAAGAGAAGGGTGGAGAGAGGGGAGAGGGGAAAGTGAAGAGGAGGAGGGGAAAGGAGAGAGGAGGGAGGGAAGCGAGGAGGGGTGGGAGAGGGAAGACAGTGTGATGTGAGAGAAGGGAGGGCAGACGAGCATTATAAAGTATAAAGTGGCAGTTCTAGTTATGTCTCTTAGTAATTACGTAACATACCAGTACACAAACACGACACAAAATACACCACACAAAACTAGTCCTGGCGAGGGTCTGCAACTCTGATTGCTCTTTTTCTTGTTGGTACTTGCAAAATCGAAGATTGTCGCGGGGGGGGGAAGGGGGTGATACCGCGCGCACACGCGCACACACACACACACACACACACACACACACACTTCAGAGTTTCCTTCCCTTTGGTGTACGTACGTTGTTTGTGGTGCCGGACTTAGCGCATTCTCCGACTGCAATCCAAGCTTTGAGCTTCACGAGTCTGAACGAACGGACAGGTATCTAATTCCAATTCCCGCGTTGAGCTATGTCCGCTGCCCAGTGTCCCAGTCCTGCCGGCACAACTCACACATATTCACCTCATCCTTCGGGGCTGTCGATCCTTCAATTCCTGTCATGATGTCCTCTTGTACGATGGCCCGTCCAGGATGATTTAAAGAGCTCAAAGCAATTCTCTCCCGAAAAACACAATCTTCATGAGTTTTAATCAACCTGATTGGAATCGGCTCCACACATTAACACCTCGTTCACTCATCAGAGTTAAATCGAGCACGGGACGATCAAAACGCACTTCTTGTCACATGTCACCCGTCTCTCTACACGTCCCTCTCGCAGGTTTATATAGTATCACAGAACAATCCCGTGCCTTCCAGCAAATGTGATCCAGCCTCGACTGGAAGTTTTGTCTGATAACGTTCCAGCACCTCCACAATTCTCACCAGGCAGTTTACTGTACAATACCGCCATCTACAGTCAAAACTAGCTCATTACATCATGCAGTTTCTATTACAATTTACCGATCCGTGCGACACAAAATTTATAACATGTAACCGTCAATTTTAATCGTTCATTTACACTTTACAGGCATTTTCTAATGCTTACAACATCTACCTTTTAACTGACAAAGATTTTTCAAGTATATTGGTCAGTTGATTTTGTTATTTTGTCTGTTTGTTAATCAATCGTCTACAGGTCAAAATTCTAAACCGATCATCATGAAACTGTACCAAGTTGTAGAGGTAGTCTTAACTGAGAAGCCAATTGATTTTGAGGTCAAAGGTCATCTTGAGGTAGAATTTCTAAAATCGTCATTTTTCATCCGATTGACTTGGAGGTTGAGTAGGATTTTCATATTGCATCATTGAATTGGGAAAGCAAATATTTTTGAGGTCAAAAGGTCAAAGGTAACTCAAGGTCAAACTTCCAAAATCATAAATTTCAATCTGAAAAATAATGCATTTTCATCTGACTGACCTGAGCTTTGATTAAGATTGTCAATTTTAATCTGAATGAAATGGACAATTTTATGTATCCACGGCAACCTTTGGAGACAGATTGGATTTTACAAGTATCGTGCTCTGCAGGACGTCTTTTTCTTGTTTGTTTGTTCCATTGTTTTTTTTTTAATGCTACAAGTCAATTTTAAACAGATCTTCACAAAACTTCACCACAGAGTAGTGTGTCCATCCATCCATCCATCCATCCATTGAGACCATACTCTGTGCAGAGCGTTGGTGCTGCCTAAGCAGTCTCCTTGGCTATTGGGCACAATCCTGGACGGGTCGTCACTCCGACACAGTATACCAGCAAACTGGCACTCATTTTGCCGACCTCGGAAGGATGACAGGCTGAGTTAACCCCAGCTGGTATTAATTCAACAGCTGAGCGGGATTTGAACTCAGGACCCTAGGATCCCAAGCCCGCCACCCTAACCATTAAGCCAACACCAGGCATAGAGTAGAGTGTCATAGGCAAGAAGCCTATTGTTTTTGAGGTCAAAAGGTCAACAAATTTGTCAAGTTTCTAAAATCCTCAATTTTCATCCAATTGACTCGAAATTTGAACAAGATTTTCATATCAGCTTGCTGAATTCAACCACCAATTACATTTGAGATCAACAAAGGCCAAAGGTCAGCATAGGCCAAAGGTGAACAACTTCGGTGCAATTTCTGAAATCCTCAATTGTCATCCGATTGACTTGAAATTTGAACAGAATTTGCATATCAGGTCACTGAATTCAACCACCAATAATTTATGAGGTCTAAAGGTCAAAAGGTCATCATCTAGGCTAAATTTCTAAAATTGTCAACTTTTATCTGATTGAATTGAAATTTGAAGGTTTGCATATCACATCACTGAATTTAACCACAAATTATTTTCATGGAAAATTTGTTTTAAGGATTTTGCAAGTATCGTGCTCCACACGACGTCTTTCTTGTTTGTTTGTCAGCACATCATGTGCCAACATAGAATACAATTTTTACATGGTATCGTTTTTCAACCGTGTACCTCTATAAATTAGAATACGAGTACGTCTGTAAAATATGAACAATAAAACCACACAAACATCAAATAAACAAGTCCTGGCGAGTGTCTGCAATCTTTGATTGCTCTTTCAGGTAATTATTGCAATCGCTATAACACATGTCCAGTGATTGAAATTGTGGATTTACCTCTGTCTCCACGATGGCCGCAAAGTCCATCTCTTGCTCCAGCAGGGTTAGGAAACCTTCACCGAGCACGGCTCCCACAAGCATGTGAGTGGCCACAAGAATACGATCAGGACGAAAGACTTGCACAGTCAGTAAACGTAACAATGCCAGCCCAATCGAACCTACGTATGTCACACAGAAATTATCAAGATCACCTCTCATGCACTTAGGTCACGGATTCCTAATTGATGAAGTAAATCTTAATCAGGCCTGGATTTGAATCTCTGTATACTGGAATTTCCGATTGACTGGTGAGACAGTAATTGACATGATGGTGAGTGATTGTGTAATTTATTAACTACTTAAGTACAAGGACTGTTCCATGCAGCACAAGTCAGCTGAACACATACTGGCAAGACAGATGAACAAATTGAATTATTTCGCTTCTTTAAACCATACACATACACATGAGACAGAAGCACAGCAAGAGGCATGAAAAGGTGCGAGAGGATTCTTACTTGGAGGTTCTTTGGAAATCCACAGGTGTGGCACAGACAGCTCTGGGGAGCGACAGGCTAGCCATGCATGAAACTCCTGCAGGCAACACAAGGTACATGCATGGCAAGAGATTATAAAATACTCTATCCTACCACACAAAACAGATGAGGTTTGCAGAACTGACTTTTGGTCTGACATGGAAAGCTGTGTCCATTGAACAGTTGGCTTAGTTAAGAAAGATCTCGAGCCCAAACTCCTCATGAAATCAGGAAACGCAGATACTTCTTTAACCTTTAAGCCGGCAGCCCGGCACGTTTTGGAAAAACTGTTGTTTGTCACCTGGAATCTGCTGTGACCCTGCCATTTCTTTGTGAAAAATTAACAAGTGAAAGTAACATAGAAGGCATCACTTTAATGGCAACCATTCAAACATAGTGAACCCAAATTCTCTGAAATGAAACTTATTCAGACCAAAAAGAAAAAATATTTGAACTATGCTCTTTGCAGACATATAGTTTGAACTATGCTCTTTGCAGACATATAGTTTGAACTATGT
>CM068961.1:18015812-18031443 GCA_035128595.1 Eptatretus atami | reverse complement strand
TGAACTATGCTCTTTGCAGACATATAGTTTGAACTATGCTCTTTGCAGACATATAGTTTGAACTATGTTCATTGCAGACATGTAGTTTGAACTATGCTCTTTGCAGACATGTAGTTTGAACTATGCTCTTTGCAGACATATAGTTTGAACTATGCTCTTTGCAGACATATAGTTTGAACTATGTCTTTGCAGACATATAGTTTGAACTATGTTCTTTGCAGACATATAGTTTGAACTATGTTCTTTGCAGACATATAGTTTGAATTATGTTCTTTGCAGACATATAGTTTGAACTATGCTCTTTGCAGACATTTTTGTGACATTTCTCACACACAATCTGCAATTTCATGTCCCTTGACCTAGGGCACATGTAACGACGCTTGGCGGGTCTTTCCCTGGTCGGTCGTGGTTCATTTATGTCGTACCCCATAGCAATGAGACCACACTTGGCTCCTTTATGAATAGCTAGTGGGGTTTTTTCAGGAAACTTTATTGTCCACACAATCAGAGCAGCAAGAACAGCAACATCTATCATGTTGAAGAAGATAGCCATGGGCCAGCGCAGAATCTTCCATTTACAGGTGTACAGTGTGAACAATGGTCCAAGTTATCAACTCCACCCTTTGTTTTATTGTCATACAACACTATTTCAGACTTGTGTTTGGGATTATCTTCTTGTCATGAGGATGGGTTGAGAGGCAGATGATGCTTTTGTTTTTCTTGGAAGCACAAGACACAATTGTGAGGTTTTCACTAAATCCAAATGTTGACGATTCCACTTCACAACAAGGACTGTTTTGCATTTGAGGAAGAATGTCAGGTTTATTGCTTCTCAAAGTCCCTTCCAGTGTGGTATTTTGCTGCAGAAGTTCAATGACTAATGGAACACTGGTGAAGAAATTGTCCATGGTTACATTTCTGCCTGTTATGTACCAAGGGGATACGTGATTCTTCACCACCCTTGTACCCTGGTTCACCTCCCAGGCTCCATTCAGAGGTTTACCAAGGTACACCTGGCCAGTCAGCAGATAGCTTCTCTCACTGTCGCAGTTCCATCAAATCTTGATGCTGTATTTAGCTGGTTTACTGGCCATGTATTGAAGAAAGGGACCACTACCCCTGTATAGTACCAACTGCTCATTCAGTTATAGAAGGGCCAGGTATGCAATATATAGGCAGGGCAGCATGCAATATAAAAGTCCCAAATGTCTCTGATGGCCGCAAGTTTATTATCTTCCCTCGGTACGAATCGAGTATTTCAGTTGTCAAATCTGAGGGAATGTTGAAACCTTTTTAGGTGCATTGTTGCCCTGAACATATGTCCACCAGTTCTAAGAGACCAAAGTTCATCGAGCTTCTCATGGTTGCTCTTGAACAGACCTGTGAGAATCAGTAGTCCCACTAATGAACTCAGCTCAACATAGGTAGGTAGGTTTACAACTTTTTGGTGGCTGGTCAGCATGAATTTCATTGTACTGAAGAGAAAGAAATCAGGTCATTTTGCTTGGGGTCTGGTGAGACCCCAGGAGCCAGGGAATACTGTTTCTAACTTCGATCACTTATTCCTCCAAAATAGTTTCATGCAAAAACTGTTCATATTGTTAGTTGAATTGACACTACTATGGGAGGATATAACTGAAGGAGCCAAATGACAAAACATTAGTTATGGAAAAATCAAGCGGAATACCCTGTGGGGTCCCCACAGACCCCACACGCTAGTTTAAAGGTTAAGCCTACCTTGTCAGCTTTCACTCTATCTGCCAAGGCATGGAACTGAGGCAGCTGAGCAAGTCGAGCAATGCCTTCAATTTGCTCAGAACTCAGACCCGGGAGCACAGCAAGGCTGCTTTCAGTCAGCACGATTTCCTTTCCACGCAGGAAGTGCTGGAACTCCGTCTCATAGCTGGGTTCACTGGAATGATGGACAAAAAGGAATTTGGAGAAAGACAGGAGACAGCATGTTGTTCTTATCTCATCTGCGGAATCAGACACAAGTTTCCTGATCCACTAATTGAGGCATTTTATAACAACTTTTGGCAGTGGAGAAAAACTTTGTGCTGGCTGTTTCCAAGTCAATAACATAACTTGATGAAATGCATAATCACTATAGTGTTTCAAAGAGTGATAGTCACAGAAATGCCAAAAGATGTTCCCGACTCACCATGGATTACCTCTAAAGAAAAGTCATGGGACATGAACAATCTTATTAGCAATGCCTAAGAAGCCGTAATGTGTGGCCATGTCATACATTACACTAATCAAAGCCTGGAGACTTACTCTCACATCTAAGAGTTTTTGATATGTTGGATGTGACTTTTTCCACCATTCCTCGTCATGTGAATCCGATTGCTTTCCAGATTTTGTGGTCATTTTTAATCGAGCCCATAATTGGCATCCCAACATATCGCACAGTGGTTAAATGAGGTTCACGTCAGGCCTCTGGACTGACTGTAGAAGTGTCGAGAGGATGTTTTCACAAAGTTAATTCTTGACGATGTAAGTATTGTTGGAAGGCAAATTGTTGATTTGATGCAAGTAAAGCCCGATAATGCAGAACTCCACCAGGGCAGGTATTGGTCTGTCATCCAGAAGGTCACAATCAGATTTGTCCCTCGTCATACCTTTCATGACAGCCACAGGACTGATTTCAAATCAGTAATAAACATATCCAAACCATTAGGAGCCCCCCCCCCCACCTCTTGGAGCTTCATTAAAGATTCTGTTTGGAAGGCAGCTTGTATGAGCTTGGATATGTAGTTGACCTGATATTTTAGGAATTTTTTTGGATATACTTTGTCTATCAATCCAATTAATACAAAAGCATAATGTACATAGCAAGAGGTGGACGTTTTGTAAACTTTACAAATGACACCAATATTTTGTTCAGGGTAATACATTTTGTTTTTTTGCAATACAGTACAATCAGAGCCAAATCCTGCAAGAATGTGAAATCACCCACAATTGTGGGGATACAAAACTTTGATGCCTTAAAGACATGCATAGTGCCAAGATGACATTTGAACATAACAGACAAATAAGAGATGAGAACATGCAAAGGTAAAGAGGGAAATAATGCAGAGGTGATGTTATTTTCCAGGTGCAGGGATGGTGCACTGATCCACCCTCACCCAATAGACCTGCATACTGCCGTCTCAAATAGCTAAAGATTGAATACAATTTCAAGTGATCAGCATATCCTTGTTTTAGTCATACAGATACAATCCTCGTAGGGTTTTTTGAAAGCAAGAACTGTAAGCTTTTGGTACTATGAACATTCCATATAAATGTAAACTCCTTCCTTTGGAATATTGTGCTTTAAAACAGAGAAGACTGTTCGCTGACCTTTTGCACTGCCAATTGATGATCGTCACTTTTAGACATATCAGACACACATGTGGGAGATTCTCACAACTGGAAAGAGGCATCCCATTACTTTGATAAGATAGTGTAGAAACAAATGGAGTGAGAAGGGAGAAGATGAGTAGTATACCAAACCACTTTTGATACCCTTCTATCTTTGTCAACTCATTGCCCACCACCATGAGTACCCTCCCAGAATTTATTTCCTCCAGTGTTTAAGGATCATAAAGTAGCTTGCATAAATATGAGCACAACAAGAACATGGGGAGACTTTATGACACTTTATGAAATACGAGTATAAGATGTGGGACAAGAAATATGAAATACCACAAGCAGAACAAGGACATTAGGAGATGAGGGGGGGGAAAAAATCAACAGAGTATGGGAACGTAGAATGATGAGCTAAGTGCTCAGATGGAAATGTCAAGCAAACGAAACGAAAATAGTAAACTAAAACGGCACTCAGAAGGATGCATTCCTCCACCAGTCTCAACAGGTTACGTTTCATATCCCACTAATAGGACGGATGTGCATCCAGACCTGAACCAAAATCGAATTGGCTTGTTCTTGTCAACGACCCAACTCATCCACTAAGTTTTGTCATAACTCGTCCACAACTTTTTGATATATATATATATATATATACATATATATCGTTTTTAGTCCTATCTCTCAACGGTGAAGAATCACTTTAAAAATATTTTAAGCTCGTATCTGGATCCGGATCTTCACCAAAATCAAATAAATTCATCCTTGTCACACACCCAACCTGTCCACCAAATTTAGTCTGATTCTGTCCACAACTTTTTGAGATATCCTGCTCACAGACAGCCAAACAGGGTGAAAACATAACCTCCGTCCACCTTTTGTGGCAGAGGTAAGAATCATGAGGAAAACAGTGACTTGTCTTATGTGCACCTGCTCATGCCCTTGAGGCGAATCCGTGCCAACAGCATTGCAAATGTCATGTGATCCAGATGTAGCATGCCGCGTCCCACACGATTAAATACGGCCTGTAAAGTCACACCAGACATCATGGATGATATTAAAAAAAAACATGTTGCACTGATAGTCAAAATGAGGTGAAGCAATCATAGTACAGTATAATGAAATGTTGCAAGGTGTTGAATATTTGGTAGTATGCTGAGATGTAAAGTGTGCACAATGTGAATGGATTTTGATCTTTGAGCCAAAGGCCATGGTGTGAGTAAAAATATGCATCAGGATGCCTGGAAGAGATCCTTGGTGAGGGTATTGAGGCGCTGTGTATGGTCAGTGAGGCCTTGCAAACGTGGATTCTCATAGAGCACAGCATGGTAGACGTCCAAGAAGAACTGTAGTGCATACTGATATAAGAAGTGGATCTGTAGGCCAGGAAACAGAACAGAGCATGAGAAATACAGCACACCATAAGCATGATGAACATTCCATATACCCTTTGCTTGTTATGCTGTAACTTCCCATAAACATGAGAGTGATGGGAGAAAGTGGACAGTAAAGCACACCAAATGCCTGAACCTCATCCTCAGCTTCATTATTATAGAAAATAACAGCTCATTGATGTCCCTACCTGATTAAGGGCTTCCATGGTGAAGTAGATGCTGCTACATGCGGTGGATAATGGCAGGTATTGCTGAGAAACATCCTCGACCTCTCCCATCACCACATCTGTTTCTTCCACTTTCCTCATCACCTCTCCTGCTTCACGCTTCAGATTCTCCAGAGTAGTAATGATAGTATCATCATCCAAGATGCGGCCTTTTACCTCGTTTAGGGCCTGCAGCAAGGACTTTTCAAGCTGCCGGAGACGAAGCTGGAATTCTCCTGAAAGGAACCGAGTAATCGAACATGCGTCATTGTATCATATCCTCAGTGACTATCATTATCTCATCACCAAAAGAGGGAGTGTTCTGAGGTACTCTATGATTGCTTAAACCACAGGGGAGAATCCAAACTGGATTCAATAACATTCAGCATTCCCTTGATATCTTCCAGATATCACTGACATTCAGTATCTTTCAGACACTTGTTTTGATCATAATGCTTTGTGTCAACTTTTTATATCCCTTTACTCCATTATTTGGAATGTAAATGAGTGGCTGGCAGGATGGCCGAAAGCTAGAGGTATGCACACTCGCCTCTAAACTGTCTCGCCTGGGTTTGAATCCCATCCCAGCTATAAACTGTCATACTGGTGTTTCACAGGCAGGGTGATTCATAAATGTGTGTGCTGTCCCTCAAATGGGCGTAAAACAGGCATTACGTCTGCCATCATTCATTGCTGGATGTTAAAAATCCCAATCTTTACGAAGAGTAGGCGAGCTATCACCAGCATTATGGCCACTTTCCAAATTCCTGCCATAACCCGCAGAGGGCATTGCATCAGCAGCACAGTCGCACCCTCAGCCAATTGTGCTACCCTGCATCTTTGTGCAACACATGAAGAAGAAGAGGAATAATAAGAAGAATGCAAATAAGTTTATTTCTGTTTTTTTTTTTGACGAGTCTTGAAGATGATGATCCAATTAACCATTTGAGGTAAACTGCAGTCGCAATAGACCAGAAAAGGTCCAAACAAGGCAACACAGTCAAGCCACCACTCGGCATACCAAATTAATTTGGAATTTGGTCTGGGTGGTATCTGGTCTATCGGCCTACTTAAAAGAAAGATAATACAAGATATTTAATGTGCTTAAAGATGAAAGAGCTGAAAAGGTACTGAATTGTAACAGCATGCTCTGCGATGCTTTCTCTATTGGATTTAATTGCTCAGGAAATGAAGCCGAGGACAACACAGCTACACAGGCCAGCATGGGGATGGTTGAGATAATCTTGGTACTTCTCAATTATCGATGACAGAGGAAATACAGATAAGTATTATAATAATATCAACCATAACAGACATGATACCAATGGTTATTACTACTATCAATGGCATAATTATTGGGAGCCACTCACCTTGCAGTTTGAGAAGGTCTGAGCGTTTCTCATCAACATCTGGCCGTTCAGCCTTAAGCACTTCATTGAGACACTGGCTCTGCAAGCTGCTCCTTGTTACCGTAAAGTTAATGAAGGTGACGCGTGAGCACAGATCAGGTGCAAACTCAGCCTGGTACAAAAATACCATTAGCTTGGTATCTTCCAGTGATATCAACAAGTTACAAACACACGTTTACGCTCATGCTTAACAGAATAAAAACTTAACTGAGACATGGTGTGCCGATTATGGAAAAGCAAGAAAGACATAAGACAGTTTAACTTCATCAACACTATCATTCATGATTAACAAACATATACAAGCTAAAACGGACTGTTACAATACACAGGCCATGTCATGATGTCCAGACTCCTTCAGCTATTTCCTTCAGTTTTGCCCTGGCTTTTGCATGACGTTGTTGTGTGATGCCTTCGCGTACACAGAAAGCTTCTAAAATGTACATTAATAGCTATAATTAGGGAACTTTTGATTCATAAGAAACAACAATTTCCATGAAACAGTAAAGGAGGCTGGCTGAAAGAATCATTGAAAAGATGGGCTGAAAGAGGTAGCTCCATCCAAATCTGAAACTGCACATTAAAGATCGTAAAAATTTCATGAGCCCCATGTGAATATCTCTCCCAAAACATTTCATTACCGTTTGGAAAAAAAACTGAAACCCTCCATCATGAAGCATGCCACACATTTGAGAGGTTTAATTACATGTGCAGCAAGGCTAGAAGCAACGCTGAAATTTTTGGCAACTCTGTTCATTGGCTCTCCACTCAAAACTGACAGAGGTGAATGAAGAAAAATTAAACTCACTCAAACTATCTCTGTTACCTGTGAGCAGGTTATATTTTCACCCGTTTGGCTGTGAGAAGGACATCTCAAAAAGTCATGGACGGATTTGAACAAAACTTAGTGGACAGGTTGGGTGTGTGACAAGGACCAATTGATTTGATTTTGGTTCAGGTCTGGATGCAGATCTGGCCTATCAGTGATACAACACGTAAACTATTCGGCCTGGGGGAGGTATGCGCTCTATCGAGTGCCATTGCAGTTACAACTGTGATTCAAAAAAAGTTTTCATCTCCAGACTATCTTTGATACCTATCAGCTAAAATGGATACTTGTCATTTGTCTCTTTGGAATGATGACTCAAGATGAGGCTTTAGGCATGCTGTATTACATATTTGATATTCTGTTAAAAAACGATAAAATCAAACAGTTCTTCATTCATAATCAAATGTTTAACATGGATTCTAACTTCGATAATCAACTCCAATTTCAAATTTTGCTTATTAATTTTGATAAAGCCAACAAGATCCACCAATAAGCTAAAGTGAGTCAGGTGAAGCAGTGAAGCTAGCCCCATTTCATATGAACATCGTTGTGACGACGAGAGATGATAATAAATAAAGAAATCACAAAATAATAGTGTAATATTTTCCAAGATGGTTCAAGAAAGAAAGCCAAGGAAAGTTTTATTTTTAGCTTTGGCACCGTGGGGTCGCGTGTTGACAGGAAGATGACAAAGGAGGGTGATAGGTCAATGTCCTGGTCTCCCAAGCTGATGAGCACACGACCACCTGTTCGTCGCACCTCACGATTTAACACGGGGTTCAAAATTGGGTCGTAGCTCTCCACATCCTGAGGCCAACAGATTGGAGTAACAAAGAAAAACAAATGGTCAAATTGACAACACTTTGGTAACTTTCAGTTTGTTTACAACATTTACTATTGGATCTGACTTATGAGTACATTAAGTTTGCAATCCATGAAATACAGAAAACCCTAAAACATTATAACAGTACAAAGGAGACAAGTACCATGCAATGACATGTCCATAGAATAAACAATGCTCCTGAGGCCATGGAAATATTAATATTAGTATCTAAGAAGGTCAACAATGTACTGTATGTTTGAATACAATGCAATGTTCATCACTTGACAAATGTTCTCTCAAACAAGAAATATAACTCAGCAATGAGGTACCAAATCAACATTTCTCCATTAAAAATAGAGCAATTAGGCCCCGACACAAGGTTTTACCCACTCAAGCACCGAAAAACTGTCGTGGAATGGCAAAAGAAGAATGACGCACATTACCAGTCAAAAGTTTTAGAACACCCCCATTTTTCCAGTTTTTACTGAAATTTAAGCAGTTCAAGTCCAGTGAATAACCTGAAATGTTACAAAGCAAAGCAGTAAACTGCCAGTTTAAAAAAAAAAGTTTTAGGTGACCAAAAACTGAAAAATAATGTAAATTTCAGAGTTGTTAAAAAGGCCCTTTTCAGGGAACAAGTAATGGGTTAGCAACTGCAGCTGTTCTGCAGCAATGGAAGTAAATTAAGCCTTGAAAGTTGATACAAACAATTCCTGCAGGTGTCCCAACTTTTGCTGATTAGTTAAAACCCTCTGTCTGTATAAAAGCAGTGTTGGAACAGACTGTGTTGCGACACCCTCTGAAGCATTATTTGGACAATATTGCACTGCAGGAAGTAGTATATTGCTATCATAATGGCGAGAAAAAGACAATTAACAAAGGAAGACAGACAGACCGTTATAACCCTTAAAAGTGTATGTCTTTCCTTTAGAGAAATTGCAAAGAAGCCAAGATGTCAGTCAGTAGTTTCCTACACCATCAAAGGCACTTGGAAACTGGAGGAAACTCTGACAGGAAGAGGTCTGGCAGACCCAAAGCCACAACACAATCAGAAGACAAGTTTCTGAGAGTCAACAGCTTGCGTGATAGGTGGCTCACAGGACAGCAGCTTCAAGCACAGCTCAACACTGGTCGAAGTAAGGAGGTCTCAGTTTCAACTGTGAAGAGAAGACTTCGAGCTGTAGGTTTGACAGGTTGCGTGGCAGTAAGAAAGCCATTGCTAAGATGGCAAATAAGAAAAAGAGGCTTGCCTGGGCCATGAAGCACGGCCAGTGGACAACTGAAAACTGTAAGAAGGTCTCATGGACTGATGAATCAAAATTTGAAATCTTCGGTTCATCACGCAGGGTTTTTGTATGCCGTCGAGTAGGCGAAAGGATGGTTCTCAGTGTGTGACACCAACTGTAACATGGAGGAGGAAGCGTGATGATCTGGGGCCTCTTTTGCTGGATCCACTTGCACAGAGTGACTGGCACCCTGAACCAAAAGTGCGACACAGCATTTTGCGGCGCCATGCAATACCCTCTGTTTCTATGCCTAGTTGGTGAGGGGTTCATTCCACAGCAAGATAATGACCAAAACATACCTCCAGGCGATGTCAGAACTACCTTAGAAGAAAAGAACAAGACGGTAGGCTTCAAATCATGGAATGGCCAGCACAGTCTCCAGACTTTTTTTTTTTTGGTATACCTTGTCGAGGCTCGTGTGAGAGCTAACACACAACGCACAGCAAGGGGGGGGGGGCATGAGACAAGAGGGGCGGGAGTGGGAAGGACAAAACAGTGGGGAACAGAGACATTAGATCTGTGGAAAGGAGAGGGATGGGGCGTGGAACATGGGGAATACAAGATGGACATTACAGGGACTTTCAGGAAGGAAAACGGAATTTGAAGGAGGTGGGCTTGGGTGGATTATCGGGGGTAGAAAAGATCGAGGATTTGGATGGGGGATGAATGAGGTGGTGATGCACAGCTGTTTTGAAGGCCTGGAGGAAGAATGGGATTGAATGGAGTGAGGGAGTTTATTCCAAAGTTGGGAAAAAAGAGGAATGAAAGAGTGAAGGTGAGCAGTGATTTGTGTGATTTTGGTACTTTTATCAGAAGGGGGTTGTTGGCGGACCTTGAGCACCTGCGGAAATGTAGTGGGGGACAATCGCAGAGAGAGCAGGGGGGGCGAGGCTTGAGAAGAGACGGTGGAAGACAGAAAGACCACCGACCACCTGCGGTGATTGAGTGAGAGGCCCAAAGACTCAGCCTCATTGCGGGAGATGCCGATGATCCGAAATGCCTTGGTTTCCACAGCGTGAAGCCCGAGAAAGGTGGGAGGCAGGAGCACCAGCCCAGAGGGGAGAGCAGTACTCCATCAGGCTGCGGACGAAAGCTTTGTAAGTGGTCAGGAGCTCAGGTGGGCCGAGGAAGGACTTTGCACGACGGAGGATTCCCAGTCGGCGACTGGCTTTGGAGGCGAGTTTTGAAATGTGGCTTTCCCAGGAAAGGTCATGGCAGATAGTGAGACTCAGAAGCTTGAAAGAAAGGACTTCTTCCAGAGGATTTTTGAGAAAGTGGATTGGGGGGGGTTTCCAAACGGTCCTTTCGGGGAGACATAGTGAGAGTGTGAGATTTGTCCGGATTGAAAGATATGTTCCACGTGTTTGACCAGTTTGTGATTTTACCCAGATCTGCAGTGAGCGAAGAAGCTGTTGCTTGCCGTCTGAGGGATGACCGATGGTATGGCAGAGGTGGAGTCATCAGCAAAGAGATATAGAGGATTTTCCAAAGAGTCGGAGAGATCATTGATGAAAACCAGAAAATAACAGGGCCCAGAACGCTACCTTGAGGAACTCCAGCCTGGACAGGAAGAGGGATGAAGGAACTCCATTTAGTGCCACACATTGACTGCGACAGGAGAGGAAGCTGCAAGCCATGAGTGGAGATGGCCTTGGATACCATAGGAAGAGAGTTTGGTGAGCAGGGCAGGGTGCCAGACCGTGTCAACAGCACGTGATATGTCCAGGGATACGGCTCGGATTTCATGTCTGGCATTGAGGACCTCCATCCATGATGTGGGGGAGTAGATAAAAACAGCATATCCAGGGTCGAGTGACCTGGTCTGAAACCAATTGATGATCGGAAATCAAGCCATTGGAGAAGAGGAAGGATTTAATGTCTGAAGTGATGATGAATTCCATAACCTTGCTGATGATTGGGAGAAGGCTGATTGGTCTGTAGTTGCAGGGATCTGTTTTTGCACCATTAACCCCCATTTTTGACTTAAACCCCATTGATTGGTTTGGGATGAACTGGACAGAAGGGTGAAAGCAAAGCAACCTACAAGTGCAACACATTTGTGGGAACTTCTGCAACAGTGTTGGGAAGAACTATCCAAATATATTTTGATTTCCATTGTGGAAAGAATGCCACGAGTATGTTCGGCTGTATATCTGCAAAAGGTGGCTACTTTGAAGAGTCAAAAATTTAGATTAAATTTTGTTCAACACAACGATTCCATGAATTCTTTTTCTATCTGCAATTGTTTATTTGTTCTATGCTTTAATTTCAGAGTACATTGAAACATTAAACTGCTTAAATTTCAGTAAAAACTGGAAAAATGGGGGTGTACAAGGAAAAGGATGTGAAGGAAAGTTGTGTGGTGAATGCAGTGCAGTACCTGCACTAGAAGTGGATTCAAAACGCAGTGCGCTCTCCAAGTTCTTACGGAAGGCATCATCCAGGAAACTTGTGCGTGTGATCTTCCGTTCCTTATACTCATTCATGATGAACTCTGTGGCCTGGCCTGATGGATCGATTATCAGTGGGTACCTGCCAAGTGCACATTTTACTCAGTCGATTGATAGTAGGCCAGAAACCTGCCTTTTGAGATCATGTCAGTACTGAGCAGAGATACTGAGCTCGGAAGCACAAAAAGAAAAGACGAATTTAAGTCACAAAAAGCGCTGTAAAAGTCAAAGCATGAAATATATGCCTGTTAGAAACTACCTGTTAAATCGCTTCAGCATGATGGCGTTCTCAGTGCAGAGATCATCAGTAGGCAGCGAGTTTCCCTGCCAGCGAAGACGCTCGTCGGCGTTGGAGAGGTACTCTGTCCGTGCGATGTCTGTGCGAAACTACAGATGGGGCATACCATTTTCACTCAAAAGAAGAATAGTCTTTCTCTCTAAACTAAAGTCAATGAACCCTCAACTCAGCATGCCCTCATATCGATTTCCCACACAGACATAATAATAATAGCATAACCCGCGCTCTGCGCGCATGTTGGGGTGGGTGTGTTTGAGAAAGGAACTGATGCAGAGTATCAGTAGTAATTTTACTTTAATGCAGTAAGTGGAATACGATTTCACTGTTTCAGAACCATTTTATTTACTTTTTTTTGTACCATGCACCTCATATGGTCTTTGAGATATGTAAGCCGAATATCAGTTACTCGAGCGCAGAACAAAGTCGAAGATAGCGCGACACGAAACCACAAACTCGGAAATAATATATAAATTTTATTTAGTTTTTTTTGTACCCATGCACCTCATATGGCTTGAGATAATGTAAGCTGAATAGCACGTTACTCCGAGCGCATAACAAGTCAAAGATAGCGCGACACGAACCACAACTCGGAAATAATATATAAGATAATTACCAGAGTGTTCATAGAACACATTACATGCAGTCTTGGAAACTAACGATAAATGGGCAGAGTCTACGAGCAGCAAATTTGATTGGTCGAGATGATGTAAAATGCCATAATATTTTGGCCAAGTACTACTAAACGGAAGGGTTTTGAAAGTGCCAAAAAGGCAATTTGCGTTATACAGTGTCAAAGTATATGCAGCAGTCCACCCCGAACGTGGATTTCTCATCGCGGTTTTACTCTATCGTGGTATTATTGTGGTAAAATGTGCCAATCGCGGCATGGGTCCCCTCACTCTATCGTGGTCTGGCGCGGAGGAATACACAACCGCCATCTCTGTTTCAACTCACAGTTGCCCTTTCAATGTCGAGCCACACGGACTATCACGTGATTTAGTTTGATATCATGTGATTTAGATTGTTATGTGTGATATCACGTGATTTGGTTGCTATCACGTGATATAGTTTATTATTGTGTGATATCGCGTGATTTAGATTGATATTGTGAGTAGATGATTAATGGGGTTTCTAAGGCAGCCATTCAAATGAATGGGAAAAAAGGGAAAAACTTCTGAATCAAGCCCCAAAAACCCAAAATAGGAGACTGATTTCCTCCCCTCCCATACAAATGAATGGGGAAACCTTTCTGACTCAAGCCCCAAAGCCAAAACAAGAGACTGATCTCTGCCCATTGAGCAAATGTAATTGAGATTACTGAATAAAACACTTCTTTTCCTTGTTATATTTTCAATTCCACTGCGAAGAGCAAACCAATGAATATTTGTCCATGTTCTACTTTCGGGAATAAATTAATTTTATTATAAATCATTCAATCACCATCGAGTACATTCACAAAGATTACTTTGGAACTTAGTTCTTGGTTTATGTGTGTCTTTGTTGAGCAGAATAAAATGATAACTACTCTCAATGCTCTGTTGACTACTTCCTGAGCCACATCATTTTGAGATTGAAGTAAATTGTCTTTTCCATTGTTGCATTTGATAACCATCAAAGTTTTCAGTCCATTCAAGGATATTAATTTTTTTCTTTACATCCTCCAACTTATTTGAATTAAATTTGTCCGCTTATTTTGTTTTATCTCTACTTTACCCCGGTTATTTCTTCAATAAGACTTATTTGATATTTCACACATTCTTTATGTTTCCCATTTAAATACCAAGGCTGATTAAATCTCCACTCTGGTTTGAGTTATTTGCTTGGTTCTATCATTTATAAATCAGTAAACAAAGATGGCGCGTAGCCGTTAAATCCCCAATATCTTAACACTTTGTAACTTTAGAACCATAAGGGAGATATTGATTCCATTCTCTAAAATATATCTTTTTATCACAAAAAGCCTCCTCATGCTTTCTTATTCTCTTTTATATAATTGCTGCTCTTAGAGCAACCCTTATTCTGGACATTTTCCATCTGTTGTCTGTCCGCGAAACTTTGGTCAAGCCTAGGGCCATAAAACCCACTCAACCGATTCAATGGAATTTGGTAGGTAGACCATAATTTTTCTGGGAATCGGTGCTTTCGAATATGGACCCCGGGCCCTACGCAACGGATAGCAACGCGCCCTTTTAAAGTGGTCAAAAAATCGAAAAAAATCAAAAACAAAAAATCCGAAAAATCGAAAGCTTAGGAGTTCTCGTTGCGCTGCAATCCTATCTAGCTCCTCATGCCAATTTTGCAGCCTATATTCAAGAAATTTGTGTAGGTAGGAGATATAGGTTTTTGGGCAAGTACAGTCGAACCATTTTCAGAATCACGTTAATTGCAAATATCTCTATAGAGAAAGAGTGCGTTGATGAAACTTGGGTGAAATGTGTACAATGTGGCGACCATGTTACACAAAAATCGAATGGTTGCTATGACACCTCCGTTGCTTAGCAACAGTTAAAATACTTATTGTACATCGTGACACTTAGTGTGACTGTAAAAAATAAATACCTCCGAAACTGACCCGAGGACCTGTTTTTTTTGTGCCAAGGAGAATGTCTTACAGCATCATATAAAAAAATAAAATCTTTAGCGAATAGATAACTGGAATTACCAGGATGGCATTTGTTAGAGTCTTTTGGAAACTGCCTGAATTTCACAAGGCGGGGTTTCTGGGCGCAAACTAAGAGGGCTGTGATAAATCATATTTTATGTGCTAAATTGATTGATAGCATGTATCGATATCGGCTATTGCGTCGGCCAGCTTTTCCATCTAGAGCGAGCATGCCATGTCGCCTACCGCTTGTTGATGTTTATAACTTCTTATTGTATTCATTTTTTGTACCCTTCTTCTTTAAGGTTTAAAACAGTTTGTTAATAATGTTTAAAAATTTATGTGGTTTCCTTGATTATATTTATCTTTATTTCCCTTTAACTTCTTATCACACCTTCAATGTTTATTATATCAATATAAGTAAAGCATAACACTTTGATCGCAATCCTATAAATTCACTCAGACCTTCCACCCAATTCACTTTAAAACTTAACCAATAACTTTTTATTCCTTTTGATGAAAACATACACATCACCTGTACGTAATAATTCCTTTTATCATATATCTAATCAATTATTATCAATCATATCCTCATCATACATCACTGTCTTAATTTCTAATATAAAACTTCTGTATCATATATTAACAATGACACATTATCCTTATACTTTTGATTTTAAATCTATTATAGTAATAGTCCATACATTAAGACTTTGACAAGTCAGGAATTGATGTTCCTATATAAATAGGTTTATCCAATCAATACCTCTTTTTCAAATGAATAGCACATGAGAAAGTTCTGCTGCTGAAACACCTCCGTCGCTCAAAACTTGGTCTATTAATTAACTTTGAAGCCTGTTTTCAAGATGTAGCAAGTCTTATGCTTGTCGATTCCTAACTTTTTCCAGTCTTTCCAATACAGCATTATTCATTAATTTATAAAGTCCTTCTCAAATCTGTTTTTTGCTTCTGTTCTCTTTGTTATCATA
>CM068961.1:17992098-18008258 GCA_035128595.1 Eptatretus atami | reverse complement strand
TTTCCCAGGAAAGGTCATGGCAGATAGTGAGACTCAGAAGCTTGAAAGAAAGGACTTCTTCCAGAGGATTTTTGAGAAAGTGGATTGGGGGGGGGTTTCCAAACGGTCCTTTCGGGGAGACATAGTGAGAGTGTGAGATTTGTCCGGATTGAAAGATATGTTCCACGTGTTTGACCAGTTTGTGATCAGAAAGAGATTACATGTGTGCCTACATCACAATCAATCCGTTTCGTTGAACAGGCGATCTGCTGTCGGACGGACAAGAGGAGCTCATAGATACTCAGGCTGACGAGACAGCAAAGAGAAGCACAAGGTAGCTCCCCATGACTTCTGGGTGACCATGGCTCCTCGTACCCGGACACTAGCCCGTCACGCTGTTCCCACTACTGATTTTCCCTCTACGTGGGAGTGCGAAGCAGGGGTTTCAGCCATGATACATCAAGTCAAAGAGCCGGAACCGATTGCTGCGCCCGGGGCATGATTTCCGAGGTGCTGTGACAAAGTTATGCCCCATCGAGCAGCTGGTGGAGAGAACAGAATGCAACCTCGCATTAAATTTTGTCTTTGTTACAGTTAGTTCATTTGTGTGTTCTACTTGTGAATAAATTGAATATATTATGATTGAGTTTTTCTGGAACAGGTGGTACCGCGACGGTATGGGGACGCTCAAGGGTACTCGATCAGAAAGGTTGGGAACCACTGATCTAGATCAATTGACTTCACTATATATAAGGAGGGGCTTTGCCGAAACATCAGTTGAGAGCCGCGATAACTGGCCTGCAGGACTCCATAAGGCTCTATTAGGCCCGCTCCACATTATTTCTTCGTTTGGTAGCTGGGCTGCACGTAATTGTTTATATACTGTAATGTATCTGATGTAGTTATTCATTTTTATGCTTCACGTTGAACACTCATTTGAAACCAGTGCTCAATTTGATACGCATTTTGGCGATTAATGATGGGGTGTTTCCACATTTGTGCATTATCAGCTGCAATGCAGGACCACACTTTAAAGCCACCAGGGGCTGCCAGTGGCTCAACAATGAAGAACAGGGATCTAGATCCTCCTCCTCGTCTAGTCCTTCGCAAGGCACACTTTGGACTGTATTGATTTATGCGATCAGAAACTTGGGATAGCAATCAAAAATACGCCATGAAGGTATTGACCACCCAAATCCTTCCAAAAAAAAAACAAGAGCAGTTAAGTTTAAAAAAAAATCCATTATTGAGTTTGCATCTAGATTAACCAAATCAAAGTGTTTGTGTGTTATATTTGTCGGAAGCGTAAAAGCACACTGAGCCTAAAAGATAAAAAATTTTTGAAAACCCCGACGTTCAGAAGACCCCATCTCCATCCTCAGAGTAAATTTTATAACACCTCACGTGCAGAGCGTTAACTGTACTTATGTCCACGCAATGCTGCTGTAATGATTGGGCTGTGAGGGGACCATCAGCGTGAGGTTTGGGACGATTTTATACGGACCAGCATATCACCCGTCGCTTCACTGACATAATACTAAAGGGAGGAGGGGAGAAAAAGAGGAGGGGGAAAAAGAGGAGGGGAGAGGGGGAGGGTGGGGGAAGAGGGTGGGAGAGGGCAGAGGGGGGTGGGGGAAGAGGAGAGAGGGTGGGGAAAGAGGAGAGAGGGTTGGGGAAGAGGAAGAGAAGGTGGAGAGAGGGGGAGAGTGGAAAGTGAAGGGAGGAGGGGAAAGGAGAGCAGGAGGGAGGGAAGCGAGAGGGGTGGGAGAGGGAAGACAAGTGTGATGTGAGAGAAGGGAGGGGCAGACGAGCATTATAAGTTATAAAGTGGCAGTTTCTAGTTATGTCTCTTAGTAATTACGTAACATACCAGTACACAAACACGACACAAAATACACCACAACAAAACTAGTCCTGGCGAGGGTCTGCAATCTCTGATTGCTCTTTTTTCTTGTTGGTATTGCAAAATCGAAATTGTCGCGGGGGGGGGAAGGGTGATACGCGCGCACAGCCCACACACACACATACACACACACACACACACATTCAGAGTTTTTCCTTCCCTTTGGTGTACGTACGTTGTTTGTGTGCGGACTTAGCGCATTCTCCGACTGCAATCCAAAGCTTGAGCTTAACGAGTCTGAACGAACGGACAGGTATCCTAATTCCAATTCCCGCGTTGAGCTATGTCGCTGCCAGTGTTCCCAGTCCTAGCCGGCACAACTCCACACATATCACCTCTTCGGGGCTGTCGATCCTTTCTAATTCCTTGTCATGATTTTCCTTGTACGATGGCCCGTCCAGATGATTTAAAGAGCTCAAAGCAAATTTCTCCCCAGAAAACACATCTTCAATGAGTTTTAATCACCTGATTGAAATCGGCTCCACACCTTAAAGCTCGTTCACTCATCAGAGTTAATCGACGCACGGGACGATCAAACGCACTTCTTGTCACATGTCACCCTTCCTCTCTACACTCCCTCTCGCAGTTTATATAGTCTCACAGAACAATCGTGCCTTCCAGCAATGTGATCCAGCCTCGACGGAGTTTTGTCTATAACCGTTCAGCACTCCAACAAATCCTCACCAGGCAGTTTACTGTACAATTACCGTCTACAGTCAAAAACAGCTCTTACATCATGCAGTTTCTATTACAATTTACCGATCCGTGGAACACAAAATTATAACATGTAACACGTCATTTTTAATCGTTCATTTAACACTTTACAGGCATTTTCTAATGCTTACAACTCTACCTTTTAACTGACAAAGATTTTCAAGTATATTAGTCAGTTGATTTTGTATTTTGTCTTTTGTTAATCAATCGTCTAGTCAAAATTTCAACCGATCATCATGAAACTGTACCAAGTTGTAGAGGTAGTCTTAACTGAGAAGCCAATTGATTTTGAGGTCAAAGGTCATCTTGAGGTAGAATTTTAAAATCGCCATTTTCATCCGATGACTTGGAGGTTGAGTAGGATTTTCATATTGCACATTTGAATTGGGAAAGCAAATATTTTGAGGTCAAAAGGTCAAAGGTAACTCAAGGTAAACTTCAAAAATCATAAATTTCAATCTGAAAAATAATGCATTTTCATCTGACTGACCTACTTTGATTAAGATTGTCATTTAATCTGAATGAATATGGACAATTTTATGTATCCACGGCAAAACCTTTGAGACAGATTGATTTTACATATATCGTGCTCCAGGACGTCTTTTCTGTTTGTTTGTTCCATTGTTTTTTTTTTAATGCTACAAGTCAATTTTAACAGATCTTCACAAAACTTCAACCAAGAGAGTGGTGCCATCCAATCCATCCATCCATCCATTGAGACCATATCTCGTGCAGAGGTTGGTGCTGCTAAGCAGTCTCCCTTGGCTATTGGCACAATCCTGGACGGTCGTCACTCGCGACACAGTATAAACCAGCAACGGCACTGCATTTTGCCGACCGTCAGGAAGGATGACAGGCTGAGTTAACCCAGTGGTATTAATTCAACAGGCTGAGCGGGATTTGAACTCAGCCCTAGGCCAGCCCGCACCTAACATTAAGGCCAACAACCAGGCATAGAGTAGAGTGTCATAGGCAAGAGCCTATTGTTTTTGAGGTCAAGTCACCAAAATTGGTCAGTTTCTAAAATCCTCAATTTTTCATTCCAATTGACTCGAAATTTGAACAAGATTTTCATATCAGCTTGCTGAATTCACACCAAGTCAATTTGAGATCACAAAGCCAGTCAGAATAGGCAAAGGTGAACAACTTCGGTGCAATTCTGAAAATCCCAAATTGTCATCCGTTGACTTGAAATTTGGAACAGAATTTGCATATCAGGTCACTGAATTCACCACCAATTAATTTATGAGGTCTAAAGGTCAAAGGTCATCATCTAGGCTACATTTCTAAAATTGTCAACTTTATCTGAATTGAATGAAATTTGAGGTTTGATATCACATCACTGAATTTAACCACAAATTATTTCATGGAAATTTGGTTTTAAAGGATTTGCAAGTATGGCTCCACACGACGTCTTTCTTGTTTGTTTGTCAGCAATCATGTGCCAAGCATGAATCAATTTTTACAATGGTATCGTTTTTCAACCGTGTACCTCTATAAATTAGAATCAGTACGTCTGTAAATATGAAACAATAAAACCACACAAACATCAAATAAACAAGTCCTGGGCGAGTGACTGCATCTTTGATTGCTCTTTCAGGTAATTATGCAATCGCTATAAACACATGTCCAGTTGATTGAAATTGTGGATTTACCCTCTGTTCCACATGGCCGCAAGTCATCCTGCTCCAGCGGGTAGGAAACCTTACACCGAGCACGGCTCCCACAAGCGTGGTGCCCACAAGAATACGATCAGAGAAAGACTTGCAGTCAGTAAACGTAACATGCAGCCCAATCGAAGCTACGTATGTCACACAGAAATTATCAAAGATCCCTCTCATGCACTTAGGTCACGGGATTCCTAATTGATGAAGTAATCTTAATCAGGCCGGAATTTGAATCTCTGTATACTGGAATTTTCCGATTGATGGTGAGAAGTATTGACATGATGTGAGTGATTGTGTAATTTATTAACTACTTAACGTAGCAAGGACTGTTGATGCAGCACAAGTCAGCTGAAACATACGGCAGACAGAATGAACAAATTGATTATTGCTCTTTAAACCATACACATACCATGAGACAGAAGCACAGCAGAGGCTAAAGGTGCGAGAGGATTTCTACTTGAGGTTCTTTGGAAAATCCACAGGGTGGCACGGACAGCTCTGGGGAGGACAGCTAGCCTGCATGATCTCCTCAGGCAACACAGGTACATGCATGCAAGAGTTATAAAATACTCTATCCTACACACAAAACAGATGAGGTTTGCAGAACTGACTTTTGGTCTGACATGGAAAGCTGTGTCCATTGAACAGTTGGCTTAGTTAAGAAAGATCTCGAGCCAAATCCTCCATGAAATCAGGAAACGCAGATCTCTTTAACCTTTAGCCGCAGCCCGGCACTTTTGGAAAAAACTGTTGTTTGTCACTGGAATCTGCTGTGACCTCTGCCATTTTTCCTTTGTGAAAAATTAACAAGTGAAAAGTAACATAGAGGCATCACTTTATGCAACATTCAAACATAGTGAACCCAAATTCTCTGAAATGAAACTTATTAACCAAAAAGAAAATATTGAACTATGCCTTTGCAGACATATAGTTTGAACTAATGCTCTTTGTCAGACATAAGTTTGACTATGTTCTTTGCAGACATATTAGTTTGAAACTATGTTCTTGCAGACATATATTTTGAACTATGCTCTTTGCAGACATATAGTTTGAAACTATCTCTTTGCGAGACATATAGTTTGAACTTGTTTGCAGACATATAGTTTGAAACTATGCTCTTTGCAGACATATAGTTTGAACTATGCTGCTTTGCAGCATATATTGAACTATGTTCATTGAGAATGTATTTGAACTATGCTCTTTGCAGACATGCTAGTTTGAACTATGCTCTTTGCAGACATAATAGTTGAACTATCTCTTTGCAGGACATATAGTTTGACTATGCTCTTTGCAGACTATAGTTTGGAACTATGCTCTTTTGCAGACATATATTTGAATCTATGTTCTTTGGCAGACATATAGTTTGAACCTATGTTTTTGCAGACATATAGTTTGAACTATGTTCTTTGCCGACATATAGTTTGAACTATTTCTTTGGCAGACATATAGTTTGAATTATGTTCTTTGCAGACATATAGTTTGAACTATGCTCTTTGCAAACATTTTTGTGACATTTCTCACAACAACGCAATTTCATGGTCCTTGACCGGGCACATGTAAGACGCTTGCGGGTCTTTCCTGGTCGGTCGTGGTTATTTTGTCGTACCCCATAGCAATGAAGACCACACTTGCTCTTTATGATAGCTAGTGGGTTTTTCAGGAAACTTATTGTCCACACAATCAAGCAGCAAGAACAGCAACATCTATCATGTTGAAGAAGATAGCCATGGCCAGCGCAGAATTTCCATTTAACAGGTGTACAGTGTAACAATGGTCCAAGTTATCACTCCACCCTTTGTTTTATTGTCATACAACACTACTTTCAGACTTGTTTGGGATTACTTCTTGTCATGAGGATGGGTTGAGAGGCAGATGATGCTTTTGTTTTTTCTGGAAGCACAGAGACACAATTGTGGAGGTTTTAACTAAATCAAATGTTGAGATTCCACTTCAACAACAAGGACTGTTTGGCATTTGAGAAGAATGTCAGTTATTGCTTCTAAAGTCCCTTCGCAGTGTGGTATTTTGCTGCAGAATTCAATGACTAATTGGAACCTGGTGAAGAAATTGTCCATGGATTACAATTTCTGCCTGTTTATGTACCAAGGGATAACGTATCTCTTCACCACCTTGTACCCTGGTTCACCTCAGGCCCAATTCGAGGTTTACCAAGGTACACTGGCCAGTCAGCAGATAGCTCTCTCATGTCGCAGTTCCATCAAATCTTGATGCTGTATTTAGCTGGTTCACTGCCATGTATTGAAGAAAGGGACACTACCCCCTGTATAGTACCAACTGCTCATTCAGTTATTAGAAGGGCCAGGTATGCAATATATAGCAGGGCAGCATGCAATATAAAAGTCCCAAATGTCTCTGATGCCGGCAAGTTTTATTATCTTCCCTCGGTACGAATTCGGAGTATTTTCAGTTGTCAAATTGAGGGAATGTTGAACCTTTTTATGGTGAATTGTTGCCTGACATCATGTCCCAGTTCTAAGAGACCAAAGTTCATCGAGTTCTCATGGTTGCTCTTGAACAGACCGTGGGGAGAATCAGTAGTCCACAATGAACTCAGCTCAACCATAGGTAGGTAGGTTTACAACTTGTTTGTGCTGGTCAGCATGAATTTCATTGTACTGAAGAGAAAGAAATCAAGGTCATTTTGCCTTGGGGTCTGGTGAGACCCCGGAGCAGGGAATACTGTTTCTAACTTCGAATCACATTATTCCTCCAAAATAGTTTCATGCAAAAACACTGTTCATATTGTTAGTTGAATTGAACACTACTCATGGGAGATATAACTGAGGACGCAAATGAACAAACATTAGTTATGGAAAAATCAAGCGGAATACCCTGTGGGGTCCCCACAGACCCACACGCTAGTTTAAAGGTTAAACCTACCTTGTCAGCTTTCACTCTATCTGCCAAGGCATGGAACTGAGGCAGCTGAGCAAGTCGAGCAATGCCTTCAATTTGCTCAGAACTCAGACACCGGGAGCACAGCAAGGCTGCCTTTCAGTCAGCACGATTTCCTTTCCACGCAGGAAGTGCTGGAACTCCGTCTCATAGCTGGGTTCACATGGAATGATGGAAAAAAGGAATTTGGAGAAAGACAGGAGACAGCATGTTGTTTCTTATCTCATCTGCGGAATCAGACACAATTTCCTGATCCACTAATTGAGGCATTTTATAACAACTTTTGGCAGTGGAGAAAAACTTTGTGCTGGCTGTTTCCAACAATAACATAACTTGATGAAATGCATAATCACTATAGTTTTCAAAGAGTGATAGTCACAGAAATGCAAAAGTGTTCCCGACTCACCATGGATTCCTCTAAAGAAAGTCATGACATGAACAATCTTATTAGCAATGCCTAAGAGCCGTAATGTGGTGGCCATGTCATACATTACACTAATCAAAGCCTGGAGACTTACTCTCACATCTAAGATTTTTGATATGTTGGATGTGACTTTTTCCACCATTCCTCGTCATGTGAATCCGATTGCTTCCCAGATTTTGTGGTCATTTTTAATTGAGCCCATAATTGGCATCCCAACATATCGCACAGTGTTTAATGAGGTTCACGTCAGGCCTCTGGACTGACTGTAGAAGTGTCGAGAGGATGTTTTCACAAAGTTATTCTTGACGATGTATAATTAGTTGGAAGGCAAATTGTTGATTTGATGCAAGTAAAGCCGATAATGCAGAACTCCACAGGGCAGGTATTGGTCTGTCATCAGAAGGTCACAATCAGAATTGTCCCTCGTCATACCTTTCATGACAGCCACAGGACTGATTTCAAATCAGTAATAAACATATCCAAACCATTAGGAGCCCCCCCACCACCTCTTGGAGCTCATTAAAGATTCTGTTTGGAAGGCAGCTTGTATGAGCTTGGATATTAGTTGACCTGATATTTTAGGAATTTTTTGGATATACTTGTCTATCAATCCAATTAATACAAAAGCATAATGGTACATAGCAAGAGGTGGACGTTTTTGTAAACTTTACAAATGACACAATATTTTGTTCAGGGTAATACATTTTGTTTTTTTTGGCAATACAGTACAATCAGAGCCAAATCCTGCAAGAATGTGAAATCACCCACATTGTGGGGATACAAAACTTTGATGCCTTAAAGACATGCATAGTGCCAAGATGACATTTGAACATAACAGACAAAAATAAGAGATGAGAACATGCAAAGGTAAAGAGGGAAATAATGCAGAGGTGATGTATTTTCCAGGTGCAGGGATGGTGCACTGATCCACCCTCACCCAATAGACCTGGCATACTGCGTCTCAAATAGCTAAAGATTGAATACAATTTCAAGTGATCAGCAGTATCCTTGTTTTAGTCATACAATACAATCCTCGTAGGGTTTTTTGAAAGCAGAACTGTAAGCTTTTGGTACTATGAACATTCCATATAAATGTAAACTCCTTCCTTTGGAATATTGTGCTTTAAAACAGAGAAGACTGTTCGCTGACCTTTTGCACTGCCAATTGATGATCGTCCTTTTAGACATATCAGACACACATGTGGGAGATTCTCACAACTGGAAGAGAGGGATCCCATTACTTTGATAAGATAGTGTAGAAACAATGGAGTGAGAAGGGAGAAGATGAGTAGTATCCAAACCACTTTGATACCCTTCTATCTTTGTCAACTCATTGCCCACACCATGAGTACCCTCCCCAGAATTTATTTCCTCCAGTGTTTAAGGATCATAAAGTAGCTTGCATAAATATGAGCACAACAAGAACATGGGGAGACTTTATGACACTTTATGAAATACGAGTAAAGATGTGGGACAAAAATATGAAATACCACAGCAGAACAAGGATTAGGAGATGAGGGGGGGAAAAATCAACAGAGTATGGAACGTAGAATGATGAGCTAAGTGCTCAGATGGAAATGTCAAGCAAACGAAACGAAAATAGTAAACTAAAACGGCACTCAGAAGGATGCATTCCTCCACAAGTCTCACAGGTTACGTTTCATATCCCACTAATAGGACGGATGTGCATCCAGACCTGAACCAAAATCGAATTGGCTTGTTCTTGTCAACGACCCAATCATCCACTAAGTTTTGTCATAACTCGTCAAAACTTTTTTGATATATATTATATATATATACATATATATCGTTTTTAGTCCTATCTCTCACGGTGAAGAATCACTTTAAAAAATATTTTAAGCTCGTATCTGGATCCGGATCTTCACCAAAATCAAATAAATTCATCCTTGTCACACACCCAACCTGTCCAACCAAATTTAGTCTGATTCTGTCCACACTTTTGAGATATCCTGCTCACAGACAGCCAAACAGGGTGAAACATAACCTCCGTCCACCTTTTGTGGCAGAGGTAAGAATCATGAGGAAAACAGTGACTTGTCTTATGTGCACCTGCTCATACCCTTGAGCGAATCCGTGCCAACAGCATTGCAAATGTCCATGTGATCCAGATGTAGCATGCCGCGCCCACACGATTAAATACGGCCTGTAAAGTCACACCAAGACATCATGATATATTAAAAAAAAACATGTTGCACTGATAGTCAAAATGAAAAGGTGAAGCAATCATAGTACAGTTAATGAAATGTTGCAAGTGTTTGAATATTTGGTAGTATGCTGAGATGTAAAGTGTGCACAAATGTGAATGGATTTTGATCTTTGAGCCAAAGGCATGGTGTGAGTAAAAATATGCATCAGGATGCCTGGAAGAGATCCTTGTGAGGGTATTGAGGCGCTGTGTAGTCAGTGAGGCCTTGCAAACGTGGAATTCTCATAGAGCACAGCATGGTAGACGTCCAAGAAGAACTGTAGTGCATACTGATATAAGAAGTGGATCTGTAGGCAGGAAACAGAACAGAGCATGAGAAATACAGCACACCATAAGCATGATGAAACATTCCATATACCCTTTGCTTGTTATGCTGTAACTTCCATAAACATGAGAGTGATGGAGAAAGTGGACAGTAAAGCACACCAAATGCCTGAACCTCATCCTCAGCTTCTATTATATAGAAAATAACAGCTCATTGATGTCCCTACCTGATTAGCTTCCATGGTGAAGTAGATGCTGCTACATGCGGTGGATAATGGCAGGTATTGCTGAGAAACATCCTCGACCTCTCCCATCACCACATCTGTTTCTTCCACTTTCCTCTCATCCCTCTCCTGCTTCACGCTTCAGATTCTCAGAGTAGTAATGATAGTAATCATATCCAAGATGCGGCCTTTTACCTCGTTTTAGGGCCTGCAGCAAGGACTTTTCAAGCTGCCGGAGACGAAGCTGGAATTCTCCTGAAAGGAACCGAGTAATCGAACATGCGTCATTGTATCATATCCTCTAGTGACTATCATTACTCATCACCAAAAGAGGGAGTGTTCTGAGGTACTCTATGATTGCTTAAACCACAGGGGAGAATCCAAACTGGATTCAATAACATTCAGCATTCCCTTGATATCTTCCAGAATATCACTGACATTCAGTATCTTTCAGACACTTGTTTTTGATCATAATGCTTGTGTCAACTTTTTATATCCTTTACTCCATTATTTGGATGTAAATGAGTGGCTGGCAGGATGGCCGAAAGCTAGAGGTATGCACACTCGCCTCTAAACTGTCTCGCCTGGGTTTGAATCCCATCCCAGCTATAAACTGTCAATCTGGTGTGTTCCAGGCAGCGGTGATTCATAAATGGTGTGCTGTCCCTCAAATGGGCGTAAAAAGGCTTTCGGTCTGCCATCATTCATTGCTGGATGTTAAAATCCCAATCTTTACGAAGAGTAGGCGAGCTATCACCAGCATTATGGCCACTTTCCAATTCCTGCCATAACCCGCAGAGGGCATTGCATCAGGCACAGTCGCACCCTCAGCCAATTGTGCTACCCTGCATCTTTGTGCAACACATGAAGAAGAAGAGGAATAATAAGAAGAATGCAAATAAGTTTTATTTCTGTTTTTTTTTTTTTGACGAGTCTTGAAGATGATGATCAATTAACCATTTGAGGTAAACTGCAGTCGCAATAGACCAGAAAGGTCCAAACAAGGCAACACAGTCAAGCCACACACTCGGCATACCAAATTAATTTGGAATTTGGTCTGGGTGGTATCTGGTCTATCGGCCTACTAAAAGAAAGAAATACAAGATATTTAATGTGCTTAAGATGAAAGAGCTGAAAAGGTACTGAATTGTAACAGCATGCTCTGCGATCTTTCTCTATTGATTTAATTGCTCAGGAAATGAAGCCGAGGACACACAGCTACAACAGGCCAGCATGGGGAGGTTGAGATAATCTTGGTACTTCTCAATTAATCGATGACAGAGGAAATACAGATAAGTATTATAATAATTTCAACCATACAGACATGATACCAATGGTTATTACTACTATCAATGGCATAATTTATTGGGAGCCACTCACCTTGCAGTTTGAGAAGGTCTGAGCGTATTCTCATCAACATCTGGCCGTTCAGCCTTAAGCACTTCATTGAGACACTGGCTCTGCAAGCTGCTTCCTTGTTACCGTAAAGTTATGAAGGTGACAGCGTGAGCACAGATCAGGTGCAAACTCAGCTGGTACAAAATACTTAGCTTGGTATCTCCAGTGATATCAACAGTTACACACACGTTTACGCTCATGCTTAACAGAATAAAACTTAACTGAGACATGGTGTGCCGATTATGGAAAAGCAAGAAAGACATAAGACAGTTTAACTTCATCAACACTATCATTCATGATTAACAAACATATACAAGCTCAAACGGACTGTTACAATACACAGGCCATGTCATGATGTCCAAGACTCCTTCATTATTTCCTTCAGTTTTGTCTTGTTTGCTATGACGTTGTTGTGTGTGCCTTCGCGTACACAGAAAGCTTCTAAAATGTACATTAATAGCTATAATTAGGGAACTTTTGATTCATAAAGACAACAATTTCCATGAAACAGTAAAGGAGCTGGCTAAAGAATCATTTGAAAAGATGGGCTGAAAGAGGCTCCATCCAAATCTGAAACTGCACATTAAAAGATCGTAAAATTTCATGAGCCCCATGTGAATATCTCCCCAAAACATTTCATTACCGTTTGGAAAAAACTGAAAACCCTCCATCATGAACATCCCACACATTTGAGAGGTTTAATTACATGTGCAGCAAGGCTAGAAAGCAACGCTGAAATTTTTGGCAAACTCTGGTTCATTGGCTCTCCATCAAAACTGACAGAGGTGAATGAAGAAAAATTAAACTCTACTCAAACTATCTCTGTTACTGTGAGCAGGTTATATTTTCACGCCGTTGGCTGTGAGAAGGACATCTCAAAAAGTCATGGACGGATTTGAACAAAACTTAGTGGACAGGTTGGGTGTGTGACAAGGACCAATTGATTTGATTTTGGTTCAGGTCTGGATGCAGAATCTGCCTATCATGATCACACACGTAAACTATTCGGCCTGGGGGAGGTATGCGCTCTATCGAGTGCCATTGCAGTTACAACATGTGATTCAAAAAAAGTTTTCATCTCCAGACTATCTTTGATACTATCAGCTAAAAGGATACTTGTCATTTGTCTCTTTGAATGATGACTCAAGATGAGGCTTAGGCATGCTGTATTACATATTTGATATTCTGTTAAAAAACGATAAAATCAAACAGTTCTTCATTCATAATCAAATGTTTAACATGGATTCTAACTTCGATAATCAACTCCAATTTCAATTTTGCTTATTAATTTTTGATAAAGCCAACAAGATCACCAATAAGCTAAAGTGAGTCAGGTGAAGCAGTGAAGCTAGCCCCATTTTCATATGAAACATCGTTGTGACGACGAGAGATGATATAAATAAAGAAATCACAAATAATAGTGTAATATTTTCCCAAGATGGTTCAAGAAAGAAAGCCAAGGAAAG
This sequence comes from Eptatretus atami, assembly GCA_035128595.1. Taxonomy (NCBI): domain Eukaryota; kingdom Metazoa; phylum Chordata; class Myxini; order Myxiniformes; family Myxinidae; genus Eptatretus; species Eptatretus atami. The sequence goes on along the minus strand of CM068961.1, from coordinate 17,995,076 downwards.
TTTTATTTTTAGCTTTGGCACCGTGGGTCGCGTGTTTGACAGGAAGATGACAAGGAGGGTGATAGGTCAATGTCCTGGTCTCCCAAGCTGATGAGCACACGACCACTGTTCGTCGCACCTCACGATTTAACACGGGGTTCAAATTGGGTCCGTAGCTCTCCACATCCTGAGGCCAACAGATTGAGTAACAAAGAAAACAAATGGTCCAAATTGACAACACTTTGGGTAACTTTCAGTTTGTTTACAACATTTACTATTGGATCTGACTTATGAGTACATTAAGTTTGCAATCCATGAAATACAGAAAACCCTAAAACATTATAACAGTACAAAGGAGACAGTACATGCAATGACTATGTCCATAGAATAACATGCTCCTGAGGCCATGGAAATATTAATATTAGTATCTAAGAAGGTCACAATGTACTGTAGTTTGAATACAATGCAATGTTCATCACTTGACAAATGTTCTCTCAAACAAGAAATATAAACTCAGCAATGAGGTACCAAATCAACATTTCTCCATTAAAATAGAGCATTAGGCCCGACACAAGGTTTTACCCACTCAAGCACCGAAAAACTGTCGTGGAATGGCAAAAGAAGAATGACGGCACATTACCATCAAAGTTTTAGAACACCCCATTTTCCCAGTTTTTACTGAAATTTAAGCAGTTCAAGTCCAGTGAATAACTGAAATGTTACAAAGCAAAGCAGTAACTGCCAGAGGTTTAAAAAAAAAAAGTTTAGGTGACCAAAAACTGAAAATAATGTAAATTTCAGAGTTGTTAAAAAAGGCCTTTTCAGGGAACAAGTAATGGGTTTAGCAACTGCAGCTGTTCTGCAGCAATGGAAGTAAATTAAGCCTTGAAAGTTGATACAAACAATTCCTGCAGGTGTCCAACTTTTGCTGATTAGTTTAAAACCCTCTGTCTGTATAAAAGCAGTTTTGGAACAGACTGTGTTGCGACACCTCTGAAGCATTTTTGGACAATATTTGCCACTGCAGGAAGTAGTATATTGCTATCATAATGGCGAAAAAAGACAATTAACAAAGGAAGACAAGACAGACCGTTATAACCTTAAAAGTGTATGTCTTTCCTTTAGAGAATTGCAAAGAAGCCAAGATGTCAGTCAGTAGTTTCCTACACCATCAAAGGCACTTGGAAACTGGAGGAAACTCTGACAGGAAGAGGTCTGGCAGACCCAAAGCCACAACACAATCAGAAGACAAGTTTCTGAGAGTCAACAGCTTTGCGTGATAGGTGGCTCACAGGACAGCAGCTTCAAGCACAGCTCAACACTGGTCGAAGTAAGGAGGTCTCAGTTTCAACTGTGAAGAGAAGACTTGGAGCTGTAGGTTTGACAGGTTGCGTGCAGTAAGAAAGCCATTGCTAAATGGCAAAATAAGAAAAGAGATTGCCTGGGCCGATGAAGCACGGCCAGTGGACACGAAAACTGTAGAAGGTCTCATGGACTGATGAATCAAAATTTGAAATCTTCCGTTCATCACGCAGGTTTTTTGTATGCCGTCGAGTAGGGAAAGGATGGTTCTCAGTGTGTGACACCAACTGTCAAACCATGGAGGAGGAAGCGTGATGATCTGGGGCTCTTTTGCTGGATCCACTTGCACAGAGTGACTGGCACCCCTGAACCAAAAGTGCGACACAGCATTTTGGCGGCGCCATGCAATACCCTCTGTTTCTATGCCTAGTGGTGAGGGGTTCATTCCACAGAAGATAATGACCCAAACATACCTCCAGGGATGTCAAACTACCTTAAGAAGAAAGAACAAGACGGTAGGCTTCAAATCATGGAATGGCCAGCACAGTCTCCAGACTTTTTTTTTTTTGGTATTACCTTGTCGAGGCTCGTGTGAGAAGCTACAACATAACGCACAGCAAGGGGGGGGGCATGAGACAAGAGGGGCGGGAGTGGGAAGGACAAAACAGTGGGGAACAGAGACATTAGATCTGTGGAAAAGGAGAGGGATGGGGCGTGGACATGGGGAATACAAGATGGACATTACAGGGACTTTCAGGAAGGAAAACGGAATTTGAGGAGGTGGGCTTGGGTGGATTATCGGGGGTAGAAAGATCGAGGATTGGATGGGGGATGATGAGGTGGTGATGCACAGCTGTTTTGAAGGCCTGGAGGAGAGAATGGGATTGAAATGGAGTGAGGGAGTTTATTCCAAAGTTGGGAAAAAAGAGGAATGAAAGAGTGAAGGTGAGCAGTGATTTGTGTGATTTTGGTACTTTTATCAGAAGGGGGTTGTTGGGCGGACCTTGAGCACCCTGCGGAAATGTAGTGGGGACAATCGCAGAGAGAGCGGGGGGGGCGAGGCTTGAGAAGAGACGGTGGAGACAGAAAGACCACCGACCACCTGCGGTGATTGAGTGAGAGGCAAAGACTCAGCCTCATTGCGGGAGATGCCGATGAACCGAAATCCTTGGTTTCCACAGCGTGAAGCCGAGAAAGGTGGGAGGCAGGAGCACCAGCCCAGAGGGGAGAGCAGTACTCCATCAGGCTGCGGACGAAAGCTTTGTAAGTGGTCATAGTGAGCTCAGGTGGGCCGAGGAAGGACTTTGCACGACGGAGGATTCCCAGTCGGCGACTGGCTTTGGAGGCGAGGTTTGAAATGTGGCTTTCCCAGGAAGGTCATGGCAATATGGAGACTCAGAAGCTTGAAAGAAAGGACTTCTTCCAGAGGATTTTTGAGAAAGTGGATTGGGGGGGGTTTCCAACGGTCCTTTCGGGGAGCATAGTGAGAGTGTGAGATTTGTCCCGATTGAAAGATATGTTCCACGTGTTTGACCAGTTTTGTGATTTTCCCCAGATCTGCAGTGAGCGAAGAAGCTGTTGCTTGCCGGTCTGAGGGATGACCGATGGTATGGCAGAGGTGGAGTCATCAGCAAAGAGATATAGAGGATTTTCCAAAGAGTCGGAGAGATCATTGATGAAAACCAGAAAAAATAACA
>CM068961.1:17974715-17985158 GCA_035128595.1 Eptatretus atami | reverse complement strand
GAGAAGGCTGATTGGTCTGTAGTTGCAGGGATCTGTTTTTGCACCATTAAACCCCATTTTTGACTTAAACCCCATTGAGTTGGTTTGGGATGAACTGGACAGAAGGGTGAAAGCAAAGCAACCTACAAGTGCAACACATTTGTGGGAAATGACATAAACATTAGTTATGAAAAATCAAGGCGGATACCTGTGGGGTCCCCAGACCCCACACGCTAGTTTAAAGGTTTAAAGCCTACCTTGTCAGCTTTCACTCTATCTGCCAAGGCATGGAACTGAAGGGGCAGCTGAGAGTCGAGCAATGCCTTCCAATTTGGCTCAGAACTCAGACACCGGGAAGCAAGCAAGCTGCTTTCAGTCAGCACGAATTTCTTTCCACGCAGGAAGTGCTGGAACTCCGTTCATAGCTGGGTTCAAACTGGATGATGACAAAAAGAGATTTGGAGAAACGACAGGAGACAGCAATTTGTTTCTTATCTCATTGCGGAATCAGAACACAAGTTTTCCTGATCACTAATTGGAGGATTTTATAACACTTTTGGCAGTGGAGAAAAACTTTGTGCTGGCTTTTCCAAGTAATAACATAAACTTGAATGAAATGCATAATCACTATAAGTGTTCAAAAGAGTGATAGATCACAGAAATGCCAAAAGATGTTCCCGACTCCACATGGATTCCTCTAAAGAAAGTCATGGGACATGAACAATCTTATTAGCAATGCTAAGGCCGTAATTGTGGCCATGTCATACATTACACTAATCAAGCCTGGAGACTTACTCCGTCACATTAAGAGTTTGATATGTTGGATGTGATTTTTCCACCAAATTCCTCGTCATGTGAATCCGATTGCTTTCCAGATTTTGTGGTCATTTTTAATCGAGCCCATAATTGGCTATCCCAACATATTCGCACAGTGGTTAATAGTGAGGTTCACGTATCAGGACCTCTGACTGACTGAGAAGTGTCCGAGAGGATTGTTTTCAGCAAAGATATATTCTTGACGATGTAAGTAATTGTTGGAAAGGTCAAATTGTTCGATTTGTTGCAAGTAAAGCCTCGATATGCAGAACTGCCACAGGGCAGGTATTTGGTTGTCATCCAGAAGGTCACAATCAGAATTGTCCATCGGTCATACCTTTCATGACAGCCACCAGGACTGATTTCAAATCATAATAAACATATCCAAACCATTAGGAGCCCCCACCCCAACCTCTTGGAGCTCATTAAAGATTCTGTTTGGAGGCAGCTTGTATGAGCTTGGATATTGTAGTTGACTCTGATATTTTAGGAATTTTTTTGGATATACTTTTCTATCAATCCAATTAATACAAAACGGCATAATGTACATAGCAAGAGGTGGAGTTTTTGTAAACTTTTACAAATGACACAATATTTTGTTCAGGTAATACATTTTGTTTTTTGGCAATAACAGTAACAATTCAGAGCCAAATCCTGCAAGAATTGAAATCACCCACATTGTGCGGATAAAAACTTTGATGCCTTAAAGACTGCATAGTGCCAAGATGACATTTGAACATAAACAGACAAATAAGAGAAATGAGAAACATGAAAGGTAAAGAAGGGAAATAATGCAGAGGTGATGTTTATATTTCCAGGTGCGGAGATGGTGCACTGATCCACCCTCGAACCCAATAGACCTGCATACTGCCGTCTCAAATAGCAAAGATTGAATACAATTTCAAGTGATCAGCAGTATCCTTGTTTTTAGTCAACAGATACAATCCTCGTAGGGTTTTTTGAAAGCAGAACTGTAACTTTTGGTACTTATGAAACATTCCATATAAATGTTAAACTCCTTCTTTGGAATATTGTGCTTTAAAACAGAGAAGACTGTTCGCTGACCTTTTTTGCACTGCCATTGATGATCGTCACTTTTAAGACTATCAGACACACTGTGGGAGATTCTCACACAGCTGGAACAGAAGGCATCCATTACTTTGATAAGATAGTGTAGAAACAAATGGAGTGTGAGAAGGGAGAAGATGAGTGTTCCAAACCACTTTTGATAACCCTTCTATCTTGTCAACTCATTGCCCACACCTGAGTACCCTCCATTCCAGAATTTATTTCCTCCAGTGTTTTAAGGATCATAAAGTAGCTTGCATAAATATAGCACATACAAGAACATGGGGAGATCTTTATGACACTTTATGAAATACGAGTAAGATTGGGACAAGAAAATGAAATACCACAAAGCAGAACAAGGACAATAGGAAGATGAGGGGGGGAAAAATCAAAGCAGAGTATGGGAACGTAGAATGATGAGCAAAGTGCTCAGATGGAAATGTCAAGCAAAGAAACGAAAATAGTAAACTAAAAACGGCACTCAGAAGGATGCAATTCCTCCCCAGTCCTCACAGGTTACGTTTCATACTCCACTAAATAGGACGGATGTTGCATCACAGACCTGAAACCAAAATCGAATGGCTTGTTCTTCGTCAACGACCCAACTCATACCACTAAGTTTGTCATAACTTCGTCACAGCTATTTTGATATATTTATATATATATACATATATATCGTTTTTATTAGTCCTATCTCTCACGTGAAGAATCACTTTAAAAAATATTTTAAGCTCGTATCTGGATCCGGATCTTTCACCAAAATCGCAAATAATTCATCCTTGTCACATCACCACCTGTCACCAAATTTAGATCTGGATTCTGTCCCACACTTTGAGATATCCTGCTCACAGACAGCCAAACAGGGCTGCAAACATAACTCCGTCCACCTTCTTGTGGCAGAGTAAGAATCATGAGGAAAACATGACTTGTCTTATGTGCACTGCTCATCTGCCTTGGGGAATCCGTGCCAACAGCATTGCAAATGTCCATGTATCCAGATGTAGCATGCCGCGTCCACACGATTAAATACGGCCTGTAAGTCAACACCAAGAACTCATGATGTATTAAAAAAAAACATGTTGCACTGATAGATCAAAAATGAGGTGAAGCAATCATAGTACAGTATAATGAAATGTTGCAAGGTTGTTGATATTTGGTATATGCTGAGATGTAAGTGTGCCAAATGTGAATGGATTTTATCTTTGAGCAAGGCAGGTGTGAAGGTAAAAATATGCATCAGGATGCCTGGAGAGATCCTTGTGAGGGTAATTGAGGCGCTGTGTATGGTCAGTGAGGCCTTGCAAACGTGGATTCTCATAGAGCACAGCATGGTAGACGTCCAAGAAGAACTGTAGTGCATAACTGATATAAGAAGTGGATCTGTAGCCAGGAAACAGAACAGAGCATGAGAAATACAGCACACCATAAGCATGATGAACATTCCATATCCCTTTGCTTGTTATGCCTGTAACTTCCATAAACATGAGAGTGATGGGAAAAAGTGGACAGTAAAGCACACCAAATGCCTGAACCTCATCCTCAGCTTCATTATTATAGAAAATAACAGCTCATTGATGTCCCACCTGATTAAGGGCTTCCATGGTGAAGTAGATGCTGCTACATGCGGTGGATAATGGCAGGTATTGCTGAGAAAATCCTCGGACCTCTCCCATCACCACATCTGTTTCTTCCACTTTCCTCATCACCTCTCCTGCTTCACACGCTTCAGATTCTCAGAGTAGTAATGATAGTATCATCATCCAAGATGCGGCCTTTTACCTCGTTTAGGGCCTGCAGCAAGGACTTTCAAGCTGCCGGAGACGAAGCTGGAATTCCTCCTGAAAGGAACCGAGTAATCGAACATGCGTCATTGTATCATATCCTCAGTGACTATCATTATTTCTCATCACCAAAAAGAGGGAGTGTTCTGAGGTACTCTATGATTGCTTAAACCACAGGGGAGAATCCAAACTGGATTCAATAACATTCAGCATTCCCTTGATATCTTCCAGATTCACTGACATTCAGTATCTTTCAGACACTTGTTTTTGATCATAATGCTTTTGTGTCAACTTTTTATATCCTTTACTCCATTATTTGGAATGTAAATGAGTGGCTGGCAGGATGGCCGAAGCTAGAGGTATGCACACTCGCCTCTAAACTGTCTCGCCTGGGTTTGAATCCCATCCCAGCTATAAACTGTCATACTGGTGTTTCCAGGCAGGGTGATTCATAAATGTGTGGCTGTCCCTCAAATGGGCGTTAAAACAGGCTTACGTCTGCCATCATTCATTGCTGGATGTTAAAATCAATCTTTACGAAGAGTAGGCGAGCTATCACCAGCAATTTGGCCACTTTCCAATTCCTGCCATAAACCCGCAGAGGGCATTGCATCAGCAGCACCAGTCGCACCCTCAGCCAATTGTGCTACCTGCATCTTTGTGCAACACATGAAGAAGAAAGAGAATAATAAGAAGAATGCAAATATTTTATTTCTGTTTTTTTTTTTGACGAGTCTTGAAGATGATGATCCAATTAACCATTTGAGGTAACTGCAGTCGCATAGACCAGAAAAGGTCCAAACAAGGCAACACAGTCAAGCCACCACTCGGCATACCAAATTAATTTGGAATTTGGTCTGGGTGGTATCTGGTCTATCGGCCTACTTAAAGAAAGAAATAACAAGATATTTAATGTGCTAAAAGATGAAAGAGCTGAAAAGGTACTGAATTGTAACAGCATGCTCTGCGATCTTTCTCTATTGGATTTAATTGCTCAGAAATGAAGCCGAGGACACACAGCTAAACAGGCCAGCATGGGGATGGTTGAGATAATCTTGGTACTTCTCAATTATTCGATGACAAGGAAATACAGATAAGTATTATAATAATATCAACCATACAGACATGATACAATGGTTATTACTACTATCAATGGCATAATTATTGGAGCCACTCACCTTGCAGTTTGAGAAGGTCTGAGCGTTTCTCATCAACATCTGGCCGTTCAGCCTTAAGCACTTCATTGAGACACTGGCTCTGCAAGCTGCTTCCTTGTTACCGTAAAGTTAATGAAGGTGACGCGTGAGCACAGATCAGGTGCAAATCAGCTGGTACAAAATACATTAGCTTGTATCTTCCAGTGATATCAACAAGTTACAAACACACGTTTACGCTCATGCTTAACAGAATAAAAACTTAACTGAGACATGGTGTGCCGATTATGGAAAAGCAAGAAGACATAAGACAGTTTAACTTCATCAACACTATCATTCATGATTAACAAACATATACAAGTCAAACGGACTGTTACAATACACAGGCCATGTCATGAATGTCCAGACTCCTTCAGCTATTTCCTTCAGTTTTGCCCTGGCTTTGCATGAGTTGTTGTTGTGATGCCTTCGCGTACACAGAAAGCTTCTAAAATGTACATTAATAGCTATAATTAGGGAACTTTTGATTCATAAGAAACAACAATTTCCATGAAACAGTAAAGGGAGCTGGCTGAAAGAATCATTTGAAAGATGGGCTTGAAAGAGGTAGCTCCATCCAAATCTGAAACTGCAACATTAAAGATCGTAAAATTTCATGAGCCCCATGTGAATATCTCTCCCAAAACATTTCATTACCGTTTGGAAAAAAAACTGAAACCCTCCATCATGAAGCATGCCACACATTTGAGAGGTTTAATTACATGTGCCGCAAGGCTAGAAGCAACGCTGAAATTTTTGGCAACTCTGTTCATTGGCTCTCCACTCAAAACTGACAGAGGTGAATGAAGAAAAATTAAACTCACTCAAACTATCTCTGTTACCTGTGAGCAGGTTATATTTTCACCCGTTTGGCTGTGAGAAGGACATCTCAAAAAGTCATGGACGGATTTTGAACAAAACTTAGTGGACAGGTTGGGTGTGTGACAAGGACCAATTGATTTGATTTTGGTTCAGGTCTGGTGCAGATCTGGCCTATCAGTGATACAACACGTAAACTATTCGGCCTGGGGGAGGTATGCGCTCTATCGAGTGCCATTGCAGTTAAACTGTGATTCAAAAAAAGTTTTCATCTCCAGACTATCTTTGATACCTATCAGCTAAAATGATACTTGTCATTTGTCTCTTTGGAATGATGACTCAAGATGAGGCTTTAGGCATGCTGTATTACATATTTGATATTCTGTTAAAAACGATAAAATCAAACAGTTCTTCATTCATAATCAAATGTTTAACATGGATTCTAACTTCGATAATCAACTCCAATTTCAAAATTTTGCTATATTAATTTTGATAAAGCCACAAGATCCACCAATAAGCTAAAGTGAGTCAGGTGAAGCAGTGAAGCTAGCCCCATTTTCATATGAACATCGTTGTGACGACGAGAGATGATAATAATAAAAGAAATCACAAAATAATAGTGTAATATTTTCCAAGATGGTTCAAAAGAAGAAAAGCCAGGAAAGTTTTATTTTTCTTTGGCACCGTGGGTCGCGTGTTGACAGGAAGATGACAAGGAGGGTGATAGGTCAATGTCCTGGTCTCCCAAGCTGATGAGCACACGACCACCTGTTCGTCGCACCTCAACGATTTAACACGGGGTTCAAATTGGGTCGTAGCTCTCCACATCCTGAGGCCAACAGATTGAGTAACAAAGAAAAACAAATGGTCCAAATTGACAACACTTTGGGTAACTTTCAGTTTGTTTACAACATTTAACTATTGGATCTGACTTAGAGTACATTAAGTTTGCAATCCATGAAATACAGAAAACCCTAAAACATTATAACAGTACAAAGGAGACAAGTACATGCAATGAGAACATGTCATAGAATAAACATGCTCTGAGGCCATGGAAATATTAATATTAGTATCTAAGAAGGTCAAAATGTACTGTATGTTTGAATACAATGCAATGTTCATCACTTGACAAATGTTCTCTCAAACAAAATATAACTCAGCAATGAGGTACCAAATCAAATTTCTCCATTAAAAAATAGAGCATTAGGCCGACACAAGGTTTACCACGCTCAAGCACCGAAAAACTGTCGTGGATGGCAAAAAAGAGAATGACGCAAATTACCAGTCAAAGTTTTAGACACACCCCATTTTTTCCAGTTTTTACTGAAATTTAGCAGTTCAAGTCCAGTGAATACCTGAAATGTTACAAAGCAAAGCAGTAAACTGCCAAGAGTTTTAAAAAAAAAAGTTTTAGGTGACCAAAAACTGAAAATAATGTAAATTTCAGAGTTGTTAAAAAGGCCTTTTCAGGGAACAAGTAATGGGTGAGCAACTGCAGCTGTTCTGCAGCAATGGAAGTAAATTAAGCCTTGAAAGTTGATAAACAATTCCTGCAGGTGTCCCACTTTTGCTGATTAGTTTAAAACCCTCTGTCCCTGTATAAAAGCAGTGTTGGAACAGACTGTGTTGGCGACACCTCTGAAGCATTATTTGGACAATATTTGCCACTGCAGGAAGTAGTATATTGCCTATCATAATGGCGAGAAAAAGACATTAACAAAGGAAGACAGACAGACCGTTATAACCTTAAAAGTGTATGTCTTTCCTTTAGAGAAATTGCAAAGAGCCAAGATGTCAGTCAGTAGTTTCCTACACCATCAAAGGCACTTGGAAACTGTAGGAAACTCTGACAGGAAGAGGTCTGGCAGACCCAAAGCCACAACACAATCAGAAGACAAGTTTCTGAGAGTCAACAGCTTTGCGTGATAGGTGGCTCACAGGACAGCAGCTTCAAGCACAGCTCAACACTGGTCGAAGTAAGGAGGTCTCAGTTTCAACTGTGAAGAGAAGACTTCGAGCTGTAGGTTTGACAGGTTGCGTGCAGTAAGAAAGCCATTGCTAAGATGGCAAATTAAGAAAAAGAGGCTTGCCTGGGCCATGGAAGCACGGCCAGTGGACAACTGAAAACTGTAGAAGGTCTCATGGACTGATGAATCAAAATTTGAAATCTTGCGGTTCATCACGCAGGTTTTTGTATGCCGTCGAGTAGGCGAAAGGATGGTTCTCAGTGTGTGACACCAACTGTAACAATGGAGGAGGAAGCGTGATGATCTGGGGCTCTTTTGCTGGATCCACTTGCACAGAGTGACTGGCACCCCTGAACCAAAAGTGCGACAACAGCATTTTTGCGGCGCATGCAATACCCTCTGTTTCTATGCCTAGTTGGTGAGGGGTTCATTCCACGCAAGATAATGACAAAACATACCTCCAGGCGAGTCAGAACTACCTTAGAAGAAAAGAACAAGACGGTAAGGCTCAAATCATGGAATGGCCAGCACAGTCTCCAGACTTTTTTTTTTTTGGTATACCTTTGTCGAGGCTCGTGTGAGAGCTAACACACAACGCACAGCAAGGGGGGGGGCATGAGACAAGAGGGGCGGGAGTGGGAAGGACAAAACAGTGGGGAACAGAGACATTAGATCTGTGGAAAGGAGAGGGATGGGGCGTGGACATGGGGAATACAAGATGGACATTACAGGGACTTTCAGGAAGGAAAACGGAATTTGAAAGGAGGTGGGCTTGGGGGTTTCGGGGGTAGAAAAGATCGAGGATTTGGATGGGGGATGAATGAGGTGGTGATGCACAGCTGTTTTGAAGGCCTGGAGGAAGAATGGGATTGAATGGAGTGAGGGAGTTTATTCCAAAGTTGGGAAAAAGAGGAATGAAAGAGTGAAGGTGAGCAGTGATTTGTGATTTTGGGTACTTTTATCAGAAGGGGGTTGTTGGCGGACCTTGAGCACCTGCGGAAATGTAGTGGGGGACAATCGCAGAGAGGCAGGGGGGGCGAGGCTTGAGAAGAGACGGGTGGAAGACAGAAAGACCACGCGACCACCTGCGCGGTGATTGAGTGAGAGGCCCAAAGACTCAGCCTCATTGCGGGAGATGCCGATGAGATCCGAAATGCCTTGGTTTCCACAGCGTGAAGCCGAGAAAGGTGGGAGGCAGGAGCACCAGCCCAGAGGGGAGAGCAGTACTCCATCAGGCTGCGGACGAAAGCTTTGTAAGTGGTCAGGAGCTCAGGTGGGCCGAGGAAGGACTTTGCACGACGGAGGATTCCCAGTCGGCGACTGGCTTTGGAGGCGAGTTTTGAAATGTGGCTTTCCAGGAAAGGTCATGGCAGATAGTGAGACTCAGAAGCTTGAAAGAAAGGACTTCTTCCAGAGGATTTTTGAGAAAGTGGATTGGGGGGGGTTTCCAAACGGTCCTTTCGGGGAGACATAGTGAGAGTGTGAGATTTGTCCCGGATTGAAAGATATGTTCCACGTGTTTGACCAGTTTTGTGATTTTACCCAGATCTGCAGTGAGCGAAGAAGGCGTTGCTTGCCTCGTCTGAGGGATGACCGATGGTATGGCAGAGGTGGAGTCATCAGCAAGAGATATAGAGGATTTTCCAAAGAGTCGGAGAGATCATTGATGAAAACCGAGAAAATAACAGGGCCCCAGAACGCTACCTTGAGGAACTCCAGCCTGGAAGGAAGAGGGATGAAGGAACTCCATTTATGCCACACATTGACTGCGACAGGAGAGGAAGCCTGCAAGCCATGAGTGGAGATGGCCTTGGATACCATAGGAAGAGAGTTTGGTGAGCAGGGCAGGGTGCCAGACCGTGTTCAACAGCACGTGATATGTCCAGGGATACGGCTCGGATTTCATGTCTGGCATTGAGGACCTCCATCCATGATGTGGGGGAGTAGAGTAAAAACAGCATATCCAGGGTCGAGTGACCTGGTCTGAAACCAAATTGATGATCGGAATCAAAGCCATTGGAGAAGAGGAAGGATTTAATGTCTGAAGTGATGATGAATTCCATAACCTTGCTGATGATTGGGAGAAGGCTGATTGGTCTGTAGTTGCAGGGATCTGTTTTTGCACCATTAACCCCCATTTTTGACTTAAACCCCATTGATTTGGTTTGGGATGAACTGGACAGAAAGGGTGAAGCAAAGCAACCTACAAGTGCAACACATTTGTGGGAACTTCTGCAACAGTGTTGGGAAGAACTATCCAAATATATTTTGATTTCCATTGTGGAAAGAATGACCACGAGTATGTTCGGCTGTATAATCTGCAAAAGGTGGCTACTTTGAAGAGTCAAAAATTTAGATTAAATTTTGTTCAAACAACGATTCCATGAATTCTTTTCTATCTGCAATTGTTTATTTGTTCTATGCTTTAATTTCAGAGTACATTGAAACATTAAACTGATTAAATTTCAGTAAAAACTGGAAAAATGGGGTGTACAAGGAAAAAGATTGAAGGAAAGTTGTGTGGTGAATGCAGTGCAGTACCTGCAACTAGAAGTGGATTACAAACGCAGTGCGCTCTCCAAGTTCTTACGGAAGGCATCATCCAGGAAACTTGTGCGTGTGATCTTCCGTTCCTTATACTCATTCATGATGAAACTCTGTGGCCTGCCTGATGATCGATTATCAGTGGGTACCTGCCAAGTGCACATTTTACTCAGTCGATTGATAGTAGGCCAGAAACCTGCCTTTTTGAGATCATGTCAGTACTGAGCAGAGATACTGAGCTCGGAAGCACAAAAAGAAAAGACGAATTTAAGTCAC
>CM068961.1:17960391-17974187 GCA_035128595.1 Eptatretus atami | reverse complement strand
TCGAGTAACGTGAATTCGCTTACATTATCTCAAAGACCATATGAGGTGCATGCTACAAAAAAAAGTAAAATAAAATGGTCTGAAACAGTGAAATCGTATTCCACTTACTGCCCATTAAAAGTAAAATTCACTACTGATACTCTGCATCGAGTTCCTTTTCTTCAAACACACCCACCCCAACATGGCGCGCAGAAGCGCGGGTTATGCTTATTATTTTATGTCTGTGTGGAAATCGATATGAGGGCATGCTGAGTTGAGGTTCATGAACTTTAGTTAAGAGAAAGACTATTCTTCTTTTGAGTGAAAATGGTATGCCCCATCTGTAGTTTCGCACAGACATCGCCACGGACAGAGTACCTCTCCAACGCCGACGAGCGTCTTCGCTGGCAGGCAAATCGCTGCCTACTGTATTGATCTCTGCACTGAGAACGCCATCATGCTGAAGCGATTTAACAGGTAGTTTCTAACAGGTCATATATTTCATGCCTTGACTTTTACAGCGCTTTTTTGACTTAATTTCGTCTTTTCTTTTTGTGCTTCCGGAGCTCAGTATCTCTGCTCAGTACTGACATGATCTCAAAAAGGCAGGAGTTCTGGCCTACTATCAATCGACTGAGTAAAATGTGCACTTGGCAGGTACCCACTGATAAATCGATCCATCAGGCCAGGCCACAGAGTTTCATCATGAAATGAGTATAAGGAACGGAAGATCACACGCACAAGTTTCCTGGATGATTGGCCTTCCGTAAGAACTTGGAGAGCGCACTGCGTTTGTAATCCACTTCTAGTTGCAGTACTGCACTGCATTCACCACAACAACTTTCCTTCAATCCTTTTTCCTTGCTACACCCCATTTTTCCAGTTTTTTACTGAAATTTAACAGTTTAATGTTTAATGTAATCTGAAATTAAAGCATAGGAACAAAATAAACAATGCAGATAGAAAAAGAATTCATTTGGGAATCGTTTTGTGAACAAAATTTAATCTAAATTTTTGACTCTTCCAAAGTAGCCACCTTTTGCAGATTATAACAGCCGAACATACTCGTGGAATTCTTTCCACAATGGAAATCAAAATATATTTGGATATTCTTCCCAACACGTGTTGCAAGGGGAAGTTCCCACAAATGTGTTGGCACTTGTAGGTTGCTTTGTTCACTCCTATTCTGTCCAGTTCATTCCCAAAACGCAAACTCAATGGGGTTTAAGGTGCAAAAATGGGGTTTAATGGTGCAAAACAATCCCTGCAACTACCAGACCAATCAGTTCTCCAATCATCAGCAGTTATGGAATTCATCATTCACTTCAGACATTAAATCCTTCCTCTTCTCCAATGGCTTTGATTTCCGATTCATCAATTTGGTTTCAGACCAGGTTCACTCGGACCCCTGGATATGCTGTTCTTTCTACTCTACTCCCACATCATGGATGGAGGCCTCAATGCCAGACATGAAAAATCCAGCCGTATCCCTGACATATCACTGCTTGGTTGAACACGGTCTGCACCCTGCCCTGCTCACCAAACCTCTTCCTATGGTATCCAAGCCAATCTCCACTCATGGCTTGCAGGGACTTCCTCTTCTGTCGCAGTCAATGTGTGGCACTAAATGGAGTTCCTCATCCCTCTTCCTGTCCAGGCTGGAGTTCCTCAAGTACGCGTCTGGGGCCCTGGTTATTTTCTCGGTTTTCATCAATTGATCTCTCCGACTCTTTGGAAAATCCTCTATATCTTCTTGTTGATGACTCCCACCCCTCTGCCATACCAAGTCGGTCATCCCTCAGACGGAGCAAGCAACGCTTCTTCGCTCACTGCAGATCTGGGTAAAATCACAAAACTGGTCAAACACGTGGAACATATCTTTCAATCCGGGGACAAAGCTCACACTCTCACTATGTCTCCCCGATAACAGGATCCGTTTGGAAACCTCCCCCCAATCCACTTTCTCAAAAATCCTCTGGAAGAAGTCCTTTCTTTCAAGCTTCTGAGTCTCACTTATCGCCATGACCTTTCCTGGGAAAGCCACATTTTCAAAACCCGCCTCCAAAGCCAGTCGCCGACTGGGAATTCCTCCGTCGTGCAAAAGTCCATTCCTCGCCCACTTGAGCTCCTGACACTTACAAAGCTTTCGTCCGCAGCCTGATGGGTAGTACTGCTCTCCCCTCTGGGCTGGTGCTCCTGCCTCCCACCTTTCTCGGGCTTCACGCTGTGAAACCAAGCTATTCGGATCTCATCGGCATCTCCCGCAATGAGGCTGAGTCTTTGGGCCTCTACTCAATCACGCGCAGGTTTGTCCGGCGGGGGTGGTCTTTTCCTGTCTTCCACCGCTTCTTCTCAAGCCTCGCCCCCCCTGCTCTCTCTTGCGATTTTCCCCACTACATTTCCGCAGTGTGCTCAAGGTCCGCCAAACAACCCCCTTCTGATAAAAGTACCAAAATCACCAAATCACTGCTCACCTTCACTCTTTCATTCTCTTTTTCCCAACTTTGGAATAAACTCCCTCACTCCATTCAATCCCATTCTTCCCCCAGGCCTTCAAAACAGCTGGTGCATCACCACCTCATTCCATCCCCCATCCAAATCCTCGACTTTTCTACCCCCGAAACCTCCCAAGCCCACCTCTTGTCAAATTCCGTTTTCCTTTCCTGAAAATCCCTGTAATGCCATCTTGTATTCCCCCATTCCACGCCCCATCCTCTCCTTTCCACAAGATTAATGTCTCTGTCCCACTGTTTTGTCCTTCCCACTCCCCGCCCCTCTGTCTCATGCCCCCCCCCCCTTGCTGTGCGTATGTGTGTTAAGCTCTCACACGAGCCTCGACAAAGGTATACCCAAAAAAAAAAAAGTCTGGAGACTGCTGCTGGCCATTCCATGATTTGAAGCCTTACCGTCTTGTTCTTTTCTTCTAAGTAGTTCTGACTATCGCCTGGAGGTAGTGTTTTGTCATTTATCTGCTGTGCGAATGAAACCCCTCACCAACTAGGCAATAGAAACAGAGGGTATTGCATGTGCGCCGCCAAAAATGCTGTGTGCACTTTTGGTTCAGGGCGGTGCCAGTCACTCCTGTGCAAGTGGATGCCAGCAAAAGAGCCCCAGATCATCACGCTTCCTCCTCCATTGTTTACAGTTTGTGTCACACACTGGAAACCATCCTTTCGCCTACTCGACGGCATACAAATAAACCTGCGTGATGAACCGCAGATTTCAAATTTTGATTTCATCAGTCCATGGACCTCTTACATTTTCAGTTGTCCACTGGCCGTGCTTCATGGCCAGGCAAGCCTGCTTTTCTTAATTTTGCCATCTTAGCAAGGCTTTCTTTACTGCACCGCAACCTGTCAAACCTACAGCCGAAGTCTTCTTCTTCCCACAGTGTGAAACTGAGACCTCTTTACTTCGACCAGTGTTGAGCTGATGCTTGAAGCTGCTGTCTGTGAGCCACCTATCACGCAGTGTTGATCTCAGAAACTTGTCTTCTGATTGTGTTGTGCTTTGGGTTCTGCCAGACCTCTTCCTGTCAGAGTTTCCTCAGTTTCCAAGAAGTCCTTTGATGGTGTAGGCAAACTACTGACTGACATCTTGCTGCTTTGGCAATTTCTCTAAAGGAAGACATACACTTTTAAGGTTATAACGGTCTGGTCTGTCTTCCTTTGTTTAATTGTCTTTTCTCGCCATTATGATAGCCAATATACTACTTCCTGCAGTGCAAATATTGTCCAATAATGCTTCAGAGGGTGTCGCCAACACAGTCTGTTCCAACACTGCTTATACAGGACGGAGGGGTTTTAACTAATCAGCAAAAGTTGGGACACCTGCAGAATTGTTTGTATCAACTTTCAAGGCTTAATTACTTCCATTGCTGGCAGAACAGCTGCAGTTGCTAACCCCATTACTTTTCCCTGAAAAGGGCCTTTTTAACAACTCTGAATTTACATTATTTTTCAGTTTTTGGTCAACCTAAATTTTTTTTTTATAAACCTCTGGCCAGTTACTGCTTTTGCTTTGTAAGCATTTCAGGTTATTCACTGGACTGAACTGCTATAAATTTCAGTAAAAACTGGAAAAAATGGGGTGTCTAAAACTTTTGACTGGTAATTGCCGCGTCATCTCTTTTTTGCCATTCCCGACAGTTTTTCGGTGCTTAGTCGGTAAACACCTCTGTGATCGGGCCTTAAGCCTCTATTTTTAATGGAGAAATGTTGATTGTACCTCATTGCTGCAGTTATATTTTTGGTTTGACGAGAACACTTTGTCAATGATGAACATTTGCATTGTATTCAAACAATACAGTACATTGTTGACCTTCTTAGATCTTTAATATTAATATTTTCGCATGGCCTCTCAGTGAGCATGTTTATTCTATGACATGTTGTCATTGCATGTACTTGTCTCCTTTTGTACTGTTATAATGTTTTAGGGTTTTCTTATTTCATGGATTGTGCAAAACTTAATGTCTTCTAGAAGTCAGATCCAATAGTAAATTGTTGTAAACAAACTGAAAGTTACCCAAAGTGTTGTCAATTTGCACCATTTGTTTTCCTTTGTTTACTCAATCTGTTGGCCTCAGGATGTGGAGAGCTACGACCCAATTTTGAACCCCGTGTTTAAATCGTGTGAGGTTGACGACGAACAGCGTGGTCGGTGCTCACAGCTTGGGAACCAGGACATTGCCTATCCACCCTCCTTTGTCATCTTCCGTCAAACACGCGAACCCCACGCTGCCCAAAGCGCAAAAATAAAACTTTCCTGGCTTTTCTTTTCTTGACCCATCTTGGAAAATATTACACTATTATTTTGTGATTTCTTTTATTATTATTCACTCTCTCGTCGTCACAACGATGTTCATATGAAAATGGGGCAGCTTCACTGCTTCACCTGACTCACTTTAGCTTATTGGTGATCTTGTGGCTTTATCAAAATTAATAAAAGCAAAAATTTGAAATTGAGTTGATTATCGAAGTTAGAATCCATGTTAAACATTTGATTATTGAATGAAGGAACTGTTTGATTTTATCGTTTTTTTAACAGAATATCAAATATGTAATACAGCATGCCTAAAGCCTCCATCTTGAGTTCATCATTCCAAAAGAGACAAATGAACAAGTATCAATTTTAGCTGATAGTATCAAATAGTCTGGAGATGAAAACTTTTTTTGAATCAACAGTTGTTAACTGCAATGGCACTCGTATAGACGCATACCTCCCCAGGCCAATAGCTTTACGTGTTGCTATCACTTGATAGGGCCAGATTCTGCCAGCCAGACCTGAACCAAAATCAAATCAATTGGTCCTTGTCACCCACCCAACCGTCCACTAAGTTTTGTTCAAATCGTCCATGACTGTTTGAGATGTCCTTTCTCACAGCCAAACGGTCGCGTTGAAAATATAACCTGCTCACAGGTAAGCAGAGATAGTTTGAGAGTTTAATTTTTCTTCATTCACTCTGTCAGTTTTGTGGGAGCCAATGAACAGAGTTGCCAAAAATTTCAGCGTGCTTCTAGCCTTGCTGCACAATGTAAATTAAACCTCTCAAATGTGTGGCATGCTTCATGATGGGAGGGTTCAGTTTTTTTTCCAACACGGTATATGGAAATGTTTTGGCGACGAGATATTCACATGGGGCTCATGAAATTTTACGATCTGTTAATGTTGCAGTTTCAGATTTGGATGGAGCTACCTCTTTTCGAGCCCTCTTTCAAATGATTTCTTCAGCCAGGCCTCTTTACTGTTTCATGGAAATTGTTGTTTCTTTATGAATCAAAAGTTCCCTAATTATAGCTAGTAATGTAATTTTTAGAAGCTTTCTGTGTTACCGCGAAGGCATCACACAAACAACTCATGCAAAAGCCAGGGCAAAACTGAAGGAAATTAGCTGAAGAGTCTGGACATTCTATGACATGTGCCTGTGTATTGTAACAGTTCCTTTTACTTGTATATGTTTGTTAATCATGAATGATAGTGTTGATGAAGTTAAACTGTCTTATTCTTCTGCTTTTCCATAAATCGGCACACCATGTCTCAGTTAAGTTTATTCTGTTAAGCATGAGCGTAAACGTGTGTTTGTACTTTTGAGTATCACTGGGAAGTACAAGCCTAATGGTATTTTGTACAGCTGATTTGCACTGATCTGTGCTCACGCTCACCTTTCAATTAACTTTACGGTAACAAGATAGCAGCTTGCAGGAGCCAGTGTCCTTCCAATGAAGTGCTTAAGGCTGAACGGCCAGATTGTGATGAGTAAACGCTCAGGACCTTCTCAAACTGCAAGGTGAGTGGCTCCAATAATTTATGCCATGATAGAGTAATAACTCATTGGTAATTCATGTCTCTATGGTTGATATTATTATAATATTATCTGTATTTCTCTTGTCATCGATAATTGAGAGTACCAAGATTATCTCAAACCATCCCCATGCTGGCCTGTTAGCTGTGTTGTCCTCGGCTTCATTTACTGAGCAATCTAAATCAATAGAGAAAGATCGCAGAGCATGCTGTTACAATCAGTACCTTTTCAGGCTCTTTCATCTTAGCACATTAAATATCTTGTATTTCTTTCTTTAAGTAGGCCCGACTAGACCAATACCACCCAGACCAAATTCCCAAATTAATTTGGTATGCCGAGTGGTGGCTGACTGTGTTGCCTTGTTTGGACCTTTCTGGTCTATGCGACTGCCAGTTTACCTCAAAATGGTTAATTGGATCATCATCTCTCAAGACTCGTCAAAAAAAAAAAAACAGGAAATAAAATTATTGCATTCTTCTTATTATTCCTTTCTTCTTCATTGTTGCACAAAGATGCAGGGTAGCACAATTGGCTGAGGGTGCGACTGGTGCGCTATGCAATGCCCTCTGCGGGTTTATGCAGGGAATTTGGAAAGTGGCCAGATTGCGGTGATAGCTCGCCTACTCTTCGGTAAGATGGATTTTTAACATCCAGCAATGAATGATGGCAGACGTAATAGCCTGTTTTACGCCCATTGAGGGACAGCTCACACAATTTATGAATCACCCTGCTGTGAAACAACCATATGGACAGTTTATATGCTGGGATGGGATTCAAACCCATGCGAAGGGACAGTTTAGAGGCGAAGTGTGCATACTTCTAGCTTGCGGCCATGCCATGCCAGCCACTCATTTACATTCAAATAATGGAGTAAAGGATTATAAAAAGGTTGACAAAAGCATATGATCAAAAACAAGTGTCTGAAAGATACGGAATTGTCAGTGATATCTGGAAGATATCAAGCGGAATGCTGAATGTTATTGAATCCGTTTGGTTCTCCCCTGTGGTTTTTAAAGCAATCATAGAGATACCTCAGAACTCCCTCTTTGGGTGATGAAATAATGATAGTCACTGAGGATATGATAACAATGACGCATCTGTTCGATTTTAAAAACTCGGGTTTTTTTTCCTTTCAGGAGGAATTTCCAGCTTCGTCTCCGGCAGCTTGAAAGAGTCCTTGCTTGCAGGCCCTAAATCGAGGAAAAGCGCCGCATCTGATGATGATACTATCATTACTACTCTGGAATCTGAAGCGTGTGAAAGCAGGAGAGGTGATAGAGGAAAGTTGGAAGGAAACAGATGTGGTGATGGGAGAGGGTCCGAGGGATGTTTCTCCGAGCAATCACCTGCCATTATCCACCGCATGTCAGCAGCCATCTACTTCATCCATGGAAGCCCCATATATCAGTGCGAGGACATCAATGAGCTTGTTATTTTCTATATAATGAAGCTGAGGATGAGGGTTCAGGCATTTGTGTGCTTTACTGTCCACTTTTCCCATCACTTCATGTTATGGGAAGTTAACAGATAACAAGGCAAAGGGATATGAATGTTCATCATGCTTATGGTTGCTGTATGTCTCATGCTCTGTTCTGTTTCTGGCTACAGATTCCAGCTTCTTATACAGTTATCCACTACAGTTTCTTCTTGGCGTCTACCATGCTGATGCTCTATTGAGGAATCCACGTTTGCAAGGCCTCACTACCATACACAGCGCCTGCAATACCCTCACAAGGATCTCTCCAGGCATCCTGATGCATATTTTTACTCACACAATGGCCTGTGCTCAAAGATAAAATCCATTCACATTTGGCCACACTTTAACACTCAGCATACTATCCAAATATTCAACAACCTTGCAACATTTCATTAACTGTACTTGATTGCATTCACCTCATTTTTGACTATCAGTGCAACATGTTTTTTTTTAATATCATCATTGAGTGTCTTGGTTGGACTTTACAGGCCGTATTTAATCGTGTGGGCACGCGGCATGCTACATCTGGATCACATGACATTTGCACATGCTGTTGGCACGGATTCCCCAAAGCAGATGAAGCAGGTGCACCATAAGACAAGTCATGTTTTCCTCATGGATTCTTACTCTGCCACAAGAAGCGGTGGACGGAGGTTATGTTTTGCAGCCCTGTTTGGCTGTCTCGTGAGCAGGAATCTTCAAAGTGTGGGACAGAATCCAGACTAAATTTCGTGTGAACAGGTGGGTGATGTGAAAGGATGAATTTATTTGGCGATTTTGGTGAAGATCCGGATCCAGATACGAGCTTAAAATATTTTTTAAAGTGATTCTTTCACCGTGAGAGATAGGACTATAAAAACGATATATATGTATATATATATAATATATATCAAAAATAGCATGTGACGAGTTATGACAAACTTAGTGGATGATTGGGTCGTGACAGAACACAGCCATTCGATCTTTGGTTTCAGGTCTGTGATGCAACAATCCGTGCCTATTTAGTGATATGAAACGTAACCTGTGAGACTGGGAGGAATTGCATCCTTCTGAGTGCCGTTTTAGTTTCACTATTTTCGTTTCGTTTGCTTGACATTTCCATCTGAGCACTTATGCTCATCATTCTACGTTCCATACTCTGCTGATTTTTCCCCCCCCATCTTCCTAATTGTCCTTGTTCTGCTTGTGGTATTATCATATTCTTGTCCAATCTTACTCGTATTTCATAAAGTGTCATAAAGATCTCCCCATGTTCTTGTATGTGCTCAATTTATGCAAGCTACTTTATGATCCTTAAACACACTGGAGCGATAATAAATTCTGGATTGGAGGGTACTCATGGTGTGGGCAATGAGTTGACAAAGATAGAAGGTTATCAAAGTGGTTTGGATACTACTCATCTTCTCCCTTCTCCACTCCATTGTTTCTACACTATCTTATCAAAGAATGGATGCCCTTGTTCCAGCTGCTGTGAGAATCTCCCACATGTGTGTCTGATATGTCTTAAAAGTGGACGATCATCAATGGCAGTGCAAAAAGGTCAGCGAACAGTCTTCTCTGTTTTAAAGCACAATATTCCAAAGGAAGGAGTTTAACATTTATATGGAATGTTTCATAGTACCAAAAAGCTTTACCAGTTCTTGCTTTCAAAAAACCCTACGAGGTTGTATCTGTTGACTAAAAACAAGGATATTGCTGATCACTTGAAATTGTATTCAATCTTTAGCTATTTGAGACGCGCAGTATGCAGGTTCTATTGGGTTCGAGGGTGGATCAGTGCACCATCATCCGCACCTGGAAATAACATCACCTCTTGCATTATTTCCCCTTTACCTTTGCATGTTTCTCATTCTCTTATTTGTTCTGGTTATGTTCAAATGTCATCTTGGCACTATGCAGTCTTTAAGGCATCAAAGTTTTTATCCCACAATGTGGGTGATTTCACATTCTTGCAGGATTTGGCTTCTGAATTGTACTGTATTGCCAAAAAAACAAAAATGTATTACCCTGAACAAAATATTGTGTCATTTGTAAAAGTTTACAAAAACTCCACCTCTTGCTATGTACCATTATGCGTTTTGTATAATTGGATTGATAGACAAAGTATATCCAAAAAAATTCCTAAAATATCAGAGTCAACTACATATCCAAGCTCATACAAGCTGCCTTCCAAACAGATCTTTAATGAGCTCCAAGAGGGGGGGGGGCTCCTAATGGTTTGGATATGTTTATTATGATTTGAAATCAGTCCTGGTGGCTGTCATGAAAGGTATGACCGAGGGACAATCTGATTGTGACCTTCTGATGACAACCCAATACCTGCCCTGGTGGCAGTTCTGCATTCATCGAGGCTTTTACTTGCACAAATCAACAATTTGCCTTCCAACATACTTACATCGTCAAGAATTATACTTTGTGAAAAACATCCTCTCGGACACTTCTCAGTCAGTACCAGAGGTCCTGTACGTGAACCTCATTTAACCACTGCTGCGAATATGTTGGGATAGCCAATTATGGGCTCGAATTAAAAATTGACCACAAAATCTGGGAAAAGCAATCGGATTCACATGACGAGGAATTTGGTGGAAAAAATCCACATCCAACATATCAAAACTTCTTAATGTCGAGGAGTAAGTCTCCAGGCTTGATTAGTGTAATGTATGACATGGCCACAATTACGGCCTTAGGCATTGCTATAAGATTGTTTCATGTCCATGACTTTCTTTAGAGGAATCCATGTGGAGTCCGGGAACATCTTTTTGCATTCTGTGATTATCACTCTTTGAACACTTATGTGATTATGCATTTCATCAAGTTTATGTTATTGACTTGGAACAGCCAGCACAAAGTTTTTCTCCATGCCAAAAGTGTTTATAAAATCCTCACAATTAGTGATCAGGAGAAACTTGTGTTCTGATTCCGCAGATGAGATAAGAACAACATGCTGTCTCCTGTCGTTTCTCCAAATCTTTTTGTCCATCATCCATTGGAACCCAGCTATGAGACGGAGTTCCAGCACACTTCCTGCGTGGAAAGAAATTCGTGCTGACTGAAAGCGCCTTGCTTGTGCTTCCCGGCTGTCTGAGTTCTGAGCCAAATTGAAGGCATTGCTCGACTTCTTCAGCTGCCTTCAGTTCCATGCCTTGGCAGATAGAGTGAAAGCT
This sequence comes from Eptatretus atami, assembly GCA_035128595.1. Taxonomy (NCBI): domain Eukaryota; kingdom Metazoa; phylum Chordata; class Myxini; order Myxiniformes; family Myxinidae; genus Eptatretus; species Eptatretus atami. Next base: position 17,963,266 of record CM068961.1, on the reverse strand, counting down.
GACAAGTAGGGCTTAACCTTTAAACTAGCGTGTGGGTCTGGGGACCCCACAGGGTATCCGCTGATTTTTCCATAACTAATGTTTATGTCATTTGTCTCCTCAGTTATATCCTCCCATGAGTAGTTGTTCAATTCAACCTAACAATATGAACAGTGTTGTTTGCATGAAACTATTTTGAGGAATAATGTGATTCGAAGTTAGAAACAGTATTCCCTGCTCCTGGGGTCTCACCAGACCCCAGCAAAATGACCTTGATTCTTTCTCTTCAGTACAATGAAATTCATGCTGACCAGCCCACCAAACAAGTTGTAAACCTAACTACCTATGTGAAGCTGAGTTCATTAGTGGGACTACTGATTCTCCCCAGGTCTGTTCAAGAGCAACCATGAGAACTCGATGAACTTTGGTCTCTTAGAACTGGTGGACATGATGTCAGGCAAACAATTACCATAAAAGTTCAACATTCCCTCAATTTGACAACTGAAAATACTCCGAATTCGTACCGAGGGAAGAAATAAACTTGCCGGCCATCCAGAGACATTTGGGACTTTTATATTGATGTGCCCTGGCTATATATTGCATACCTGGCCCTTCTAATAACTGAATGAGCAGTTGGTACTATACAGGGGGTAGTGTCCCTTCTTCAATACAATGGCCAGTAACCAGCTAAATACAGCATCAAGATTTGATGGAACTGCGACATGAGAGAAGCTATCTGCTGACTGCCAGGTGTACCTTGGTTAAACCTCGAATGGAGCCTGAGGTGAACCAGGGTACAAGGTGGTGAAGAATACGTATCCCCTTGTACATAACAGGCAGAAATGTAATCATGGACAATTTCTTCCCAGTCCATTAGTCATTGAACTTTGCAGCAAAAATACCACACTGGAAGGGATTTAGAAGCAATAAACTGACATTCTTCTCAAATGCCAACAGTCCTTGTTGTTGAAGTGAATCGTCAACATTTGATTTAGTTAAAACCTCCACAATTGTGTCTTGTGCTTCCAAGAAAAACAAAAGCATATCTGCCTCTCAACCCATCCTCATGACAAAACGTAATACCCCAAACACAAGTCTGAAAGAGTGTTGTATGACAATAAAACAAGGTGGAGTTGATAACTTGGACCATTGTTACACTGTACACCTGTAAATGGAAATTCTGCGCTGGCCCATGGCTATTCTTCTTCAACATGATAGATGTTGCTGTTCTTGCTGCTCTGATTGTGTGGACAATAAAGTTTCCTGAAAAACCCACTAGCGATCATAAAGAGCAAGTGTGGTCTTCATTGCTATGGGGTACGACATAAATAACCACGACCGACCAGGGGAAAGACCCGCCAAGCGTCTTACATGTGCCTAGGTCAAGGGACATGAAATTGCGTTGTTGTAGAAATGTCACAAAAATGTCTTGCAAAGAGCATAGTTCAAACTATATGTCTGCAAAGAAACATAATTCAAACTATATGTTCTGCAAAGAACATAGTTCAAAACTATATGTCTGCAAAGAACATAGTTCAAACTATATGTCGAAAAACATAGGTTTCAACTATATGTCTGCAAAGATACATAGATTCAAACTATATGTCTGCAAAAGAGCATAGTTCAAACTATAGTCTGCAAAGAGCATAGTCAAACTATATTCCTGCAAAGAGCATAGTTCCAAACTATTATGTCTGCAAAGAGCATATTCAAACTAGCATGTCTGCAAAGAGCATAAGTTCAAATACAAATTCTCAAAGAACATAGTTCAACTAGTATGCGTGCAGAAGGGCATAGCTTCAAACTATAGTCTGCAAAGAGCATAGTTTCAAACTATATGTCGCAAAGAGCATAGTTCAAACTATATGTCTCGCAAAGAGCATAGTTCAAAACTATATGTCTGCAAAGAGCATAGTTCAAACATATATGTCTGCAAAGAACATAGTTTCAAACTATATGTCTGCAAAGAACATAGTCAAACTATATGTCCTGCAAAGAGATTAGTTCAAACTATATGTCTGCCAAAGAGCATAGTTCAAATATTTTTTCTATTTGATCTCTCCTGGTCCGCGCAGAACAAAGTCGAAGATAGCGCGACACGAAACCACAAACTCGGAAATAATATATAAATTTTATTTAGTTTTTTTTGTACCATGCACCTCATATGGTCTTTGAGATAATGTAAGCTGAATAGCACGTTACTCGAGCGCATAACAAAGTCAAAGATAGCGCGACACGAAACCACAAACTCGGAAATAATATATAAGATAATTACCAGAGTGTTCATAGAACACATTACCCATGCAGTCTTGAGAAACTACGATATGGGCAGAGTCTACGAGCAGCAAATTTGATTGGTCGAGATGATGTAAAATGCCATAATATTTTGGCCAAGTACTACTAAACGGAAGGGTTTTGAAAGTGCCAAAAAGGCAATTTGCGTTATACAGTGTCAAAGTATATGCAGCAGTCCCACCCCGAACGTGGATTTCCTCATCGCGGTTTTACTCTATCGTGGTTGAATTATTGTGGTAAAATGTGCCAATCGCGGCATGGGTCCCTCACTCTATCGTGGTCTGGCGCGGAGGAATACACAACCCCGCATCTCTGTTTCAACTCACAGTTGCCCTTTCAATGTCGAGCCACACGGACTATCACGTGATTTAGTTTGATATCATGTGATTTAGATTGTTATTGTGTGATATCACGTGATTTAGGTTGCTATCACGTGATATAGTTTATTATTGTGTGATATCGCGTGATTTAGATTGATATTGTGAGTAGATGATTAATGGGGTTTCTAAGGCAGCCATTCAAATGAATGGGAAAAAGGGAAAAACTTTCTGAATCAAGCCCCAAAAACCCAAAATAGGAGACTGATTTCCTCCCCTCCCAT
>CM068961.1:17935548-17947661 GCA_035128595.1 Eptatretus atami | reverse complement strand
TCGGGGCATGATGTGTTTTGACACTGCCTTGAAAGATAACAATATAGTCTGTATGCAATGATGAAGGATTAAAAAAGTTAACTTTCAAGTTACAGATTAAAATACAATATGATTTATACACAAGACAAAACCATTGGAGTTCATCATGCCGATGCCATTATCCACATTTATACATATTATAGTGCAAACTATCCCACACACATTTTTGAGAGATAATGTGGGATGTTTAACTTGCACGAGCTAATTACACATGAAACAGCATGAGAGATCATTATCAAAACTTTGTTTGACTGCCAGATAGGCTAACAGAGTTTAAAATAATAATAATAATTCATCTCACTCCTCTCTGCACATGCACCATCTGGACAAATTCAGAGCGAAAATCCTGCTAAACCACAGGTATATTTTTCGAATCATGTTACGATTCGTGTTCAAAATATAACATTTAATTTAAATCAAGTTGTTCCTCAATCATAAACTGACATTTGTATCGTGAGTATTTGTATTTGACAAACGTGAGCATGCTATTTGATTTCATGCTTGCCCTATAATTCTGGAGCAAGCCAATCGCAGGTGCAATTATCCTGGAATGAGGAGTGATAGAAGTTTGAGATATGGTCAGGTAAAATCAACCCATCAGTGCTCAATTAAGAGGAGCCCAATACCAGACCTGTCTAAACTGTAAAACTTCAATATGTGGCACTTGATAGTTGTGTGATACCAAAAGCTGATAAACATACTTCACACAAACAATATATGTGCCATTTATTGTTGTTTGCAAGTTTGCTGAGAACTCGTCTTTTGGTCAGTTGTACCTTTCCTGCAGTACATCTTTGTTTGACGCTTATTTGAGGAACAGAGTTTGCAAATTTGTTTTGTACGAGCTGCTGGTTACGGCACTTCATGTTGATACAGTTTACAATCACGAGAGCGACGTAAGGCCGAGCCTACACCTTGATTTGGTAGACACCGAGACCATTCATCCAGGCACCGAAATGAGACAGCGTCGTCTTGCCGGCTCCACTTACACCGATGAGCAGTAAATGGCCCTGAGGTTGTCGGAAGATCCTTCCTCCAAAAAGAATGCATTGAGGAGAAGGAATGGAAAGATGCGGTCCATAATTTTATGCATGAGCAAGTACAACAATAAAACAATGACTTTTCACGTCTCGCCTTTGATGGAATCTCAGTATTCATGGGGCCTATTTGCAATTATACACCTGCGCACAGTTCCGGGTGTCGTTTTATTTCCAGGGGTCATTCGTGCATGCGCAGAATGCACCACGAGGTCCGGGGGTCGTTCGCGCTGCGCAGAACGCACCACGAGTTCCGGGGCTCGTTCGCGCATGCACAGAATGCACCACGGGGTCTGGGGTCGTTCGCTCATGCGCAGAACGCACCATGAGTTCCGCGAGTCGTTCGCGCATGCGCAGAACGCACGACGGGTTTCGGGGGTCGTGCGCGCCTGCGCAGAACGCTCCACGAATTCCGGGGTCGATCGCGCATGCGCAGAACGCACCACGAGTTTCAGGGTCGATCACGCCTGCGCAGAACGCACCACGAGTTCCGGGGGTCGTTCGCGCATGCGCAGAATGCAACATGAGTTCCAGGGTCATTCGCGCATCGCAGAACGCACCACGAGTTCGGGGCTCGTTCGCGCCTGCACAGAACGCACCACGAGTTCCGGGGGTCGTTCGCCGCATGCACAGAACGCACCACGAGGTCTAGGGGTCGTTCGCTCATGCGCAGAACGCACCATGAGTTCCGCGAGTCGTTCGCGGCATGCGCAGAAGCACGACGAGTTTCGGGGGTCGTGCGTGCCTGCGCAGAACGCACCACGAGGTCCGGGGTCGTTCGCGCATGCGCAGAACGCACCACGAGGTCCGGGGTGTCGTTCGCGCATGCGCAGAACGCACCACGGGGTCAATTTAAATTTCATTCAATAGTTTTCTATCATCGCCCAGTTCAATAGTTTATCTCGTCATCGCCCAGTTCAATAGTTTATCTCGTCATCGCCCAGTTCAATAGTTTATCTCATCATAGCCCAGTTCAATAGTTTATGTCATCATCACCCAGTCATAGTTTATCTCATCATGCCCAGTTCAATAGTTTATCTCGTCATCGCCCAGTTCAATAGTTTATCTCGTCATCACCCAGTTCAATAGTTTATCTCGTCATCACCCAGTTAATAGTTTTATCTCGTCATCACCCAGTTCAATAGTTTATCTCGTCATCACCCAGTTCAATAGTTTATCTCGTCATCACCCAGTTCAATAGTTTATTCTCGTCATCACCCAGTTCAATAGTTTATCTCGTCATCACCCAGTTCAATAGTTTATCTCGTCATCGCCCAGTTCAATAGTTTATCTCGTCATCGCCCAGTTCAATAGTTTATCTCGTCATCACCCAGTTCAATAGTTTATCTCGTCATCGCCCAGACCAGTTAATAGTTTAATCTCATCATCGCCCAGTTCAATAGTTTATCTCATCATCGCCAGTTCAATAGTTTATCTCATATCGCCCAGTTCAATAGTTATCTCATCATCGCCCAGTTCAATAGTTTATCTCATCATCGCCCAGTCAATAGTTTATCTCATCATCGCCCAGTTCAATAGTTTATCTCATCATCGCCCAGTTCAATAGTTTATCTTCATCATCGCCCAGTTCAATAGTTTTATCTCAATCATTGCACAGTTCAATAGTTTATTCTCATCATGCACAGTTCATAGTTTATGTCATCATCACACAGTTCAATAGTTTCATGTCATCATCGCCCAGTTCAAATAGTTTATCTCATCATCGCCCAGTTCAATAGTTTATCTCATCATCGCCCAGTTCAATAGTTGATCTCATCATCACCCAGTTCAATAGTTATCTCAACATCAACCCAGTTCAATAGTTAATCTCATCATCACCAGTTCAATAGTTTATCTCATCATCACCAGTTCAATGTTTATCTCAATCATCACCAGTCAATCGTTTATCTCATCATCGCCCAGTTCAATAGTTTATCTCATCATTGCCAGTTCAATAGTTTATCTCATCATGCACCAGTTCAATAGTTTATCTCATCATTGCCCAGTTCAATAGTTTATCTCATCATCGCCCAGTTCAATAGTTTATCTCATCATCGCCAGTTCAATAGTTTATCTCATCATCGCCCAGTTCAATAGTTTTATCTCATCATCGCACAGTTCAATAGTTTATCTCATCATCGCCCAGTTCAACAGTTTATCTCATCATTGCCAGTTAATAGTAATCTCATCACGCACAGTTCAATAGTTTATATCATCATCGCCCAGTTCAATAGTTTATCTCATCATGCCCAGTTCAATAGTTTATCTCATCATCGCCCAGTTCAATGTTTATCGTCATCATCGCCGTTCAAATATTTATCTCATCATCGCCCAGTTCAATAGTTTATCTCATCATCACCCAGTTCAATAGTTTATCCATCATCGCCCAGTTCAATATTTATCTCACATCACCAGTTAATAGTTTATCTCATCATCGCCAGTTTCAATAGTTTTATTCTATCATTCACCAGTTCAAAGTTTATCTCATCACTGCCCCAGTTCCAATAGTTTATCTCATCATCCCAGTTCAATAGTTATTACTTCATCATAAAGTTCAATAGTTTATCTCATCATCACCCAGTTCAATAGTTTATCTCATCATCACCAGTCTCAATAGTTTATCTCATCATCACCCAGTTCAATAGTTATCTCATCATCACCCAGTTCAATAGTTTATCTCATCATCACCCAGTTCAATAGTTTATTCTCATCATCGCCCAGTTCAATAGTTTCATCTCATCACCGCACAGTTCATAGTTTATCTCATCATGCACGTTCAATAGTTTATTCATCATCACCAAGTTCAATAGTTTTATTCATCATCGCCCAGTTCAATAGTTTATCTCATCATCGCCCAGTTCAATAGTTTATCTCATCATCGCCCAGTTCAATAGTTTATCTCATCATCACCCAGTTCAATAGTATATCTCCATCATCCCCAGTTCAATATTTATCTCATCATCACCCAGTTCAATAGTTTATCTCATCATCACCCCAGTTCAATAGTTTATCTCATCATCACCCAGTTCAATAGTTTATCTCATCATCGCCAGTTCAATAGTTTATCTCATCATCACCCATTCAATAGTTTATCTCATACATTGCCCAGTTCAATAGTTTATTATCATCATCACCCAGTTCAATAGTTTATCTCACATCATTGCCCAGTTTCAATAGTTTTTATCTCATCATCACTCCAGTTCAATAGTTTATCTCATCATGCCCATTTCAATAGTTTATCTCATCATCGCCCAGTTCAATAGTTTAATCTCATCATCGCCCAGTTCAATAGTTTATCTCATCATCGCCCAGTTCAATAGTTTATCTCCATCAAACCTCCTCTCCCTGATAGTGTGCATCTCTTCATTCAACATCCACCTGTTCCCCTTTATTAGGGTGGAAGCATCATCCTATTTTTCATCTATTCACGAACCCCTCAATGCACAAGGAAATAGTTGTTTGGCATGACTCATTTCCTATAAGCACAGAAACAAAAAGTATGCTGATAAAATGAAGAGGACTTTTAAGAATGAAATTATAGCATCATTGATCAGATTGAGATTAAAGAAAAAACATTTTTGAAGGTAAACATATTCCTGTCACAATCTGGCTGTGCACGACTCGTCGGTGCGTTGACTAACTGTACTTGTGCAGGTGCACCGGTGTTATACAGGTGAAGATTGTGACGAAGATCTACGTACAGTACTACGACGGTCTGGTTGCAAGAACGACAAGATTGTGTTCATCATGGATGAGTCGAACGTGCTTGACTCTGGTTTCCTCGAATGTATGAACACACTTCTTGCCAACGGAGAGGTTCGTGGTGAAATTGATGTGTAAGGCAATTGTTCTTTATTTGCCATGATGCTTGTTGTGAGCAGTTTCTGTGTGACCCACACTCACTTTTATATTGAGTTCTTTGTGTTTGGTGGAAATAATGTTTTTACCTGAGCTAAAGACTTACAAATGCCAACAGTGGGCTTCCCAGTAATTCATTTGATACCACATATTTCTAGAATATAGAAATTCTGCTAGAGGAGTCATAATATAATTACTCCTGCACAATGCTTGGCATGCTTCATCTATCATATAATTTCTTCCTGAAACAATCCAACAACACACCTTTTGAAGTGCAATTCAGCACATTTTGGGTCTGGGATGCTCAGGTCTATCAGGAACTGTTTGACTAATTACAAGCATCCGTTGTTTGCCTTTAAATATTTGGAAAGCTTATTTTGTCAAAAGAACATCATCCTTTCTCTGATTGGCAGGTTCCTGGATTGTTTGAGGGAGACGAATATGCAGCTCTGATGATGCAATGCAAAGGTGCACAAAAGGAAGGTCTAATGCTTGATTCACATGAGGAGCTTTACAGGTGGTTCACAGGCCAGGTTATCCGCAACCTCCATGTCGTCTTCACCATGAATCCATCATCAGAGGGCCTGAAGGACCGTGCAGCAACATCTCCTGCACTTTTCAACAGGTTTATTGTGCCATTTGTTCAGTTACCGAGCCCTTGGCTCATTCGAGAGTTTTTCTCTGCTTATCTACTTCAGAGGTAGTTCATGTAATGTAACATCAAGTTGTTAATTCAAAACTTGACAAGTTCAGCTGACAGGGTCACTGCACAAAAGTGGATAAAGGCATTTTGCAAGTACCTGTTTAAACCAATTCCAACAACCGTTTGTTGATTTTCATCATGTGAGAAAAAGTAATAATATGTTATGGAACTAAAATATAAGTTAAAGTATCTTCAAAGTTCTTTTTAATTACTCTACAAATGTGTTACTGTTGGTAATTTATACCAGCAATGGCTTTTTGAGGTTACAGTCTTCTCATCCAAAAATAAAGTATTTTAACTCGTGAACAGTTTCTGTGGTTATAACAATGCGGTGGTATTTCACTGAAGAGCTTGCAAATTTTAGAATCTAAAAAAGTTTTATTTACAGTTAAACATGAAAAGACTCGAAAATACATTGTGACTCCTTATAAATGTACATGTATGTATATACCTGGTGACCCTTCGACGTAATACCAGCGTTGTTGTCTCTCCCCCTGCATGGTGGTCGTTGTGTTTTGAACTGGTTTGGTGATTGGTCTACAGAGGCACTGTACCAGGTGGGGAAGGAGTTCTCGTGCAAATTAGATCTGGAGAAGCCAGACTATGTGCCACCAGATTTCATGCCAGTTGTCTTTGGAAAGCTGCCTAGGCCACCAACTCATCGCCAGGCAATCGCCAACAGTTTTGTGTTTGTGCACCAGACACTTCATTAGGTTTTATTCTCCAAATGAACTCATTGCTGCTTCTCTTCTCTTCATCCATGTTCTTTCTCCCTCTTCTTCCTTCTTCCTTCTAATCCTTTTTTTCACAGGTGAATGTGGTTTCCGCTTGACAGATTTCTCATGTAATAATTGTCTATTATGACTCATCTAAATTTTATTTGGCAATCCTTCCACTTAATATTCTTCACCTTAATCTTCATAAAATCCTTTGTAATTTCCGTGTACACGACATACTCTTGAACAACTTTCAGAGAGCCTTTTCCTGCATTTCCTAATCAATCACAAGATTACACCGTTAATTTTCCTTCCTCTGTGTGATACACCATGTCATGTTCTGCAGGCAAATACAAGGCTCATCAAGCGTGCGGGCCGGACAGTGTCTGTGACCCCACGACACTATCTGGACTTCATTAACCACTATGCAAACCTGTTCCATGAGAAACGCTCAGAACTTGAGGAGCAGCAGATGCATCTGAATGTATTTTAATCTGTAACTTGAAAGTTAACTTTTTTTAATCTCTTCAATCATTGCATACAGACTATATTGTCTTTTCTTAGTTTCCAGGATGGACTACATAAGATTTACATATATAAAGGACTTCGCAAAATCAAGGAAACCGTCGACCAGGTGTTTTTTTTTCTTTTCGCTTTTCCTTTTTATTTGTTTTGACAAGAATGCCACCATAAGAAATGACTGAGAACCTGGTCAGCATAGATTTGAACTCGGATCAGGTCATGACAGATTTTTTTTTTTGGTAATGGTGAAGTCAGAACAAATTCCTGAAGGAGGAACCTAATGTTCACATTTAAACCTTTGAATCATTATGTATGCATAACTCATTACTTTCAGATAAGATTTTGGCCAATTAGTGAATTATTTATCTTGTTTTGTTTCAAAATTAGTTACTGCAGAGATAAATAATTTGGTCTCCCCCTCTACTAAACTATCCTTCACTCTCCACTGCTGACAACATCACAATAGCAACTCAGGACTGTTTTTACAGCGCGTGCGCTGTATACAATTGCACCGAGTTTGAAATGTCCCCGGTGTCTACCACGTCTATCATGTCTCCGGTGTCCCCCGTGTCCCCCCCCCCCCCCCCCCCCCCCAGTGCTTCAAGACAGCCAATGACGGCCGTCCGGTAGATGCAGTGCATAACCTCGATGGAAATGGCGACAATTGACAGAAATACCCGAGTATTTCAATGGAATTTGTGAAACTAATGTGTTATATATGTGAAAACCATTTAATTTATTGCTTGATGGAAAAAAATGAAGAAACGCGCCCTCATGTATGAAACGAACGAAAGACGTCATTTCCGTCCACCAGGCATTTCGCGCCGAACGCTGAAAGCTAAGTTCTTCTTATGCCATCATCTCTTTAATATTAGCCATAAACAAGTGTTTTGTCATGCATTAGTAGTTGAAATTTACTTACAACAAGAACGAAAAAATAATCTCCTCACAGATTCAACAAGAACGAAAAAAAAAACCAAAAACATCACGAGCAGGACAAGACCAATCGAGCTGAAGAAACGATACTGTAACTGCACTGCTCCTGATTGGTCAAAGGACACCACGTGTGTTGTGTGGGCGTGTTATGCACGAGGATTCCAGCAAACAGGACTGGACAATCATGTTCGTGATGTACCTCATGCTGCATCGCCAATCCTCGGCGGCACGTGATACCATTGGACCAACTCATATTCGGCGATTACCTCGTGCTGCATTCTGACAAGCTCTGGATCAGAGCGAGCTTTGATTGGTCAAAGTAGTGGAGAGGTGGCGATAACCTCTGACAGATGGTAATGACCAAGGAGGAAAGGCGATGCGTCGTTTTGATTGGTTGAAACGTGGAGGAACGGAAGGAATTCTTCTCCTCGGATCCACTTGCAACACATAGGTATCTGTTTCATAACCCGAATCAGTTCACTGCATCATTAATAATAATATTTTCTCCTTATTTTAATTTGTACGATTTTCTTTTTTTGATCAACGTTAAAAAGCTTTAGTGACAGCTTTCGACATTTTCTTCATCCGCGAGTCTTCATCGATATTTGTGAAATTTGATTTCCTGTGCGATTGTGATCTCACTGTGAACGGCTGTCCTGGTCACGCGGGGGTGCCGCATCGCAAAGCATGCACTCAATGTGATGTTCAGCCCTTTTCAACTGCAATGGTCTACAAGGCTGGACCTGAATTTTTGATGAATATCAAGAAATCGGTAAACTTCTAATAAGTTATTCTTATGCTATCATTCTTTTGCGGCCTCCTGCCATCCTGTATCGAACGATTTCATTCCTTATGTTATATATGAAGGTGCCTATCACATAATAACAAGATTTTACATTTCAAATATTAAGTATGCTTTTAATTGTTTTTCAACTGAAAAAGCATAACTTGCATATTTTAACATTAGTGTACTCATTTGATTCACCACACACGCTGTATTGAAGGATTTCACTTGTTGGTAGTTTCATTTCAATGATCGTTTTCAAAAGGTTTAAAAAAGTATTTACTTTTTGCATGTGCACACAGTTGTAAATGTTTATTATATTCCTTTCTCTTTTCCTTACTCTTTAATGATTGAAAAGAGTTGATAAACTTAGATGTTTGTTTGCTTTTTCTCGTTCTGTTACTTATTTTAACATTCCATATGCCCAGACTATACTGGTCTGCAACAGAGAGGGAATGCAGAAAAATCAGACATTCTCATTCCCTTAGTCACACTCGCTCTCAACAGTCTTGCCTGGTTCAAATCCAGACCCAGCTATAAACTGTCATCCCGGTGTTTAACAGGCAGGTGATTCATCAATGTGTGTGCCGTCCCTCGGATGGACGTTAAACGGGAGTCCCGTCTGCCGGCATTCCTTGGTGGACGTTAGAGATCCATGGTGTCCACGCGGAAGAGTAGGCGAGCTATCACCGGCACGTTGAACCAATTACAAATTCCTGCCTCACCAGCAGAGGTCATTGCATCAGCGGCACAGCCACTCCATAGCCAATGATGCTACCTGCAGCCTGTGTTACATAAAAACAATGAAGAAGGAGGAGAAGAAGATTCTCTGAATCCATCACAAAATTTCACATCACCATTGCAGAGCTTGCACTGCCCAAATGCCGCCATTATATTTTCGATGGTGAAGCATAATTCACTCATCACTTGGGAAATGTGGATCGAGATAATATTGGTTGGAGCATTGCTTCAACACATCCTGCAATTGCATCATCGCCAGACTTACCTCTCGTTAATCATGACAAATTGACTTTCGATTGTACAGTATAATCCTTTGAAACTGCACTTTCATACTGTTTTAGCTCGCCTGTTCGAAGAACAGAGAGTTCTCTGTTAAGAGAACTTCAGACTCTCTGTTAAGAGCCTACCACTCTCTGCTCTAACTGCAGTGCTCCGAGGATGGGCTTGGATGAACGCAATGCACGAATTCCCCTGTAAGCGGGACGAGAATCACCTGTCCACAGGTGATGCTCTCCCCCTCACAGATTCCTCGCACATAGGCCTCCTTGTCCACCCTTAGTGCACGTACAGTTTTACGCCTCAGCTCCCTGAGCAGCTCAGCTCTGCCATTCAGCCTGGCCCTGCGACTGGTCAATGGTATCCAGTGTCCTTGAGAGCAAAATTCTTCTTTGCCTGCGTGAGTTCAAGACATCACGGAACATCAAGGCGGTGGTCTTGAATGTAATCCATAACTCTTCAGGACCCCCAAAGCACCAGACACCCCAAATGCCCACTCAGCCTGTTTCGCAAACTCTCAGCTACTGTATGTATGATTTAACATGAACATGTATACAGCTACAAACTCTCAAAAACAGAAGTGGAAGGAAAAACTGGAAACTCGAAAGAGGGGGCTTACGGAGATTAACGGGGGTAAAAAAAAATATTATTGTTGTGGTTGGAGGATGACTTGAGAAGATGGTTGTGAACAGCTGTCTTGAAGCTTTGGAGGGAAGAATGGGATTGAAGGTACTGATGAAGCTGGTTCCACAGACAGAGAAAGAGAAATTAATGAGTGGAGTGAGCACAATTTTGGGCATTTCACCAGAAGGGGTTACTGGCAGACCATGTACACCATGCAGAATCCTGTGTGGGTGGGGAGAGGGGGGTGTACAGAATAACAAAAGGGCAAAGGGTGAAGATCAGAAGTGAGAGGGAGAAGACAGAGAGGCCACTGACATGTCTGTGAAGTAAAAGTGACAGGCTGTGAGAATCAGCTTCATTGGGAGACGATTTATCTTGAAGGCCTTCATTTCAGCGGTGTCAAGCTGAACAAGGTGTGATTCAGGGGTGCCAGCCAGAGGGAGAGCAGTACTCCATGAAGGCCTTGGAGGTATAGGAGTTCATGTGTGCCATCTTCAGCATTTTTACAACAGAACAGAATTTTCCTTTTAAGATCCCCTCATCTTCATTCCTCCACAAACGTGAAAAATTAAATAAAATAATGGTGCTGATATTCCTGTCACATTTTGTGTATTAAATGTCACTTTCATATATGACCTCTCCCCCCCCCCAACCTTTACAGCTGTGCACTTGTAAGAATGATTGAACTTGTTCTCATATCTGATAATATGGTATCACAATTTTATTTTGGATGCTGCACATAAAACTGAAAATATTTAATGAATTATTTGTTGCACTAATTCAGGTGAGGATTTACGGAAAGTCTTGTCCTTCAAAAGCTTGGAATTGGAGGCGAAAAATGCTGCAGCAAATGACAAGCTGAAGAAGATGCTATTGGCCAGCAAGAAGCGGAAAAGAAAAAAGTGAGAGATGTCACGATGGCTTTTTACCGTCGGAGTAAAGTACGCTTACCATTTGATAACAAGAAGGGAAACCTATGAGTCACAGAGCTAGCTGGTTATAAACTGAGATTAAAGTCCTGGTGAGCTGGGGAAAGAGTTTACATGTTGTGTTAAATCCATTGCTTTCATTACCTTGATAAGAGATCAGTTTTTCATCAATTTCACTGTTCAGGCTTGATTGAAACATTGATAGACAGCTCAATGTGCCGAGGATGATGGGAGTTAGGAAGCCCTTAGAAGGTTCAAATTACTTCTTCCTCTCACATAAACCTTTCAATTTCTCATCATTTCGTGAGAGAATACAATTTGATGAGTAAATTTTCACGATGGTGCTTTCTTGGCAAGTTGTTGCATCAGAGTGTATAGGGGATGTTAAGTCGCTGCCCTGTTGGCATTTAGTTCTTGGGCGATAAACCCATGGTATCTTTTGAAAATAGGAGGCTATTTGTGCTGGTATCCTGCGAATTGAAAATTCTTTCTGGTACTTCTTTCTGGAAAGGCAATGGCAAATCACCCAAATGTATTCCTTCCACAGTCTGCTTCGGCAGTAACTTTACTCCTATAAAAAAATGGTATTCTGGCGTCTTTATGAGCCATGAGTTGTTAAAAAGAAAAAATGTATAAAATGGGACAGCTTCTATTTATTGAAGCTTTGGATAGTAACTTTACTTGAAGAGTGCAGCAATTGAAAATGCTAAACAAGGCCACATAATCACAATTATCAACTAGAAAGGCACTCGTAGAGCGCATACCTCTGCCAGGTGAACAGTTTACGTTTGTATCCATTGATAGGCATCGAACCTGGACCAAAATCGAATTGGCTGTTCTTTTACCTACCTAACTCATCCACCAAGTTTTGTCATCCGTCCACAACCTTTTGAAATGTTATTCTATATATCGTGTTTGGCCCCAACTCTCAATGTGAAAGAACACTTT
>CM068961.1:17891352-17903567 GCA_035128595.1 Eptatretus atami | reverse complement strand
GAATTGGAAATGATAGAATCCATGTACCAGGACGAAATCCCCGTGCAGAACATTAACATGCAGGCTGAACATCCCCCACAAACGAACCCAGAGCCTGAAATGGGCGCGGCGGCGGCGGCTGCGGTGCATGACACCCCCCCCCCTCCCCTCCTCCGTCAAAATCCCTCCCCAGTGCCCCAGCGAACACGGACGTTAATGGTGGTGGTTCGCGAGGTCAGATGTCATGACCGGCATCGCACAGATGGTGGAGAATGTTAGGA
The DNA here is from genome assembly GCA_035128595.1 of Eptatretus atami. Taxonomy (NCBI): domain Eukaryota; kingdom Metazoa; phylum Chordata; class Myxini; order Myxiniformes; family Myxinidae; genus Eptatretus; species Eptatretus atami. Next base: position 17,903,307 of record CM068961.1, on the reverse strand, counting down.
CAAGCATGAGTAGGGATATGCAACCGACTATGAATGACAAAATAGATGGCATGAATACAAAAAATGGATAGAATGTGCGCAAAATGAAAGACAGAATGGTAAGTAATGTTGCAAAGGCTGCGGGGTGGAAGATGCAGCCGCTGTGGGCGATGCCTGCAGGCGGCATAATGGCGGCGCCACGTGCTGGAGCGAACGAGCTGAGGGGGAGTGTGGACTGTGTCGGCCCCGCGGTGGAGGTCAAAATAATTCGGGAGACGCGTTGGGCGAGACTCGAGCAGGTGACAGAGAAGGTGACGGTGACAGAGAGGGAAAAAGTCGATTGTTACTTGTACTGTATTTTCAAAGCAAGAAAGTTAGGCCCTACTTGAAGATGAAGATGCGTAAGCTCGATCATGCAAATGCACACGGCACCATAACGCTTCGATCCTCACGGTTGTGGTGTTGACATGACATAATACATTGATATAGGCCTAGCCCTAGACGAACAGGCAGTGGAGGGTGACCAAGAATCAGAATGCAAAATTTCATATGTGAACGGCACTTTGTGGCGCAATTCCGAGATCGAACACCGCTTGGACGGCAATTAATTTGAAGATCCCACCGCAAGACACAAACACAGGATACTATGAGGTTGATATTGACAATTAATGTAAAGAACGGCAGTTGTTGTGGGTGCATCCGACCCATCGAACACCTCTTTAATTTGAAAAAGTTAAAACGCACCACATTCAAGGTAAGATCTATTGTCAACACCGTGCTTTCGGAGGAACAAAAAAAAGAAGAGAATCGGGCAATGAAGGGATGACCTTCATACCGTTCCTGGTTTCCCCTACCTTCAGATTTTATTAACCTTTGATTGTTATCTTGCGTAGGCATATTGCAAACTTATTTTCGGGTGTTTTATATGTACGTTGGATTTCAGACACCCCAAATGACAGTCTAAGAGGGCGTGTTCAGTCTGGCGAAGATCGTTGGTTTTCAAGACACAAAATTGGACAGTCTAAGACGGCGTGTTCAGTACGGGAAGTACAGTTGGATTCAGACACAAATTGACAGTCTAAGGCGGCGTTATTCAGTACGGGAAGGCCAATCAGGGTAAATCATGTTGGCAGAGCTCTGGCGCTCATCGTTCCACCTCCTTCATGCTGAATTTTTTTAAAATATGGCAAACATTGCCTGATGTTCTGAAGCCAACTATTTATTATCAGTTGTTGTTTATGTTCAGTGTTGATGCAATGAGTACTCCCTTACTCGAGTTCATATTTTTTGATAGACGGCCAGCACTTACCAGACAACAGTTCAAGCGATGGCGACCGAACGGGAATAAATGCGGCCGTCGATGGGTTGCATTGTCATCCAATTCCAGCTTAGGAAATTTTAGCGCATCGTCTTAGTTCACATTAAGAAACCCCAGTATTGGAAAATGAGCACATTTCCTCTCGGCGGTGACGGTCGTCGACGTAATGACGTCAGCGAATGACCAAATGATGTCATTGACGGGGAAATTAGGCCTCTCAGCGGTACGTCAACATGTCGCCATGGCAAAACGAATGAAAAAATTAGAAAATCGGCCAAAATTCCCAAAACGTGCTTCCATTTGGCCGCGATCTCACATAGCCCATTGGCTGTTCATTAGACGCACAGAGCATCCGCATGGCCGAAAAAATGGCGACAATCCGTCGGCCAGTTTTGGAGGAGATACGTTCAAAATTACACGCAGACGTTTAACAGAAATAATATAGATTAGTGATTATGTTAATTAGTTCCCCACACACAATGTTTATTTAATTATTAAAAAAAGTTGCCCCACCCACACCAAACCCCATGCATACTAAGCTCCACCCACCCAACAAGCCACGGCCCATCCACACAAAGCCCCGCCACCACAAGCTCCCCCACCCACACCAAGCTCCACCCAAACACAAGCCCCGCCCATCCACCCCAAGCCCCCGCCCCATCCAAGCCGCCATCCACACAAGCCCCGCCCATCCACCAAGCACCGCCCACCCAAGCTCCGCCCACACAAGCCCCGCCCATCCACGCAAGCCCGCCATCCACGCAAAGCCCCGCCACCCCACACAAGCCCGCCCATTCAAGCTCCGCCTTCACACAAGCCCCGGCCCACCCACACAAGCCCGCCCACACCCAACCCCACCCATCCACACAAAGCCCCGCCACACAAGCTTCCCCACCACACAAGCTCCACCCACAAAAACCACACCCATCCTCCTATCCCCCCCCCTTTGCGCCCCCACCTTTGACCCACCACCCCCCTCATTCCCACCCCCCCACCTTCCCACAACCAAACACGGGGAGGGTGGGGGTGGGATTTGAGGGAGTGGTGGGTCGTTGGGGGAGCGCAACCTAACCCCCCCCCCCCTCCTTTGCACTTTCTTTATTCTTTTTTTATAATAGATTAAATTAATTTGAAAGCAAAGCAAATATTAATTAATCAAGATTGAAATAAAATAAACCAAGGTACCGCAGGGGACCGTTCATCTTGCCAAAATGTGGACCACGTGCTGACTTCTTTAATCACACCGAGTGCGTGAACAGAGCTGCTATTCCAACCAGGAGCGACTCCTTGAGGAATATCTGCCTACGAGAAGATTCCGATGAGAAATCTTTCTACAGAGTAACCATGAAAAAATATGTGTTTGCCTACATAACGTCACCAAATGACGTCATATGTCTCAAAGCTTGACTATCTAGAAAGCACTCATCGAGGTGTTCAATTTGAGGTACACACGATAGGTTACCTAAAACTTGAAAAATTTGAACCTTGGTTCAATATGTTTGACCTCAGAGCGCTAAACCATGAGTCAAGGCCAATTTCGCCACCAAAAAAATCAGCTGACCGCCCCAGACCATATACTACATTCCATAAAGGTTTGGAATGATTCGTATTAAAATTACTCAAAAAATAAAGGGTTTCGTCGACCTCCATGATTTACCGCAAAGTGACTTGACCTTTGACCTATGGACCTTTATGTGTGACTGAGGGTTTATAATACATACGATTATGTGTACCCACAAGAGTTTCCAATGAGAATTGTGCTTTCATACAAGAGTGATTTAAAGGTGGAAAATCCAATGATTACAGGCAAAACAAACAAAATAAAATTTCATGAAAATCCGTTTTTTTCGTCATGACGTCATCAAATGACGTTCATAGCGTTCAAAAACTTTTGAACAGATCTGGAAAGCACTTATCAAGCGTTTTCATATGAGGTATTACTCGATTATTGGTATCTAAATTTTCAACATTACCTTGGGGTCAAAATATGTTGACCTTAGGCGCTAACCATGAAGGTCAAAGGGCCAATCGCACAAAAATTAATCAGCTGGCGCCAGACATGAACTATATTCCCATTGAAGTTTGAAGACGATCCGATCAAAATTACCAAAAAATAAGGGTTCGTCGACTTTCCCCTGATTTGCGACCAAAGTGACCGACCTTGACCATTGACTTCAAAATTTTATGCGCTGAAAAGGGACCTCTATAGGCCTCTGATATGCGAAGTTACAAAATTGTCATGATAACTGTGCTCGCAGAATTTTTTATACGTGATTACAGGACAAACAAACAAACAAAAAAAAAACAAACAAACCAAAAAAAAACATACAAGTTGACTAACATATCTTGCAAAACTTCGATTTTGCAAGATAAATATTAAACATTCTCTTTGGTAATATTCAAGTTGCGAAAATGGACGATCTTTCCCAGCAGTCATCTTGTGATTTGAAACTCGACATTCATAATCTGTTTAAAACAAGAGGAACCCCATTAGAGCATATAAAGATGATTAAATACATGATATTAATAAATAATAAATAAATAAATACTAAATAATAATTAAAAAACATTACCTCTGGAGATAAGTTGTCATGTCAGATTCCTCAGATGAGCATTTAAACGGGAACAAGTTGGAATGAATCATCACCCTGTGGAATTTCAAATCTTCCATTCAAGGTTGCCGAAATAATTCAAATTTCAAGCTAGTATGATTCAGTTTTAATTGCTGGAAAATAAAAAACACGGTATTTCAAAAATTTCCACCAAGTCAAATTAAAAGGATGTTGGAAGGAGAAAAAGAGACAATAGACAGATAGAGAGACAGATAGGACACAGATAGAGAGACAGAGGGACAAACAGAGAGAGGGAGAGATAGATAGAGAGACAGAAAACAGAACAGATAGAGGAGAGACAGAGACAGATAGGGAGAGACAAGAGACAGAGGACAGATAGGACAGAGAGACAGATAGAGAGACAGAGGACAGAGACGCATAGCACGCACACACACACACACACGCACGGCACGCACACACACATATATGTGTTTGTTTTCACTTTGAACTCGATTCATCCACATCAGAGAACGTGAGAGTAATTCTTTCCACTCAACATAATTATCGTTCAGTCATTTCGAAAATAAATAAATGTCTTCAAGAAAGTCGTTCATTTTTATCCATTCCTCTGAATATTCATTAATTCAATTTTCAAAACATCCATTATCAACCGGATTTGTATTGGGGGACAATCTGTGGAAAAAAAAAACAATAATTATTAAGTCGTACAGTGATTAATTCTGTATAAACAATAAATAATAAATTGGGTTGTGGAATCTCACCTCTCATCTTGTTTGAAAAACGATTTGATCCGTAAGGTTGTGTAAGAATCTGAACGCTCCACTCTGAAAAAACACCTCCGTTCGCTCCAATACTTGTTTTAAAATAAGAAGCATGTTAATGACGTAATGGAAGATTACATAACAATGGTTTTGTTTCCACAAAGGAAAATGACTTGGTCTCTGGCGAGGCAGCCGTTCTTCAAGCAAAAGCCGTTCATTTCCACGGCAACTGTGCTTTAAAAAACACTTCCCCATTTACAAAACCAAGGTTTCAGTTGAAGAGATTAAAGGTGAATACCACTTCAATAGAAATGAATTGTAAATCAGAAAATGGAAGTTATTCCCGAAAGTAGAACATGGGCAATATGACTGGATGAAAATATGAAGGGAAAGAAGTGTTTTAATCATAAGTCTCATTTTACATTTGCATCAATGGGCAGAGATCAGTCTCCTTTTGGGCTTTGGAGGGCTGGAGCAGAAAGGAATTTCCCCATATTTGTATGGGAGGGGAGGAATCGGTCTACCTATTTTGGGTTTTGGGGGCTTGATTCAGAGAGTTTTTTCCCTTTTTCCCATTCTTTTATGGAATTGGCTGCTAGAAACCCCATTAATCATGCTATTATTGTGTGATGTCGCATGATTTTGTTATTGTGTATATCACGTGATTTAGTTTGATATCACGTGATTTTAGTTTGTTATTGTGTGATATCACGTGAATTTAGATTGATATCGCATGATTTAGTTTGTATTGAGTGATCACGTTGATCTAGTTTGATATCACATGAATGGTTGTTATTGTTGATATCACATGACTTAGGTTGATATCGATTGTGATTAGTTATTATTGTGTTGATATCGCGTGATTTAGATTTTGTTATCGCCCACGTTGATTTTAAGTTTGTTATGAGTGATATCACGTGATTAGTTTGATATCACATGATATAGGTTGTTATTGTGTGATATCACGTGACTTAGGTTTAAATGCGTGATTTAGTTTATATTTGTTGTGTATCGCTGATTTAGATTGATATCGCGGTGATTTAGTTTATTATTGTGTGATATCGTATGATTTTGTTTATCGTGCGAATCACGTGATTTAGTTTATTTCATTGTGTATATCACATGATTTAGCTCTGATATCGCGTGATTTAGTTTGTTATTGTGTGATATCGCGTGATTTAGTTTGTTATTCTGTGATTTCACATTGATTTACATTGATATCACGTGATTTTAGGTTTGTTTTATGTTGTGATATCGCGTGATTTAGGTTGATTATCGCGTGATTAGGTTGATCGCGTGATTTACTTTGTTATTGTGTGATATCACTTGATTTACATTGATATCGCGTGATACCGCGTGATTACTTTGATATCGTTGTGAATACAGCGGTTGATTTAGATTTGTTATTGTGTGATATCGCTGATTTAAGTTTTGTTATTGGTGTGATATCGCAATGGTTTAGTTTGTTTATTTGCGATATCACGTGATTTAGTTTGTTATTGAGTGAATCACATGATTTAGTTGATATCATGCGATTTAGGTTGATATCGCCTGATTTAGTTTATTATTGTGTGATATCGACGTGGTTTCGTTTGTTATTGTTGCAGGTATCGGCGGGAAAGTTCTTTTACGTTTGATTATCACTGTTGATTTAGTTTGTTATTGTGTTAGAAATATCGGCATGATTTATTTGTTATTAGTGTGATATCGCGTGATTTATGTGATATCGCTGTGATTAGGCTTATTATTGTGATATCATGCGATTTACGTTGATATCGCCATGATTTAGTTTGTTATTGTGTGATATCGTGTGATTAGGTTGATACGCGTGATTTAGTTTTATTATGTGGTAATCACGTTGATTTACGTTGATAATCGCGTGTTGATTTAGTTTGTCATTGTGTGATATCACGTTGATTTACGTTGATATCGCGTTGGTTTCGATTTGTTATTGTGTGATATCGGCGTGATTTACGTTGATATTCACGTGATTAGTTGTTATTGTGATATCACGTGATTTATACATTTTGATTATCGCAATGATTTAGTTTGTTATTGTGATATCACGTGATTTACAATGATATCACGTTGATTTAGTTTGTTATTGTGATTATCACTGTTGATTTTACATGATAATCGCATGATTATAGTTGTATATGTGTGATATCATGTGATTTACATTTGATATCGCAATGAATTAGTTGTTATTGTGTGGTATTCACGTAATTTTATGTTGATATTCAACGTGATTTGTTTGTATTGTGTGATATCGCGTGATTTAGGTTTGATATCGCAAATGATTTATTTTATATTGTTGTGATATCGTTGTTTTGATTTAGGTTGATATCGCCATGATTTAGTTTATTATTGTGTTGATATCGTGTGATATTCACTGATATCACGTGATTTCATTTGTTATTTGTGTGATTAATAGGTTGGATATCGCGTGATTTTGTTTTGGTTATATTCGTGATATTGCATGGATTTCGTCTTTGGCAGTCTTTTAATTACATTGTGGGGTGTTCCTGACAAGTTAAATAGTTATGAAGAAGAAGAACATGTGTGTTTTTTAGTGAAATAAGGGCAAATGAAACATTATAAAATGTTCATTGAAAGCTTTTAAAATTAAGAAGCAAATTAAATCGATATGAGGAATGCTATTCAATTGGGAAGTAATGAGAAAGGAAGAAATAAAGAATGAACCAAGGAAGCCGAAATAGGAGACAGGAATGAGTTCATGATTTTTTTTTTCGAGCGAAATTATTTGTTTGTTTGTTTTTGAAGCGAAGAGGGGAAAATTAAGATCAAGTTGAGGAGCTGTGAAAGGAAAACCACTTGGGATAAGCAGATTGAGGCACATTAGCTTGAGAGGTTTTCGCTAGTCTTCATGGGAAGTGCTTCAAATTCAAGTGCGATATGGACGCTGTCATGGCACCCTATACGGAAGGTCTATAAGGACATGAGAACAAGGCAAAGGCAGGACAAAGATCACCTCCTTCTTCACAAAGTCTTGATGATCCTGACCAGCCGAAACCAGAAGCGTTGAACGTCATCTCAATAACCTCCAAACACCCATCATTCATAATCATCGTCATCATCATTCCAAAGGTAAGTACAATTTAAGCGTTTTTCCCTTTTTACTTAGGATACCAGTGCAGGATTAGTTTTCTGGTTAAAAAGTCGAAGATTTTTTGGATTCGTTCCCGAACCCACTTAGGGTCTTTCCCCATAACGGTCTTAAATTTGCACACCGCGTGTCGCCTTAACGTTGTGTTTTTTGCGAAGAACATAACCCCCATGCGAACAGGGAGGGTCTGCTTGTATTTCAATGAAATAAAATAAATATTTCTAAGGTTGTAAAAAAAAAATGTGCTGAGTTTACTGCTGTAGATACAGTGTCATTATACATTACAAGTGTAGTACAGTTGATAACACTACATTTTAAATTATTTGTGCCGTTGTTTGTGTCCTTACGATGTCCTTAGAAACAGTACGTTTTCCTGTTTTTGAATTGATTTTCAACTTTGTCTGACCTGCCAGAACAGGCAGCGTAAAAAAATTCATCTCCTCCTCTCTGTACATGCTGATTGAGGGAGGAATTCAGAGACAAACTACTGTTAAACTACAAGTTTGTTTTTTGATTAATATTCCAATTTGTGTTCAAAATTATAACATTCAATTGAAATTAATTTGTTTCCTCGACCATAAAATGATGTTTGTGGAGACAGACAGACAGATAAAAGCAAAACCTTCTTCACTCCACTTTTGATTCGGGAAAAAGAGAGGTAATAATTAAATAATTGATAATAATAATGTGTGATAATATTGTAATAATCTTCCAGGTAGGTTCCAAAACAATTAAAAACAAGTAAAATAGCAAATCAGAGATTGCCGAATCCTCGCCAGGACTGGTTGTGTTGGCTGTTTAGGGTTACTGGTGAGTTACGTAATTTAGAGATATAATTAGAACTGCCACTTTAATAACTTGCTGGCAGTGTGACGGGGTACCAAAGACGGTTCCCGCTTTGATTGACCCCGCTTTGATCGGACACCTCTCCATGACACATTGACAATTTATTATTATTCAAACTAAATTTAAATGCCTTAAAAATAAATTAAATCAAACCAAATGGAAGACAGATAGGTACAATCCTGCATTGGAGTAATCAGAAGTAACCCGAACAAGCAAAGCAAAGATGAGGTCATCAGGACGAAACCTGTGATAGGATTCGGGTTTTCAGATGCTACTGCTCTACACTTCAACCCATCCAGCCACAGCCAAGTGAGCTTTATTCAAAATAAAAAAATAAAAAATACATAAAAGAACACAGATCAAAACAAGATTAATTTTGCTGCCACACCAGCATCGATCAGGTTGAAACTTAAACATATCTTCTGCAATACTACTGTATCATCATGAAGTGGTTCAGAGAAAGATATAAAAAAAGATTTTCACTAAAATCAATTATGGCTGCCAGACCATGTGAGTTATCAACAATTATTCAAGAATTACCCTGGTATCCCCAAGGCTTGGGGAACATTTGTGTGAAGTTTCTCCTCGATCTGTCCAACCATTTTGGAGAAGAAGATTTTTATAGGTTTTAGGGTAAATCCAAATGGTTTGCCAAAACCATGTTGACCTATGATGTCATATGTGATCGAACTTTTGTCTATGGTAGGCGGTCATACGTTGTTAAAGTTTCACCTCAATCTGTTCAGGCCACTTCAGAGGGAAAGATTTTTGAAAGGTTAAAAAAAAATATTTTTTGAAGGTTTAAAAATATTGTTACGGCGCTGGGAAATATCGCAGATCACCATATAGGTCCTTAGAATCAGTCTTGCCCGATAAGTTGTGTTCAGATAGATTTCACCCACCGTTTCTAAAGGGAATTATTCGTTGTCACCCGGGCTTGTGAAATCTTCAGGTAGCCCGTTTTTCTTTTTGCTATCGGTATTTTGACCAACCACAACGCCAACCACCAACCACAGACGCCAACCCACCAACCACAACACCAACGGCCTTTTAACCACCCCAACACACCCGCATCTCCAAACAAAACCACGCCATCCTCACCACTTCACCCACAACCGACCAACAATCACCTAACCACCTTCACCACAACGACCAACATCGCTCTCATTAACCACCTTCCCCACCCCGCCAACACACCTAACAACCTTCTCCACACCGCCACTACAACCCTCTCCACATCAAAGAACGTTCTGCCATGGATTGCTCGGTGGGAAGGAAACAAAGCGAAGAAAAGTTCCGATAACACCTGGATTTCCCCTCCCCCTTTTCCTTCTTTCCACGCGCGCCGGGACGGGGAGGGCAGATTGAGTCAGGGTCAAAGGTAATTTAAAGTGGGGGCCTGATTTTGGCAGGAAAATGGCCCGGCGCCCACCGCCTTGGGGCCACGCAACGAATTCTTCTTCCCCGCGGGCCGCGAAGGGAGGGGCGGGAGCGTGGAATAAAGAGCGCACGCTGAACGCACGAGGTAGAGAAGCGAGTGCAAGTCGTCGAGTGGAGAGGGTCGAGTGAAGGGAATCAGGTCTGTCTCGGAGAGGTGGTGGAGGAGCAGGAAAAGGTGTCGTGCTGGAGTTGTGAAGCAGTCGTGCTGAAGGCTCGCGGAAGCCTGGAGTCTGGAGTCCTGCAGTACGTGGGAGCTATGGAGAGGGACCATCGAGAGTCGCCAAGCAAGTCACCACGAGGGTGAGGTAGCCAGCCGTCTCTCGGAAGGCTCTTCAGTAACCAAGCTCTGTGTCATAAAGACCCAAGACAGGTCCAGGTCTACCCCCTCGTCTTCTGAGGGGTTTTCCTGCTTTTCTTTTGAATGAATTGTGTTGCGCCGATGTCCGCAATAAAACTGTTTGACTGTATCATAATAAATAGACGTATTAGCTGCTTTTCTTTGCTCGAGTTTGCTGTCGTAAATTCTGGATTGTTGTTATTGATACGTAGTTCCATACCTGCATGACTGTATACGGTGGTGAAATAATAAATGCCTTGTTTAAAATTAACCTGTTCGGCGAGTCATTTTCCCTTAATTTGCAGCTGCGGTATTGCTTGCTCGGAATGCTAGCAGAGCTTTTATAGCCGATAAATAGAAATCGGGATCCAGCGAAGGGCCTCGCGATTTAAATACCCCGCTCGGTTTATCCCAAACGGAGCGAGCTGCTTAAGCGGCTCGTGTCCATGAGGCCTCTCTGAGGTAACAATCTCTCGGTATCTACCCGCGCGAAATAATTAGAGTAAATCGAGTATTGGCGATCGGACCTGTAGCGCGGGGGTAGAGTTCGACCAAAGGTTTGTGGTGTGCTTGGAGCACACCCGTGGACTGGCTTTCGGCGTATGTCCGGGAAAGTCACGACTGAAAACTGTATCCGTCCGATGCGGCGTACGGCTGAGATCGGCTTAAAAGCGGCTGTCCGCACGCGGCGGGCGCGAATTCGTAACACTGGTGTCCGGGAGTGAGATATCGAATCCATCCCGCCTTCCAACCACAATATTAACGGAAACCGGATCAAGGGTGTGGGCGACCTCTGGTTCCATCGAATTACGACGCGTTTAAAATTGTTCTGATACGAAAGATGGCATTTCAAGGCGAACCAGGCGGCGGAGATTAAAATGAATCTAGGGAATGATTTAGAAATCCATGTACCATGGACGAAATCCCCGTGCAGAACATTAACATGCAGGACCTGGAACATCCCCACAAACGAACCCAGAGCTTTAAATGGGCGCACAGGCGGCGGCGCATGCGCGTGCATGACACCCCCCCCCCTCCCCTCCTCCGTCAAAATCCACTCCCCAGTCCCCAGCGAAACACGACCGTTAATGGTGGATCGGTTCCGGCTAGAGTCATCGGGATCGCACCAAATGGTGGAGATGTTCAGGAACAAGCGATTGAGTAGGAGGATATGCAACGACATATGAATGACAAAAATAGATGGCATGAATAAAAAAATGGATAGAATGCGCAACAAATGGAAAACAGAATGGATTAAGAATGTGCAAACGGGCTGCGGGTGAGATTGCAGCCGTGGGGCGATGCCTGCAGGCGGCATAATGGCGGCGCCACGTGCTTGGATGCGAACGAGCTTAGGGGTTGTGACTGTGTCGGCCCCGCGGTGGAGGTCAAAAATAAATTCGGGAGTCGCGTTGGGCGAGACTCGGCAGGTGACAGACGAAGGGTACGGTGACCAGACGAGGGAAAATTAAATGGGCGTGACTGAGGACGTGTATAGACACGTAAAGACGCAAGGAATATAGAATTAACAGGAGACACGAAGGGAGACGAGGAATTAAAAAAAATAACAGAGA
>CM068961.1:17886834-17890945 GCA_035128595.1 Eptatretus atami | reverse complement strand
AAAGAGAGAGATATTTTCTGATGACAATTGGGGAATGTTGGTCTTGTTGGTCTCGTCTGACTACCAATCTTGGCGTTGAAAAATGTGCTGGACCACTTTCCACTCTTTTAACTTCTTTCATTAATTATTATATTTTAAGTGACAAATCAAGTCTAACGCTCACATATTTTCACAATAACTATCACTCAATTTGTCACAGAAATGTCCAGGCAGTGTGTAACATGACTCGCTTTGAGGCTGAAGGCGATGTTATAAACCTGTGGTGGTAAACAAATCTTTTTAATAACGAGGCACATGTGTATACACTCTAAAATTGATTTGTGTTGGTGACAAAAATAATTACAGACCTCAACGTACAAGCTTCAATACGTATTACTTGAGTTGCTCACCGGATAAAAATAAAATGGCAGTGCATGTGGACAAAACACAAGACCCGATTCGAGGCCTGGTTCGGCCTAATAGTTGATTTTATTTTTTTTTAGTCTTAATGTTTTTTTTATCCAAGTTAGCTTCGACTTCCCTGGATGAAAGCGTGGCCATTCAAAGTTTGGTTACACTGGTTCTTGCAGGGTCCGTAATTGCATAATTGACAAACAAACTTTCTTTTTATCGATTATATATATATTATATTAGTATTATATTATTTATGTGTACCTTGCCAGTCATCTGGCTAAGGAATTTCACATTCAAACCACATCATGAAGTCGCCCTTGGACATTCAGCACTGAGCTATCAAAACTGAAGACCGCAAAATGCCCCTTTTGTTAATGTCCTACCTCATTATCTCTCTGTTCAGGAAGCCTAACCAATTGACTTGGACTTGGATTCTGAACTGAATTTTACAGTGTGAAGGTGCCATAAGATCCTCAAGAAATTTTCTCTAACTTGAAGGATTCCACAAGTTAGGTATAGCTGCATACCTATTTAGTGTGGAAGAGAAGACAGCCGGACGTTAGGATTTGATTCCATTAGCTTATTGCCTCGCCCACGGTTTTCTCTTCGGTACTACTAAAAATATAATCTGCCAGAAATCCGTCCATCTAATGATCAGCGGATGAACAAAGCCGATAGCATATTAATATGATTTGATAATCAGAATGCAATAATAATCCGCAACACTACTTCCATCTCACTCACTCCTCTCCGAGTGGCTTTATTCAAATCTAAAGGGTAAGAAAAAGTAACATAATGTGGTGTACATGAATAAGAGATGTAGTCTGTCCATGTAACAATGAAAGTCACTAGCAAAGAGAAATGCCAATCAAGGAAAATGTACTCCATAAATATCGTGCTGGGAAGCTGTTCATTGATGGCCGCAGAGCGAGTCGTATGTGGCTGGAAGGGTATTGTGTGTAGTAGGTGTTTGACTGCTGTGCTGATAGGTCAGCTGTGATATCTTGTGGCAAATGAAAGCTGCCTCAAGCGAGATCTGTATATGTGCTACGTATCAATATCTGAGAAAGAAGGTCTTCTCGGAGCGTTGTTGTAATTTGTAGAACTTGGCCTATTTATGTGAATAGCTGTTTGGGAGGCTGCGGTTGTTTGTGAGGATGGGTCGTGCCTGTATACTTGTTGAAGATAGGTCTGTTATTTGTGAGGATTACCTGATGATCATCTGTAGGTTGCTAGAGGTTTCCTGGACAGCATTGTGCGTTGCGAGAAGTGTGGGTGGCAGTAGAAAACGAATGGGGAGTAAGATCGGGCCGGATGAAGTCATTACATGTCAGGGTAAGCCCGCAAGGCATGGAATGGTCAACATAAGTTGGGCTGGTCATTAGTTGGTGGCGTTCGGTAAAGTGTGCCAGTCCAGTGCTGAAGAATTCCAAAGGAGAACCTAGTGGTGCAGTTCACACATGAGCTCTGCGGTGGAGCTATACAAGGTCTGGCTTTTTAGAGCAGATGGGAACCTGAAGCAGAACCATAGGGTACGATGTCCCATCCAGTGTGTGGTTTTGTTCAAGCGTGCTTTCAGGGAAGTATAGAGTTGGGGTTGATAGTTCACCTATAGACCATTCACTGCTGGATAGGAAGTGTGGTTTGCAATGTGGTCACTAGCCAGGAGTTAAGTCAGCTCGTGAAATAGGAGTCGGATCAATCTGGCTACTGTGATCTGCCAGTGATGGTGAATGGGCTACAGGTGAAAACTGTGATCCAGGGTTGGAACGAAAGGCCTCTGATTGTTGGTAGGTGCAGTGAGGTTACCTATGTGGTGTCGCTCCACGCCAATAAGTAAGTGGGTCAGCACAGAGTCAGTACAAGTAGGTGTGTGTCCATTGAAGTGGTAAGGGTCCAAGCAAGCGCAGTGGGATCCTGTCAAGAGATGCATATCTGGTGTTTGAATAAGGTTTGTCCAGTGGTACGTACCGAATGGATGTGTGGATTTCTGTGGAGCCGAGATTGATTGTTAAAGCATGTGGCTTGCAACGACCTTCAGCGCTGATCGCATTGGTCATGGATCATGACCATAATGAGGATTGTGGGTTGCTCTAATTACCGGTGTCTGTTGAGCGAAATTGAAGTGTCGAAGATCTAGTCGACGGATTGCAAGTCAACCCAAAGGGGTGTGACTTGCCCGTCGATGTAGTCGGCAATGGAGGGTACGTGCTTTGTCCCTGGGTTGCTGAGTACCTATCAAAGATGTAAGTCGAACCGATTGCAAGACTACAGATGGTGGAACTCTGTGTCTCCCATTGCTCTGCTGAAGTTCCATTAAAATCAATTGGCCAATGATGTTGGTAGATGGACAAAAACGCATATACCTGATGTGTGACAGCGTGCTAGCAACTGATTCATTGATTCCTTTGACGCTACTGTTGGCATCGAAATCCCAGGTCTGTGGTGACCTCAGTGGGGGCTGCCAGTTGGCATCTGGATGAACTGGTGAATGGGCTGCACCCCACTGCAACTGAGTCTACCATCAGGCTTGATTGGTGCGATCTGCTGTTGGAGTGATATCAAGAGTGGAGGTTGGTAAGTGCAGTCTGATGGTGTGGAAGGGATAAGATTGGCTCCAACTATTGAACATTCATGTGCTTACTAGTTGGTGAGTAAACTTGTGCAGTCGGCTGTTGCATGTCGTGGGTGCGATTTGAACTAGATAAGGCACTCGGTGGAGTGAATACTTCTCTGCAGGCTGAACAGTTTAACTTTTTTGTATCTCCACTTGATCGGTAATGGAGCTGGTTCCGGACCTGACCAGGAAGCGATCGGCTTGTTCTTGTTACCCGCTAAACGAACTCTTTCATCTGAGTTTTGTCCATCAACCTCTCATGCCAACTCTGTTGTAAATTTATCGGTGCTACATATCTCGTTTGGGCCCGCTCCTCCACTGGCTGTAAAATCATCTTTGAGAAATAGTAAAATTGCTCGGTATCAGATCCAGATTTGGTCTTCACCAAAATCAATCATCATCCTGTCAAACACGCCGACTTCCTCAAAGTTTTTTGTCCAAACCGTCCATAACTTTTTGAATATTCTGTCTACATATCGTTTTTTGGCCCGTATCTCTCAATGGTGGTAAGAATCACTCAAGAAATTTTTAGTGCGCTGGATCTGGATCTTGACTGAAAATCTAACGAATTCATGCCTTACTACTACACCTCAACTTGCTCCACCAAATTTCATCGAATCCGATCCCTAACTTTTTGAGATATCCTGTTCATGCAGGAACAACAAGAAAATACGGACAGGGGTGGAAACCATAACCCTTCGCGCACGCTTCGTGGCAGAAGGTAATTATGGCGCGACAGCTTCACGCCAGTGGCAGCATTACTCGATTGAAGGCGCCAAGGAAAACACAAAGTGCGCCAGTGGGGGTCCCTGTCGTCATACTAAAATTCCAATTTGGTGTCTGTCCTCTGCGTGGCATGTCTGTGGCCAATTCCATTCGGTAGTTAATTATCATCTCAATGCAAAACTTACCAGATGGGACTAATTTGTGTCAGATAGATAGTTTTGTTGGCGACTTGTTTGCCCTCAGGCGCACCGCCTCTCAGTGTTTTTGGAAGATAGTAATACTGCAAATTTCTGTTCCATGCGTTGTTACGAAATGAAATTAATTTTGGGTGATTTTCAATATTTTTGCGCCTCTGTTGAGCTATCTGTCGATTTA
>CM068961.1:17871834-17879334 GCA_035128595.1 Eptatretus atami | reverse complement strand
AGCACTACCCGTGTAATCTACATACAGATGCGTTACTATGCTGCAGAGCTCAGTGATGGTGAGTAAAGGACTGTTACCCAGTGGCAGAAGTGCCCAGTCTCACTTGGAGGCCTGGCTTTGGATTATGTGTACTGCTCAGAATAGATCATCCTGATGGTAAAAAGACCTTCAGGTCGAAGACAGTTTGTTGACTCGAAAATAAAAAGAGTTGGTTGGCTTGTTGGGTCCTCTGGTAGAAATGGGTGAGAATGTGAGTTGTCTTTATTGTGAAGACTTATTCCAGGTATCCTGGACCAATTCCTAATCTTCCAGGTCTGCTGAACACATCATAGTTACGACACACCCTGGAATGTGGTCGCAATGTGTTGAACGTTTCATACTGGGGTAAATGGAAATCTGCCAATGGTATAAGCTAGAGAGAGTATTCCAGGGAGTTGGCTGATGTCTTAATGTGAACAAGGAAAAAACTAGGACTAACCGCCCTACACTTGGACATGCCAACCTCTCCTGGAGGGAAAGGAGATGGTCCATCATGCTTTACATGCTGCTTCCACGCATAAGCGAGGATAATTGGCCAAGTTAGGAATGGAACCTGGCCTTGGAAAGGGAGGAATGTGAGAACTAGTATATCATCGTGCCATTATCCTCTGCATTAAAGTTTGAGCTGCCTGCCTTCATCAACTGCTTGTCTAGTTGAAGCTTATCCTTTCATTCAACTTGTCATTGGCATCGAGACCTGTGGATCTGCAGAATGATAATCTCTCCAATGTATACCAGAAATACCGTATAGTGAGTTATTGCCCAGAGATAAGGGGACATGCTGGATAGCTTCATCATTAGTCCATTGTTTCTGTAAAAGGAATGAGTTGTTCATCACATTTTGGCTACTATTAGAAAAAAGCTTTGATCACTAAAAGATTTATTTTTTTTCCATGATTTGTAAACTAATGACGTGAACCGCCAGAGCACACCGAACTTATACAAAAGGTCATCATTAACTGCAGTTCCAATACTGTTACCTTTTTGTTCAGATCCAAACTATCTTTTCGGAGTTTGTAAGTTTATAAATTCGTACAGCCAGTCTTCAAACAAAAACAGTCTATGCTCATCTTGACACGCACGCTTCTTGAGTGTTCGGTGAAATAATATGCCGAGCCTATGTATGAGGGTTACTAATACTCGATGGAAGAGGAATAATTTTTGCTTTATTGGCTTTTGCTAAGCGAATGCAAGTCATGTAACCAAGCTGGAAAAGCTTATTCGCTGCACGTTTTGGTGACTAGCAAAGAACCGGCTACCATAGACACATCGATCCACATTAGGAATAGTGGGTTCACGTCACAAATTGTATGTACACAGCAAAACACTGGGAATGTAGTGTTCAGCAAACATTTGCATCATACAGCGCACAAATGACACATCAGTCAGACAGTCTAGCATATCATAATCGTTTCCTTCATGCCTCTTCTCATGCACTTGAATATAAAACCACAAGTTTCCAGAAACTTCACATTTGCGAAAGCACCGCTTGAGCAGATCAGCAGATGATGTCTCACAATGCCATAATCTTATTCTGTGATAAATGTTTCTTCTCTGTTTAATGATGCCATGCACTCGTTTCAGAACGGTGAGACCGTGCTCAAAGTGAGGCCTGGCAGAAGTTGGCTGGTGAAAGTTTGTGTCCTAAATCCGCTGTGTTAAGATCATGAGTTTGACAAATTGCATCTGCTGACATAATTCCTTTTTTTTTTTTGAAGGACTGCAAGGGTGCGGCGGGCGGTACTTTACACCGGTGTTAGTCCTGGTGACTGTTATGTGGAACCCTGTGTACTGGATTGATTCCATGCCTGCATACGGACAGAAATACTTGATCTGCAATTGGTGTTAGATGTCCTGACAAATAGTTACTTTCGAACAACGAGACACCAGAAGAAGGGGTATACAGATCCCGGCTCTCTCCCGGCCGAGGAGGCACAGACGTACGACGCTCAATCACCCAGAGCGGCCGTTAATGTTTGTTTTTTTTGTGTGTGTAGTACTGTATATAGTAGAGGCTCGTGGAAGACCTATACATTGAACGGATTCAGGGTGTGACAGACAAAACAGAGATTGCAAAAGACATCAAAAGGAGCAATCTAAAAGAGGGGGGATGAATCCATACAGCAGAGTTGAAATCCCAATATAGGAGGAAGACAATTGATAAAAATGGGTGTGGAGATAAATTGTGGTTGGGGGGGGTTGCAGGGGAGGGGGAACATAGATGGACAGAAGGAAAACTCCAAAGGCGGGAAAACTGGAAATTGGAAGGAGGAGGGGATCACGAGGGTAGAAAAGATCATGGTTTTGGAATTGGGGATGATCTAGATGGGCTGACCTTTTGCTTGAAGACGTCACATCATTGAAATGCAATTTTTTAATAGACGCGACACCCAACACGTGTAATATAATGCGGTGAGGCAAATTGGGGCAATTTGCCCAGGGTTGGATGTGGAACAAACAATAAGAGCACTGACACCACATACACATACTGGCTGGTTGGGAAAGGGGGGGGGGGGCAGTGGACGCGCATATACTATTCTAGCACTCAACGTGACTCACTAACTTCACTGATATTGTTGCGGATTTGGAACCTTGTGCACACAACGCCCAGAGTCCAATAAGCTTAGTTTATTTTCGATAAGGTATGTGTACAGTTAGAATCCATCCCCTTTGTCTAATTGGAATTACATGTGTTGCGTGTGGATTTTTTATAGTTAGGCTTTTACATCCCCCATACGTAACAACACCGATCTTCCATTGCCCACTGCGTTCGACACCACCACGTACGTGGCGAGATTTCATCGCCCCAGCCAATCGGGGGGGATGCGAGGAGGTTGGCCGTCCCTCGACCATGGACCCTCCACTGTGTGAGGGGCGGTCCGCGTGATGTCACCCCCCACTCTAGGACAATCAACGGAATTGGCACTCCCCATATTTGGCCGTGACAAAGGCGACGAGCGCATTTGTGCACAACCGCATGCAGAAGGAGAGTGGGTCTGGAGAGGCAGCATCTCCCCTCTGGAGAAGGAGGGGTACGATGTCGCGCGGTCGGACGAAGAGAGAGAGGAGGAGAAAGAGAGGGTGTCGGGCTGGTGTCGGGGCTGTGTTGGGTGGTACTCTAGCGAAGCTATAGTCGAAGTTCGGAGTTCGGTTCCTGGAGGTGGCATGGTCATGTTTGGTGAACCCACGCACACCCGCTCCCCCGGTGTTTCTGGCCTGCTGGGCGCTCCATTGGTGGTCGGCCGGTACCTACACAACGAGACCACCTGGTCTTTCTCTCCTCGGCGCTGGCGTGAAGCTGGACCATTGTGGGTTCGGGTCCCTCCACGTGGTTCGCAAAGGAGCGTCATCAGCCCTTCGACAAAACACGAGCCCGAAAGTGGATCCGACATGCCGCGCGCTCGCGGGCCGAGGTAGCTAAGGCCGTTCTGCCTCCCAAACCGAACTGACTCCTCCTCGGCTGGAGAGCCGAATATAGACCCGGCGGGTCCATTTCTTTTTTGGGTGTGAAGGGCCATTGATTCTTGTAGTTTAATTCGTGTAAGTGCTTTCTTTTGCCTTGTACGATTGAGCATATTCGTGATAACTCTGCTCGTGTGTTTTCCCCTCCACAACCCAAATTTATTGTTCCGGTTAATAAATTCCCTCTTGTTGATGTACCATCGTTCTTTTCATTCTGCCATGGTTGCCACGGTACGTATTGGGGATTAGGAAGGCGTTGCGGTATGTTTGTACATTTGGACCGACGGCCCTCGTAACCCATCCGCTCGGGTGTAACGCACGGTCCGAGCACGAATGGCTGTTCCGCTGAAGGCCTGCCGAGGGTGGAATTCCGGAAGCCTTCCATGTGGCTACTTCGGTTATAATTGGAAGTTGCAATGACCCCATCACGCGGTCAATGTATTGGGCGATTCTTGATCCTGTAAAGGGACCCGTACCTTCGAACTTATCCGAGGTCACGACCTAAATTCCGGTTGTGTTCGGTGGATGCCGACTCTACTGCTCCCCCTAGCGGTCGTGCCTCGCCACCGAGACCCGGTCCCCACAAGACAATAATTCATGTTCGTCCACTTTCTGCGTGGCGTGGCCACTTGTGTGTGACAACATCACACTCTAGCAAAAACCCCCACAAAAAAAAAAACATTCATAGGGGGGTTATGTCTGGTGATCGGTGGGGGTCAGGCGCGGTTTGGTCCATCTCGCTAAATCAGCGACCGGAACTTTTTCAATTCAGGACGCGCTCGAACGCTAAGGCCTCAATGAGGGGAGCAACCCCTCGTGTTAAAAATTATATTGGGCTTGGCAGCTTTTCACTCCTGTGGAAGGCCAATTACTTCCAACAGTTCATTGTAAATGTGAGATCTACTTCGCAAAGAATAAAAACTGGCCACCAAGTGGTTGTGGGAGAAGGACACCAGACATGGACCTTTGGCAACGATCTCCACTACTCGTGTTTCACTGACCACTGTGGCGTTTTCAGAGCCCCTGAATCTTCACGTTGTGAACAATGTTTACCTTCCCCGAAACATGAAGCAAGCGTTCGTTCTGTGAAAATGACCTTTTTCTTGTAATCTTCATCATCCTCTCATGCCAATATGAGCATTTCCAAGGCATTCCCATTGCGGTGGGGTCCGTCATGTTTGGTTTAAGTTTCTGCAGTATCTGCAACAATATAGACAGTAAAGCTTTCAATCTTTTTCTGCAAAATCTTCTGTATCAGTGGGTTGGTTTGGTAGTCCCAGTTATCTGGATGTGCGTCAAATTTGTTTTTTTCTGGAACTTTGTTTGAAAGGATTCACGCACTTCGTCTCAAATGCTGCTAAAATGTTGCTGGGGTCGACCGGTACTTTTTCTGTTTCTGACAACTTCCAGTCTTTGAAAAACCTCTCGGCTCACAAACACACACCACCCCTCTGATACCAGTCTGCGATGGCGAATTCCTTCAATACCTTGTAGGAAATTGCTGAGAACTTACATGTCGGATCTTGTCCTGAGTGACCACTCAACGCAACTGAGCTGTTTCTTTTGTGGATCACCATTTTCTTTCAAGATTAAACTACCCAGACCTGAAAAATAAAGAAAACCGATGAGTTCTGTATCATATAAAACAAAGGGTATTGTTTGTTATCATTTGTGGTAACTAATATATTGCTTCGGTTGTGGAAATTCACAGAAGACGCATACAGGTTCCCCAGAGGTCAGTTATTCCGATAAGTGCGTTCAGATTAGATTTCCCCATCCGATGTCTAAAGGTTTATTCGTGTCACTGGCTTGTGATCTTTGAGTATGTGAATTATTCTTTGCTATCTTTATTTTGAGCAACCAAAATCCGCTCTCAAACCATGCCATCCCACCACGACAATCTCCTCACCATCTCCTCACAAACATCCCAAAAAAACAACATCGCCTCAACCTCATCTCCATTGTGCCGCCATCTTTTCGGCCAGCCACGGCGAATCCCCAATGGACATGCATCTCCGCCGACAGGCGTGGGGACTCCTCTGTTGGGGCGGGAGCCAATGATTGCCACAACGTCCCGCCTCTCCACGTTTCCAGCACGAGCATCTGGATCAAAACACCAAAGGGGTGGAGCCAGCGGGGGTGAAGGCTTGAAAGGGGAGATCAACTCACCCCCCCCCCACCCCAATAAAAAGTGCGCGCTGGAACGCAAGCGAGCAGTCTGTCGGGTTACGGACATCGAGCTGGAGAGCGCCAAGGTACGAGTCCAGTGGAGGGCAAGTCGGGTCGTCAGAGCGCAGCGAAGCCTGAGCGCAGCCAGCCTGAGTACCCTGCCGAACTGTGGGTCGGTGGTGACAAGATAGGGAGGACGTCGCCAGCCAGCGACAGAATGGCCGAGCACAACACAGAGGAAGATGGGCGGGCTGAAAGAGCATCACTCTAAGAGCAGAGATCACCCTCCTGAGGCATCGTCGGATAGCCCATCGCAGGCCAGGCAAGGCACACGACCACGAGTCGCCATTACACCATACTACCGTGTTGACGGACACGGAGGGTCGCCCAGCGAGTCACCCGACGAGGGTGGCGGTACCAGCCCGTTCTCAACGGAGCTCCTTCGGTCTCACAGCTCCGCGAAACATTAGGCCTACGGGCTGCTTCTTACCTTCCTTTCCTGGTTTCTTTGCAAATGAAAGTGTGGCGCCTGTCCATAAGTAAATTGTGGTTAAGTGATTGTGTAGTAATACTAGTAATAGGCTGGCATGGTCCTTTGGTTTGCTCGTGTCTTGTCCTACCCATTGTTGCATTCATTGCATTAAAGCATATCTGCTTGCTTCATTAACTGCTGACGTGAAAATAAGATGTCATTGTTTGAATGTTCACCTGCTCGTTGCGTCCCCTTCCCCATTGAACTGCTGTAATTTACTACGGAATATTAGCGTGCTTTAAATAGCCCGATAAAGTAATCGGATACCGACAGACGCAGATTGGCATATACAAACCGCTCGGCAACTCGCAAACGCGCGAACTGCATACAGCGCTCCTACTGTTACGGGTCCCGTGAGGGTAAATCCCGGCATTTCTGTCTTGCGCGCATACTTAGTATATCGACCATTCGGCGGATCGGCACTCTGTCGACGTGGACAGAAGGAGTTGGCTGATTTACTGGTGGGTTGTTAAAACACACCCGTAGCTGGATTTCGGTGTTGATCGAAAGCTGCGACTAGAATTGCTCATCCGGTGGGAGCACGGCACGATTCGCTAAAAGCGGTCGCTCGCAACGCTGAACGGCAATACAACACAACATGATATTAACAAGCAAAGTTGTCCAGGTCTTTGGAACACACTGTATACTGAAATTGTGGTTGGTGTGTGTGTGTGTGTGTGTGTGTTGTTGTATATATATATTATATTATATATAATATAAACTCAACTATACACCATCTGTTTTTGTTACCAGCGACACTCATACCGATGCATGTATGAGTGGGTACCCCCTTCTCTCCTCAGAAGCACCGGGACCTGGGGCCACCTCAACACACGTCTCACACACGGCCGTTCACTCACGGCAGCCCTTCACTCGCACACGGGTTTCCACTCACACACACCCTTTCACCACACAACGCTGTCTCTACCACAATCGGTCATCATCCACACACGGTGTGCTGGGAGGCGACGCACTTCGGCTCATCACAAGCTCGACACCATTTACTCACACCGCGTCCTTTTACACCACACTTCAGCACACAATTTTCACACACAATGTGTGTGGAAGAGACCGCGTGTGTGAGTAATATGGTGTGCGTGGTTGCGAGTGTGCCGAAATGCGTGCTTTCCAGCATGCATTGTGTGAATGAAACCCCCTGTGCAAGTGAAAGGCCGTGTGTGAGTGGAAACACGTGTGCGAGTGAAAGGGCATGCGTGTGAACGGCCGTGTGTGAGAGAGACCGTGTGTGTGTGAGGTCGCTGTATGTGAGGGAGATGGCGGTTGGCATGCACGAACAT
>CM068961.1:17819178-17829203 GCA_035128595.1 Eptatretus atami | reverse complement strand
GCTGTTCAGATCATCAAGAATGGTCTAAGCCACGTCAAGGAAGGCTCCAGTCAATCTTGTCGAGCGCGTGTGCTGCTCAACTACCGACCAGATCACATCAAACCACCGGTCGCTCACCTGCCAAGCTTCTGATGGGTCATGAATAAACAACACGGTTATCATCAGTGCACCCAGACGTACGGTCGGTCCAGGTCGATAATAACAAGCATCAACAGAAACGTAATCACGACCAAACGTCTGTACACCGCGACTTCCAGATCAATGATCCTATAAACGTGTTGAACTCCGGATGTGAGTAGGGTGGATATACTGATTCTGGCTCACTTTTCCCCATGTAAATGAATGGGGGATTTTCACAGCGATTCACATTTTTTTTCCCTAAAATTACACCCCCTTTTTATCCCAGGTATATTTGTTTGTCTCCCCTTTTAACCTAGGGGCATTCTATTCAAATAACCAATGCGACAAGATAAAGATTGGTTCAAGTAGCAACGTAGTAATGTGGTTTTTGTCAAGGTGATTCTGAAGAGATATCTGAAACCTGTAAGCCTAGGGACACTCATTTTCAAATAACCAATGTATATTGTTTAGCTCACTCATTGAACCTATAAACATTTGTTCATTCTCATATTCCTTCAATAGTTTAATTTTCTTTGCACAATAATCCCCATCTAAAATATTTAAAAACAAAACATTTGAATCTTTATATTTTTCAAGATACCCTTTTGTGCCATTACGAAATGATATACTTCTCTTAATGATCTCATCTGACCACCTCCTGAGTTGCATATCATTTTGAGATTATAGTAAATTGTTTTTCCATTGTTCAATTGATAACCATCGAAGTTTTCAGTCCATTCAAGGATATTTATTATTCTTTACATCTCCAACTCATTGGTTTTTAAATTGATTCGCTTATTTGTTTTATTTACCTTTGTTTTAGTTATTTTTTCAATAAGACTTATTTGATATTTTCCACATTCATATGTTTTCCATTTATATACCAAGACTGAGATTTTCTCCACTCTTTAGTTTGATTAATACTTGGTTCGACCATTTATATACCGTGAAAACGTGGCGGTAGCCCTTAAAACCCTAACCCATCTTCCCATCGTTAAACTTGTGTCCATATGGAACACAATCTATTCTATTCACTCTATCATACAAATCCATATGGAACACAATCTATTCCATTTTCTAAAATAAATCTCTTATCATCAAAGGCTCCTAATGCCTTTTTATTTACTTCTTCACTATATATCTTATGTTATAACTTCTTATTGTATTCATTTTCCTATATCTTCTTTCTTATTCATCAAACATTATAATAATTTCTAAAAGTTATTGATTTCTTTATTACATATTTCTTTATTCCCTTTAACCTTTTATCAATCTGATCACCATACTTATAAGCATATGCCTTTGCTCTCAATCCAATAAACTCACTCATTACTTTTCCACCCAACTCATCCTTAAACTTACCAATAACCTTTTCATTCTTTTTTGAAAATAACTCACTCTTCTACTAAAATTACTTGTATCATACACTCCAATATTTTTCTTCATATCGTTATAAACATCATCAGTTTTTATATCTAGAATAAAGCTATCAGTGTCCATATACAACAATGAAACATTTTCACCATACTCTTTCTTTAAGTCATTATACAAATAATCATACATCAATATCTTTGATAAATCAAGAACTGCTGTTCAATATAAATTGGTTTATCCATTACAATACTTTCCTTTTTCATATGAATAGCAGAAAAGTTCTCTGAAAAAACCTCTTCTCTCTCAAAACTTGGTTTATTTATCAATCTAGAAGCTTCTTTCCAAGATGTTGCGAATCTAATGTTTTGCCTGTTTCTAACATTTTCCATAGTCTTTCCAAATACAGCATTATTCATTAATTTATAAAAGTCCTCTTCAAATTTTACTTTTGTATTTGCTCTCATATCTGTATTGAATTTAATATACTTTTTCATCCAAGGACTTTGTTTAAATTTTAAAACTCTATGAATTTTAGCTACTCTCAACCCAGCAGATAAATATTGTCTCAAGTTCCTTTGATGCAAAACATATCCCTCTTTATCATAAAATTGTTGTTAATAACTTTTCTGTTGATTTTCCTTTAATATTAAAACTTTTATGATAATCACTTAACCATTCTTTCTTTGGGGTTTCTTTCTCACATGCAAAAGGAAGATCTTTATGCTTATTATGAAGATTACTTGGGTACTTCAAATCACTTCAAAATAATAACCTTCTTCCCCTCATTCAATTCCTCTTGAGAAGAAATAACAATATTCATCAAAGCCTTTCATAATCCTTTTTCCACCACTCTAATTTACCATAAGGCAGAGATTGAGACATTGCCCATCCATACAAATTATTAGCATCAAAATACATCAAATAATTACTATCTTTTTCACTATCATAATTTGGAAGATATTTATTATTTGCTTTAGCGGATCTTTTTGAACATACTTGTGATATTCACCTCTCTTAGACTTCTCAATCATCAAAAGCATATCTACATCACTGATTAAATCAATATCTTGTTTTGTCATTTTCAACATTGCACTCCAAGCTAAACCAGGAGCTGTGAAATAGTGGCAGGATCTAATCCATAACAATTTTTATTATGACAGAGTGATCTAAATGCTTAAAACACATCAGCTAACAATAAAACATCTGTTTTTAGATACAAATCATGATATTCTCCAAGGTTCTTTATCTTAAATATTTTCCAAATTTCTTTTGCGTGTTTATATTCCTTATCACTTATCTCTTCTTCATAAGGTTATTATAGAAACTTTCTTTTGAAGGAAGTTGTGTTTCTTTAAATCTCATAAATGAATTCATATAATCATAAGGATAAATTCCTTCCTTGTAAGAATTTTCTCTTTACTTTGAATTTCATTCCTTGTTTGAATTTCCTCTCGAGTTAGAATTCCCTCTTTAACCAGAATTTCATCTATAATCAGAATTTCCTCTTTAGTTAGAATTTCATTCATTGTTTGAATTTTCTTACAATTGAAATTTCATCTTCAGTAAGAATTTCTTCATTAATTTCCTCATTAATTAGAATTTCTCCTTTACTTTGAATTCTCTCTTTAATCTGAATTTCCTCTTTAGTTAGAATTTCCTCTTTTGGAAAGAATGAATTAAGATTTGGAAAAGAGCCTGTGGAGCTTAGATTTGATGCTAGGTTGGCTAGTGGTGTTCCCATAAACTTGTAAGAATCTAGAAACCTAATACGAGTTATAGGTTTTTGTGAATATATTTTTGCAAATGAAATATACTTTTGACTTGTGTTTGTTATGGCAGAAATATTCCCTGGTGTTTTTGAAAGTTCATTTATAAATAGATGTGTATCATAGTTGGCGCTGTTGTGAAGAAAGACTGGAATAAAAGAAGGTAATTTATAATTAAGATTACAACAGGAATGAGCGGGACCTCTATATTTACCAGTAAGATGACAATGATCCCTAACTTAGAACTCCTCAATTTCCTCCTCACAAATATGACAGATATTGTTCTTTCTAAATTCTATTTTTTTTCTTTGGTTAATTTCATCGGTTCATTTGTTTCTTTCATTAATTTAGTTAGTCTTATACAATCCTTTCTAATCGTTTTACAAACTCTTGTGAAGCATTTTTTCCACGATAATGTTCAAGTTTATTATAGTTTTCTCCAACAGATGATTTGATATAATAACAGAAGCCACAAGGAATATGTTTTTGATATTTATTTGTATATGATTCTTTTGATTAGAGAAGCAGTATTTATCTTTTTAAGGATACACTCAAAATCAGCGTATATCACAAATGGGTGCATCATAGATTTATTATAATCTTCAAAAGAAATCTTTTCACAAGGTTTAGGCATTGTAATTACAGCTGATTTATGATTACTACAATATTTGAATGTTGTTCTAATCGTTCTTTTGTATGAAATGAATTAAGACATCGCTTACAGGATATATTTTGTTTGCTGTTCTGAATACCTGAGAAGAGATTAATCTTGATAAATTATTGATGTATGTGTAATGTGAATTCTTTCCAACACTAAAATATAAAAGATCAATGTGTGTTTCTTCATTTTTATAGTTGTTTGAAATTTTTAATATTGAACTTTGTTTGTATCCGTTAATCCATATACATTAAAGAAAGATTATTCTTTTTCTCAAATTTAGGAATATCTGTTAGTGGCATTGGGAATTTAAAATCTTTAATGTCCAAGGTCTTCTCATATTTCATATATTGTTTTACTCTTTCTGAATTACATTTTGGTGGATGTAAGTGAGCAAGAACAGACCAAGAGAAACATTTATTATCATTGTTCTTAATATAAACAACTGCCTTCTTTAGTTTTATTTCTTTTGGTAATTCAATATAGAAGAAGCTTTAAGAGGGTTTGATTTTAGAATGTGTATA
Organism: Eptatretus atami; assembly: GCA_035128595.1. Classification (NCBI taxonomy): domain Eukaryota; kingdom Metazoa; phylum Chordata; class Myxini; order Myxiniformes; family Myxinidae; genus Eptatretus; species Eptatretus atami. The sequence continues at coordinate 17,824,761 of CM068961.1, read as the reverse complement.
TAAAAAAGATGATTTTTTTAATATTGAATCCACTTCCTACCAATGTATTATCAACATCCTCCTCTTGTCTTGATAGTTCTTCATAAACCCCACTATTCAAAAAATCTTGAAATGATGTTATAAAATGAGATCTGTTCTCATATAAGGAGTTTGTTCTTCATCTTGTCTTTTCATATTCATTTTCACTCCCATATAAAACTTTAAAGTTTTCATTTCTTTTAATGTCTTTTTAATAACTTTTTCAACATCAGGTTCACTATTTCAATTGATTCAGCTATTGATGATGGACCGGGTTCTCCAAATTGAAAAATCCTTATTTTTATATGCCCTTTAAATGCCCCATCAGTGTTTTCAATATGATAGTCTCCCTTTACTTTAAACTCATTTTTCTTGTGTTTTGTGATTGAAGATGTCTATTATAACTACTCTTCAAACATCCTTTGAGCAGATATCACAATGTTTTCTTTCCAACTCAAGAGGAGATATTTTATGAAATAGATTAAATGTGTGTTTGTTGGTTCGGAGGTGTTTCTATAATGTTTATATTCGTGATTACAAACATCGCAGTACGTTGTATTCACCATATTTATATAATAAAACTTTGCTGAAAACTAAAATTTTCTTGATGAAAATTTCGTTTATTTTACAGGTGAATCTGTGCTTAAACTAAAATTTTCTTGATGAAAATTTCGTTGATTTTACAGGTGAATCTCTGCTTAAACTAAAATTTTCTTGATGAAAATTCGTTTATTTTACAGGTGAATCTGTGCTTAAACTAAAATTTCTTGATGAAATTTCGTTGATTTTACAGGTGAATCTCTGCTTAAACTAAAATTTTCTTGATGAAAATTTCGTTTATTTTACAGGTGAATCTGTGCTTAAACTAAAATTTTCTTGATGAAAATTTCGTTGATTTTACAGGTGAATCTCTGCTTAAACTAAAATTTTCTTGATGAAAATTTCGTTTATTTTACAGGTGAATCTGTGCTTAAACTAAAATTTTCTTGATGAAAATTTCGTTCATTTTACAGGTGAATCTGTACTTAAAACCATTTTATCCTCCAACTTTTTCACTTAATAAATACAATGTTTCAAGAACACAAAAGACAAGTTTCAATCAATCTCTTCATTTGTTAAAGATACTGAAAATATGTCAAGATGTAAAATTGAACAAAGATAAATATAACACTATGGATAAAAACAATTATGGCGAATGATATGAGTTCTTCAATTTACTTCAGTGGAAGGGCTTTTAGTATACTGGAAGAACATCAATTAAAGTAGCTCTAACAAAAGTTTCTCCTCTCCTTCTGGCAATAAATTCAAAACTAGAAAAAGCAATGAAACAAGAAAATATCAAAAAAATAAAAACCTTCTGGATGAAGCTTTAGAAAGAAAAGATAAGACCATCTGTAATATGCAAGGAGAAATTTGTATTTTTTCAACAACCTCAAAGATATAAATCCTGATGAAATAAAGGATGTTAACGTATCAGGTAAATGACATTTCGTTCAATTGTAGTTAAGGATCATTTTAAAATTACCTTTAATATAAAAATGTAGCAGTTGAATCTGTTAATGAAAAAAAGTATATAGATATCATGGTAATGTTTTTTCTACTAATTAAATATGAGTAAATATTCAACTGAAGATTTTGAAGATTATGAGAGTGATTATGATACCGAGAGTTTGCATTAACGATGGTTATGATACCGAGAGTTTGTGTTCAAACGATAGTTATGAAAGTATAGATGATTCTGAAAGTATCGAAGATGATATCGAAGATGAATTTCAGTTTAAGTAAAGTTTTACTTTATAAATATGAATAGTTTACTCGATTTTGAGCCTCTTGAATTCCCTGATTCTCCATATGACAAATTTGAGAATTGTCCTGCGTGTGAAAGACGGGATTAAACACAGAGTCAAAAGCCTATAAACAATGTATATTCTGTGATCATCTTCTAATTAATGATAATAAAAAATATAAAAAGAAAATAATTCTTTTAGATTTACACCAAAAATGAATTACTTTACAAGATTGATTAGAGAAATGAATGTAAAGTATGAGGGTGATAACACACCTTTCTTACAAGGAAGAAACTGAACGTATATTAGAGAAATGTTCAAAGGATTGTTGTTATATATTATTCATGGATGTGATTTTCAGGGAAATATCAACACAAGATATTGCATAAATAAAATAATGGATTATCTTGAAATTAAACCTGAACTTAGGATAAAATACAGAGTTTCTAAAAAAGCCAATGATAAATTAAATAACCTGTTTTCCAAATATATAAATGAATGATTTTTTACCCATTTGGGAAAATAAGATAAAATTTAACAATCATAAAAATCTCCCAAATTCATTAAGATGCCTCATAGTTGGTTCAAGTGGATGTGGAAAAACCTGCTTACTTTTAAAGATGCTCCTCACTCCAAACTTTTAGATTATTAATTTTATAATTTTCAACAAGTCGAGTTTTCAACCAGAATATCAACTACTCTCACAAGGTTTTAATGCTGGACTTCAAAAAGAAGATATAATCGGTTTATTTAAACTTCAAAAAAACCTAAATGATATAAACATTGAAGATATAATACAACTATTTTGTGATACACAGAGATGTAAAAAGAAATCAAAACCGATAACTTGTATTCTTAGTGATAATACGGATGATATACCATCTCCCCAAGATTTGGATAAATCCAAAAAGAACCTCGTTATCTTTGATGATTGTGTTAATGAGAGAAACCAAACGGTAATGGACAGCTACTACACAAGAGGGAGACATTCTTCTTGTAATTGTATTTATCTTAGTCAATCGTACTTTCAACTTCCTCGTCGTTCCATCAGAAACAATGCTAATACTTTTATTTATTCAAGTTAAATTCAATAGATATTAACAATTTTTGGAGAGACAATGTTCTACATTATGTAGTAAAAAGGAATTTGGGGATTACATGAAACACACGACTGAAAAATATAAATATATTGTTGTGAAACAAGATGAGATATTAAATGATATTTTCAATAAATAAATGGATGCGAAAGAAAGAGCAAGAAGATTTAGGGAACATCAAGAGTTGGTTTCAAAAGTTGTAAACAACAGGAAGACATAAAGAAGAACGCAGGCAAACTAACGGGTGAAGAGCATTTGAAAGAAAACAAGAGAAATTTTTAAACCACTTTTAAAAACTTCCAAGAAAAAATTATAGATGTTTCCACAGTTCCCACAATAAATTATACTCCTAGAAAGCTCCAAATGTTAAAAGATTTCAGTCAAATGACGGAGGAAGAATTAGAGCATATAGGAGAATTAGAATATGATGATGAAGGATTATTTCAACAACTGGAAGAGATGAATCGACCCCCTGATTTAATTGTGAATGCTCTTCAAAACAATGAATATTCAGCGGATTCAAAAACCAAGCAGGGCTCATTCCAACAGAACAATCAGCAATATTTCATCTTGTTCAAGAAAAGGTATTGATATTTAATGATGAATTAAGGTTCTTGAATTCTGCTCGACCCCCTGTCAAACTAACTCCGAGATTAATGTTTCTTCTCACAAAAGATGGAAGACAAGGTTCAACTGTGAGGGATGAATCAAAAGTATATTGATAAACCATTGGATATGAGAAATAATGATGATAAAGTATATATTGATCTGCTGAACTCTGTTGATTATAGGGTTATTCTTTCTGGTAAAAGTAGGAAGAATGAGAAGGAGAAACACATTATTCAGGCTTTAAGTACCTTGGTTCAGGTGTTAGTTTTCTTCCAAATGACCCATCACAATTAGTTAATAGACTGTTATTGTTGTTAGGCAGTAAGAAGGCTGGAAATAACAATTGTTTTAATGAAGCATCAGCCATTTTAGACCAGTTGATGAACATGAAAATAATTAATAAACATCAATATAAAGACATTTTATCTCATATTAAATAAGATGAGAAGCACAATCCTTAGTTTCAATTTCACAACAAGCGACCACACATCTTCATTCCCATACCCACTACAACTTGACACAACAACAGAATATGAGGCATCTTTATTGTCCATGGAAACTATAAATACCTTATTTAATATAACTGATAAAAATGACAAGTTTAGTTATAACCGGGAAGTGGATACAAAACGATAACAGTCTCACCCGGACATATGAGATTTCTCAAATATCTTCCGAAATTGCTCGCTTATGAAAGAACAGGGTGATGAACCAAAAAATATTGTCATAGACATTCAAAAACATACTTCAAAATCAACGATTAAACTTAAAAATAACTACAAGGTTGATTTCACAATTGATAATTCATTTAGAGAGTTATTGGGTTTCTCCTCAAAAAAGATTGAAACTAATGGGACGTTTTACAGTGATAATGTCATTCAAATATCCTCAGGAATAAATTCGGTTTAATTCACTGTGATTGATTGATGGTGCTTATAATGATGGAATAAAACAAATACAATATTTTCATTCAGCGCATACTCAACCCCAATTGGTTATAAATTCAATATGGAACCCAAAAATTTGGTTTATCTCCCTGTGTCAGGAAAAACCATACACAGAGTAAATTTTAGGATAACCTACCAAGATAATCGTATGATTTCTTTTAATGGAGAAGTTATATCCATCAGAATTCACCTACGTGAAGTTTTCCATAAATAAATACGATGGTTATTGTGAGGAAACACGAGTTGGGAAAATATAAAATAATTACAGGGGATGGGATGTTCCTTTCCCCATACTACAAGGGCGAAGGTATGTATCTTGTAGAGGATACTATAAACCTATGAGGCAAAGGGGTGTCGGACATCAATTTCGAGGAGATGGGATAATTGATACTCTAATGGGTATCGTTCAACTATTCTAAACATAAAGACCTAATTGGTTCAACTGCTTCTGCTGTGGGAAATGTAGCAGGTGCTATAAAGAGTATAAAAGATGCCCAAAAGGAATCTCATAAATTACAAGCAATAAAAGAAATTAAGAAAGGCAAAACTCAGTTGTCTCCCCAAGAACGACAGAAAATAATTCGAATACTTGGATCAGGGTTTCAAAAGTTTTAACATCTTTTTTCCTAAATAAATACAAGTATGGAAGCAATGATAGTATCTATGATTTGGATGATACTATTATTATCTCAAACTCCACTAAAAAAGAAGATTACTTCAAGGTAAATGCAATAACTGGAACAGACTGGAATACAAATGGTACAAAAAGTTTTGAAATAAATAATCAACAAACCTATTTGAATCTATCCGAAAGTTTCTTGTTGTGTAAATTTATTCACTAAGGCTGGGAATAACACAAACGCCACACTCGTAAATGATTTCTTCTGGAAAATGTTTGATAGTGTTCGTTGTACATTGGAACACAAGAAGTTTGAAGCGGTTGATTATGTCTCTGCTGTATCTGAAATGATGAAATTTACACTATATTCATTCGGTGATAGAATGGGAAAGGGGGCTGTCGAAGGTTTTATTCCTGATATGTCAACGGGAACAAACACAGACCCTGGATATAATCAAAGGAAAGGAATGTATAATGATGAATCAAAAGCAGGTAATAGTTTTACT
>CM068961.1:17794384-17807577 GCA_035128595.1 Eptatretus atami | reverse complement strand
TTAAAAAGATGATTTTTTTAATATTGAATCCACTTCCTACCAATGTATTATCAACATCCTCCTCTTGTCTTGATAGTTCTTCATAAACCCCACTATTCAAAAAATCTTGAAATGATGTTATAAAATGAAGATCTGTTCTCATATAAGGAGTTTGTTCTTCATCTTGTCTTTTCATATTCATTTTCACTCCCATATAAAACTTTAAAGTTTCATTTCTTTTAATGTCTTTTTAATAACTTTTTCAACATCAGGTTTCACTATTTCAATTGATTCAGCTATTGATGATGGACCGGGTTCTCCAAATTGAAAAATCCTTTATTTTATATGCCCTTTAAATGCCCCATCAGTGTTTTCAATATGATAGTCTCCCTTACTTTAAACTCATTTTTCTTGTGTTTTTTTGTGATTGAAGATGTCTATTATAACTACTCTTCAAACATCCTTTGAGCAGATATCACAATGTTTCTTTCCAACTCAAGAGAGATATTTTATGAAATAGATTAAATGTGTGTTTGTTGGTTCGGAGGTGTTTTCTATAATGTTTATATTCGTGATTACAAACATCGCAGTACGTTGTATTCACCTATTTATATAATAAACTTTGCTGAAACTAAAATTTCTTGATAATTATTTCGTTTATTTTACAGGTGAATCTGTGCTTAAACTAAAATTTTCTTGATGAAAATTTTCGTTGATTATGGACTGAATCTCTGCTTAAACTAAAATTTTCTTGATGAAAATTTCGTTTATTTTACAGGTGAATCTGTGCTTAAACTAAAATTTCTTGATGAAATTTCGTTGATTTTACAGGTGAATCTCTGCTTAAACTAAAATTTTCTTGATGAAATTTCGTTTATTTTACAGGTGAATCTGTGCTTAAACTAAAATTTCTTGATGAAAATTCGTTGATTTTACAGGTGAATCTCTGCTTAAACTAAAATTTTCTTGATGAAAATTTCGTTTATTTTACAGGTGAATCTGTGCTTAAACTAAAATTTTCTTGATGAAAATTTCGTTCATTTTACAGGTGAATCTGTACTTAAAACCATTTTATCCTCCAACTTTTTCACTTAATAAATACAATGTTTCAAGACACAAAAGACAAGTTTCAATCAATCTCTTCATTTGTTAAAGATACTGAGAAATATGTCAAGGATGTAAAATTGAACAAAGATAAATATAACAACTATGGATAAAAACAATTATGGCGAATGATATGAGTTCTTCAATTTACTTCAGTGGAAGGGCTTTTAGTATACCTGGAAGAACATCAATTAAAGTAGCTCTAACAAAAGTTTCTCCTCTCCTTCTGGCAATAAATTCAAAACTAGAAAAAGCAATGAAACAAGAAAAGTATCAAAAAATAAAAACCTTCTGGATGAAGCTTTAGAAAGAAAGATAAGACCATCTGTAATATGCAAGGAGAAATTTGTATTTTTTTCAACAACCTCAAAGATATAAATCCTGATGAAATAAAGGATGTTAACGTATCAGGTGAAATGACATTTCGTTCAATTGTAGTTAAGGATCATTTTAAAATTACCTTTAATATAAAAAATGTAGCAGTTGAATCTGTTAATGAAAAAAAGTATATAGATATCGATGGTAATGTTTTTTCTACTAATTAAATATGAGTAAATATTCAACTGAAGATTTGAAGATTATGAGAGTGATTATGATACCGAGAGTTTGCATTCAAACGATGGTTATGATACCGAGAGTTTGTGTTCAAACGATAGTTATGAAAGTATAGATGATTCTGAAAGTATCGAAGATGATATCGAAGATGAATTTCAGTTTAAGTAAAGTTTTACTTTATAAATATGAATAGTTTACTCGATTTTGAGCCTCTTGAATTCCCTGATTCTCCATATGACAAATTTGAGAATTGTCCTGCGTGTGAAAGACGGGATTAAACACAGAGTCAAAAGCCTATAAACAATGTATATTCTGTGATCATCTTTCTAATTAATGATAATAAAAATATAAAAAGGAAAATAATTCTTTTAGATTTACACCAAAAATGAATTACTTTACAAGATTGATTAGAGAAATGAATGTAAAGTATGAGGGTGATAACACACCTTTCCTTACAAGGGAAGAAACTGAACGTATTAGAGAAATGTTCAAAGGATTGTTGTTATATATTATTCATGGATGTGATTTTCAGGAAATATCAACACAAGATATTGCATAATAAAATAATGGATTATCTTGAAATTAAACCTGAACTTAGGATAAAATACAGAGTTTCTAAAAAAGCCAATGATAAATTAAATAACCTGTTTTCCAAATATATAAATGAATGATTTTTACCCATTTGGGAAAATAGATAAAATTTAACAATCATAAAAATCTCCCAAATTCATTAAGATGCCTCATAGTTGGTTCAAGTGGATGTGGAAAAACCTGCTTACTTTTAAAGATGCTCCTCACTCCAAACTTTTTAGATTATTATAATTTAATAATTTTCACAAAGTCGAGTTTTCAACCAGAATATTCAACTACTCTCACAAGGTTTTAATGCTGGACTTCAAAAAGAAGATATAATCGGTTTATTTAAACTTCAAAAAAACCTTAATGATTATAACATTGAAGATATAATACAACTATTTTGTGATACACAGAGATGTAAAAAGAAATCAAAACCGATAACTTGTATTCTTAGTGATAATACGGTGATATACCATCTCCCCAAGATTTGGATAAATCCAAAAAGAACCTCGTTATCTTTGATGATTGTGTTAATGAGAGAACCAAACGGTAATGGACAGCTACTACACAAGAGGGAGACATTCTTCTTGTAATTGTATTTATCTTAGTCAATCGTACTTTCAACTTCCTCGTCGTTCCATCAGAAACATGCTAATACTTTTATTTATTCAAGTTAAATTCAATAGATATTAACAATTTTGGAGAGACAATTGTTCTACATTATGTAGTAAAAAGGAATTTGGGGATTACATGAAACACACGACTGAAAAATATAAATATATTGTTGTGAAACAAGATGAGATATTAAATGATATTTTTCAATAAATAAATGGATCGAAAGAAAGAGCAGAAGATTTAGGGAACATCAAGAGTTGGTTTCAAAAGTTGTAAACAACAGGAAGACATAAAGAAGAAACGCAGGCAAAAACTAACGGGTGAAGAAGCATTTGAAAGAAAACAAGAGAAATTTTTTAAACCACTTTTAAAAACTTCCAAGAAAAAATTATAGATGTTTCCACATTCCCACAATAAAATATACTCCTAGAAAGCTCCAAATGTTAAAAGATTTCAGTCAAATGACGGAGGAAGAATTAGAGCATATAGGAGAATTAGAATATGATGATGAAGGATTATTTCAACAACTGGAAGAGATGAATCGACCCCCTGATTATTATTGTGAATGCTCTTCAAAACAATGAATATTCAGCGGATTCAAAAACCAAAGCAGGGCTCATTCCAACAGAACAAATCAGCAATATTTCATCTTGTTCAAGAAAAGGTATTGATATTTAATGATGAATTAAGGTTCTTGAATTCTGCTCGACCCCCTGTCAAACTAACTCCGAGATTAATGTTTCTTCTCACAAAAGATGGAAGACAAGGTTCAACTGTGAGGGATGAATCAAAGTATATTGATAAACCATTGGATATGAGAAATAATGATGATAAAGTATATATTGATCTGCTGAACTCTGTTGATTATAGGGTTATTCTTTCTGGTAAAAGTAGGAAGAATGAGAAGGAGAAACACATTATTCAGGCTTTAAGTATCCTTGGTTCAGGTGTTAGTTTTCTTCCAAATGACCCATCACAATTAGTTAATAGACTGTTATTGTTGTTAGGCAGTAAGAAGGCTGGAAATAACAATTGTTTTAATGAAGCATCAGCCATTTTAGACCAGTTGATGAACATGAAAATAATTAATAAACATCAATATAAAGACATTTTATCTCATATTAAATAAGATGAGAAGCACAATCCTTAGTTTCAATTTCACAACAAGCGACCACACATCTTCATTCCCATACCCACTACAACTTGACACAACAACAGAATATGAGGCATCTTTATTGTCCATGGAAACTTATAATACCTTATTTAATATAACTGATAAAAATGACAAGTTTAGTTATAATCCGGGAAGTGGATACAAAACGATAACAGTCTCACCCGGAGCATATGAGATTTCTCAAATATTCTTCCGAAATTGCTCGTCTTATGAAAGAACGGGTGATGAACCAAAAAATATTGTCATAGACATTCAAAAACATACTTCAAAATCAACGATTAAACTTAAAAATAACTACAAGGTTGATTTCACAATTGATAATTCATTTAGAGAGTTATTGGGTTTCTCCTCAAAAAAGATTGAAACTAATGGGACGTTTTACAGTGATAATGTCATTCAAATATCCTCAGGAATAAATTCGGTATTAATTCACTGTGATTGATTGATGGTGCTTATAATGATGGAATAAAAACAAATACAATATTTTCATTCAGCGCATACTCAACCCCAATTGGTTATAAATTCAATATGGAACCCAAAAATTTGGTTTATCTCCCTGTGTCAGGAAAAACCATACACAGAGTAAATTTTAGGATAACCTACCAAGATAATCGTATGATTTCTTTTAATGGAGAAGTTATATCCATCAGAATTCACCTACGTGAAGTTTTCCAATAAATAAATACGATGGTTATTGTGAGGAAACACGAGTTGGGAAAATATAAAATAATTACAGGGGATGGGATGTTCCTTTCCCCATACTACAAGGGCGAAGGTATGTATCTTGTAGAGGATACTATAAACCTATGAGGCAAAGGGTGTCGGACATCAATTTCGAGGAGATGGATAATTGATACTCTAATGGGTATCGGTTCAACTATTCTTAAACATAAAGACCTAATTGGTTCAACTGCTTCTGCTGTGGGAAATGTAGCAGGTGCATAAAGAGTATAAAAGATGCCCAAAAGGAATCTCATAAATTACAAGCAATAAAAAGAAATTAAGAAAGGCAAAACTCAGTTGTCTCCCCAAGAACGACAGAAAATAATTCGAATACTTGGATCAGGGTTTCAAAAGTTTTAACATCTTTTTTCCTAAATAAATACAAGTATGGAAGCAATGATAGTATCTATGATTTGGATGATACTATTATTATCTCAAACTCCACTAAAAAGAAGATTACTTCAAGGTAAATGAATAACTGGAACAGACTGGAATACAAATGGTACAAAAAGTTTTGAAATAAATAATCAACAAACCTATTTGAATCTATCCGAAAGTTTCTTGTTGTGTAAATTACATTCACTAAGGCTGGGAATAACACAAACGCCACACTCGTAAATGATTTCTTCTGGAAAATGTTTGATAGTGTTCGTTTGTACATTGGAACACAAGAAGTTGAAGCGGTTGATTATGTCTCTGCTGTATCTGAAATGATGAAATTTACACTATATTCATTCGGTGATAGAATGGGAAAGGGGGCTGTCGAAGGTTTTATTCCTGATATGTCAACGGAACAAACACAGACCCTGGATATAATCAAAGGAAAGGAATGTATAATGATGATACAAAAGCAGGTAATAGTTTTACTGTGGCAGTTCCTCTTAAAGGTATATTTGGATTTTGTGATCATGATAAAGTTCTGTATGGTCTTAATTAGATTTCAACTACAAAGGAATGATAATGAAAATAGATTACTTTTTGGTGTTGGTAGTGCTTTTTGGTAGCAGAATAAATTGTAATTGATGAAATGAGTTGGTATATTAGTGAATATACTCCTAATCTTAAAACAGAAGAGATGTTGAATAGAAGACTTAACTCAAAGAAACCACTCGGTGTATCATACCTCAAACGAAGATCCAACACGTTAAACTCAACCAAACCACTTACACGTGGAATTTGGGTGTTCTGGAAGGAAAGCCACGAATTCTGTGGATCATTTTTAAAAAGCCAGATGGTGATACTGCGACTGATAAGAATAATGCATTGAGTGATAATGCTAAGGTGAAACAACTTCGTGTTTCTCTAGATGGCACATTTTACCCACGAGATAGATTGGAAATTAATTGGGAAAAAAATGATTTTGCTGAAGCATACAAGTCTTACCAAAAGGTGTGTGAAAGTAATGGAAATAAAGAACCTATTTTGGATATGACAGCATTTAAAAGTTTGTATACAAACTATGCTTTTGACCTGAGTGCTCAAAGGAAACTATAAAGTCTAATCGAGTGGATACTTCCCTATACATTGAAAGAGGAGAGATGAAGAAGTTGATGCAATTGTTTGCTTTTGGAAGAAACAGAATTACAGATTAATACAGATAATGGTGTTATGATTAGTCTCACTTAATTTTTTGTTAAATAAATGAGTGGCAAAGTACCAACTGGGGTATATGTTAATCAAATCAATCTTCATAAACTATCATCTTGTGTTCAAAATCAAAAGCCTTGTACGATTAACGTTAATACAATTCAGAGAAAAGGAGCAGTAAGAATTGATGTTTGCTCACAAGAGAACAGGTTAAAATCTTGAACGATACTGGCTCACTTAAAATTAAAATGACAAACCAATGTTGAAAAATATTCAATAAGAGAGACGAGTGGAGGATTTCTTCCCATTTCTAATTCCTTTATTTGCTGGTTAAGTGCGGTTGGAGCATTGACGGGTGGTATTTCAACAGCGGTGAAAACTGCCAACGAAAGGAAGGCTCAACTCCGGGCTCAAAAAGAATTGGAAAGACATAACAAAGAGTTGAGAAACAAATTAGTGGAAGGTGTGTAATTGTAGATTTTGCTGAAAAACTTGAAGGTCTGCCTGATAAAGCGAGATTGTTAGTTGGAGATATGCTTTCTTCTATCGCACAAGCAGGTGTAAAATTAACTAAAAGGGGTAATGGATTATATCTTTCTAATAAATAAATGAGCATTGATGAGTGGTTTAAAGAATTTGGAAAAAATACAACATCAAATTTACAACTTGTCAAATATTGTAGGAAATTAAAATTCATAATGTGGTTATTTGTATGAGAGATGAATTAACAAATGTGCCGAAACATACAAAGAATATATATTATGAACTTAGAAGATAATAATGGGAACGGTTCTCATTGGGTTGTATTTTTAATAATCAAGACAAATATTATTTTGATAGTTTTGGTCTTCCACCACCTGTTGAAGTCATAAAATTCTTACAGAATGGTGTTTATCAAACATTTCAAGTCCAAGAATTAAATTCTAAGTGTTGTGGTCAATTATGTCTTATTGTGTTATTTCAACTCAACAAAAATAAAATTTTTATGACATTATTTTTAATCTAATATAAATGACTTATGTTGGGAAAGATGGTTCTATCTTTGGTGTATCCAAGAACTGGATATTGATTTATCAAATTATTACACAAAGGCACAGGCTGAACGACATAAATATAATATAACCAAAATATTAATATGAAAAATGCTTATAAATTAAAAAATTATCCAAGCCCGACTGACGCGAATGACTTGGTGAGATTAAGCGATTTATCACAATATATATCCTTAAATAAAACGGCTGTTATTCCAAGATACAGAAGTGTTGATTTTATCTCCAGGTCATACAGAATTCACAGTTCGAATTAAAATAATTTTTATAAAGAAGGGCGTATGATTTGTATGAGAATAGAACAATGGGGGTATGATATGAATGATTTAGGGTATAATTGGTCATTTAAAATTAACCTCGAAGACCTGGAGCAATTAAATCAGTCTCGTAAGGAAGAATATTATCCACTTGGTATAGAGAATGAGTTTTGTGGAGCCACGATTAGTAAACAACAAATAAAAGAATTTAATAAGGGTAAATATAATAATGGTTTTGCCCTCGTTTATATCATGAAACAGAAAAAACAGGATTATATATAATAAGTAGGGAAATACAAAATGATTTAACTATGGAAGATGGGGAGGTGTTCGTGTCATAATATTATTCTAACATATATTTCTAATACATAAATGACAGCAAGAAGGCTTCAAGAAAATTATCATTTCTGTGTCCAAGCATACCTTCAAGAAAAGGGTATTCGGTATTTTAATAAATATGTTCTACAACATAAGAATGATGTATTTTCAATAAAAGATTGGCTTTATGCTGATGTTGATAAACCGACAACTTTAGATTTATATTAGAAAGTTAAATAATGAAAAAATTATAAAGTTAAGAAAACGAAAGGCTCTTTTAGAAATTCAGAAGAAAATTTTATTGGTTTCCTGTTGTAAAAAAAATTATTTTGGATACAGGAATAACAAGAAATCCTGATGAATATATGTATGATATTCTATGGGTGTAAGCGATTCAAGTATAGTAAGGGACGAGGAAGGAGTTGAAGAGAGAGAAGAGGAGGAGGAGAGAGAGAAGAAGAGAAAGCGGAAAGGGAGGAAGAGAGAAGAAAGAGAGGAGGAGAGGGAGAAGAAAGAGAAGGAGGAGAGGGAGAAGAGAGAGAAGAAGAGAAGGAGGAGAGGGAGAAGAGAGAGAAGAGAGAGAAAGAGGAGAGAGAGGAAAGAGCGAGACAAAATAAATATCAAAATATGGAAACCAGTGAGATTCAAAAAGATTGGTGGTATTACAGAAAATAACTCAACCCACCGAGGAGGAAAACAAAGAATTGACAAGTCTATTTGCAATATTTTCTTCAAGACTATTGACATCGTTTTCAGGGAGAGGATATTGATGTTAATTCAAGTTTTTCATTTTTTTTTTTTCTTAAATAAATGCAGGAGAGAGTGAAGGCATTTCTAAGGATTCTTTATGTTTTAAAAATTAAGATTCAAATGTGCATGTTGGAAACTAAAAAGGTTTTTGCACTCTGTAGGAATTTTTCTCATAAATAAATGAGTTATTGTCTCAAATGTAAAAAGAAAACTAATACTAAAAATATTTCATATATTAAAAGTAAAAATAACAGGGTTATACAAAAAGGTATATGTTCGGTGTGTGGTTCAAAAAAAATCAATTTATCTCCAAACACAAACTCGGAGGAGATATACAAAAGTTTTTATCAGGAAGTAAATTTACAACGACTGGAATACCGGGGGAATTACATCTACCAGGGTATTTCTTCTGTGGTCCAGGCACAAACTTAGATAAAAGATTAGATGAGGCAGACAATCCTAAACCATGGAGTAAACCTATCAATAGGGTTGATGAAGTGTGCATGAGGCACGATATTGATTATGGGAATACCACAACTTTAGAAAAAAGCATGAAGCCGATAGAGAAATGTTGTATAATTTGTCTCTGATACAAAATCCAACCTTGAGAGAAAAAGTTATAGTTCATCGTGAAGAAGATGATCAGTGCTAAATTGAAACTTGGACTTGGAAATTCAAAAAACGTATAGGCTCTAATGATGTCATTAAGACTGAAGAGCAATTAGCTGATGAATTACATAAACCAATTATCACAAAGTTTCAGAGAAGGAAAGTTTATTCCAAGGAAGTTGATTATATCTGGTCTGCTGATTTGATTGAACTCAATAATGATAAGGGGTACAAGTATGCTTTAACCGTTATTGATTTGAGGAGTAGATACGCATGGGTTGCCCCTTTAAAAAACAAAACAGGTAATACTCTTATGTTAGCCTTTCAACAGATATTTAATAAAAGTAAGAGAAAACCTAAAAAATTGTGGACTGATGAGGGTAGAGAGTTTTATAACAAGACATTTATGAATTTTCTAAAGAATAACAGTATTACATTATACAGTACCTTTAATGAAGGGAAGGCCGTTGTTGTCGAACGTTTTAATCGTACCTTAAAAGAGAGACTATATAAAAAATTCACACAACTCGGTTCACAACAATGGTTATCTTTTATTCAGGATATTGTGGATAAGTATAATAACACGATTCATACGTCAACAAATATGAAACCATCAGAAACATTTACAAAATTAAAATATGAAAAAGAGATTAATGTCAGAAAACCTAAGTTCAAAGTTGGTGATATCGTAAGAATATACAGGTGGAATCTCATTTTGAAAAAGGTTTTCGTAAACGATGGACTAACGAACTTTTTAAAATTGTTGATGTAATAGATACGGTTCCTTGGACTTATAAGATATATGATTTGGAAGGGAAGAGATTTTAGGTTCATTTTATTCACAGGAATTACAAAAGACAAAACTAAGCAGATAATACCCATGGAGCAATGGGTTGCCCCTTCACTCCCTCCTACTATACACCTTTGTGGACACTAGAGGGCCAAGTCCGAGGTGTATAACAGTATATAATGTGTGTCAAGGGGGGACGTTCTTAGATCTGTGAACCCCAAACACAGAATCCTCAACTGATCGTCAAGGCTTAACATTTGTTTGTTGATGTGTGTGTGTGTGTGCGTGTGTGTGCGTATGTATGTATGTGTGCGTTGTGTGTGGTGTATGCGTGTGCGTGTGTGTGTGTGCATGCGTGTGTGTGTGTGTGTGTGTGCTGTGTGCGCGTGTGTGTGCGTATGTATATATGTGTGTGTCGTGTGGTGGTGTGCGTGTGTGCGTGTGTGTGTGTGCGTGTGTGCGTGTGGTGTGTGTTATGCGTGTGTGTGCGCGTGTGGTGTGCGTGTGTGTGTGTGTGTGTGTGTGTGCAATGGGAGCAATGGTTGGCGCTTCACTCCCTCCTGCTATACACCATTGTGGACACTCGAGGGCCAAGTCCGAGATGTATAACAGTATATAATGTGTGTGCAATGGGAGCAATGGGTTGGCGCTTCACTCCTTCCTGCTATACACCATTGTGGACACTCGAGGGCCAAGTCCGAGGTGTATAACAGAATATAATGTGTCAAGGGGGACGTTCTTAGATCTGTGAACCCCAAACACAGAATCCTCAACTGAATCGTCAAGGCTTAACATTTGTTTGTTGATGTGTGTGCGTGTGTGTGCGTATGTATGTATGTTGTGCGTGTGTGTGGTGCGTGTGTGTGTTTTGTATGCGTGTGTGTATGCGTGTGTGTGCGTGTGTGTGTGTGCATGCGTGTGTGTGTGTGTGCGTGTGTGTGTGCGGTGCGTGTGCGTGCGTGTGCGTGCGTGCATGCATTTGTGTGTGTGTGTGTGTGTATGCGTGTGTGTGTGTGTATGCGTGTGTGTGTGCGTGTGTGTGTGTATGGGTGTGTGCGTGTGTGTGTATGTGGTGTGGCGTGTGCGTGTGTGTGTGTGTGTGTCCCAACCCTCACATTCAAAATCTCAACCCCAACTCAATCCTCGCCCAACACAATGTCTTTTTCAAAATGAGATTTCCACCTATATATATTTTTACGTTTTTTTTTCTCTTTTCCAATTCTGTCTTTTAAGGCTTTCAGGTTGATGACGTAGAAAGGGGGAGTAAGCCTGCACTTTCTTCCCAGAACTTTCTGATCTTGCTCCCATCAAGCACCATCCAACAAAGAACTACATCGATAGGTTTAGATCCCAATGAGTGATAGCATTTCAAGTCTCCAAAATAAACCCAACTTTCCAAGTCTCCAAGGTATAACTCTTTGGTTGGGTCATCAAGGACGGACTCGTTCTGTGGGTCTTGGTCGCTCATGAGGTCTTCAACCAAGCCAACAATTTCGCCCCAAGTTGTGGCAAAATCGGTATTTTCATATTGCATTTCAGATACAATTTCCTGTGAGAGAAAATAATAATGTATTAATTAAGTGATTTAATTATTAAATGAGTCTATGCTTAAATCAAACTGAAAATAGGAAAATAAAATCTTACCTCAACAGATAAGAGTTTTGAATCCAATTGATCAAGTTTTAGGTTTAGTTCCATACAAATATTCGAACTGCAAGGAACCCCAAAGTCATCCCACTCAAGGTCTCGCTCGTTCTGTGGGTCTTGGTCGCTCACAAGGTCTTCAACCAAGTCATCAATTTCGCCCAAAGTTGTGGCAAAATCGGTATTTTCAGATACAATTTCCTGTGAGAGAAAATAATAATGTATTAATTAAGTATTTAATTATTAAATGAGTCAATGTTTAAAAGGAACTGAAAATAGGGAAATTAGATCTTACCTCAACAGATAATAGGTTTGAATCCAATTCTTCAACTTGTAAGTTTAGTTCCATACAAGTCATAGAGTTCCAGGCAAGCTCAGCACAGTAGTCCATTCTCAGTAAAAGTAAAAATATGTTTAAAATGGAGCCTGGGCCTGAGGCTTTTATAGAGAAAGACTGGTGGGCGTGGTTTCCTGTGGAAATCCCTGGGCAAGCCCAGGCATGCCTTCGTTCGGAAAATTTTCAAAACCATAACATTGTAGAATTTTCTAGTGATTTCTTTGTGAGTCAGAGATGAACTGGAAATGATGTAAGAGTAGGTGGGGCTAAGAAAAGTGGGCGGGGCTTAGGGAAAGTGGGCGTGGCTTATGAAAATACCTCACGAAAAGTGGGCGGGGCTTATGAAAGTGGGCGAGGCTTAGCAAAAGTGGGCGTGGCTTATGGAAACACCTCAAGAAAGTGGGTGGGGCTTATGAAAAGTGGGCGGCTTATGAAAAATGGGCGGGGCTTATGAAAAGTGGGCGGGGCTTATGCAAAAAATAATCTGAGCTCAGGAGGTGGTCAGATGAGATCATTAAGAGAAGTATATCATTTCGTAATGGCACAAAAGGGGTATCTTGAAAAATATAAAGATTCAAATGTTTTGTTTTTAAATATTTTAGATGGGGATTATTGTGCAAAGAAAATTAAACTATTGAAGGAATATGAGAATGAACAAATGTTTATAGGTTCAATGAGTGAGCTAAACAATATACATTGGTTATTTGAAAATGAGTGTCCCTAGGCTTACAGTGTTCAGATATCTCTTCAGAATCACCTTGAACAAACCACATTACTACGTTGCTACTATGAACCAATCTTTATCTTGTCGCATTGGTTATTTGAATAGAATGCCCCTAGGTTAAAGGGGAGACAAACAAATATACCTTGGGATAAAAAGGGGGTGTAATTTTAGGGGAAAAAAAATGTGAATCGCTGAAAAATCCCCCATTCATTTACATGGGGAAAAGTGAGCCAGAATCAGTATATCCACCCTACTGATGTGGAACCAAGTGGTAATCTGGCATCCTTATCGATAACATTGGTGAAATGATGTTTCTTGTGAAGTTGTGTGCTGGTAGATGCATGCGTAAACATGTTGACCAAGTCAGGTTACGTCATGGGGAGCCAAACATTGAACCGGCTC
>CM068961.1:17740339-17759854 GCA_035128595.1 Eptatretus atami | reverse complement strand
GATTTTATGAAGATTAAAGTGAAGAATATCAAGTGGAAGGAATGCCAAATAATTCTAGATGATCATATAGACAATTATTACATGCGAACATCTGTCAGTGGAAACCACATTCACCTGTGAAAAAAAAAGATTAGAAGGAAGAAGAAGAAGAGGAGAAAGAAGCATGGAGGAAGAGAAGAACAGCAATGAGTTCACATTTGGAGAATAAACCTGGCTGGAAGGTCTGTGCATACAAAGAACAAAAACTGGTTGGGCGATGGGCTGGGAATGAGTTGCGTGGCCCGGGCAGCTTTCCATAGACAACTGCAATGAATCGGGTGCCACATAGTCTGGCTTCTCCAGATCTAATTTGCACGGAACTCCTTCCCCACCTGGTACAAGTGCCTCTTGACCATCACCAAACCAGTTCAAAACACACCTACCACCATGCAGGGGAGAGACAAACAACGCGGCATACGTCGAAGGTCACCAGTATATACATACTCGTACATTTTAAGGAGTTCACAATGTATTGAGTCTTTTCATGTTTACTGTAAATAAAACTTTTTAGATTCTAAAATTTTGCAAGCTCTTCAGTGAAATACCACCCATTGTTATATACACTAAATCTGTTTCACTAGTTAAATGCTTATTTTTGATAGAAGACTGTTACAACCTCAAAAAGCATTGCGGTATTATATTACCTAACATAACACATTTGTATGAGTAATTAAAAAAGAACTTTGAAGATACTTTAAACTTATATTTAAAGTTCCATATACATATATTACTTGTTTCTCACATATGAAAATCAACAAACGGTTGTTGATATTGGTTAAAACAGGTACTTGCAAATGCCCTTATCCACTTTTGGTCAGTGACTCTGTCAGCTAACTTGTCAAGTTTTGAATTAACAACTTATGTTACCATTATATGAACTACCTCTGAAGTAAGATAAAGCAGAAAAAACTCTCGAATGAAGCCAAGGCTTCGGTAACTGGAAAACAAATGACCATATAAACCTGTTGAAAAGCCGCAGGAGATTGTTGCTGACGGTCCCTTCAGGCCCTCTGTATGATGATCATGGTGAAGACGACATGGAGGTGCCGGATAACCTGGCTCTGTGAACCAACCTGTAAAAGCTCCCTCAATGTGAATCAAAGCATTAGACCTTCCTTTTGTGCACAGCCTCTTTGCATTGGCGTCAATCAGAGCTGCATATTCGTCCCCTCAATACAATCAGGAATCTGCCAATCAGAGAAGGATGAATGTTCTTTGAAAAAATAACTTTCCGAATATTTAAGGCAAAAACGGATTGCTTGTAATTAAGTCAAACAGTTCCTGATCGACCTGAGCATCTCCGACCCAAATGTGCTGCATTGCACCTCAAAAGGTGTGTTGTTGATGTTTTCAGGAAGATAAATATATGGATAGATGAAGCAATGCAAACATTGTGGCAGAGGAGTATTATATTATGACTCCTCCAGCAGAATTTCTATATTCTATGAAATATGTGTGTATCAAAATGAATCTGGAACCCAATGTTTGGCTTTTGTAAGTCTTTAGCTCAAGGTACAAACATTATTTCCACCAAAACAAAATAACTCAATATAAAAGTGAGTGTGGGTCACACAGAAAAATGCCAACAAAAGCATCATGGCAAATAGAAGTACAATTGCCTACAACAGTCAATTTCAACCGACGAACGCTCTCCATTTGGCAAGAAGTGTGTTCATTCACGCTCGATGGAAACCAGAGTCAGCAACGTTCGATACTCATCCTATATGAACACAATCTTGTCCGTTCTTGCAACCAGAACCGTCGTAGTACTGTTACGTAATCTTCGTCAAATCTTCGCCTGTATAAACGCGGTGCACCTGCACAAGTAAGTTAGTCAACGCACCGACGAGTCGGTGCACAGCCAGATTGTGACAGGAATATGTTTACCTTCAAAAAATTTTTCTTTAATCTCAATCGATCAATGATCATATAATTTCATACTACAAAATACTCTTTCTTTTATCAAGCATACTTTTTTGTGCTGTGTTATAGGAAAATGAAGTCATGCAAACAACTATTTCCTTGTGTACTTGAGGGGGTTCGTGAAAGATGAAAAATAGGATGATGCTCACCCTAAATAAAGGGGAACAGGATGGATGTTGAAGAAGAGATTGCACACTATCAGGGAGAGGAGGTCGGCATATGGTATTTTGACACTGCCTTGAAAGTAACAATATAGTCTGTATGCAGATTGAGGAGATATAAAAAAAGTTAACTTTCAAGTTACAATTAAATTACAATATGATTTATACACAAAGACAAAACACATTGGGGTTCATCTCCGATGCCATAACAATCATATACTATTAGTCAAACTACCACACACATTTTTGAGAGATAATGTGGGAATGTTTAACTGCACGAGCTAATGCAACATGAAACACATGAGAGATCATTATCAAAACTTTAATTTGAACTGCCAAGACAGCTAACAGAGAAAAATAAAAAAAAATAAAATTCATCTCACTCCCTCTGCGCAGCAGTATCTGACAAATCAGAGCGAAAACCTGCTAAAATCCCAGGTACATTTTCGATTCATGTTAAGATTCGTGTTCAAATATAACTTAATTTAATCAATTGTTCCTCAATAAAAAACGAATATTTGTATCGTGAGTTGTATTTGACAAACTGAGCATGCTATATTTTGATTTCATGCTGCCACTATAATTCTGGAGCAACCTAACGCAGGTGGCACATTATCCAGGAATGAAGTAGTGATAGAAAGTTTGAGATATTGTCAGGTAAACAACCCATCAGTGCTCAATAAGAGTCCCAATACCTGACCTGTCTAAACTGTAAAACTTCAATATTGTGACTGATAGTGGTGTGATACCAAAAGCTGATAAACATACTGCACCAAACAACATATGTGCATTTATGTTGTTTGCAAGTTTGCTGAGACAGTCTTTTTGGTCAGTTGTACTTTCCTGGCAGCACATCTTTGTTGACCCGTTATTTAAGGAACAAGAGTTTGGCAAAATTTGTTTCTATACGAATCTGCTGGTACGGCAACTTCAGTTGATAACATAGTTTACAATCACGAAGCGACAATAAGGCGAGCCTGCACTGATTTGAGACACGAAGACATTCAATCCCAGGCAACGAAACGAGACATGCGTAGTCTTGCCGGCGTCACTTACACCGATGAGCAGTAAGTGGCCTGAAGGGTTGTCGGAAGATCCTTTCCAAAAAAGAATGACCAATTGAGGAGAAGAATGAAAGATGCGGTACCATAATTTATGCAAGCAAGTACACAATAAACAAATGACTTTCACCATCTCGCCTTTCGATGAACTCAGTATTCATGGGCGCCTATGTGGCAATTATACACACAGCAAGCCTGCGACACAATGTACGTGGAGTGGTCAAGGTAGCTGCCTAAAAGCCCCATCGTTAAATATCACGATCATGTAATATTAAACGTCTAATAATTACAGTGCAAGATGGTATATCGGGTAATCCCTTTCAAAATTGTGTACTCACAATACAGCACCTCCTGACTATCACTGCACTCAGCAGAAGCGAAGTCAATGAGATTAAATGCATTTGGTGAAATGTATTAACCAGACAGTAAGTAAAGATTATGCTCAAATGTGAAATGTTTCTTGCCACGATTACTTAATCTTTCTGGCTAAACATGAATGGTGGGTCAACTTTGGCAGTTAGTCATCATTATATAGGGGCTTGGCGAGTTTTGGTGGGCTGACTGTACTAACTTTGGCCTTCAAAAGCCAAGTACTATCAGCAACATGGGGATGAAATTTTCGTTCATTAATCATTTTACGAATATTCTGAAATCACTGATAGAAGGTTTGTTTGTTGATGCACAGTGAAATAGCCGATCATCCAAAGACGTGATCCAAGATCATTGAAGAGCACAGAGGCACATCCACTCCTCTATAAAACACCTTCAGGCGTGCCTCACATAGTCCCGCAGTTCACTCTTGCCTCAACAGGCACATAGTCCTACGTAACAAAAGCTCAGTCATATGGTTGGGCAAGCAAACCCCTGTGCTAACTATGCCGACATTGCTTACTGTCATGCAATCCGCAATCAGTCCAATAAATTGCATGAAAAATGAATAAAGCAAACCTTGGAAGCCAGTTGCTGAAGAGAATAGGTCTGGCCAAGGCCTCTTCTGGTCGATGTTGGGAAGTGTTTACGAGGCAACATTGTTGATGTGTTCCTCTGTCCAGTTCCGTTCTCCTCGTCTACCAACCTAATACAGTCAGAGCAAACCAACAGCAGCTGCGCGCTCTCACTTTGTTTATAGAAGTAGTTTATTGTTTCTGCTTTCGGACAACTAACAATGAACACAATTAGGCACACATTGAGAGCCAAGCTGATTATACTGTGGGTTGTAAAATGGCAGCATCCAAAAACAAGGACCTCTTTAATTATGTGCAAGAAAGAAATAACAAAATGAGCGAAAAAGCTGATCCAGAAGATTTGATTAATGTTTTGCTGGGAGCTAGTGAGAGAATAAAAATGCGGGAAAATACATCCCAAATAAAACCCATGAGCTAATACGCGACTTTCTAAATGAGGTAATCCGCCCCCAGATTGGTCAGCCTAAAATGCGCAGAAACCGCTTATAACAAAGTCCATCGGGGAAGCCAAAAGTATGTCATGCATGCCAGAATAAGGATTGTAACATTTGAATGGCTCATAAAGCTTCTAAAGAAGACAAAAATACTGCAGACATACCATGAAAAGGGGTGTGCCTTGCACAAGAAAAGATTTGGAGAACTTTCTGATCACTCATCCCTAAAAAGTTGATATCTTGCAGCCCGTATTTGCAAAAACTGCTGAGTATATGGGCCTGTTGCAAGGCCTGTGGACGGGTGTTTTTTGTTTGGTTCCAGGGCCATAAGAGAAGTTATACTCGATTTTTTTGCATCGATTGGTAAAAGGAGAAGCGTCCGTCCGTTGGCGTGTATATGTATTATATCCACTGCCGCTGCTTGTTTGTGTTAACAGGAAATGGTACGAACCCACACCTCTCATCCGCGGATATTTCTCGTATTTCCTATTTCTCATGAGTCCAATTTTCATTCAAGAACAGAACAATTATGGTTATATTTTGAAATTGCACGTCTTTCATCTAAATGCGAAAATTTATGAACCCGATGAACCCTGAGCTCATGGACTTTCGGCTCCTGGTTCCCGGAGAAAAATGCGGCCACTTCGCGTATAGGAGGTTTGAACAAAGGCTGGTAAACCAGTTACTTGATATATGGAGGTTTCGAATAGCGGCCGTTAAACAGGCGCTTGGGTATACGAGGTGGAATTGCAGCTGGTAAAAATGGCCTGCTCGGGTTAAAAGGGTTAAAAGCTATTTTAATCATAAGATGGCACTTGGAATAGCAGGTTAAATGTGCCCAAGAGCAGAGCCGAGTCCGTGTAAACACAACACACAGCGCATTGCGCAAAAAACTCATGTAGCATTCAGAGTCATTTCGAAAGTCGCGTATGACTGGTTCGTGGTTTTAAGGAGCAGAAAAGCCGACTTCAAAGAGATAAATATCTCAATGAATTGGATAGATAAAAAATGAAAACAAAACAACGTAGCGTACATTCAAAGTACACCACCAACCATGCAAATAAATAAATGACAATCCTCAGCACGCAACATCACCAGGGCTCCTTTGGCATCCTGCAATGCCACCTTGCCAGTCATGCAGTCGGAATTGGGAGGGAGCAATGTACAATAATTGATTGATTAATTAATTCCAACCATCCATTGGGACCATACTCTGTGCAAGAGCGTTGGTGCTGCCTAAGCAGTCTCTTGGGCTATGGGCACAATCCTGGATGGGTCACCCAACGCCGACACACGGACACCAGCAAGCTGGTACTCATTTTTGCTGACCTCGGAAAGGATCACAGGCTGAGTCAACCCACCTGGTATTAATTCAACAGCCAAGCAGGATTTGAACTAGACCGTAGGATCCAAGCCTACCACCTAGCCATTAGCCAAAACCAGCATAATTAATTTCAGAATAAAAATAATTATAATATTGTAAATAATTAATTTCTTCATCAATTGGCTAATAGCATATCCAAAAACCACCACCGTTTCATCAGAATCTGTAACTTTTTGAAAATAAAGTAATTAATGAAAAAAATAATTAATTGCTTTAATCAATAATCAAAAAATACCTTTACAGCCAAATCACTTGTTCACCGTCATGTCCAAATATCAGCTTCCTAGCTCAAAAGGTGCCTGAGATAGTGCCAGGATGAGAAAATAAAATAAATAAGTAATCATCAATTAATTGATTAATCAATAAAATAAAAAATACTTTTTTTCGCCAAAGCACATCTTCACTTTTGTTCCCAATTTCAGCATCCTAGCTCAAGGATGGCTGAGATATCAACACAGACAAACAAACAAGAAAATAAACAAACAGAGTGAAAACTCAGTACTCCTTCCTTCGCCGCCTGGCACGGCGTCAGCGCATCGTCTGGATATGGAATGGAAATGAGCGGTGTTACAAAGCATTGATCGGTGATAACCACATGTTTGTCCAGTACTGTCCTGAAACAATCTCAATGCCTCATGAGCCACCATCCGGACGGGCCCTCCACAGGTAACTTTCCAAAGGTTTCAAAGCCTCAGATTCTCGTACCAGCGTGTCATCTCACGGGGAAGTAGATGTAGTGGTTGCATGTCCTGTGAAATGCCCTGTTTGTGATGGGAGAAAAGAAAAAGAAGATGTGAGAATTCAACCCAAATGAAAGCAGGAAACAATATGGATAGAAAAAGACAAGAGTGGAAGAAGTGAATCGAACAAAGAAATGGTGTGTTTTTAAAGAATATTTTTGACAAGTTCCTGAAAGCATTTTTGTGCTCCTAACCTGTGACATTGAGTAAAATTCCACCATCGCAGCTGTGAGTGGTTCTGCATAAGTACGCAAAGTGGAACAAGCCGCAGTAGGGCACGGTTGAAGGTGCCTATATCTGAGTGAGGGAGGCTGGGCCTGGATAGTCACATAGACAACGGGACATGTCGCATGAACCTGGATGAAAAAGAAGATCGAATAAATAGGGCCCGAAGAAGAAGTGTTGACTCAAGGATTGCAAACATTTTCATCTGATAGGTGTTGGTAGTTGCAAGTGAGTCGAGCGTCAACTTGTTTTGACAGGGGTTTTTCGTCCAGGGTCTGTCTGGAGGATTGCAGGCACCCACAAACTGAATCCTTTCCAGTTTTACCCAAGCCTGGCACTGTGCGGTAGAAGCCACCATGCTCAACCATCTAGTTTCAATCATGGAAGAGGTCAAAAGGAGATTTTGAGGTGCAAGAAGGGAAAACAGAGATGGAAGTTAAACACATACTGCTACTCACATGTCACAATGATTTTCTGGTGTATAACCGTGGCCGTGTAATAACCTGCAACCCTTTTTTCACCCTCAAAGAAATATACCGATCATATTTATTTTCTGATCTAGACTGTAAACACGTTTTGTACATTAACTTTGTATGGAACAAAGTGATGGAGGTATCAACGTGCTTACCTCCATGGTCCGCGTTATTTTGTCTGACAGTATATCATCATTGTCAAAAAGGTGAAGACAGAGGAGAGGATACCAAGAAGTTTTTATTTTTCTTTTCCTTATTATTATAGAGGTTTTTTTTTTTTTGGTTTCCACAAAAAGGCAAAAAAAGGGATTCATACCGGTATCATATATATTATTGTGGATTTTGTGGCCCCTGAAAAGAGCTGTTTGGGTTGATGAAGCATTTCAGCTAAACCGAGGAAATCCTCATCAATGCTTTTCTCGTCGAAGACGGCAAACGTAACTCCTTCTCCGAATCAGGGTAGAGCAAGTCCTGCGCTTCCCATGTCACTGTCACCGTCACTTGCAGCCTCCTCCTCTCAAATGATATAGTCCTCTATGCTGTCCATGTTGTTGGAGATGCAAGCATTCAGAAATGCTCACTTGATGATGCCTGACGTATCTCCTCAAAAACCTTGATGATCCAGCCGCAGATCATCGGAAGGTAAACCTTTCTCATCTCCTGCTCTTGGTGTAGGGCTTCTTCCCTCTCATCTCCAGTCAGACCAGCAAGCGACGTAGCCCGTCCTTGATCGCTTGTTGATGGACATATCGAGGGGGCCTGCAGGAGTGATATGTCATCTCGGCCTGGTATGATGACGAGATCGGTGTGGTCCGACGGAGCGGCACTTTTGTGTCGTCAGTCTGTGGAACACTGAACGCATCTAAGGCTAGCATGCTCCGTCACTGGAGAGACCTGCCATCCGGCCCTACTATTTCAAAACGCGCACAGCACACATTCCTGAACTAGTCCACTATCCACCCTTCTGCTGTGCACGAACAATGATGCCGGCTGGAAACTTGTCTTTGGGCAATGTCTTCCTCTTCAACTCATGACATACGTGGGAAGCTTGCACCATCTATGGTGCAGGCGGCATTAACGGTGAATCGGTCCTCCTTGTGACCAGTCGTGTTGATCGTCACATTGCGCAACAAGTATATTTGAGGTTGTGTCCGTTAATTGACTCCAGCTATTGTAAATCAATTCTTCTTTTGTTTGAGACGCAGGTGTTCTTCTTTGTGTTTAATGGTGTTTTCAGAAGCTGCGAGGCTCTATATATGCCCACGCACCTAAAACTCCGGGTGTCTCTGGGTATCTCCGGACATTTCAGAGCGTGGCTTATTTAATTCCGCACACGCGTTAATAAAGCTGTACAAACTCTTAACCTGAACCAAATTTTCGAAACTGAAACGGCGGAAATGAGCTCAACAGCATTCGACTGCTAAAAAAAAAGTGGTCATTGGAGTATAGTTGAAATTCAGCATTGATCGTTTTTAAGACCTGATTTTTTCTCTACACCCGTGTATTAACCTGCAACCCCAACTTTTACCTTTTTCCGATAAAAAAGTGCAATTTTATACAATGGAAAATATGGTACCTATATTAATTTTATTCTAACACACCACATGGTGAGGTTTTTGTATCAAAAAAATGGCAAACAACTCTTACAATAGTGTCCTTGCCAAAATAGGGTTCAAATTATACACAAACTAGCAGAGCAACTGCCTGATGGGCATCTTGTTCCAAGCATGGCAACACGTTCTTCTGATGCATACTTTTATTTGGGCGGTGTATAGGCCAACTGACAGCTCTGTATGTGCAAAAAAAAACCCATGAAGTTATGTGCATGAAGTAAAAACATATCTACTGCTTATAATTCAAAAACACCTCAATGCACTGAAAACATGAGGACAGGAATACTGTACTGCCAAAGGTGAAGACTGCCCATCCAGAAGGCGGTGCTACATTCTTCTTCTTCTTCTTCTTCTTCTTCTTTCGGCTAGCTCCCGTTTAGGGGTCGCCAACACAGCGATCAACCGTCTTGTTGTCCGCATAATGATTAGCAATAGGTTTTACGCCGGATGCCCTTCCTGACGCAACCCTGGTCGCCTCTTACGACACACAGGGATATGGTACACCTATTTTAACCGGGGCATACACCGGGCCCAGTACAACTGGTACTCATTTCGCCGACCTCGGAAGGATGGCAGGCTGAGTCAACCCCTGTGTTTTTGACTTGCTATATATACATATATATATATATACATATATATTAATTCAGTGTCCCAACGGGCTTGAACTCAGGACCTTTTGGGTCCCAAGCCACTGCCCTACCACTGCGCCAACAACAGGTGCACTTTTGTGTCCTCGGTCAGTTGGGTATGTAGGTCTTTGGGGTTCTCAGGTCTTTTCGGTACTCCGGGGTCTTTAGGGTGCTTGGTTTCTCTGGGTCTTTAGGAACTTTGGGTCTTCAGGGTATTTTAGGCCTTTTTTGGATTCTTCGGGTTTTTGGGGCTCTTAGGTCTTTGGGATATTTTGGTGGGTCTTTAAGGACGGTCTTTGGAGTCTTTATGAGTCTTTGAGTATTTTGGGTTCTGGGGTCTTTTGAGTCTTTGGTGTCTTTAAGGAGGGTTTTCGGGGTGTTTTGGGTCTTTTAGGTCTTCGGGGTCTTTTAGGTATTTTGGTCTCAGGGTCTTTGGGTCTCTTAGGTCTTGGGTATTTGGGGGTCTTTGAGGAGGGTCTTTGATGTGTTTTGTGTCTTTAAAGGTCTTTGAGGTATTTGGGTCTTTAAGGAGGGTATTCAAGGGCAATTTTGGTCTTGGGGTCTTTAAGGGTCTTTTGGGTATTTTGGGTCTTCGGGTCTTAAGGGTCTTCAGGGCTTTTTGGGTCTTCACGACTTCAGGGTATTTTGGTCTTTTGGGTCCTCGGGGTCATTTAGGTATTTTGGGTCCTCGGGTCATTTAAGGTATTTGGTCTTCGGTCTTTTCGGTGTTTTGAGTCTTCTCGGGTCTTTTCGGTATTTTGGGTCTGTGAGGTGCTTTGAGTCTTCTGGGTCTTTATGGTCTTTTGGGTCCAGGGTCCTTTGGTTCTCAAGGTTGTTTGGGTCTTTTGGGACCTCTGGGTATGTTAAGCTATGTATTTCAAGGTTACAATTGTGGGTGACGTCAGGTCAGCTGCCCACCCAATGGGTGAAGAGTGGACATACATACACACATACATACATTTGCTCCACTTATATGTATATAGATAGATAGATAAATATAGTAACCTGCCATCACTGGTCCTGTTCTGTGGTAGGCACGTGATAGCACTGACAATCATGTTTGGTGATGTACCTCGGCTGCATAGCTAATACTCGGCGGCCTCGGCTCACTTTTTAACTCCCTAATTTTTAACTCATTCACTCATGAAGCGAGTTAAAAAGTATAGCAATCCAGAAGTTATGTGTACCAAGTAAACAATATAGCTGAGTTTCGTGGACCATTGACGCTTTGTCTAGGAGGAGATAACAAACACTTAGCTCCATTATAGAATAGATGCAGCATGTTTAAGCATATGGCTTGTGATCTCTGGTTAAAATTAAACATACTCTGTGATGTGTCATTTGTCTAATAATGGTCCTGTAATTCATGCAAAAATACACCACCATCTCCAAATACCATTTCCTTCATTGGAATGGTGGTGGTGCATTGTGGTTGGGTTGGTAAACATTTCTCATGAGTGAAGTTTTTATATGTTGATCATTAAATACTAGCAGAAAACCCGTTCCCCCGGGCGTTGTTTGGAATTTGTTCTCATTAGTGTGGAATATTTAGGGAGTTTGCTCAAGCATGTCCTTGACAGCATAATAATCACTAACTGCAAAGACTTCCAAGATGTCTTGGTGAATACATTGAGGAAAAGGTAATTATACGTTGAACATAATTGACGAATAGTTTATGGTTGTATTATTTTTTTACTTCCGGTAATTAATGTGAACCAGCGACTCTGAGCCTATACAACCGCTTGTGTGCGCAACCCAGCCACATGAAATGCACATAACTCGAAATTGTGTGAATATCGATATTTTTAGACCTCCGTGTGTACTGCCTGGACGCCACGAGCTCTTTTATACCTCGCTTGCACTGCCCAGACCCACGAGCTCTTAAATATCTTATCATTCAGTATTATACGTGCTGTGGTATGACGTTTACCCCATTCAGACACAAACACACAAATTGCATTTATATAGGTACATCGATGAGAAACATATTTACATACTTTATATTACTCTTTTTTTTTTTTTTTTTGCTTTAAAAATCAAGGCCATCTTGTATTTGTGGCTATCATACATATTAAATAATTATGGTATACCTCATTCAGTTATTGCAACAACCTATATTAAGAATAATGGAATGTGAACAACGTCAATCCACCACACACCCAAGATTCTCACCTGCCGAAATAAAGGAGATGACGCGCTGTGTGCCGTACTGTCCATGTCTGGAAGGTTATTTCATCACAGAAGAGCACAAGCCATTTGCCAAGCGCGACAAGTGGCCAGAAACACCAGCGGTGTGCGCCGATACCGCAGTAATGGTCAAATGTTTTCAGTAACAACTCTGGTGTGGTCGCACTCGAAAAAATTGAGGCCCACCACCTGTAAGAGAGGAATGTGGAGAGAGAAAATGTTGCTTTTTAAAAAAGATTATGGTTATATTTATTAATTATTGGCCTATGTGTGGTGCCGTTTTATAGAAAGCTCATCACAAGGTGCCCACAATGATGTGTTGATAGATTCCTTTAAAATGTACTAGCACATTACCTGTAAGTGATTGTGTTACCCCCCCCCCCCCCCTACAGTACACACACACACACCAGTTACGTTTGGCTGAGTGAACCTCCACATGAAATTCTGACATGTAAAAAATAAAAAAAAGAGCACCACCACTTATTCCTTCTCCCTTGATATTCCATGGAATGAGGCACATGTATTGATGTTCTTGCATGTCAAGTTGGGATCCTTGTAATGATCAGTTTGACATCGTTCAAAGACTCATGTTGGCACAGCATATCGTTTTTGTAAATTTTTTTAAAAGTAAAGTTGATTATGAGTTTTCCGACGGTAACCATTTTTACAGATAGAAATAGACAGAATAGTAGGAAATAATAGCAACGACCATGTAACCTCTGCACTAAAAGCCGTACTTGAGAGAATGCACATAGTTATTTGGAGCTGTAGCAAGGCAACAGACTGCGGCCTCATCGCTGAGCCCTATCTTCATCAAGGCCCGTGACGCCCTATGCTGCTCAAATCCTTTAACATGTGCCTTTGGTCGTTTTACACTGAAGGAAAAACTGATAGCGAGGGAATGGCAATTGTGAAATATACAGCTCCGAAGATAATAAGCACCAACATGGCGGCCATAGTGTATAAAATTGTGGGTAGAGTCAGGCAAACTGTCCAACCAATGGGTGGAACTCGCATGCACGTACGGCTTCGTTTTATAGAATAGATAGTGTGTGTCCGATACGGTCCAATTCCAGCTACGGAAGGAATCAAAGCCGGCAAGCTAAATACAGTAGTCAAATGATTCAATCCCAAGTCTTTCCTTTGCAATACAAGGCCATTGTCTACAACAGTATAAAATGATTACATAACAACACCAAGGCTGGTTCTCCTGTGTCCTACCCGGTTCTCTCTCACACTACAAGGAAGAAACCCTTGATTATAATTGGCATCTTTCACTATGAGCTAGAAACAGGCCCTTGTTGTACTCAACCAAAAGCAAGTAACCTATTGGTCTTTACCCATCTCCTCGAAGGCATTGCCCACGTAATGACCTTTCAATGGTCTGTCCTTATCTATCACCAAACGAAACGTGTGGCAACAGCGAATTTTTGGTCCAAAGTGAAATGCACTTCATTATTTTGTCGTTTTCTCTACCTCTTTATTGCTTGCTAAACCTGGCAAGTCTTGTGTCTTCGAGAGGAAAAATTTATGGACAAAAATGGCAGTAAACGTGAACGACCCCTTCCTTCCCATCGTATCCTCCGTTGCCATTCCTCCTCTTTTCGCCCAGCCTCTTTCCCTTTACCACCCTCTATGTTTTCACTGTGTATCCAGGGGTGCAAATTAACATTTTTATCACCGGCCAGCAGGGCCGGTGACTAGAAAAAGTTACCGGCCCAGCAGAATTTCTACCGGCCCGATAAAATAAGACAAAAGTCACAAATTTGATATCAACACTTTTAATATACTCACTTGTATATTACAGTAAACTGTAGGCGGCCTAATTTAACTTTGACAGACTCACTGTCTTTATGAACTGGCAACGAACAAAATCATTAATAAGGCAAAAATTCATCCACTCAGAGTCACAACAATACAATCAATGATTCAGAATGGGAGAGATAGACCTGACTCAGAATCAACTCTCAGAGTCACTATCTGCAAATTCTTGAGTCAGACTGTCAGGTTTAGTTTGGGTGCTACTACGTCAGTGAAGTTGGGTACTAACGTCGAGAACTACGCGCTTGTTACAGGTGGGCTTTTGGTGGTGTACATTTCGCGCCAATCAACGAGGCTGGTTTCCAATAATTAAAAAAAAAAGTTTTATTTGGATGCAGAATATAATGAAATTCGAACACAAGGACGATGACGCCAAGACATTTGTTAACAGGTGGGGTTACATGTTTGGGTGCTACTACGTCGAGTACTACGCGCCAAACCGTCAAATCTCGCGCAATCACGTGTGATTTGGAACACATGAAAACAGACAAAATGGCCGCCGCAGAATTACCGGTGATTTTCCTACGGATTTCTGCGGACAAAAACAGTAGTTCTAGTTGAAGAAAACTAGTAGAGAAGCTAGTACAAATTGTACAAAATAACAGGAATCACCAGTGATTCGCCAGCCGGGCAGGTAAGGCAGTTAGTGGAGCGGCCAAGAGCCAAAAATTAGCTTGACCCCTCACACTTTAAGAACAAGGAAATTAGGTATCGTTGATTCGTTAGGATGTCTACTTTGTGAAAAAACGATGTTTTACAGTCAGATTCTAATCTGACTTTCAGTCAGATTCTAATTACCCATTTAACCCATAAAACGCATAAAAAATTGAGAATTTTGAAATATCTTAATAATTGTTATTTTGGCACTTACAAAGATTGAAAACTTGTAACATCACATTATTCCTTCTGCCAAGTACACTCTCACAATATTGGGTTGAAACCCACTTTAATGGGGTTTTGGACCCCAAATACCCCAAAATTAAGGGGTTTTAACCCATTTTTGAGTCCAAAGATTTGAGCAGGTACCCTCCCCCACATTAGAACAAAACAAATCTAGTCTCATTTGATTTGTAATGGATGCCAACTCTATGAATATTGAAGTTTGATTTGCATATTTTATGCTAACATGGTTAATTAAACCCCTGTTTGCAAAAAATAAAAATCCATAATTTTTTGGATTTCTCCTTAATTTCTCATTGTTAACTGCACACCTGTAGCTTAGACCTCGTACTTTGTCTTCAGTTATACAAAGAACCCTTGCGCAAAACGTTACACCTCTGTACTTTATCACTTGTAATTGTGTATGTGTAGGTGTGTGTGTGACCTCAAACTTTTTCCTTGCAGGTTCAAGAAAGTATGGAACGACCAGAAGAACCCCCTCAGAAGGAGAAGGAACGAGTCTTTCCGAATGCTGCGTATTTTGCAAGACTTTATTATCAAACCCAAGCTGATAACCCAGTTGTCCAGAATCCTACAGTCGAGGATGAAATCCATTCTAAAGCTGCCGAACTGCGTAAGATGGTGTCTCTGATCGGCTGTTTCCAGTGAAAAACGACATCCTAAAAGGAGATACTGTATCAAATTCCACCAAAAGTGCAGAGTCAAATTATACGAACAAGAAGAATACCGATAGCCGAAAGAAACACTGGCACATGTGCTGACGGTGTCACTGACGATGGCGCAACAGGTAGTGGGCCTACGGTTGGACTGTCCGTCTCCGGCGATATGACACGTCGCAATTTGACATTCGATCAGGCGTGTTTCATATGTGGGAAATCACATAGCTGGAAGGAGAAACTGTCGAATGTCTCACTGGAACGGGGCCACCACACGGCAAAAGAGTGCTTGATGCAGCCATTCAGAGAATGACTATGAGATTCAAATGCGAATGCTGTCAAACACTGACTTGTTTGCAATGGATGCAAAATATCATCGCTCTTGCTATTCGCATTACACTCACTTTAACATATTAAACTGCTAGTGCTAGGGCAAGGTTGAGTAATCTGACAATGCGTGTGCCTTCAAAAGTTTGTGTAAGGGATTGAAGAAGACTGTCCTGTCCAAAACCATCTCTATCACAACCGTGTCTGTCCTGAATGAACGATTGGTCCTATATCAGCAGAGGTCAACTCTAAAACCAACGAGTCTTGTACTACATGGAGATTGAAGGAGAAATTACAGAAGCATTTCGGAGACAGGATTTCATTCATCGTCCACCTGGGAAGTCTGATCTTGTATGCTCAGGATTCACAGTTGCCGAGGCTACAACTGCATGTAAATGAAATTGGTGAATGTGAATTGAATCCTCTATGTCAATTCAGAAGAGGACACTGTTGTCTGCATTAAGGCAGCTGTATCATCAGGAAATGTATCGGTGACATTACATTTCAATCTGATCGTTATGATTCTAGTGGGAATATGGAGACAGAAAAAGTGCAAGGACTTTGTTACGAATCGTTTGTATGATTCATTGCATTGTGTACTTCAAAGAAAGACTTTGTCAGCGCTACAAGCTATGAATCTGAGACTGACATGGGAAACATTGAAATGAGAGTTCTTGCAATATGTCACAACATGATTTCTCTAGTTTGTAAATCCATACCCCAATAACATTTGGTTTTAGGTGTCAAGCTGCACCCACGACACAGGTAGTCGAGAACTGATAGATGACCTGTCCTCTCTTGGACACAGCAACCTTATGATGAAGTGCGTAGATTCCTCACTGCCATTGCTTTGGACCAGCTGTCAACCAAGTCGACGTTCAATACCACACGTGACATTTTCTGTCTATGATCCTGAGAATGTTATTAAGACCACTGTTGATGCCGTAATTGACAATTTCGATCAAAATGAACAGACAATAGACGGAAAGAACACTACACATTCAATGGCTATGGTGTTGTATCAAAGGTCCCCTAGGCCAGAAGAAACACCTTGCATTCCAAGATCAAACCTAAAACCCCTAGATGCACAGAGCTGTGATGAGGATGAAATCAAACGCTACGACCATCCTCAGGAAAAACAAGCACACAGATAATACCTGTTATCAAAGTGGATCCACAAAAAGAACACATAGGCAAAGAGCACAAAATATAAAACGACCCACGCAAACATAGACGAGCAAATAATCCCAGGGACAAGAAACCAAAGAGCAAAAAACTAAAGGAGACGACATGTGCACCACAAGAACGACCGTGTCGATCCATAAAAAAGAACAGAACAAATCTCACACAAAAAACGAGAGAGACATGAGCGGGCAACAGGTAGTGGCCGTAAACGGTCGGAACTGCTCCCTACGTCCCGGCGCTATGAACCCGTGCAATTGTGACACTATCGAACACTACAAACGCTGTTTCAATCATGTAAGCCGAAGTTGTCACCCTAATACAGCTGCGAAATGAAAGAGCCAGGAACACTCTACTGTCAAACGTTAATCACAACCAACTCCAGGGCCTAGGCAGGGCACCAATAACAGCCAAACACCACTCAACACAGCACAAGCTGAAGTGCTGATAGCAACACCATTCCGAGAACACCAGCACTCATTCAGATTCAATGAAATATCACGCGAAAAAAGCTTGATCGCCAAAACACTTCCGCACTGTACGCATTTCTAAATACACAAAGCTCAGGATGGCAAATATATTCATCGCTCGTGCTACTATATGCCAACTCACAACACTCGGTCCGACCAACATTAACCATACCGAATTAACCACGCGGCTAAGCAATACTCAGACATAGAACCAAACAAACAAAAACAAAAAGGTAACAAGAGAGCCCTACCGAAGCTCAATGATTAAAAAAACAATCTAACCAAAGAACGAGTCAGCCTTCAAAAGTTTGTGTAAATGACCGTAGATGAGAATGAGACTCGAGGTACGGTCCAAAAACCAATCAAACCAATCTAATCTAACACAACCAGACGATCTGTCCTTGCATGAACTGATTGGAATCCGCTTAATAAACCTCATAGCAAAACGAACTCAACACAATTCCTCTACAACCAAATACGACAGTCAGATATTGATACCAACAATGGAGATTGAACCAGGAGAAAATTACAGCAATAAATATTCAGGAGACATTAATGAGGAATTAAACATCACATAACCATAAAAGAAAGACCAAAACCGACCGCCCCAGCAAAACACATTCACAGCGAGAGGCACAGGGCCTCGATCTATGTACTCAAGAGCACCAATTCAGCTCGGCAATAATCACAAAGTTTAGAACCAAAAAGAGAGAGAGACTCGACTACTTGAATACACGTAGCACGGTCAAAAAACCATGAACATCCAATGTCAAAGCATATAAAATAAAGATGAATCGATGAAAAACAACAGCTAGAACAGAATCCGCAAATGAATGACCCACCATACCTCAATAAGACGAACACTGTTGTCCTTGCAATAAGGCAGCCTGAGAGTATCCAACACACATAACAAGAGAAATAATCGCAGTACATTCACAAAATTTAATCTGGAAAATCAGAGATGATGCAAATTACTATCAAACAAAAATGGTGCCGAACAAAAAAATGGAAGAAAACCAGAAAAAGCGCAAATAAGAAGAACAATATTGTTCCGAAAACACACCCCCGTTAGAGTAGATTTCAATAACTAATGCATTGTGTCACCAACGGCCCTCAAAGCGAAACAGACACTCTATAAACAGCGACATAAAACAAAAAAAGAGAAAAAAAGACATAAAAACCAACACAGAGAACACACCCCAGTCAACAGAGATACCATGGCCGACACATAAACTCACTTAATCGAAATATGAATAAAGTTCTGCCGGACAAAGAAAGACAACACAGCCCAAAAAAAAAAGGAAGAACGCCACCACTGAAATCCCTACGCCTGTGCGTAACACACCATCCATACCCCAGATTAACACATCTTTGTATTTACCGGTCGTCAAGCTGCACCATCGACACCCAGTGAATCATAGTCGAGAACTGATAGATGACCTCGGTCCCTCCTTGAACAGCATACCGGTCACTGAAGAACACACAACGAGCC
Organism: Eptatretus atami; assembly: GCA_035128595.1. Lineage (NCBI taxonomy): Eukaryota > Metazoa > Chordata > Myxini > Myxiniformes > Myxinidae > Eptatretus > Eptatretus atami. The sequence continues at coordinate 17,741,172 of CM068961.1, read as the reverse complement.
GTCACCGATTCCCCATGCGAATGCCACGACCATTCGCACTAACCGACACTGATCAACCAAAACACAAAGGTCTAGAAACACAGTATGCATATCAAACCTACACACACAAACGATGAACATAACTCATATCATCTCTAAATGAACCTGAGAAGTAAAACAAAACACTGAGATTCATGAAAAAACGCCGAACCCCAAAGCAAAAAACATCAAAAAAAAAAGAACTCACAAACCGAGAGCAAGAATTTGATCGACATTCAAGCAATCACAAATGCAACAGACAATAGACGGAAAGAACACCCACAAAGCTTAACAATGAGCAAATGTTGGTAATGTTAATGGAGCGAGAAGTCCCCCTAGGCGCAAAGAACACCTTGCATGCCAAGATCAAAACCTAAAACAAACAAAACAGAGACTTAGACACAGACACGCAGTGATGAGGAATGAAATCAACCTCCGCAGCAAATAACAAACCGCATACCTCCAAACCGAAACCAATGTGTGCAATGGGAGACTCCACACGAAGACTAAGGTCTGCTAGTGAGGACTGGCTATCGACAGAAAAGACTTTGCACCTTTGAGGAGCACAAAAACATGAGCATTCAACACACAACGTCAACACAACATTGACAAGTGCCCACTGAAAACACCACAATATCACATGCATGACACCCAAGCTTGAGAAGAAGGAATTCAAATATTTACTTAGTGAAGCGAGAGAGAAATTCCACTGACTCCAGACAATAAATGCAGATATCATCCCATAATCATTCATCACATACCCAGCAACCAACCCATTGACACTTCTCTAAAACAGAAATCTTTACCCCACACGT
>CM068961.1:17674487-17700931 GCA_035128595.1 Eptatretus atami | reverse complement strand
TGGAGTAATCAGAAGGAACCCAAACAAGCAAAAAGCAAAGATGAGGTCATCAGGAGGAACCTGGACAGGTTCTGCATTTCATCTGCTACTCTACCCTCAAACCCATCCAGGCACAGCCAAGTGAGGCCTTATTTAAAAAATAAAAATAATTTAAAAAAGAACCCAGATAAAAAAATTAAATAATTCTGGCTGCCAAATCATACATCTGATCAGGTTAAAAATTAAACCAAATATTCACTATCACTATTCGATCATAATTGTGAAGTTTCACATCGATTGATTAAGCGGTTGAAGAGAAATAATTTTTCAAAGATTTTTGCTCAATCCAATATGGCTGCCAGACCATGTGACATCAATTATTTGTGAATACTCTGGTATCCCCAAGGTTTGGGCAATATTTGTGTGAAGTTTCCCTTCGATCTGTCAAGCCGTTCTGGAGAATGAGATTTTTATTGGTTTTAGGGTAAATGGAATATAGCTGCCAAACCATGTGACCTATGACATCATATGTGTGAACCTTTGTTCCGACGCACTGCTCCAGCACATGCTCCCATACCTGACCTGATAGGCGGTCACACGTGTAAAATTTGGCCTCGATCTGTTCATCCAATTCAGAGAAGATTTTTGAAGATTTCTTTTTTTAACAATATGGCGGCCGAATCACGTGACCATTGACATCATCAATTTTTTTTTCTTGTACCTTCTTGTACACATCAAATGTGTACCATTTTATCCCTAGATGACCCTCAAAAATTTTCACACTGATCAGATGGAGTGTTCTACATATGCAATTATAACGTCATAACGAAGGCACCTATAACATCATAAAAAAAAAAAATCACACTTATTCCCCATGAGTACTTGCCATGTGCCAAGTTTCATTTTTTACCCTTGGTGCAGTTTTAGAGATACAGAGGTCAAAAGTTTTTCCATTTTTCCAACATGGCTGCCTCTGACATCATAATAATCATTAAAACATTATACATGAGTAGTCGCTACTGTGGTGAAAATTTCGTCTCAATCCGACAAGCAGTTGTGGAGTAAAACACTAACGTTCTGTGCGGACAAACAAACAAACAAACGGACCCAAATGCATTACCCTCTCCTCCAGCGAGGGTAAAAATGTATTGAAGATAGAATGTGGAATGGAAAAAGGCAGAGATAATGATGTCATGTAAAGAACTTTTTTTGAAGTTTATTCAGATTCTGCATTTTAGATGAGTTGAGATTAAAACTTTGCTAAAAACCTGCCATGTATGTGTTATACTTACTTGTTTAAGGTCAAAGTAAAACCTCATCTGGCTCAGCCAGTCAAACGACTTGCAATTGTCAACGCTGTTTTTGACAAGCATTCGGGTAACATCACGTTGGTGGACGAGCTCGGTAATCTGGTAAGGAGATAACAAAAATAATAACTGCCAGAGAAGAAGGTAAGACGAAATTAAATAAGGTAATATGGACAAATGTGGAAACAAGAAAAAAAACTGGAGAGGAATAGGCAAAAGAGGAAAAAAATACAAAGGAGGTGAAAATGGTTTAAATACTGTATAATAATAAAACTGCTAATTATAATAATATCAAATAAAATAAAAAGACGAGCAGAAGCCCGTGGAGTACATTTGGCTGCGACTTCCCCTCTGCTCCCACCTCCTGTTTGTTTATATGTTGTACCATTCTACCAAGAGTGATGACTCCATCCACTGTACGTCTGTCTCTCTCTCTGTCTCTCTCTCTGTCTCTCTCTCTCTGTCTCTCTCTCTGTCTCTCTCTCTGTCTCTCTCTCTCTGTCTCTCTCTCTCTCTCTCTCTCTCTCTCCATGGACCAACTTTTAACCACACATCCCAACTCTCTCTTCCTCATATGTGGTGATTTAAATTGTCACCATGCCAATTGGCTGGCTGTTAGTTCCTCTCTCAACAGCGTTACAGCAAAGGACTTCTGTTACTCCATGGAACTTACTTGATCTGTGAACTTTCTGATCCGAATTTCTCCCAATGGCAAATCCTTCATTCTGTCCTTGGTAATGACCAACTTCCGTGCAAATTCCTCCTGCTTTTCCTCCGCTCCAACTTGGTTTAATTGATCATGTATTTGTGAGAGTCACCATCTCTGTCTATTCTCAGAAAGCCGCCTCGATGCCGGCGAGTCTGGCAGTTCACTCAGGCAGACTGGCAGGGACTGCAAGCAACCATCTCTCCTCAGGGCTGGTCTCCCATATCTACTGCCCCCGATGTTAACTCGGCCTGGGAATTCTTCCACAGAAATCTGCTCTCTCTTATGTACACATCCATTGCATCTCGTCATTATTTGTCATACCCATCCCCCCCCCCATGGTACAATGATCCAGTGGTGAGGCAGTTGCATTGAAACAACTTGCCTTGTCTTTCTGGAAGGGAAATTCAACCAAATATAACATCAGATCACTCCACAATGCCCACAACAAGTGTGTCACCTCTCAGGAGCACCAGAAAGCAACATTTTTCAAAGTTGTCTCCTAAAACCTGGTGGTGCCTGATAAGTATGTCTTTGGAATATACTCTCCCTTCATCCCTTCTGCTCGTGGACTGTTTCTTTTGCACCAAAGAAGTGGAGAAGTTTCTGGCAACCCTCAACTGATTCTGCAACAGTCAACATCAAATCCTTCCTTTTCTCCAATGGCCTGATTTCACGCCATCAGTTCAGATTCAGACCCAGTCACTTTACCTCAGACATGCTGATTTGAATCTCACAACAATGCATGGAGCCGCTCAATCCCAGACATGAGATCAGGCCCATCTCTCGAGACATATCTCGACCATTTGATGCAATCTGGCACCCCGACTTTCTCTCCAAACTCGATACCTACGTCATCCAAAGCCAGATCAACACAACTTCCTCGCCTCGTAGCCAATGTGTGTCTCCCAAAGTGATCTTCTCATCTCCTCTCCCTATAAAGACTGGAGTGCCCGAGCCTAAGGCAGTGTTTTTTTTTTGCCAAACTCTATTCCTAATCTTCATCAACGATCTTTCTGAATCTTTGAAAAATACCTTTGCTGATGACTCTCCTTCTGTCATAAGATCCCTCATCCTTCTGACAGGCAGGCAGCAGCCTCTTCCCTCTCTGCAGTCCTTGCTAGAATCATGAGCTGGTAAAATACTTGCAATGTCTTTCAAGCCTGACAAATCTCACTCTCACTCTGCCTTTCCGAAAAGACCGCCCGGCGAACCCTCCCATCTACTTTCTTAATGAGCATCTTGAAGAAGCTCAGTCACTCAAACTTTTGAGCCTCACTCGCAGCCATGATCTTTCTTGGGCAAATACACATATCTAAGTTAGCCTCCAAAGCCAGTCCCAGACTGGGCATTCACTTCATCGAGTTCGCTTCTGTCGTGCAAAGTCTTTCCTTGGCACATCTGACCTCTACTAACACCCTCTAGTAACCCCTTTCTGGTGAATCTCCCAAAATCCAGACTCCCTGCTCAACTCCACTCATTTGTTCCTCTATTTTCCCACCTGGGTAATCAACTCCCTCAGTCTTTTCAATCTCATTCTTCCCTTCATAGCTTCAAGACAGCTGTTCACCACTATCTCAGGTCACCCCCCTCCCCCCACAACCATAATCTTTTCTATCCCCATTAACTCTCCCCAATCCCACCTTTTTCTGGGTTTCCAGTTTTTCCTTCCACTTCTAATTGCAAACGTAATGATTGGAGCATCTGCTCTGAGTCTGGGAGGTAGCCAGTTTGAACCACAGCTGAGTCATACCAAAGATTTTGAAAATGGTATGTGCTGCTTCCTTGCTTGATGCTCAACATTTTAAAGGGCTAGTTTGGGCAAACAACCATAAGTTGGTCATAATAATGCAGGCTTTGATGGGCCCAATGGCCTCCTCCTGACAAGATTCAAAGGTTCCTTGGAAGGAAACTCATATTATTGAGAGTTTACAGCTCTATCCATCTTGTTCAACCCTTGTGTCCTCCCCCCCCCCCTCACTCTCATTCTTCCCCACGTCCCTCATTTCTCCAAATCTCCCTCTACTCTGCTGTTGGTGTGCCCCCCCCCCAACCCCCCTCCTTGTGTTGTTCTATTGAGTCCTGATCCATTCTGCTCTGTGTTCAAGCTCTTCTATGAGCCTCAACATTTTATACAAAATAATTTCCAGGCTTTACACCCATCTCCACTCTTTTGTTCCTCTTTTCTTCTGTTTGTAAAATTGCCTTCCAGTAACTGATCAATCAACCTCTTCCATTCAGGACTTCAAAAGCATGTGGTGCACCACCATCTCATGTCACCCCCCATTCTCTAGTTCCCCGATTACCCCCAACTGAACTTCTTACCTGCAGGTTACTACGTTTTCTCCCTTCCTCCATCTCTATTCCTGTTCCTGTTCTATTCATTCTTTCTCTCAATCATGTTTAACCATAGCCCCATTGTCAGTACGTTGCCATTTTACCTTTCTTTCATGAGCCGAGATTTTGCATGCAGTTTTTTTTAATTGTTCGCGTCACCGAGTTGAAATTAATTTCCTTAATTGGGATTATCGATCAAAAGTGCATTCATTACAAAATGATTATATACATAAAGGATCATAACATTCATTACAAAAAGGACCGTACAAGTGGTCCGCATAGGAGGACTAAACTGTATATCATCAGTTCGTTAGTATTCCATTATCAATATTTTGACGCTTTATGACAGACAGAAACAAAGTGCTGTAAAAATTACTGTCTCAAAATGATAAACGTTTCCTGCAAGTCTCCTACCAGGTGTTCCAGTTTCTGGCGGCGCAGGGGTGGTTGTTCCGTAAGCACCGAATCAGCAAGCACTGTGAGTGAGGCCTCCACGTGGGTCAAAACACGAGTTAAAGGACTCCCACTGGCACCTGTTTTGGTGCCCCCACTGGACAAGACTCTTTCCACCTTCTCTGACCAAATTATCTGAGCTGAGAGAACCACAAGCTGGGCCTGTGTTTGCAGAGAAGAACAAAATGACACATGAATTTTAGGTGACAATTCAGGTTAATTTATCTTATTTATTGGTTACTTATCTAATTTTTTTTATCATATAACTTTGACTCCTGAGCATGAAATAGATCTTATATTTCTTTACCTGGTATTTGTCAATCCACTGAAGGTAGCTGGACATGTCCATTGTGTCCCCAAAAGCTTGAGTATCACTAATAGACTCAGCAAGCAGCCGAGCAAGGGTCATTCTGATCTCCTTCTCCACCAATGTCAGCCATTCATTGATCTTTGGATGATCCACTATAGAAACTGGGACCTTGAACATCACCTGAAGGGATATTACAATGTTATTGCTTAAAATTTGAAAAAAGGATTTCAAACTTAATGACAAATTCAAAATTACTGCCTCCCCTTGTCCACTCCCTTTTTCCATTTCACGAAGAAATTACGATCTCCTAAAATTGTTTATTTTTTGGAGTTACTTGTCCAACATGTACAACGACAAATCTCTCAGGAAGTAACAGGATCATAAAGTTCTTCACAACGTTATTTGAGAGCTGCCTTTCAATTACCATTCTTGAAGTCATTTATGTCCCACTGGTCTACAAGATTATCAAATACGGAAAGTAAGTCTTCAACAACTCACAAAATCATACAATTTTAGATGATTTTTTAAAATACCAATTATTTAGAAGCCTTTAATTTAGCTTTTGTCCATGTCACACGATATGGAACCAGAACGGCACTTGGTAGAGCCCATATCTTCGATAGGCTGAACAATTTAGACCGGAACTGCATCTGTACCTTAACCAAGATATAATCAGCTTGTTATTGTCTCCTACCCAACTCATACACCAAGTTTTGTCCAAGTCTGTCCACAACTTTTTGAAATATCGTGCTGTACAGTGGTCTGCAAAAGTGTTCACCCTCTACCAATAATGCTACATTGAGATGAATGATGAATTGTGGAAAAATCATTTTTCCAAATAAACATTATATTTCATAACTAAAGAGATCAAACTGAATACCATGAGAGTTGAAGGAGGTTACATGTCAGGAATACCTGTAAAAACATGTACAAATCAAAATTCACTGGTTGTAAAAGTATTCAGCCCCTTAGGTCAGTACTTGGTGGAATCACCTTTTGCAGGAATAACTGTTCTGAGTCTTTTTGAGTAGATCTTTGCCAGCTTTGTACAGTGAGATGATGAAAGCTTTGCCCATTCTTCGCATGAAACATGCTCTCGTTCCGCCAAGTTTGATGGTGATCGTTGATGGACATCAATCTTCAAGTCTCACCATCAATGTTCAATTGAGTTCAAGTCAGGACTTTGACTGGGCCACTCAAGAACATTTATTTTCTTCTTATTCAACCACTCCTGCGTGGCTTTAGCTTTGTGTTTCAGATCATTGGCCTGCTGAAATGTGAATCTCCAACCCAGTTTCAGATTCATGGCTGACTCAAGCAGGTTTTCATCAAGGATGCTCCTGTACTTTGCACCATCCATTGTCCCTTCTATCCTGACAAGCTTGTCAGTCAGTCCCTGCTGATGGAAAGCAGCCCCATAACATGATGTTGCCACCACCATACATGACAGTAGGGATGGTGTTGACTTGGTGATGTGCAGTCTCTCTCTATCGAGTGCAGCCTGTGGCTGCTGGTTGCATCATTGGTTGGGACGCGGCTATGCCACTGATGCAGTGTCCCCCTTACCAGTACACTGGTACTCATTTTGCCGACCTCGGAAGGATGACAGGCTGAGTCAACCTCCTGGTGTATATTAATTCAGCGGCCAACGGGGCTTGAACTCAGGACCCTAGGATCCCAAGCCGCCACCCTAACCACTAAGCCAACACCAGGCTCGGTGATGTGCAGTATTAGGCTTCCACCAGACGTAACACTTTGAATTTAGACCAAAAAAATTCAATTTTTGTGTCCTCTGACCACAAAACGTTTCTCCACATACCTGCAGTATCATTAAGATGATTTTTTGCAAACTCCTTATGAGCTTTGAGATGCGTCTTTCAGTAATGGTTTCTTTTTTGCCACCTGTCCATAGAGGCCAGCTTTCTGAAGGGAATGGGATATTGTTGATTGATCAACACAGACCCCTATCTCAGACGTAGAGCTTTGCATATCTGTCAAAGTCATTGTTGGATTTACAGTGACATCCCAAACCAGACACCTGCTTTCCCAGCTGCTGAGTTTGGATGGGCGATCTGATCTGGGTGGAGTCTCAGTGGTATGATACGTCTTCACTTCTTAATGATGGATTTCACCGTACTCAAAGGGATAATGAGTGACTGAAATATTCTCATAACCCTCTCCTGAACGGTGCTTTTCTATCACTTTATGTCTGACTTCTTTAAAAAGCTCCTTGGTCTTCATGTTTGCCTTGTTGGTTGACCAAGTGAGTTATACCTCAAAATTCCTTAGATAAGTGGAGAAGCTAAATTTTTAAGTTAAGCCACTGATTACACACAGGTGTGTCAGTTAAAAGCTAGATGTGGTAGATTTAAGCATTAGCAAATGCCTGTAATTCCATCCATTGGGACTATACTCTGTACAGAGCATTGGTGCTGCCAAAACCGTCTCCGAGACTATTTGGCACAATCTTGGACGGGTCGCCACTCCGCCGCAGGTCTGTAATTGAACGATTAAAATTGACGGTTACATGTTCGAAGTTTCATGTAGCACACATCGGTAAATTGTAATATAAACTGCTTGATGCAATGAGCGAATTTTGACTGTAGATGGCGGTATAGTACCGTAAACTACCTGGTGAGATTTGTGAAGATGCTGGAACGTTCTCAGACAAAACTTCCAGCATGGGCGAGAACTGGAGTCGGCAGCCTGCGGCTCTTGAAGGACTTGAGTGTGGCTCCCTAGCTTGATCGATAAAATCCCCCTTTTCCTCATTATAAACTAATTTTCAGAAAAAATATTTGTGAGTGTCGTGAAAGGATAAAATAATACTTGAAAACATTGGCGGAGTGATAAACAGGAAAAAACATCCGATTACCGACGAATTCTGCGAGCAAGACTTACACGTTGTGCTCCACGCACAGCCTGCTATCCATTACGCAGTTATTTTCGCCATCTTGTCGGAAATATTATTTCTTCAACCTGTTTCACAGCCTCAGTTTATCATTTGAACGCCCCTTCTAAAAAGATAGCGACGCCCTGATCCTCACTGGGCAGGAAAGCGAAAATCCCGTTATGAACGACTTGTATGTAAATAACAAACGAGATGTTGTTTTGATAACTCCCCCTTCAATGGAGGGTGCACGTGCGTATGACGTCACCACGTTTGCTGTCACCATCTTGGAGTACCAACAAATAAAACGAAACCACACGTGCACTGCATCATTGTATTTACATTTGTTAAAATAGGAGTTAAAATGGTGAATTTTTACTCATTATTTTGTTTTGGCAATTTTTTGATTTTAACTTGGAGGCTTGACTTGCAAGTTATGAGGGATGTTCAAGAGGGATTCGGAATGATATCATCACGTCCAAGAAAGTGTGTGTGTGTGTGTGTGTGTGTGTGTGTGTGTGTGTGTGTGTGTGTGTGTGTGTGTGTGTGTTGTGTGTGTGTGTGTGTATAGTTTTTGGCCCCCTCTCTCATGGTGAAGAATCACTTTATTAATTGAAAAATTCTGTTATCTGAATGTGGATTTGGATCTTCACCAAAACTGAATCAATTAGTCCTTGTCACATACCCAACCTGTCCACCAAGTTTCTGCGGAATCGGTCCATAACTTTTTGAAATATCATGCTATATATCGTTGTAGCCCTATCTCTCAATGGTGAAAATCAGTCAAAAATTCCAGTTGCCGATCCAGATCCGAATCTTCACCAAAATCTAATTAGTTCGTCATTGCCACACACCAACCCGCCCAAAAAATTTCATCCGGATCCATCCACAACTTTTTGAGATATCCTGCACACAGACAGACAGACAGACAGACAAACAAACAAACAGACACACAGGGGTGAAAACATAACCTCCTTCCACCTTCGGTGTGGAGGTAAATATAGGTAAGCTGACTCAATGGACTGAAGAAAATTTAATGGCCCTTTCATTGATACCAACTCAATAAACATGTATTGCATTAAAAAAAAAAATCAATGTTTGTGTCTTTGTTCTGTTATTCAATTATTGAAATATGGTTTATGTGCATTGCGACTCTTTAGATATCAGGTTTCTGACCAAATTTGAAAAAATGGCTCTTCTTGTTATTTGGGTTGCCGACCACTGGGCTAGAATCATATTTGCTGGAACGCACGGGATTGTTCCGTGTTACTATATAAACCTGCGGGAGGAAGGCGGAGAGAGACGGGTGATATGTGACGAGCTGTGCGTTTCCATCGTCCCCGCGCTCGATTTAGCTCTGATGAGTGAACGAGGTGTTAATGTCCAGAGCGGTTGTTAACTCATGGAGCCGATCGTAATCAGGTTGTTTGAAACTCATTAAGATTGTGGATCAGGAAGGAATTCCTTTGAGCTCTTGAAAATCAACCTGGACGGCCCATCGTATGAGAGAACAACACAACAAGACAAATGTTCAACATCCACGGTGGACGAGGTGAACACATGTGAGCTGTGCCAGCAAGGCTGGGACAATGGGTGGCAGAAACAACTACTCATGGGAATCGGAGTTGGACATTGCATGAACTTCCTCATTTGACTTTGTATCTGTTTATTTGAAATACAAGTTTCAAAAACGTTACGCTGTTGATGTGGTCATTGTAACGCTACTCAAAAGTCACAGACACCAACTGACAAAGATCCCATTCGAGTGGCAACTGACCTGTACGTTCGTTCATGACCCTGGATTGCAGTCGTCAGAGAACGTGATGGGTTTGACACCACGAACAACATACGGACACCAAAGGGAAGAAAACCCCCGAAGGTGTGTGCATATTCCATCCACCCCCGACAAGGCGAAACCTATTACACTTATTTTGTAACCTTAATAAAAAAATTCGCTCCTGAAGTGATTTAGCGTTAATTAGGCAAAGGGTTTGAATATTTATGCACCTGATAATCATTTGATTTTCTCTGTAAATCCCATTTTATCTGCATTTTTTAGCTATATCACTTTAGAGTAGTTTGTGAAGACTCTATATATTAAGTTTGATTTGAAAGCATCACGAAATAAGCTCAGGTGGCATCAAAATGGGAAAACTTTGGAGGGGGGTGAATCGTTTTGCAGGCCACTGTAGATCGTTTTTGGCCCCATCTCTCAATGGTGAAGAATCACTTTTAAAAAAAATTTAAATGTCTCGTATCCAGATCCAGAATTTCATCAAGATCAAATTACTTGGTTCTTGTCACACATCAAACATGTCCACCAAATTTCGTCTGAATCAGTCAATAACTTTTTGAGATATTCTACTCACAGACAGACAGATAAACAAGGGTGAAAACATAACATGGTGGAGGTAATAGGTGTTAGCTATTATGTACACAAAGCTATTATGTTAGCTATTATATACATATTATGTACACAAAGATGATGGCCCAACAACACCTTCTGATGCCCTTTTGAACTTATTTTACTGTTCTTATCCATCCCAAAGTAAACCTCTCTGTCTTCTTTCATTGTGTGACTTCCCCCAACCAATTTGGGCTTTCGATTTACCAAGAGGATAAATCCTTCAGGGAAAAAAAGGAATCAATAAATGGCAGTAAAACCTCCATTACCTCTTCCCCCTCACGTGAAGCTACACCGAGAACAAGAGAGCTGTCTTCATTGAGAATAATGCTTGCCACACCAGCAAACATCTTTTTGAAATGCTTCTGAAGCTTGGCCACATTCTTACTATTCCCTATGATCTCAAGAAGGTCCTCGTCTCCAACAAAATAGAACCTGCAGAATGACAGATGAATGTCAGTTTGTGCAATTTTATCATAATCCGGATGAAACTTTACTCAATTAATAGTGTTCCTCTTCAACCACACAATCTTGAAAACCTCAGATGCATGAAATGTATTTCAGCAGTTATTCTTATGTCTGAGGGTTTTTGCCATTTCAATCAGTGCAAGATACATTGTGAAAATAAATGCATATTGTATGTAACAAGTATAAGACTCGTCTGCAATGCCTACCAAACTAACCACAGACTGTTTGATCCTGAACTTTAAAGTTTAACCTCAAACTGAACCTTCAATGTTCGAGATGTTGAATGTATGGCACTCGTGAATGACCTTCGGCATTATTCGATACCAGCAGAAAGAAATATAGACCATTTCTTACCGAGGAAATGAAGCACGTTCCCTCTCCAAGTACTCTCCGAGTGCCTTTTGTATCTTGCCAAGCATGTCGGCAAGGCGCTCCAGTGTGCGCTGGACTCCCGGAACATTGAGCACATCCATCACCAAAGGGGACTTGGACACTTTCTTCATGAGGGACAGGAAGTCTGCACTGATGCTGTAAATATGATGACAAGCTGGTGTTAACATTTTCTATGTTCATACAAGTGGTGAGGGAGGAAAAAGTGGAGAATACTGAAATCATTCTAAGTGTATGCATATGCAATAGAACGGCACTCGTATCGGAAGAGCGCATTCCTCTGCCAGGCTGAACAGTTTACGTTTTGTCTCCCACTGATAGGCCGGATCTGGATCCGGACCTTAACCAAAATTGAATAAACTTGTTTTTGTCACCGAACCAACTTATCCACCAAGTTTCGTCATAATCCGTCGACACCATTTTGAAATATCATGCTATATATCGTTTTACCCCTATCTCTCAATGGTGAAGAATCACTTAAGAAATTAAAAAAAACAAATACTCATATCTGGTTCCGGATGCGGATAGTCACCAAGAGCTAATTAATTTGTCCTTTGGGCGCTTGAATCGCACACAGTCCGCACTACGTCGCGTCCGACGTAATGCCTGGAACGAAGCACGTGGTTTCGTGTCTCTGTGTGACACAATCCGGTTATGTATAGTAGATACATTGCAGCGATTGACCAACGTGCAGAGATGGCGGCGCAGAAGAAATGCTATCGTACAATCGACTGGTTGAAGGTGAAACGATTCGGTTCCCAGATCAAAGACTTCGTCCCAGCATGTACTCAATAAATCGGACTATAAGCTGTCTGACACGGAAAGGTTCGCGTTGGCGCACGGTTTTAACTTCGGCATTCCAAACCAGAATATCAAGAGGGAAGACATTTTTGCTGAGTTTGAACTCCTGTATGCTCAACTATCAACACATCAGGCTGTGTCAAACGAAGCAGACCAGGCACTGAGGGCTAGACTATCGACCTCGTGCATGCGTACTGTGGAATCCCGAATGACGTCGCAGATTTTCACATGCAATGTGATGTTCTCTTGGCAATACAAGGATTGAGGAGGAATGCTGCCATTCACATCTGTAAACGGAATAGGCACCGGAGTGGTAATCATGAATAAGATTGATTACATCGACAAGATGATGGACATCCTGAAAGACAAAACCAAATTTAAATATCTGGGCGGTGTAACGGAACATGATCGCACGCCTCAGGTGGAAGGTCAGATCGTCAAACGACTGTTTCAGCTTCTCAAACGCGGATAACTATAAAAGGAGGTGTACGACAGAATTAAACCTGTTGGAGCCCAACGTCCAAGAATGTACGGCCTGCCGAAGATTCACCAGGAGAATATCCCTCGAAGACCGATACTGTCCATGGTGCGATCAGCACAACATGAACTTGCCAAGTGGTTGGGAGAGGTACTGCAACCAGTATTGGATTCACTTTCTCATTTCATGGTTATGGATTCCTTCACATTTGCAGAATCAATTAGAGCTAAAACACCGACAAGTGAGCACAACATCATGGCATCCTTTGATGTTAAAAGGTTGTTCATGAATGTCCCATTGACGGAGACGATTGAGATATGCGCACGTTTGCTGTATCACACCGATCTGGAACAACCGATGATCTCGGAACACGTCTTCGTGGAATTAATGAACACAGCAACAAGGGAGGTGGAATTCAGTTTTAACAACAATGATGTATGTTCAAACGAACGGTGTGGCCATGGGTTCCCCATTAGGCCCAGCTCTTGCAAATATCTTTGCAGGCTATCATGAAATGCAGAAACTGACTGGTCGGCAAGGGTCGATTCCCCCATCGTATACTATCGTATGTTTGATGACATTTTTGCTTTGTTTGAGTCTCGGACGGCATGTGACAATTTCCAAGCATGGCTAACACTCTCCATCCTGCGCTGAAGTTTACCACGGAGCTGAAATCGTCAAACGCCACACGTTACCGTTTTTGGACGTGTTGGTTGATAGATCCAACCTTGGTTTCACAACATCCGTCTACCGCAGGGGTTCCCAACCTTGTTTTTACTGGGGTACCATTTCACATGTTCGTGGTCCCACCGAGTACCACTGTACCAAAATTCACCTAAAAAACGGAAAACACACTTATTCCCCATGAGTACTTGCCATGTGCCAAGTTTCATTTTTTACCCTTGGTGCAGTTTTAGAGATACAGAGGTCAAAAGTTTTTCCATTTTTCCAACATGGCTGCCTCTGACATCATAATTATCATTAAACATTATACATGAGTAGTCGCTACTGTGGTGAAAATTTCCGTCTCAATCCGACAAGCAGTTGTGGAGTAAAACACTAACGTTCTGTGCGGACAAACAAACAAAAAACGGACCCAAATGCATTACCCTCTCCTCCAGCGAGGGTAAAAAATGTATTGAAGATAGAATGTGGAATGGAAAAAGGCAGAGATAATGATGTCATGTAAAGAACTTTTTTTGAAGTTTTTCAGATTCTGCATTTTTTAGATGAGTTGAGATTAAAACTTTGCTAAAAACCTGCCATGTATGTGTTATACTTACTTGTTTAAGGTCAAAGTTAAAACCTCATCTGGCTCAGCCAGTCAAACGACTTGCAATTGTCAACGCTGTTTTTGACAAGCATTCGGGTAACATCACGTTTGGTGGACGAGCTCGGTAATCTGGTAAGGAGAAACAAAAATAATAACTGCCAGAGAAGAAGGTAAGACGAAATTAAATAAGGTAATATGGACAAATGTGGAAACAGAAAAAAAAACTGGAGAGGAATAGGCAAAAAAGGAAAAAATACAAGGAGGTGAAAAAGGTTTAAATACTGGATAATAATAAAACTGCTAATTATAATAATATTCAATAAAATAAAAAGACGAGCAGAAGCCCGCTGGAGTACATTTTGGCTGCGACTTCCCCTCTGCTCCCACCTCCTGTTTGTTTATATGTTGTACCATTCTACCAAGAGTGATGACTCCATCCACTGTACGTCTGTCTCTCTCTCTGTCTCTCTCTCTGTCTCTCTCTCTCTGTCTCTCTCTCTGTCTCTCTCTCTGTCTCTCTCTCTCTGTCTCTCTCTCTCTCTCTCTCTCTCTCTTCCATGGACCAACTTTTAACCACACATCCCAACTCTCTCTTCCTCATATGTGTGATATTTAAATTGTCACCATGCCAATTGGCTGGCTGTTAGTTCCTCTCTCAACAGCGTTACAGCAAAGGACTTCTGTTACTCCATGGAACTTACTTGATCTGTGAACTTTCTGATCCGAATTTCTCCCAATGCAAATCCTTCATTTGTCCTTGGTAATGACCAACTTCCGTGCAAATTCCTCCTGCTTTTTCCTCCGCTCCAACTTGGTTTAATTGATCATGTATTTGTGGAGAGTCACCATCTCTGTCTATTCTCAGAAAGCCGCCTCGATGCCGGCGAGTCTGCAGTTCACTTCAGGCAGACTGGCAGGGACTGCAAGCAACCATCTCTCCTCAGGGCTTGGTCTCCCATATCTACTGCCCCCGATGTTAACTCGGCCTGGAATTCTTCCACAGAAATCTGCTCTCTCTTATGTACACATCCATTGCATCCGTCATTATTTGTCATACCCATCCCCCCCCCATGGTACAATGATCCAGTGGTGAGGCAGTTGCATTGAAACAACTTGCCTTGTCTTTCTGGAAGGGGAAATTCAACCAAATATAACATCAGATCACTCCAACAATGCCCACAAACAAGTGTGTCACCTCTCAGGAGCACCAGAAAGCAACATTTTTCAAATTGTCTCCTAAAACCTGGTGGTGCCTGATAAGTTATGTCTTTGGAATATACTCTCCCTTCATCCCTTCTGCTCGTGGACTGTTTCTTTTTGCACCAAAGAAGTGGAGAAGTTTCTGGCAACCCTCAACTGATTCTGCAACAGTCAACAGTCAATCCTTCCTTTTCTCCAATGGCCTGATTCACGCCATCAGTTCAGATTCAGACCCAGTCACTTTACCTCAGACATGCTGATTTGAATCTCACAACAATGCATGGAGCCGCTCAATCCCAGACATGAGATCAGGCCCATCTCTCGAGACATATTTCGACCATTTGATGCCATCTGGCACCCGACTTTCTCTCCAAACTCGATACCTACGTCATCCAAAGCCAGAATCAACACAACTTCCTCGCCTCGTAGCCAATGTGTGTCTCCCAAAGTGATCTTCTCATCTCCTCTCCCTATAAAGACTGGAGTGCCCGAGCCTAAGGAGTGTTTTTTTTTTGCCAAACTCTATTCCTAATCTTCATCAACGATCTTTCTGAATTTGAAAAATACCTTTGCTGATGACTCTCCTTCTGTCATAAAGATCCCTCATCCTTCTGACAGGCAGGCAGCAGCCTCTTCCCTCTCTGCAGTCCTTGCTAGAATCATGAGCTGGTTAAATACTTGCCAATGTCTTTCAAGCCTGACAAATCTCACTCTCACTCTGCCTTTCCGAAAGACCGCCCGGCGAACCCTCCATCTACTTTCTTAATGAGCATCTTGAAGAAGCCTCAGTCACTCAAACTTTTGAGCCTCACTCGCAGCCATGATCTTTCTTGGGCAAATACACATATCTAAGTTAGCCTCCAAAGCCAGTCCCAGACTGGGCATTCACTTCATCGAGTTCGCTTCTGTCGTGCAAAGTCTTTCCTTGGCACATCTGACCTCTACTAACACCCTCTAGTAACCCCTTTTCTGGTGAATCTCCCAAAATCCAGACTCCCTGCTCAACTCCACTCATTTGTTTCCTCTATTTTCCACCTGGGTAATCAACTCCCTCAGTCTTTTCAATCTCATTCTTCCCTTCATAGCTCAAGACAGCTGTTCACCACTATCTAGGTCACCCCCCTCCCCCCACAACCATAATCTTTTCTATCCCCATTAACTCTCCCAATCCCACCTTTTTCTGGGTTTCCAGTTTTTCCTTCACTTCTAATTGCAAACGTAATGATTGGAGCATCTGCTCTGAGTCTGGGAGGTAGCCAGTTTGAACCACAGCTGAGTCATACCAAAGATTTTGAAAATGGTATGTGCTGCTTCCTTGCTTGATGCTCAAACATTTTAAAGGGCTAGTTTGGGCCAAACAACCATTAAGTTGGTTCATAATAATGCAGGCTTTGATGGCCCAATGGCCTCCTCCTGACAAGATTCAAAGGTTCCTTGGAAGGAAACTCATATTATTGAGAGTTTTACAGCTCTATCCATCTTTTCAACCCTTGTGCCTCCCCCCCCCCCTCACTCTCATTCTCCCACGTCCCTCATTTCTCCAATCTCCCTCTACTCTGCTGTTGGTGTGCCCCCCCCCCAACCCCCCTCCTTGTGTTTGTTCTATTGAGTCCTGAATCCATTCTGCTCTGTGTTCAAGCTCTTCTATGAGCCTCAACATTTTATACAAAATAATTTCCAGGCTTTACACCCATCTCCACTCTTTTGTTCCTCTTTTCTTCTGTTTGTAAAATTGCCTTCCAGTAACTGATCAATCAACCTCTTCCATTCAGGACTTCAAAAGCATGTGGTGCACACCATCTCATGTCACCCCCATTCTCTAGTTCCCCGATTACCCCAACTGAACTTCTTACCTGCAGGTTACTACGTTTTCTCCCTTCCTCCATCTCTATTCCTGTTCCTGTTCTATTCATTCTTTCTCTCAATCATGTTTAACCATAGCCCCATTTGTCAGTACGTTGCCATTTTACCTTTCTTTCATGAGCCGAGATTTTGCATGCAGTTTTTTTTAATTGTTCGCGTCCCGAGTTGAAAATTAATTTCCTTAATTGGGATTATCGATCAAAAGTGCATTCATTACAAAATGATTATATACATAAAGGATCATAACATTCATTACAAAAAGGACCGTACAAGTGGTCCGCATAGGAGGACAACTGTATATCATCAGTTCGTTAGTATTCCATTATCAATATTTTGACGCTTTATGACAGACAGAAACAAAGTGCTGTAAAAATTACTGTCTCAAAATGATAAACGTTTTCTGCAAGTCTCCTACCAGGTGTTCCAGTTTCTGGCGGCGCAGGGGTGGTTGTTCCGTAAGCACCGAATCAGCAAGCACTGTGTGTGAGGCCTACCACGTGGGTCAAAACACGAGTTAAAGGACTCCCACTGGCACCTGTTTTGGTGCCCCCACTGGACAGACTCTTTCCACCTTCTCTGACCAAATTATCTGAGCTGAGAGAACCACAAGCTGGGCCTGTGTTGCAGAGAAGAACAAAATGACACATGAATTTTAGGTGACAATTCAGGTTAATTTATCTTATTTATTGGTTACTTATCTAATTTTTTTTATCATATAACTTTGACTCCTGAGCAATGAATAGATCTTATATTTCTTTACCTGGTATTTGTCAATCCACTGAAGGTAGCTGGACATGTCCATTGTGTCCCCAAAAGCTTGAGTATCACTAATAGACTGCAGCAAGCAGCCGAGCAAGGGTCATTCTGATCTCCTTCTCACACCAATGTCAGCCATTCATTGAATCTTTGGATATCCACTATAGAAACTTGGACCTTGAACATCACCTGAAGGGATATTACAATGTTATTGCTTAAAATTTGAAAAAAGGATTTCAAACTTAATGACAAATTCAAAATTACTGCCTCCCCTTGTCACTCCCTTTTTCCATTTCACGAAGAAATTTACGATCTCCTAAAATTGTTTATTTTTTGGAGTTACTTGTCCAACATGTACAACGACAAATCTCTCAGAAGTAACAGGATCATAAAGTTCTTCACAACGTTATTTGAGAGCTGCCTTTCAATTACCATTCTTGAAGTCATTATGTCCCACTGGTCTACAAGATTATCAAATACGGAAAGTAAGTCTTCAACAACTCACAAAATCATAACAATTTTAGATTGATTTTTTAAAATACCAATTATTTAGAAGCCTTTAATTTAGCTTTTGTCCATGTCACACGATATGGAACCAGAACGGCACTTGGTAGAGCCATATCTTCGATAGGCTGAACAATTTAGACCGGAACTGCATCTGTACCTTAACAAGATATAATCAGCTTGTTTATTGTCTCCTACCCAACTCATACACCAAGTTGTCCAAGTCTGTCCACAACTTTTTGAAATATCGTGCTGTACAGTGGTCTGCAAAAGTGTTCACCCTCTACCAATAATGCTACATTGAGATGAATGATGAATTGTTGGAAAATCATTTTTCCAAATAAACATTATATTTCATAACTAAAGAGATCAAACTGAATACCATGAGAGTTGAAGGAGGTTACATGTCAGGAATTACCTGTAAAAACATGTACAAATCAAATTCACTGGTTGTAAAGTATTCAGCCCCTTAGGTCAGCTACTTGGTGGAATCACCTTTTGCAGAATAACTGTTCTGAGTCTTTTTGAGTAGATCTTTGCCAGCTTTGTACAGTGAGATGATGAAAGCTTTGCCCATTCTTCGCATGAAAACATGCCTTCGTTCGCCAAGTTTTGATGGTGATCGTTGATGGACATCAATCTTCAAGTCTCACCATCAATGTTCAATTGAGTTCAGTCAGGACTTTGACTGGGCCACTCAGAACATTTATTTTCTTCTTTATCAACCACTCCTTGCGTGCTTTACTTTGTGTTTCAGATCATTGGCCTGCTGAAATGTGAATCTCCAACCCAGTTTCAGATTCATGGCTGACTCAAGCAGGTTTTCATCAAGGATGCTCCTGTACTTTGCACCATCCATTGTCCTTCTATCCTGACAAGCTTGTCAGTCAGTCCCTGCTGATGGAAAGCACCCCATAACATGATGTTGCCACCACCATACATGACAGTAGGGATTGGTGTTGACTTGGTGATGTGCAGTCTCTCTCTATTCGAGTGCAGCCTGTGGCTGCTGGTTGCATCATTGGTTTGGACGCGGCTATGCCACTGATGCAGTGTCCCCTTACCAGTACACTGGTACTCATTTTGCCGACCTCGGAAGGATGACAGGCTGAGTCAACCTCCTGGTGTATATTAATTCAGCGGCCAACGGGGCTTGAACTCAGGACCCTAGATCCCAAAGCCGCCACCCTAACCACTAAAGCCAACACCAGGCTCGGTGATGTGCAGTATTAGGCTTCCACCAGACGTAACACTTTGAATTTAGACAAAAAAATTCAATTTTGTGTCCTCTGACCACAAAACTTTCTCCACATACCTGCAGTATCATTAAGATGATTTTTTGCAAACTCCTTATGAGCTTTGAGATGCGTCTTTCAGTAATGGTTTCTTTTTTTGCCACCTGTCCATAGAGGCCAGCTTTCTGAAGGGAATGGGATATTGTTGATTGATCAACACAGACCCCTATCTCAGACGTAGAGCTTTGCATATCTGTCAAAGTCATTGTTGGATTTACAGTGACATCCCAACCAGACACCTGCCTTTCCCAGCTGCTGAGTTTGGATGGGCGATCTGATCTGGGTGGAGTCTCAGTGGTATTGATACGTCTTCACTTCTTAATGATGGATTTCACCGTACTCAAAGGATAATGAGTGACTGAAATATTCTCATAACCCTCTCCTGAACGGTGCTTTTCTATCACTTTATGTCTGACTTCTTTAAAAAGCTCCTGGTCTTCATGTTTGCCTTGTTGGTTGACCAAGTGAGTTATACCTCAAAATTCCTTAGATAAGTGGAGAAGCTAAATTTTTAAGTTAAGCCACTGATTACACACAGGTGTGTCAGTTAAAAGCTAGATGTGGTAGATTTAAGCATTTAGCAAATGCCTGTAATTCCATCCATTGGGACTATACTCTGTACAGAGCATTGGTGTGCTGCCAAAACCGTCTCCGAGACTTATTTGGCACAATCTTGGACGGGTCGCCACTCCGCCGCAGGTCTGTAATTGAACGATTAAATTGACGGTTACATGTTCGAAGTTTCATGTAGCACACATCGGTAAATTGTAATATAAACTGCTTGATGCAATGAGCGAATTTTGACTGTAGATGGCGGTATAGTACCGTAAACTACCTTGCGTGAGATTTGTGAAGATGCTGGAACGTTCTCAGACAAAACTTCCAAGCATGGGCGAGAGACTGGAGTCGGCAGCCTGCGGCTCTGAACGACTTGAGTTGTGGCTCCCTAGCTTGATCGATAAATCCCCCTTTCCTCATTATAAACTAATTTTCAGAAAAAATATTTGTGAGTGTCGTGAAAGGATAAAATAATACTTGAAAACATTGGCGGCAGTGATAAACAGGAAAAAACATCCGATTACGCACGAATTCTGCGAGCAAGACTTACACGTTGTGCTCCACGCACAGCCTGACTATCCATTACGCAGTTATTTTCGCCATCTTGTCGGAAATATTATTTCTTCAACCTGTTTCACAGCCTCAGTTTATCATTTGAACGCCCCTTCTAAAAGATAGCGACGCCCTGATCCTCACTGGGCAGGAAGCGAAAATCCCGTTATGAACGACTTGTATGTAAATAACAAACGAGATGTTGTTTTGATTAACTCCCCCTTCAATGGAGGGTGCACGTGCGTATGACGTCACCACGTTTGCTGTCCACCATCTTGGAGTACCAACAAATAAAACGAAACCCACACGTTGCACTGCATCATTGTATTTACATTTGTTAAAATAGGAGTTAAAATGGTGAATTTTTACTCATTATTTTGTTTTGGCAATTTTTTGATTTTAACTTGGAGGCTTGACTTGCAAGTTATGAGGGATGTTCAAGAGGGATTCGGAATGATATCATCACGTTCAAGAAAGTGTGTGTGTGTGTGGTGTGTGTGTGTGTTGTGTGTGTGTGTGTGTGTGTGTGTGTGTGTGTGGTGTGTGTGTGTGTGTATAGTTTTTGGCCCCCTCTCTCAATGGTGAAGAATCACTTTATTAATTGAAAAATTCTGTTATCTGAATGTGGATTTGGATCTTCACCAAAACTGAATCAATTAGTCCTTGTCACATACCCAACCTGTCCACCAAGTTTCTGCGGAATCGGGTCCATAACTTTTTGAAATATCATGCTATATATCGTTGTAGCCCTATCTCTCAATGGTGAAAAATCAGTCCAAAAATTCCAGTTGCCGGATCCAGATCCGAATCTTCACCAAAATCTAATTAGTTCGTCATTGCCACACACCGAACCCGCCCAAAAAATTTCATCCGGATCCATCCACAACTTTTTGAGATATTTCTGCCACACAGACAGACAGACGACAGACAAACAAACAAACAGACACACAGGGGTGAAAACATAACCTCCTTCCACCTTCGGTGTGTGAGGTAAATATAGTAAGCTGACTCAATGGACTGAAGAAATTTAATGGCCCCTTTCATTGATACCAACTCAATAAACATGTATTGCATTAAAAAAAAAAATCAATGTTTGTGTCTTTGTTCTGCTTATTTCAATTATTGAAATATGGTTTATGTGCATTGCGACCTCTTTAGATATCAGGTTTCTGACCAAATTTGAAAAAATGGCTCTTCTTGTTATTTGGGTTGCCGACCACTGGGCTAGAATCAATATTGCTGGACGCACGGGATTGTTCCGTGTCTATTATAACCTGCGGGAGGAAGGCGGAGAAACGGCGGTGATATGTGACGAGCTGTGCGTTTCCATCGTCCCGCGCGTCGATTTAGCTCTGATGAGTGAACGAGGTGTTAATGTCCAGAGCGGTTGTTAACTCATGGAGCCGATCGTAATCAGGTTGTTTGAAACTCATTAAGATTGTGGATCAGGAAGGAATTCTTTGAGCTCTTGAAAATCAACCCTGGACGGCCCATCGTATGAGAGAAACACACAACAAGACAAATGTTCAACATCCACGGTGGACGAGGTGAACACATGTGAGCTGTGCCAGCAAGGCTGGACAATGGGGGAGCAGAAACAACTACTCATGGGAATCGGAGTTGGACATTGCATGAACTTCCTCATTTGACTTTGTATCTGTATTTGAAATACAAGTTTCAAAAACGTTACGCTGTTGATGTGGTCATTGTAACGCTACTCAAAAATCAGACACCAACTGACAAAGATCCCATTCGAGTGGCCAACTGACCTGTACGTTCTGTTCATGACCCTGGATTGCAGTCGTCAGAGAACGTGATGGGTTTGACACCACGAACAACATTACGGACACCAAAGGGAAGAAAACCCCCGAAGGTGTGTGCATATTCCATCCACCCCCGACAAGGCGAAACCTATTTACACTTACTTTTAACCTTAATAAAAAAATTCGCTCCTGAAGTGATTAGCGTTAATTAGGCAAAGGGTTTGAATATTTATGCACCTGATAATCATTTGATTTTCTCTGAAATCCCATTTTTATCTGCATTTTTTAGCTATATCACTTTAGAGTAGTTTGTGAAGACTCTATTATATTAAGTTTGATTTGAAAGCATCACGAAATAAGCTCAGGTGGCATCAAAATGGGAAAACTTGGAGGGGGGTGAATCGTTTTGCAGGCCACTGTAGATCGTTTTTGGCCCCATCTCTCAATGGTGAAGAATCACTTTTTAAAAAAAATTTAAATGTCTGTATCCAGATCCAGAATTTCATCAAGATCAAATTACTTGGTTCTTGTCACACATCAAACATGTCACCAAATTTCGTCTGAATCAGTCAATAACTTTTGAGATATTCTACTCAAAGACAGACAGATAAACAAGGGTAAAACATAACATGGTGGAGGTAATAGGTGTTAGCTATTATGTACACAAAGCTATTATGTAGCTATTATATACATATATGTAACACAAAGATGATGGCCCAACAACACCTTCTGATGCCCTTTTTGAACTTATTTTACTGTTCTATATCCATCCCAAAGTAAACCTCTCTGTCTTCTTTCATTGTGTTACTTCCCCCAACCAATTTGCGGCTTTCGAATTTACCAAGAGGATAAATCTTCAGGGAAAAAAAGGAATCAATAAATGGCAGTAAAACCTCCATTACTCTTCCCTCACGTGAAGCTACACCGAGAACAAGAGAGTGTTCTTCATTGAGAATAATGCTTGCCACACCAGCAAACATCTTTTGAAATGCTTCTGAAGCTTGGCCACATTCTTACTATTCCCTATGATCTCAAGAAGGTCCTCGTCTCCAACAAAATAGAACCTGCAGAATGACAGATGAATGTCAGTTTGTGCAATTTTATCATAATCCGGATGAAACTTTACTCAATTAATAGTGTTCCTCTTCAACCACACAATCTTGAAAACCTCAGATGCATGAAATGTATTTCAGCAGTTATTCTTATGTCTGAGGGTTTTTGCCATTTCAATCAGTCAAGATACATTGTGAAAATAAATGGAATATTGTATGTAACAAGTATAAGACTCGTCTGCAATGCCTACCAAACTACCACAGACTGTTTGATCCTGAACTTTAAAGTTTAACCTCAAACTGAACCTTCAATGTTCGAGATGTTGAAATGTAGGCACTCGTGAATGACCTTCGGCATTATTCGATACCAGCAGAAAGAAATTATAGACCATTTCTTACGAGGAAATGAAGCACGTTCCCTCTCCAAGTACTCTCGAGTGCCTTTTGTATCTTGCCAAGCATGTCGGCAAGGCGCTCCAGTGTGCGCTGGACTCCCGGAACATTGAGCACATCCATCACCAAAGGGGACTTGGACACTTTCTTCATGAGGGACAGGAAGTCTGCACTGATGCTGTAAATATGATGACAATCTGGTGTTAACATTTCTATGTTCATACAAGTGGTGAGGGAGGAAAAGTGGAGAATACTGAAATCATTCTAAGTGTATGCATATGCAATAGAACGGCACTCGTATCGGCAAGAGCGCATTCCTCTGCCAGGCTGAACAGTTTACGTTTTGTCTCCCACTGATAGGCCGGATCTGATCCGGAACCTTAACCAAAATTGAATAAACTTGTTTTTGTCACCGAACCAACTTTATCACCAAGTTTCTCATAATTCCGTCGACACCATTTTAATATCATGCTATATATCGTTTTACCCCTATCTCTCAATGGTGAAGAATCACTTAAGAAATTAAAAAAAACAAATACTCATATCTGGTTCCGGATGCGGATAGTCACCAAGAGCTAATTAATTTGTCCTTTGGGCGCTTGAATCGCACACAGTCCGCACTACGTCGCGTCCGACGTAATGCCTGGAACGAAGCACGTGGTTTCGTGTCTCTGTGTGACACAATCCGGTTATGTATAGTAGATACATTGCAGCGATTGACCAACGTGCAGAGATGGCGGCGCCAGAAGAAATGCTATCGTACAATCGACTGGTTGAAGGTGGAAACGATTCGGTTCCCAGATCAAAGACTTCGTCCCAGCATGTACTCAATAAATCGGACTATAAGCTGTCTGACACGGAAAGGTTCGCGTTGGCGCACGTTTTAACTTCGGCATTCCAAACCAGAATATCAAGAGGGAAGACATTTTTGCTGAGTTTGAACTCCTGTATGCTCAACTATCAACACATCAGGCTGTGTCAAACGAAGCAGACCAGGCACTGAGGGCTAGACTATCGACCTCGTGCATGCGTTACTGTGGAATCCCGAATGACGTCGCAGATTTTCACATGCAATGTGATGTTCTCTTGGCAATACAAGGATTGAGGAGGAATGCTGCCATTCACATCTGTAAACTGATAAAGCACCGGCCAGTGGTAATCATGAATAAGTTGATTACATCGACAAGATGATGGACATCCTGAAAGACAAAACCAAATTTAAATATCTGGGCGGTGGAACGGAACATGATCGCACGCCTCAGGTGGAATCAGATCGTCAAACGACTGTTTCAGCTTCTCAAACGCGGATAACTATAAAAGGAGGTGTACGACAGAATTAAACCTGTTGGAGCCCAACGTTCCAAGAATGTACGGCCTCCCGAAGATTCACCAGGAGAATATCCCTCGAAGACCGTACTGTCCATGGTGCGATCAGCACAACATGAACTTGCCAAGTGGTTGGGAGAGGTACTGCAACCAGTATTGGATTCACTTTCTCATTTCATGGTTATGGATTCCTTCACATTTGCAGAATCAATTAGGCTAAAACACCACAAGTGAGCACAACATCATGGCATCCTTTGATGTTAAAAGTTGTTCATGAATGTCCCATTGACGGAGACGATTGAGATATGCGCACGTTTGCTGTATCACACCGATCTGGAACAACCGATGATCTCGGAACACGTCTTCGTGGAATTAATGAACACAGCAACAAGGGAGGTGGGAATTCAGTTTTAACAACAGATGTTATGTTCAAACGAAACGGATGTGGCCATGGGTTCCCCATTAGGCCCAGCTCTTGCAAATATCTTTGCAGGCTATCATTGAAATGCAGAAAACTGACTGGTCGGCAACGGGTCGATTCCCCCATCGTATACTATCGGTATGTTTGATGACATTTTTGCTTTGTTTGAGTCTCGGACGGCATGGTGACAATTTCCAAGCATGGCTCAACACTCTCCATCCTGCGCTGAAGTTTTACCACGGAGCTGAAATCGTCAAACACGTTACCGTTTTTGGACGTGTTGGTTGATAGATCCAACCTTGGTTTCACAACATCCGTCTACCGCAGGGTTCCCAACCTTGTTTTACTGGCGGTACCATTTCACATGTTCGTGTCCACGAGTACCACTGTACCAAAATTCACCTAAAATAGTGTTTATTTGCGATACAGATACGACAATGGGGGGTTAAACAATACTAACAATTCACAACTTTAGACATTGAGCAATCTGATCTGACAAAAGAATGATACAGTAAGTACCTATTTGATTGCTGTAAAATGTCCAGTCAATGAGGATGGTTGAGCCTGCTTCTTGTCCACAAGCAGGTCGATGTCAGGCTTTGTTTGGGATAAAGCGCACCGAACATCATGTTCAACATCCAGTAGGGATCTTTGTTTTGTTTTTAGAATAACGACTGACGAGAAACCCAGCTTCACACAGCATGTAGATGGGAATACTATGAGCGAATGAACAGCCAGGGCAGCTAGCTTAGGGTAAGACCCCAACATTTCCACACCAGAAGTCCGCAAGATTCATCTCGTCAAACTGATCTCGGGCTGTGGAGTCGTTCTGGAGATAAATCAAGCTTTCCTGCAGTCCTGTTCTCAGGTGGCAAATCCAATGCATTTATGCGAAATGGGTTGCGAATCATTTTCAGATCCATTCCTTGAGATCTGGAAAATAGGAATTTAATTCCTCATCCAAA
>CM068961.1:17649830-17668370 GCA_035128595.1 Eptatretus atami | reverse complement strand
CTAATAGCAGACAAGGGTCATTCCATGTCAAATCATCAAAGAATCTGCCGTCATCTCTCAGATTTTTGTAAAACTTTGGGAACCAATTGGGACCCATGAAAAACGGCAAGAACTCAAATATTTTTGCTAACAGCCTCTTAATTAGTGAGATACAGACTAACAGAACTTTGGACTAATTAGCACGACGTCGCGAATTCAAATGGCCATATCTCTAAAAGTATAACACCTAGAGAGCTGGTTTTGGTGTCATTTTAAAGGTATTTTCATGCCCTACGAATTTGTCTGGGCAACATTTTCCTCCTCCAACCACAAAAAAGTTATCACAAAATATAAACTTCAATCGTGAATCCCCAAAAATGTATCCTTCAAATTTCCTCAAATTCATCCCAGAGGTACCTTATGATGCAAGAAGCTTCCACATAAATTTTGTGATGGGCACTCCAATAGTTTCTGAGATATGAGCAATAATGTACATGTACGTATGGCATATAGGTTCGAAAATCAGCATTTGTAATGTATTTACAATCAATAAGTGAGTTCAAGTACACAGTGTTCACTAACCTGACTTAGGCTTTCAATTTCCTCTTCAATGCAGCAACAGCAGCACTTGTTTCTTCCCCTCAGGCCCAGTTGAAAATGAAAGTAATGATACTTCAAAGCAATTGATGGTCGTTCCCTGTGTTCCCTGTCATGCTAGGTTAGAATGATTGGTTCAACCGTAATGACGTCATGGTTAATCGAACGCCCATTGGTCAGCTCATCATCTTCACCTCGAGCTCCATTGGCTGGAGCAGAGTTCGTCGATGATTGACGTTTGCAACCACATCCTGGAGAGAGGGGGATGGGTTTCCCCTAAGGTCCACTCACCATTGTTACCGTACTTCCCTTGATCTTTCCATGCTGAAAGAGACACAGATACGTACAAATTCCTTTTGACGACATAGTATTGGATCGGTGGTAAGTGTTTCCGTAATCATTCATTCACAGATAACGCCGATCCGATAACCTCACCGATTCTGATTCAGCAGACGTGAAACACGTTTATTCAAAAGCAGCCATGATACACACACAACACCAGCTGCGCATGCGCAATGCAAGAAGCTTGGCGGCCGTGCCGCTCATGACAATGACAGTTAAAAATCAATATGTTACAGTAAGGATGAAGGTTGCTTCCAACATACGTAAATGAAACGAGCTCCGACCTCGGCTCAATATCCTGAACATATCTGCATTGTACTGGTCTGCACAGATAGGGTTGGAACCAAGTGCTGTGCAATGGCAGAGAAGCAGGTACAGTGACCGTGGTTGCTGGATATTTCTACATACTCGCACTGGTTGTGTTCTAACCCTCACAATCTTTCTTCGAATCGCCAAGGGGACGTGTTGTTTGATCCGATCGGCCAATCTTAGTGTTGTGCGGCCCACGTACCGAGCTTCACATCGGCACTTAAACTCATAAATAACATTGCTGGTTTGTGAGGTGGGTAGCACATCCTTTGTTGACTGACGTCAGCAAACGGCGAGAGGTGAAGATTACTCGGGGTTGCACAGCCAGAAACGTGTTGGACACAATATGTTTGATTTGTACTTCAAACCTTCGTGATGATTGCCCTTTCCAGGGCATCCTGATATAGACTGGACATTTGTCCAGACCAATCCTCCGATCTTTGTCGTTTTAGAAACTTGTGTATGTATATCTTAACTATATCCTCAGATAACCATTCTCACCGAGTATATTCATGATTTTGTCAATTTCAGCAGGAAGATTACAAGGTGAACAAATCCTCTGTGCTCTGTTAACCAGGATATTGATCAAGGCAATTTTGTTTCTCGTGAAGCTGTAGGAGTCCCAGCGAGTATACTGCCCTGTGAAAGTTGGCTTCCGGTAGACCAGGGGTTCCTAACCTGTGGTACGCGTACCACAGGTGGTACATTTGGACTTTCTCGGTGGTACGCGGCATGGTACGCGGCAGCGTGTTTTTTTTGTTGTTTTTTAACGCAGTTTTTATTTACTTCTCTCTCATGCAGCTTGTGCACAATAATTAAATTTATATCGAAAGCGGCTGTACACTGACAGCTGTTGTTATCGGCCATTGTTGCACAAGTCTTATTATTCGTTTTGTCTCTACACGCCACACTGTCATCATTGCTTATTGCCCGGCTTATTGTTACCGTTATCGTTCACCAGCATCATGTCAATGCGAAAATATTCGGGAGTTATCTCAAGTTAGGCTTCACTTCCATCCAAAAAGGTGAATTAGAAGCTCCACAGTGTGTGATTTGTGGAAAAGTTCTCGGCAATCAATCTATGAAGCCAAGTCTATTGAAGCGCCATTTTGATTCTGTTCATCCTGAACACAGCGACAAGGACCATGATTTTTTTCGTCGGAAGGAAAATGCCATTAAAGAGCACGCTTCGACGGCAGCGGCAGTTTTCAACAGCAGTCCACGGCAGCCGTAAAGCATCCTACTTAGTTGTACTGCGAATTGCAGAACAGAACAGGAAAGCCTCATCCTTCCCGCCACAAAGGATATCGTACGTCTCATGCTGGGAGAACAAAGCGCCAAGAAGCTCAATTCTCTTTCGTTGTCAAACAACACAGTTCAGAGGGCATTGAAGAAATGTCAACCAATATTCGTGACCAGTGTGTGGCAGAAATCAAGGCATCTCCATGCGGATTTTCTATGCAATTGGATGAGTCAACTGACGTGGCAAATTGTGCCCAACTGTTAGCATTCGTTCGGTACGTGCATAAAGCCAAGTTCAAGGATGAAATACTATTTTCCGCCCGCTTAAAACCACAATGAAAGCAAAGGACATTTTCGAAGAGGTGTCTTCCGTCTTTGATCAAGTTGGGCTGTCATGGGTTGATCTGAAAGGCTGTACTACAGATGGTGCTCCAGCTATGTTGGGTGCAGATCAGGTTTCAAACGCTTGTGAAGGCAGTTGCTCCTGAAGTGCGCGGCCTACACTGTACGATCCACCGCCAGCACTCGCAGCCAAGGCGCTCCCCAAGCCATTGACTGACGTTCTCTCAACCATGATCAAAATTGTGAACCATGTGAAATCCCAGGCTCTCAATTCGCGACTTTTCAAGAAACTTTGCGAGGATTTCGACTCCGACCATAAAGTTCTCTTATTCCACACTAGGTGAGATGGTTATCCCGTGGAAATATGGCGGAGCGCGTGTTTGAACTGCGAGCTGAGCTTCGTGAATTCTTCGAAAACTATGGAAAACCAAGACTGTCGATTTCGTCGCTGCTTTGAACGACCCGACTGGGCATTGCACCTGGCTTATTTGGTCGACATTTTTCTCTCAGTAAACGTCCTGAACAAGTCTCTTCAGGGACTGGAGCGACTATCATTGACTTCATAGACAAGGTCAAGGGATTTCAGGAAAAACTCCATCTGTGGAAGACGAATGTCGAAGCGAGGAGTGTGGTCAATGTTGTATCGTTGTATGCCTACTATTTCTTCAGTGAAGCGTGAAAAGAATCCCCAAGGAGTTCATACAATGGTAAAAGATCACCTCGCTTATTTGGATGAGGAATTAAATTCCTATTTTCCAGATCTCAAGGAACTGGATCTGAAAATGATTCGCAACCCATTTCGCATAAATGCATTGGATTTGCCACTGGAACAGGACTGCAGGAAAGCTTGATTGATCTCCAGAACGACTCCAGCCGAGATCAGTTTGACGAGATGAATCTTGCGGACTTCTGGTGTGGAATGTTGGGGTCTTACCCTAAGCTAGCTGCCCTGGCTGTTCATTCGCTCATAGTATTCCCATCTACATGGCTGTGTGAAGCTGGGTTCTCGTCAGTCGTTATTCTAAAACAAAACACAAGATCCACTGGATGTTGAACATGATGTTCGGTGCGCTTTATCCAAAACAAAGCCTGACATCGACCTGCTTGTGAGCAAGAAGCAGGCTCAACCATCCCATTGACTGGACATTTTACACAATCAAATAGGTACTTACTGTATCATTCTTTTGTTCAGATCAGATTGCTCAATGTCATAGTTGTGAATTGTTAGTATTGTTTAACCCCCCATTGTCGTATCTGTATCGCAAATAAACACTATTTTAGGTGAATTTTGGTACAGTGGTACTCGGTGGACCACGAACATGTGAAATGGTACCCCCAGTAAAAACAAGGTTGGGAACCCCTGCGGTAGACGGATGTTGTGAAACCAAGGTTGGATCTATCAACCAACACGTCCAAAAACGGTAACGTGTTTGACGATTTCAGCTCCGTGGTAAACTTCAGCGCAGGATGGAGAGTGTTGAGCCATGCTTGGAAATTGTCACATGCCGTCCGAGACTCAAACAAAGCAAAAATGTCATCAACATACCGATAGTATACGATGGGGGATCGACCCGTTGCCGACCAGTCAGTTTCTGCATTTCATGATAGCCTGCAAAGATATTTGCAAGAGCTGGGCCTAATGGGGAACCCATGGCCCACACCGTTCGTTTGAACATACATCATGTTGTTAAACTGAATTCCACCTCCCTTGTTGCTGTGTTCATTAATTCCACGAAGCGTGTTCCGAGATCATCGGTTTCCAGATCGGTGTGATACAGCAAACGTGCGCATATCTCAATCGTCTCCGTCAATGGGACATTCATGAACAACCTTTTAAATCAAAGGATGCCATGATGTTGTGCTCACTTGTCGGTGTTTTAGCTCTAATTGATTCTGCAAATGTGAAGGAATCCATAACCATGAAATGAGAAAGTGAATCCAATACTGGTTGCAGTAACCTCTCCCAACCACTTGCAAGTTCATGTTGTGCTGATCGCACCATGGACAGTATCGGTCTTCGAGGGATATTCTCCTGGTGAATCTTCGGCAGGCCGTACATTCTTGACGTTGGGCTCCAACAGGTTTAATTCTGTCGTACACCTCCTTTATAGTTATCCCGTTTGAGAAGCTGAAACAGTCGTTTGACGATCTGACCTTCCACCTGAGGCGTGCGATCATGTTCCGTTACACCGCCCAGATATTTAAATTTGGTTTTGTCTTTCAGGATGTCCATCATCTTGTCGATGTAATCAATCTTATTCATGATTACCACTCCGGTGCCTTTATCCGTTTACAGATGTGAATGGCAGCATTCCTCCTCAATCCTTGTATTGCCAAGAGAACATCACATTGCATGTGAAAATCTGCGACGTCATTCGGGATTCCACAGTACGCATGCACGAGGTCCGATAGTCTAGCCCTCAGTGCCTGGTCTGCTTCGTTTGACACAGCCTGATGTGTTGATAGTTGAGCATACAGGAGTTCAAACTCAGCAAAAATGTCTTCCTCTTGATATTCTGGTTTGGAATGCCGAAGTTAAACCGTGCGCCAACAGCGAAACCTTTCCGTGTCAGACAGCTTATAGTCCGATTTATTGAGTACATGCTGGGAGAGTCTTTGATCTGGGAACCGAATCGTTTCACCTTCAACCAGTCGATTGTACGATAGCATTTCTTCTGCGCCGCCATCTCTGCACGTTGGTCAATCGCTGCAATGTATCTACTATACATAACCGGATTGTGTCACACAGAGACACGAAACCACGTGCTTCGTTCCAGGCATTACGTCGAGCGACGTAGTGCGGACTGTGTGCGATTCAAGCGCCAAAGGACAAATTAATTAGCTCTTTGTGACTATCCGCATCCGGAACCAGATATGAGTATTTGTTTTTTTTAATTTCTTAAGTGATTCTTCACCATTGAGAGATAGGGGTAAAACGATATATAGCATGATATTTCAAAATGGTGTCGACGGATTATGACGAAACTTGGTGGATAAGTTGGTTCCGGTGACAAAAACAAGTTTATTCAATTTTGGTTAAGGTCCGGATCCAGATCCGGCCTATCAGTGGGAGACAAAACGTAAACTGTTCAGCCTGGCAGAGGAATGCGCTCTTCCGATACGAGTGCCGTTCTATTGCATATGCATACACTTAGAATGATTTCAGTATTCTCCACTTTTTCCCCCTCACCACTTGTATGAACATAGAAAATGTTAACACCAAGCTTGTCATCATATTTACAGCATCAGTGCAGACTTTCCTGTCCCTCATGAAGAAAGTGTCCAGTCCCCTTTGGTGATGGATGTGCTCAATGTTCCGGGAGTCCAGCGCACACTGGAGCGCCTTGCCGACATGCTTGGCAAGATACAAAAGGCACTCGGAGAGTACTTGGAGAGGGAACGTGCTTCATTTCCTCGGTAAGAAATGGTCTATATTTCTTTCTGGCTGGTATCGAATAATGCCGAAGGTCATTCACGAGTGCCATACATTCAACATCTCGAACATTGAAGGTTCAGTTTGAGGTTAAAATTTAAGTTCAGGATCAAACAGTCTGTGGTTAGTTTGTAGGCATTGCAGACGAGTCTTATACTTGTTACATACAATATGCATTTATTTTCACAATGTATCTTGCACTGATTGAAATGGCAAAAACCCTCAGACATAAGAATAACTGCTGAAATACATTTCATGCATCTAAGGTTTTCAAGATTGTGTGGTTGAAGAGGAACACTATTAATTGAGTAAAGTTTCATCCGGATTATGATAAAATTGCCACAAACTGACATTCATCTGTCATTCTGCAGGTTCTATTTTGTTGGAGACGAGGACCTTCTGAGATCATAGGGAATAGTAAGAATGTGGCCAAGCTTCAGAAGCATTTCAAAAAGATGTTTGCTGGTGTGGCAAGCATTATTCTCAATGAAGACAGCTCTCTTGTTCTCGTGTGAGCTTCACGTGAGGGGAAGAGGTAATGGAGGTTTTACTGCATTTATTGATTCCTTTTTTTCCTGAAGGATTTATCCTCTTGGTAAATCGAAAGCCCAAATTGGTTGGGGAAGTCACACAATGAAAGAAGACAGAGAGGTTTACTTTGGGATGGATAAGAACAGTAAAATAAATTCAAAAGGGCATCAGAAGGTGTTGTTTGGGCCATCATCTTTGTGTACATAATATGTATATAATAGCTAACATAATAGCTTTGTGTTACATAATAGCTAACACCTATTACCTCCACCATGTTATGTTTTCACCCTTGTTTATCTGTCTGTCTGTGAGTAGAATATCTCAAAAAGTTATTGACTGATTCAGACGAAATTTGGTGGACATGTTTGATGTGTGACAAGAACCAAGTAATTTGATCTTGATGAATTCTGGATCTGGATACGAGACATTTAAATTTTTTTTAAAGTGATTCTTCACCATTGAGAGATGGGGCCAAAAACGATCTACAGTGGCCTGCAAAACGATTCACCCCCCTCCAAAGTTTTCCCATTTTGATGCCACCTGAGCTTATTTCGTGATGCTTTCAAATCAAACTTAATATATAGAGTCTTCACCAAACTACTCAAAGTGATATAGCTAAAAAATGCAGATAAAATGGGATTTACAGAGAAAATCAAATGATTATCAGGTGCATAAATATTCAAACCCTTTGCCTAATTAACGCTAAATCACTTCAGGAGCCGAATTTTTTTTTTAAGGTTACAAAATAAGTGTAATAGGTTTCGCCTTGTCGGGGGTGGATGGAATATGCACACACCTTCGGGGTTTTCTTCCCTTTGGTGTCCGTATGTTGTTCGTGGTGTCAAACCCATCACGTTCTCTGAGACTGCAATCCAGGGTCATGAACGAACGTACAGGTCAGTTGCCACTCGAATGGGATCTTTGTCAGTTGGTGTCTGACTTTTGAGTAGCGTTACAATGACCACATCAACAGCGTAACGTTTTTGAAACTTGTATTTCAAATAAACAGATACAAAGTCAAATGAGGAAGTTCATGCAATGTCCAACTCCGATTCCCATGAGTAGTTGTTTCTGCCCATTGTCCCAGCCTTGCTGGCACAGCTCACATGTGTTCACCTCGTCCACCGTGGTGTTGAACATTTGTCTTGTTGTGTTGTTCTCTCATACGATGGGCCGTCCAGGTTGATTTTCAAGAGCTCAAAGGAATTCCTTCCTGATCCACAATCTTAATGAGTTTCAAACAACCTGATTACGATCGGCTCCATGAGTTAACAACCGCTCTGGACATTAACACCTCGTTCACTTCATCAGAGCTAAATCGAGCGCGGGACGATGGAACGCACAGCTCGTCACATATCACCCGTCTCTCTCCGCCTTCCTCCCGCAGGTTTATATAAGTAACACGGAACAATCCGTGCGTTCCAGCAAATATGATTCTAGCCAGTGGTCGGCAACCCAAATAACAAGAAGAGCCATTTTTTCAAATTTGGTCAGAAACCTGATATCTAAAGGTCGCAATGCACAAACCATATTTCAATAATTGAATAACAGAACAAAGACACAAACAATTGATTTTTTTTTTAATGCAATACATGTTTATTGAGTTGGTATCAATGAAAGGGGCCATTAAATTTTCTTCAGTCCATTGAGTCAGCTTACCTATATTTCCTCCACCACCGAAGGTGGAAGGAGTTATGTTTTTCACCCCTGTGTGTCTGTTTGTTTGTTGTCTTGTCTGTCTGTCTGTGTGCAGGATATCTCAAAAAGTTGTGGATGGATCCGGATGAAATTTTTTGGGCGGGTCGGTGTGTGGCAATGACGAACTAATTAGATTTTGGTGAAGATTCGGATCTGGATCGGCAACTGGAATTTTTGACTGATTTTCACCATTGAGAGATAGGGCTACAACGATATATAGCATGATATTTCAAAAAGTTATGGCGCGATTCCGCAGAAACTTGGTGGACAGGTTGGGTATGTGACAAGGACTAATTGATTCAGTTTTGGTGAAGATCCAAATCCACATTCAGATAACAGAATTTTTCAATTAATATAAAGTGATTCTTCACATTGAGAGAGGGGCCAAAAACTATACACACAACACACACAACACACACACACACACACACACACACACACACACACACACACACACACACACACACACACACACACACACTTTCTTGGACGTGATGATATCATTCCGAATCCCTCTTGAACATCCCTCATAACTTGCAAGTCAAGCCTCCAAGTTAATCAAAATAATTGCCAAAACAAATAATGAGTAAAAATTCACCATTTTAACTCCTATTTTAAACAAATGTAAATACAATGATGCAGTGCACGTGTGTTTCGTTTTATTTGTGGTACTCCAAGATGGGGACAGCAAACGTGGTGACGTCATACGCACGTGCAGCCCTCCATTGAAGGGGAGTTATTTCAAAACAACATCTCGTTTGTTATTTACATACAAGTCGTTCATAACGGATTTTCGCTTTCCTGCCCAGTGAGGATCAGGGCGTCGCTATCTTTTAGAAGGGCGTTCAAATGATAAACTGAGGCTGTGAAACAGGTTGAGAAAAAATATTTCCGACAAGATGGCGAAAATAACTGCGTAATGGATAGCAGGCTGTGCGTGGAGCACAACGTGTAAGTCTTGCTCGCAGAATTCGTCGGTAATCGGATGTTTTTTCCTGTTTATCACTCCGCCAATGTTTTCAAGTATTATTTTATCCTTTCACGACACTCACAAATATTTTTTCTGAAAATTATTTTATAATGAGAAAAGGGGATTTTATCGATCAAGCTAGGGAGCCACACTCAAGTCCTTCAGAGCCGCAGGGCTGCCGACTCCAGTTCTCGCCCATGCTGGAAGTTTTGTCTGAGAACGTTCCAGCATTCTTCACAAATCTCACCAGGAGTTTACGGTACTATACCGCCATCTACAGTCAAAATTCGCTCATTGCATCAAGCAGTTTATATTACAATTTTACCGATGTGTGCTACATGAAACTTCGAACATGTAACCGTCAATTTTAATCGTTCAATTACAGACCTGCGGCGGAGTGGCGACCCGTCCAAGATTGTGGCCAAATAGTCTCGGAGACGGTTTTGGCAGCACAATGCTCTGTACAAGAGTATAGTCCCAATGGATGGAATTACAGGCATTTGCTAATGCTTAAATCTACCACATCTAGCTTTTAACTGACACACCTGTGTGTAATCAGTGGCTTAACTTAAAAATTTAGCTTCTCCACTATCTAAGGATATTTGAGGTATAACTCACTGGTCAACCAACAAGGCAAACATGAAGACCAAGGAGCTTTTTAAAGAAGTCAGACATAAAAGTGATAGAAAAGCACCGTTCAGGAGAGGGTTATGAGAATATTTCAGTCACTCATTATCCCTTTGAGTACGGGTGAAATCCCTCATTAAGAAGTGAAGACGTATCATACCACTGAGACTCCACCCAGATCAGACTCGCCCATCCAAACTCAGCAGCTGGGAAAGCAGGTGTCTGGTTTGGATGTCACTGTTAAATCCAACAATGACTTTGACAGATATGCAAAGCTCTACGTCTGAGATGCGGGTCTGTGTTGATCAATCAACAATATCCCATTCCCTTCAGAAAAGCTGGCCTCTATGGACAGGTGGCAAAAAGAAAACCATTACTGAAAGACGCATCTCAAAGCTCATAAAGGAGTTTGCAAAAATCACTTAATGATACTGCAGGTATGTACAAGGAGAAACGTTTTGTGGTCAGCAGGACACAAAAATTGAATTTTTTTGGTCTAAATTCAAAGTGTTACGTCTGGTGGAAGCCTAATACTGCACATCACCGAGCCTTGGTGTTGGCTTAGTGGTTAGGGTGCGCTGGGATCCTAGGCGTCCTGAGTTCAAGCCCCGTTGCCGCTGAATTAATATACACCAGGGTTGACTCAGCCTGTCATCCTTCCGAGGTCGGCAAAATGAGTACCAGTGTACTGGTAAGGGGACACTGCATCAGTGGCATAGCCGCGTCCAACCAATGATGCAACCAGCAGCCACAGGCTGCACTCGATAGAGAGAGACTGCACATCACCAAGTCAACACCATCCCTACTGTCATGTATGGTGTGGCAACATCATGTTATGGGGCCTCTTTCCACAGCAGGGACTGACTGACAAGCTTGTCAGGATAGAAGGGACAATGGATGGTGGCAAAGTACAGGAGCATCCTTGATGAAAAACCTGCTTGAGTCAGCCATGAATCTGAAACTGGGTTGGAGATTCACATTTCAGCAGGCCAATGATCTGAAACACAAGCTAAAGCCACGCAGGAGTGGTTGAATAAGAGAAATAAATGTTCTGAGTGCCCAGTCAAAGTCCTGACTTGAACTCAATTGAACATTATGGTGAGACTTGAAGATTGATGTCCATCAACGATCACCATCGAAACTTGGCGGAACGAGAGCATGTTTCATGCGAAGAATGGGCAAACTTTCATCATCTCACTGTCACAAAGCTGGCAAAGATCTACTCAAAAAGACTCAGAACAGTTATTCCTGCAAAAGGTGATTCCACCAAGTACTGACCTAAGGGGCTGAATACTTTTACAAACCAGTGAATTTTGATTTGTACATGTTTTTACAGGTATTCCTGACATGTAACCTCCTTCAACTCTCATGGTATTCAGTTTGATCTCTTAGTTATGAAATATAATGTTTATTTGGAAAAATGATTTTTCCACAAATTCATCATTCATCTCAATGTAGCATTATTGGTAGAGGGTGAACACTTTTGCAGACCCTGTACAGCACGAATTTCAAAAAGTTGTGGACAGACTGGAACAAAACTTGGTGTATGAGTTGGGTAGGAGACAATAACAAGCTGATTATATCTGTGTTAATACAGATGCAGTTCGGTCTAAATTGTTCAGCCTATCGAAGATATGGGCTCTACCAAGTGCCGTTCTGGTTCCATATACGTGTGACATGGACAAAAGCTAAATTAAAGGCTTCTAAATAATTGGTATTTTAAAAAAATCATCTAAAATTGTATGATTTTGTGAGTTGTTGAAGACTTATTTCCGTATTTGATAATCTTGTAGACCAGTGGCATAAATGACTTCAAGAATGGTAATTGAAAGGCAGCTCCAAATAACGTGTGAAGAAAACTTTATATCCTGTTACTTCTGAGAGATTTGTCGTTGTACATGTTGGACAAGTAACTCCAAAAAATAAACAATTTTAGAGATCGTAATTTCTTCGTGAAATGGAAAAAGGGAGTGGACAGGGAGGCAGTAATTTTGAATTTGTCATTAAGTTTGAAATCCTTTTTTCAAATTTTAAGCAATAACATTGTAATATCCCTTCAGGTGATGTTCAAGGTCCCAGTTTCTATAGTGGATCACCAAAGATCAATGAATGGCTGACATGGTGTGGAGAAGGAGATCAGAATGACCCTTGCTCGGCTGCTTGTGAGTCTATTAGTGATACTCAAGCTTTTGGGGACACAATGGACATGTCCAGCTACTTCAGTGGATTGACAAATACCAGGTAAAGAAATATAAGATCTATTTCATGCTCAGGAGTCAAAGTTATATGATAAAAAAATTAGATAAGTAACCATAAATAAGATAAATTAACCTGAATTGTCACCTAAAATTCATGTGTCATTTTGTTCTTCTCTGCAAACACAGGCCAGCTTGTGGTCTCTCCAGCTCAGATAATTTGGTCAAGAGAAGGTGGAAAGAGTCTTGTCCAGTGGGGGCACCAAAACAGGTGCCAGTGGGAGTCCTTTAACTCGTGTTTTGACCCACGTGGAGCTCTCACTCACAGTGCTTGCTGATTCGGTGCTTACGGAACAACCACCCCTGCGCCGCCAGAAACTGGAACACCTGGTAGGAGACTTGCAGTTGAAACGTTTATCATTTTGAGACAGTAATTTTTACAGCACTTTGTTTCTGTCTGTCATAAAGCGTCAAAATATTGATAATGGAATACTAACGAACTGATGATATACAGTTTAGTCGCTCCTATGCGGACACTTGTACGGTCCTTTTTGTAATGATGTTATGATCTTTATGTATATAATCATTTTTGTAATGAATGCACTTTTGATCGATAATCCCAATTAAGGAAATTAATTTCAACTCGGTGACGCGAACAATTAAAAAAAACTGCATGCAAAATCTCGGCTCATGAAAGAAAGGTAAAATGGCAACGTACTGACAATGGGGCTATGGTTTAAACATGATTGAGAGAAAGAATGAATAGAACAGGAACAGGAATAGAGATGGAGGAAGGGAGAAAACGTAGAACCTGCAGGTAAGAATTCAGTTGGGGGTAATCGGGGAACTAGAGAATGGGGGGTGACATGAGATGGTGGTGCACCACATGCTTTTGAAGTCCTGATGGAAGAGGTTGATTGATCATTACTTGGAAGGCAATTTTACAAACATGAAGAAAAGAGGAACAAAAGAGTGGAGATGGGTGTAAAGCCTGAAATTATTTTGTATTAAAATGTTGAGGCTCAATAGAAGAGCCTGAACACAGAGCAGAAATGGATCAGGACTCAATAGAAAACACAAGGAGGGGTGGGGTGGGGTGGGGCACACCAACAGCAGAGTAGAGGGAGATTTGAGAGAAATGAGGGACGTGGGGAAGAATGAGAGTGAGGGGCGGGGGGGAGGACACAAGAGTTTGAACAAGATGGATAGAGCTGTAAACATCTCAATATATGAGTTCCTTCCAAGACACTTTAATCTTGTCAGGAGGAGGCCATTGGGCCCCATCAAAGCCGCATTATTATGAACGCAACTTATGGTTGTTTTTGCCCAAACTAGGCCCTTTAAATGTTGAGCATCAAGCAAGAAGCAGCACATACCATTGTCAAAATCTTTGGTAGGACTCAGCTGTGCGTTCAAACTGGCTTACTCCCAGACTCAGAGCAGATCTCCAATCATTACGTTTGCAATTAGAAGTGAGGAAAAACTGGAAACCCAGAATCTCTTCCCCATTGAGTCAGAAAAGTAGATGAACAAAATTTAAAAAACAACCCTTGAATATTCAACTTTGCATCAATCAAAACAGAAATCCACTAATTTGATGCTTTACACATCCTTCGGCATTATTACATGAACCTCAAGAAGTCAGCTATACAGCCATGCCTCTGACGTACCTTTGGAAACGACCTGTTTCCATCGGCAGCAAATGCTTAATGTCGGCACTTCCGGTGAAGATTCCCTCAAGGTATACCCAGCGACGCTGCACGTCAATCCACACGTCAAAAAGTGCCAGAATACGGTTCAACTTGTCCTCCCAGCTGAGAGTGTCCTCCTCAAATACCTGTATAAAGGAAGTATAAGAGATGACTTTGTTCACTTCGTATCAACATGAAGACTTTCAATATTGGAGCGTGCATTGTTGCACCTTGTAAAATGGCGACAGCTTCATGGCCAATACACTGTTGATGTGTTCCTTCACTCTGTTAAAGAGGTCATCCCAGCCACGTATGAGGCGGCACTTATTTTGATAGTTCACCAGCTCCAACTCGTATGTGTTCCAGAGCTCCTTGATCTGTGACGTTAACATACCAAAGTTAATTTGCTTGAAGAACAATAACATTCCTGTCTTAGCTTTTGCATTCACACTGTAGCATGAGCTATTGCATACTGTTACATTTATCAGGTGGGGGGGGGGCAGTTACTGATTTAAAAGCTGAACCAGCAGTGTGTCATGTAAATTTTAGATTTTTTTGCATATGTACAGGATGGCCTGAAAGCCTCTTTACCCCAGTAAAGCATTCGTTCTTAAACTCTTTTAATACCCAGGTTTATTGTGTAGTTGACAGTAGCACTTAGAATTATGTTTTACATAATTAATCAGTCAATGTATCTGTAGCGCTCCATCATTCTTCTTCGTCAGTGTTGCCGCATACCATGGCGGGGGGGGGGGTGGGAGGGCGGAGAGGAAGGGAGGGAGGTGTGATTAATTTAGCTGGATAAGCGATTTTCAGCACGAAATGACTTGAAAATCACAAGTGCATATGGTTAGAGATAAAATGCCTGTTGCTGCATTTCTTGGGGTGACAGTGCTGTCCAAAATAGTGGTTAGAGAGGATAAGGTCCCTGGTGTTGGCTTAGTAGTTAGGGAGGCTGGCTTGGGATCTTAAGGGTCCTGAGTTTCAGCCCCTGTCATTCATTGAATTAACACCAGGTGGGGTTGACTCAGCTTGTCATCCTTCCGAGGTCGGTGAAATGCGTACTTGTGTACTGGTAATAGGGGCATTGCATCAGCGGCACAGGTGCACCCTCAGCCAATGATGCTACCCACAGCCTTATGCTGCATACAAAGGAGCAGGATGGTAAGGTGTTGTGTTAGGTAAGGCCAGGGTTAGGTGAAGTGCGGATGACGTTGGATGCAAGTGGACCAATGGCAGACATTTTGGTGCTTCTGCGAGTTTAGAGAAGGGTGGGGACTGCTTCCCTTGCAAGGCCATGACTGGTTGTGAGGCATGTGTGGGCATATAGCTCTGATTGGTGAACTGGTGCTACCATCACGCACTGTTGGCTCATGTGAATAAATTATATGCAGGGTGTCTGAAAAAACGAACATTGAATGGTTGGTTTTATTGTTATTCGATATACTGACATAAATTTGATGTGTGTAGATGCATTGGAATTGCACGTTTTCATTTGGTGTGAATAATTATTGCTATTACCTCCGCCACCGAAGGTAAAGGAGGTCACGTTTCCACCCTTTTCTGTCCGTTTGTTTTTGTACAGGATATCTCAAAAAGTTGTGGATGGATCTGGATGAAATTTTGTGAACACGTTCGGTGTGTGACAAGGAAGAACTGATTAGATTTTGGTGAAGAACCAATTCTGGATCTGGATACAAGAATGTTTCAAGTGATTCTTCACCATTGAGAGATAGGGCCAAAAATGATATATAGCACAATATCTCAATAAGTTGTGAACGGATTCGGACGAAACTTGGTGGACTCGTTGGGTGTGTGACAAGGATGAATCGATTCAATTTTGGTGAAGATCCACATCCGGATCTGAATATGAGAATTATTTAATTTTTAAAGTGATTCTTCAGCATTGAGAGATCGGGCCAAAAGCGATCGATAAAGCAATAAAAAAGATAAAAGACCCCACCAAGTGGGGTTGACTCAGCCCGTCATCCTTCCGAGGTTGGCAAAATGAGTAGCAGTGTACTGGTATAGGGGCACAGCATCAGCGGCATAGCTGCACCCCCAGAAAATGATGCAACCAGCAGCCACGGGCTGCACATGATTCGGGCTAGCTGTTGATTGGTTGATGCTGTTTCATCCATCCCGACAGCTGTGTTGGAAAATGTTTTCTCAAAATTTGAACACCGAATTAGATCGATTATAGTGAATGATGGATGACATGCAGATGTTTATTAATAATCCAAAAATATCAAAACAATACCAAAAAAAATTAAATAAACCATATCTGGCAAGTCCATTACATGTATTCGTTTCAAATTTATGTCAGTATCTCAAATAACACTAACAATATTCAACGTTCATTTTGGTATATCCATTTTCGGACACCCTGTATTTCTTAAGTGTGCATGAATGTCTGTTCCTGCCATCTTTCCCATGTCGATCAACTTGATTTATTTGAAACCCATGAAGGGAAATAAATAAATTAAGGCACTCCCTTGTTTGAGTAATTGAACGTTTAAACATGTGCGAGTTCAAAAGGGTACATTACCCCACTGCTTGGGATATGTGTCGTCCAGATTCAGTCTATTACTTTGGCTATTTGCAGGATTAATTCTCAGCTTGTGTCGGCAATCACCCTCATCCTCATTATGGTTATCGTGGTTGATGTACACATGGCTCTACTGCAGAGA
The DNA here is from genome assembly GCA_035128595.1 of Eptatretus atami. Classification (NCBI taxonomy): domain Eukaryota; kingdom Metazoa; phylum Chordata; class Myxini; order Myxiniformes; family Myxinidae; genus Eptatretus; species Eptatretus atami. The sequence continues at coordinate 17,651,724 of CM068961.1, read as the reverse complement.
TCCAAGTTATATTGAGACCTTTATTTTAGTGAATGTATAACTACCATATAGCTTATCATCCATCTGCAATGTTCAATTCGTCCACAGTTGATCAGTTAGTTACATGGACGTACCTTTATCTGCTCAATTACGGTATCAGTTAAGGTTTGCAAGCATTTACATCATTTTTATTTAAATGGCAATGAAAACTACCATAATAATTTTCTGTCCACACCTGTTTGAGGAATTCTTCCAATGCCATCTCCCCCTGGGCCACTAAAAGGACATCCTTCACAACAGCCTCATTCTTCTGAAGGTCCACGGCCCAGATGTGCCCAAGAGTAAGTTCTGAAGGTATCCAGCTCACATGTAGCCGTTTCATTAATTGCTTCCAATGCCTGTCCTTCAGTGCTTCAGACTTGAGGTCAATGATGAGGAGATTCACCTTCAAAAACAAGAGCAAAGTTGAGCTGGACTGGAGAGAACATGGCAGTGGATCTCAAGTTATCCGTAAAAACTCGTAAAAACTCAACACATGTTTGTTGATCTGATCTTGTTCATGGCTTTAATCACTCACCTTCAAGTAAGTTTTGAGCAACTTGTAAACATATTCATAAGAAGAGTATTGACGCAAGCGAGCAGGCAGGTTCTTGAGCTGATTCAGGAGTCCATCCAAACTTTGCCGCAACTAGACCGAAAACAACATAATTTTAGGAAAAGTATTAAGGATTTCTTTTCTGGAAATTGCCCCAAACAAAGCATAAAGCCACTCTAACTCAGACGTTAAGGGAAGGTTAGATAAAGGTAAGGATAAAACAAAACAAAATCAAAGAAAGAGAAAAGTAACAAAAAACATCCAAGACGCAGGAAGTAGCGGAAATCAGGTGAATATTTTTTTGTGTGTACCTTGTCGAGGCTCGTATGAGAGCTAACACACAACGCACATCAAGGGCGGGGGGGGGGGGGGCATGAGACAAGAGGTGGAGTGGGAAGGACAAAACAGTAGAGAACAGAGACATGAGGAGATCGTTGGAAGGGAGAGGGATGGGGTGGGGAACGTGGGGAATACAAGATGGACATTACAGGGATTTTCAGGAAGAAAGCAGGGAATTTGAGAGAGGTGGGCTTGGGGTGGATTAACGTGGGTAGAAAAGATTGTGGTTTGGATGGGAAGATAAGAGGTGGTGGGAACAGTTGTTTTTGAAGGCCTGGAGAAGAATGGATTGAATAGAGTGAGGGAGTTTATTCCAAAGGTGGGAAAAAAGAGGAATGAAAGAAGTGAAGGTGAGCAGTGATTCGTGATTTTGGTAGTTTTACCAGAAGGGTGTTGGCGGACCTTGAGCGCCCTGCGGAAATATGGTGCGGACAAATCGCAGAGAGAGCAGGGGGGGGGGGAGAGGACTGGAGAGGAGACGGTAGAAGATAGAAAAAACCACCGACCTGCCTGCGGCAGGAGGGTGTAGAGGCCAAAAGACTCAGCCTCATCGCGGGAGATGCCAATGATACGAAATGCCTTGGGTTCACAGTGTGAAGCCGAGGAAGGTGGGAGGCAGGAGCACCAGGTCAGAGGGAGGGCTGTACTCCATCAGACTGCGGACGAAAGCTTTGTAAGTGGTCAGGAGCTCAGGTGGGCCGAGGAAGGACTTTGCACGACGGAGGATTCCCAGTCGGCGACTGGCTTTGGAGGCCAGGTTTAAAATGTGGCTTTCCCAGGAAAGATCATGGCAGATCGTGAGACCCAGAAGCTTGAAAGAAAGGACTTCTTCCAGAGGATTGTTGAGAAAGTGGATGGGGGGGGGGGTTTCCTAACACGGTCCTTTCGGAGAGACATTGTGAGAGTGTGAGATTTGTCCGGATTGAAAGACGTTCCACATATTGGACCAATTTGTGATTTTACCCAGATCTGCAATGAGCG
>CM068961.1:17583768-17607353 GCA_035128595.1 Eptatretus atami | reverse complement strand
GTATGGCAGAGGGTGGAATCATCAGCAAAGAGATAAAGAGGATTTTCCAGAGAGTCGGAGAGATCATCAATGAAAATCAGAAAACGAACAGGGCCCAGAACGCTGCCTTGAGGAACTCCAGCCTGGACAGGAAGAGGGGATGAAAGAACTCCATTTAGGGCAACACGTTGACTGCGACAGGAGAGAAAGTCTGCGAGCCATGAGTGAGATGGCCTTGGATACCACAGGAAGAGAGTTTGGTGAGCAGTGCAAGGTGCCAGACCAGGTCAACAGCACGCAATATGTCTAGGGATATGGCGCTGATTTCATGACCGGCATTGAGGACCTCCATCCATTGTTGGGAGAGCAGAAGCAGCATATCCACGGAAGAGTGACCTGGTCTGAACCAAATTGAAGATCGGAAATCAAGCCATTGGAGAAGAGGAAGGATTTCATGTCTGAAGCGATGATCGATTCCAAAACCTTGCTGATGATTTGGAGAAGGCTGATTGGTCTGTAGTTGCAGGGATCTGTTTTTGCACCTTTTTTATACAGAGCAGTAACGTTTGCTGAATTCCAAGCAGATGGCAAATGACCTTGCACAAATGAGAGGGTGATAGAACAGAGAGAGGGTGAGCAAGAGCATAAGAGCAGGTTTTCAGGACACGTGGGCTGATGCCATCTGACCGGTTGCAGAATCTGAGTCGAGGTTTGACAGCAAGCTCTCCACCTTGTCAGGAGAAAAGGACACAGAGTCCAGGGACAGTTGGGTGCGACTGGGTAAGGTGGGTAGAGAAAGCGATGGGTTTTGGACAAAAGATTTAGCTGCAAACACCGAGTTTAAGCATTCAGCCTTTTCACTTGCGGTATCAGCAGTGCGGCCATTTGAGGTAAGGGAGGGGATGGAGGGGGAACATACACCAGAAACAGATTGATTAGACCACCCAGGATTTTGAGGAGGGAGAGAGGTTTGAAGTTCAGACTTGAGTTAGAAAGATGTTGTTTTCTGGCTCTCCTGAGGGTAGAACACAGTTGTTCCGAGCTTTATGGAAGGAACTGAGATTACCCTCAGTTGGGTTTGCTTTCCATGAGGCAAAGGCAAGTTGTTTAGGACAACTGCCTCACCACAAGCTTCAGTGAACAAAGGGCGGGAGGAAGGGTAGGACAACTGAAGACGAGAGGGGATAAATCTGTGCATGAGGGAGAGCAAGTTTCTTTGAAAGAATTCCCAGGATGAGTTGATATTGGAGAAAGTAGCGATAGGAGACCAGTCTATAAGTTTGAGGTTGCTTGGAGACCCTGCCAGTCGGCTTGAGTGAAATGCCAAACTCGACAGCGGTGAGGTGGTTTCTGATAATAGCCAGAGAGATGTCCACTTTGACAAGGACGTGGTCAGAAGGAGCAGCGGGGGAAGAGCAGCAATATTGTCAGGGAAATTTGTCAAAATCAGATCCAGAAGAGATGGAGTACCATTGGTTGAGATCCGGGTCGGGAAGTTGACCGATTGAGTCAGTCCCAATGAGTCGCAGAAAGCTTTTGCTGAAGTGCCATGACAGGTGAGAGATGTACCTACACCTAGCCAACTGGCATGATGACAATTGAAGTCACCACATATGAGAAAGAGAAAGTTTGGATGAGAAGATAGAAGTTGGTCCATGTTTTCGGAAAGTGAGGTGTAGATGGAGTCATCACTGTTTTGTGGACGGTACAGTACACATATAAACATGAGGTGGGAGTGGAGGGGAAGCCGTAGCCAGAGGTATTCCTGGGGGTGTGGGGGAGTGAGGGCATTTAGGGGGTTAAAAAAATTCATAGTCCCACAACAGTTCAGGGTGGGGGGGGGAGGAACCCCATTCTCTGCGTGACTTGCTGGAAACCAGTATTAAAAATCATAAATCATATAATTGGGGGTATTAACCCATCTGTAAAGAAGGGCTCTGATAGCATTACACAATAAGTTACAATTACGATTTGACATACATATGCTGAAGTTGAAAGACATTATGTGGAGCTAATTCTACATTTAGCTTTCAATATAAATTAAATAAATACTCCTGCTATTCTGGCAATAAGAAATAATGAAAGGACAAACACAGTTGAAGCACATATTTTACATGCTCAAAAAAACCATTCAATTCATAAGGAGACTGAAGTAATACCTTTGCATAGTCGACCACCACAGGTCCAAAGCTTTTTCGTGTCTCTGCATTGTCAAATGTGAGACGGCACTTGCGCATCTGGTTGAGCAGGATCTGCCATCGGTCCAGATTGTCACCAAGCTTACTGTAGACATTCTCCTGCTGCATGTCCCATAGGTTCTGATAGCGCAGCCATTCCTAGAGTCAAGAAAAAAAAACAGAGAAGTCAGTGTTGAGACTGAAATGAAATTGACAAATCTCATATTTTTCTTTTACATGAAATTACAGGGGAAAGATCACCTGCACATCAATCCAAGATCAGGATGACACAAATAGCAAGAAAGACAAACAAATTTGAAACATCTTACAAACAACGTTGGCCTTCAGTCGCATAGTTGTTTTATTCGATGGAACTCAACATTTTTTTCAGTCCCTGAACTACTTGTTCTGTGTATTTTGGAATTAAACCAAAATTTTATAGTTTATCTCTAACTTTAATGCGGCCCACACCTCGACGTAGACTTCAACTTGCTTCATTAAAGTCTGTATTGCGGCCTGGGAAGCCTCTCTTGCTGATTTCCTCCAGGCATCTTACGGTGAAGGTTTCGAAAGAACTTGTCTTCCTCGCTCAACTCAAAATGTACACCGACCTGCTCAAAGACAACATTCCTCAAGTTGGTGCAGAGCTACTGCAGTAAACACATTATATAGGGTACTGCTACAAAGAACACAAAATGTATTCAGTTATAATAGTATAATCAAGAAAATGTATGGAAACAGAAGAAAAGACAAACTAGAGCGGACTCGGGAGAGCACATAGTCTCACCTCGCGTGTTCATTCTGAACAAAAATACAAGTTAACTGAACACACTACTATTATGGCCACTGCTATGATGGCCCATATACCCGTGTCATCCATGCAACCTATTATATCACATACATTGCCATTATCCATAGCTTTATTGATTAGTGATTGATTATAGGATATTTATCAATCACTTTTTTGTACATAAAGGCTAAATTGCATCATAAAGGTGAATATGACAAAAAACAAAATTCAAACTATATTCCCCATGGCTTGTCAATCAATATGTATAAAGTTCTGGAGAGGATTTTTACATTTTTTTTTTTCAATCCAATATGGCCACCAGACCATGTGACCGATGACGTCGTAAATTTAATTCTTCGCTCACATCGGGTCATACATCAGATATATGAAGTTTCAGATTTGGATAAGGATTTCGATTCAACCAATTATGGCTGGAATACCACTGCACCAATGATGTCATCATGACCATCCTATGTACCCCATGGAGAGTTTATGACATATGACAAGTTTCAATTTTTTTCGTTGAGTGGTTTCAGAGATGTACAAATTTTTCCCAATATGGCTGCCATAAAATGTGATCTACAATGTCAGAGTTATCAAAAAAATATTCTCCATGAGGCGTTCCTTCTATGTTAAAGTTTCACATCGATCAGACAAACGGTTGCAAAGGGAAAAAAATTTAAAGCGAAAATACATAGATGTGGACGGACGGACGGACGGACGCAGCAGCACACACACACAGCACACGAAAAACAGCATCAATACTGACATTTACAGTACCTGGTACCGCTGGCTTTGGATACAGGGCAGCGTGACAGCCACATTCTCCCACGCGTGGAGCTCCCAGTGAAGATGCTCCCGGCATGCCTCCAGATGCGGCTCCAGGTGGATCAGTTGGTTTGTGATGCGGAACTCCAGCACAACAAGCTAACAGAAAGAATCGCATTATATTGAAACATCTAAATAAAGCTAAACCTTTTACCATCATATGCAATTCAGTTTAATGGAGTGCAACATAATATAGAACAATAATGTTCGATGAAAAAGCAAGTGAATATTAAATTATGCAATAAATGCTAAATGCATTGTCAAACTAGAACGGCACTTGGTCGAGCTCATACCTCTACCAGGCTGAACAGTTTACCTTTTGAATCCAGTGACAGGTCAGATCTGGATTGGACCTGAACCAAAATCGAATTGACTTGTTCTTGTCAAATACCCAACTCAACCATCAAGTTTTGTCATAATCCATCCACAACAGGCTATGTACCTTTTTTGGCCCCATCTCACAATAGTGAAGAATCACTCAACAAATTATCAGATCCATATCCAGATCCAGATCTGCACCAAAATCTAATCAAATTGTTATTTTCTCATACCCAACATGTCCACCAAGTTGTATTTGAATCCGTTAATAGATTTTGAGATATCGTGCAATATAGTATATCGTTTTTGGTCCTCTCTCTCAATGGTGAAGAATCACTTCAAAGATTGTAGTATCCGCATCCGGATCCAGATCTTCACCAACATCTAATCAATTCGTCCTTGTCTCTCACCCAAACTGTCCACCAAACAAATTTAGTCCAAATCTGCCTGTAACTTTTTGAGATATCTGCTCACAGATAGACATCCATTCATTGGGACCATACTCTGTGCAGAGCATTGGAGCTGCCTAAGCAGTCTCCTTGGCTATTGGGCACAATCCTGGACAGGTCGCCACTCCGACACCGGATACCAGCAAACTGGTACTCATTTTGCCGACCTCAGAAGGATGACAGGCAGAGTCAACCCCACCTGGTATTAATTCAACAGAAAAGGGGATTTGAACTCAGGATCCTCGGATTCCAAGCCCACCACCCTAACCATTAAGCCAACACCAGACACAGATAGACAGACAGGGGTGAAAACGTAACCAACATCCATCTTCGGTGGTGGGGGTAATAAATGGTAGTTTTTGTGTGAAGAATCACTTACTTAAATAATGTCACGTATGACCTGTTATGAAATTACTTATTAATATAAATATTACATTATTGGGCATTGCAGGTTCACTTTTAGATGGCCATCAGGTGGTATTTATTTTATTGTCCATTATCTTTATTCCACAGATTGGCCACCATATGTGTTAACTGATAGTCTGGGTAAGGCCTGGACATTTGAACATGAATTTGCATGGCTGGTTGGCTGGTTCAAAGTAACCGTTGCTTGAATCAATCGAGTGATTATTATCATTACCCTGCGCATGCAAAGCAAACAGCGGGGTGAAGCAATCGGTTCATTTCTGTCTGTCCTGTCTACAAGCGTTAGTTTATGATCGAGGAACAACTCGATTCAAATTGAATGTTGTATCTTCAACACAAATCGGAAAACGAAACTGTAGTTTAACAGTACTTTGGCTCTGGATTTGCCCGATCACGCATGTGCAGGGAGGAGTGAGATAATATTTTTACTTCTGCCTGTCTGGCAGTCAAGCAAAATTGAAAATCATTCCAAACATTAAACGTACTGTTTTTAAGGATGTCAGACAGACACAAACAACAGGCATGAAGAACTAATATGTAAGGTGTTAAATAAGGTGGTGTAAAGACGTTGCATAAATTTCGGTAAAAGACGTTGCAACGACGATAAATTTCTGAAAACATATTTTTTTACAACTTTTAAAATCTATATTTTATTTCCAATTGAATTTTATGTTTGAACACTGTACAACACAAATCACCATTTTAGCACTTTCAAAAACCTTCCGTTTAGCAGTACTTGAACAAAATATTACGGCATTTTACATCATCTCGACCAATCAAATTTGCCGCTCGTAGACCCCGCCCATGTTCTTTTTTTCTCAAGACTGCATGGGGTAAGGTGTTCTATGAACTCTCTGGTTGTTTTGTCATTCGGCTTCCAAGCAATAATTAGGCTTCCAAGCTTGGAAACCTATTGTTCTTGAAAGCCATCTCTCTTACGAAGTTCCAGGAGGTGAATCATTAGTTTTTGATCAGGGTGGAGTTATTATTTTCTTCCTTGATGGAATTTTGCTCCAAATAACTCTTTGGGAGGTTAAGAGAACAGATTTTCATTCAAGCTAATAGGCCATCCTAGCTTGCAATTTTAAAAGAGTTCCACCCTTGGGGCATTGCAAACTGCCACCCAAAGGTGCATTCATTCAGTTGTGATCACATAATATTATTATTGTAGCACAGTATTAAATAATGTAAATAACTGTGCATTATTAAATCAGAATTGTGAAGCCACAGAACAGTATAGAATTTAGTAAGTTTAGATGTCTCAAAATGTTCGTATTCACTGTGGAATCCTGTCGAGTTTTGTTATCTATAATTACAATAGTTGGGAAGGATATTGACGGGCTTACTAAATGTCTTTCGCTGCATAAATACGGGTTTCTCATGTATGATTATCCATACCTTGATTCTTGGCTCTCCCCAGGCTGATGTCCAGTGAGAGGAGCATCTGTGTCCATGTCCCCTTTTCCATAGTCTGCCCCAACAGAACTTGTGTCCATGCCTTGAGGCCAGCTTCAAGCCTTGCACCCAGAATCTCCTCGATCTGTCGATATCAAAAGTAATGCATCACTTCACCATCGATACAGTTTCTGTAGCGGAAGCATCATGTGCAAAGTACGAGAGAATTCTTTGCAGTGCTAGGAACCAACACCCATAATCATGTGTTTCTCCTTTAATGTACCGTATTTTCCGGTGTATAAACCGCACTTATTTATTGACAAAAAAGGTAAAAGTTTGGGGTGCGTTAATACATGGGTATAGAAAAAAAATGTCTTAAAAACGATCAATACTGAATTTCAATTACATTCCCAATTAACACTTTTTTTTAGCAGTCTGAACTGCTGTTAAACTTAATTCTGCCATTTAAATTTTGAAAATCGGTTCAGGTTAAGAGTTTGGACAGCGTTTATTTAATAAGCCACGCTTGAAAACGTCCGGAGCTGCCCGGAGACACCCGGAGTTTAGGTTCGTGATATATTATAGAGCCTTGTGCTCTGCAAACGCCATTAAACACAAAAGAAGAAGAAGAACACCTGGTCTCACATCAAAGGAAGAATTATTCACAATCGCTAGAGTCTAATAACGGAGCACCCACCTCAAATAAGCTTGCACACAATGTGACGATCAACACTACTGGTCACGAGAAGGACCGATTTCATGGTCATGCTCGCCTGCACCACAGGTGGTGGCAAGCTTCCCGCGTACGTCATGTTGAAGAGGAAGACAATGCCCAAAGACAAGTTTCCAGTTGGCGTCATTGTTAGTGCACAGCAGAAGGGGTGGATAGACGAGGGACTGGTCCAGAACTGGGTGTGCATGGTCTGGAGTAGTAGGCCAGATGGCAGTCTCTCCCGACGATGGAGCATGCAGTCCTGGATATGTTCTGTTGTCAAAAAACCGATGCCACCAAAGCGCTGCTCCCTTGGACAAACACCGATCTCGTCATCATCCCAGGAGGAATGACGCTCCTGCAGCCCCTGATGTGTCCATCAACAAGCCGTTCAAGGACGGGCTATGTCGCTGCTTGGCAACTGCATAATGAGTGGAGAGAAGACCTACACTAAGAGCCGGAGGATGAAAAAGGGTCGACCTTCTGATGATCTGCAGTTGGATCTGTGGTATTTAGCTTCATTGTACTCATATCGACGACACTATCACGTGTGCTGCGGATGATGGCATGACATTATCACATGTGCTGCGGATGACGACATGACATCATCACATGGATGGATGAGGAGTGGTTAGTGGCTGGAGTGATGGATTAAACGGATCACTCTTTGTGTTCCTTGGCATTGTGGCGTTTCTCCTGCTTCCTTCTTATTGCAGATTACAACAGAATCGTCAAGGTGTGGGAGGAGATACCATCGGACATTAAGCGAGCATTTCTGAAATGCTGCATCTCCAACAACATGGACAGCATAGAGGACTATATCATTTGAGAGGAGGAGGCTGCAAATGACGGTGACAGCGACATGGACAGTGACAGCGACTTGCTCTACCTAATTCGTAGAAGGAGTTACGTGCCGTCTTCGACGAGAAAAGCATTGATGAGGATTTCCTCGGGTTTAGCTGAAATGCTTCATCAAACCCAAACGGCTCTTTTCAGGGCCACAAATCCACAAGAAATATGTATGGTACCGGTATGAATCCCTTTTATTCCTTTTTCTGGTAACAAAAAAGAATCCTCTTCATAATATTAAAAATAAGAAAGAAAAATAAAAAGTTATTGGTGTCCTCTCCTCATGCTTCAACTTCTTGAAAATGAGAATAAGACTGTTAAACGAAATTAAGTGACATGGGAGTAAGCATGTTGATACCTCTGTCACTTTGTTCCGTACAAAGTTAATGTACAAACGTATTTACATCTAGATCAGAAAATAAAATGATCAATATATTCATTTCTTTTGAGGGTGAAAAACAGGGGTGCAGTTAATACACGGCCATGGCTTATTACACCAAGAAAATACGGGATGTGTTGCTTTGCTGCCACATTCAATTTTCCTGATATCAAAGAGAGTGGAACTGCAAGTAATTTGAGAAAGCCTCACATTCTTTCAATCGCATTTTTTCCCTCCAGGTCTTCAAGACAACTGTTCACTACCATCTCTAATCATCCCCAACCTAAAACCATGATTTTCTTTCCTCCCCTCACTAACCCCCCCCCCCACCCCACTCCAAGCCCTTCCCCTTCTAAATTTCCAGTTTTTTCCCTCCTGAGAGTTTCCTTCTGTATCAATCTTGTCCTTTCTGCCTCCATTTCTCTCCACACCCATTGTTTATCCAAGTCTCCTTCTATATTGGCCTTCTACTCTGCGGTTGGTGTTTCCCATCCCCCACCAACACCATCTCTCTGCTGTTCCTTTTGTCCTGTTGTGTCCTAATACATTCAGTGTACTAGTTCTTCCATGAGCCTCATCGATGTATAACAAAAAATAATGATGAAAACATCAGCCTTGTCAAAACTTACAGATGATTGGCTGTACACAGTATGGTGGGATTGCCTGTTAAGTACATTCATATCAATGGGCAATTTGGGGGCAATACGTTTTTGCAAACAAGGCTATTGTAAATTATCTCCTGCACTAGTTACATACATGTCCTCAAGAATTCTAAAATGAAGGCATATAAAAGCTTCCACTCTGAGGCATAAGTGTATGTCCAAAGCTGAAGGATGCTTTGAAAAGTAATACAAGCGTTACTTTGGTAATAAAAATACAAGCCGAGTTACAGGAAAACAAGAGTACAGGCCAAATTTGAGCAGCCTCACACTTTGAAACTCCAAAGAAGATCCAGTCTACAACTAGAAATGCACTTGCATACTCATTTTAAGATCTGCTTCATTGACTCTAAAACAAAAGCTCTCCATGTACTCATTTTCCTTAAATTCGTGTAAATCAGACATGTCGCTTCCTTCGTTTGGTTATTCATGTGGAAGATGTGATCATTACCATCTAAGCTTGTTTCAAAGTTATATACCTGCACTGCATGCAAGCTTTTGTAGTGGACTGGAACTTGCCAGTTTTATGCAGCAGTATTTTAATGAAGAACTAGTCTTGCTGGTGAAGGCTAGTGCCGTTCTGTCAGCACAATGGATGAAATGAACGATACGTTGATTGAGGTAAGCTAACTGCCGTGGGAAGCAAGGAGAAGCTGACATCCTGGAAATTAACCTTTGCCAGTGCAAAACAAATGAAATCTGAAAAACTGCACATCTTTTTGCTCCAAAGAAGGGTTAATGCCCGAAACGTAAGCTTCTACTTGCTTCCACAGTAGTTAGCATACCTCAATCAACGTCCTGTTGACTTGCTTATTATGCAGCAGGATGGTTTGGCTGGCAACACAACTCAAAATATAAAAATAATTTAAGCTACACCTTGGTCCTTAAAATAATATTTTCAATAATCCTATTCACCCTTCCCCTCCTTATATCCTGTTTATTTTATATTGCTCTCTCATGTGATTAAGAGAGAACATGGTATATGGACTTTCTAAAGACTTATATTTTCCTGCACCACCATTGGATAAATAGGCTATATCTGTAATCATTCTTAAATCATAGAGTCACACCTGACCTAAAATTATAATGAGAAAGATCTCAAAATGCAAAGCACATCTGGGTCCACTTTGGACCAAACTAAATTTAATGAAAATGACAGTTTAAAAAAAAAAATGTAAATTTTATTAGTTTACGTTTACCCTATTCTTATAATAAAGTTTTTTTGGAAGATTTAATGCCAAAAGCTCAATTGGTAAAAAATGTTATGGCCTGGACAAAGACACTGAAGCTCAATGGTAAATAAAGAAACACAAGAGGCGATTAAAAAACACGGGCGTCTCATGCTTGACACGCTGTGGTGTGGCTAATAGGGCTATTTATAGTCACTATGACTGTGTCCTTTCAATTTTGACCCAATTTTTCATTATTTTCTTCATATTCTCATAACAAGGGTTTCTTGAAAAGTTGAAGCTCAAATGGTAAAAAGGAAATAGCACGGAGGACACGACGCGACACACACACACACACAACACACACACCACACATTGCAAACCCTGTCTCCGCACTAAATATTAAATGACGTCTCTGAAGATATACGCGTGTATGTTTTGTGGCCACAAGCAAAGTATCATGTGACATCTGGATTTGCTTTATGGCAATAAATATAATTGGACAGCACTTCCTGTAGGTAAAAATAAAATGGTACTTGGCACCTCTGTGTCTAGTTTGTTGACCCAGATTGAGAGGTTGGAATATGAATGAAGGTTCAAATCATCCACAGCCTTCTGGATTCGACCAAGGATCTCCGAAAATGTTTTGTGGTCAAAGGCGCAGGTCTCCAGTGAACGAACTTCAAGCTGGATCTTCTCCTCAATACACCAACAGGTCCTAACCTGAGAGATTGAGAGAACGACATTCAATAACCGACATGATCTCATTATCCATGCAATTTTCTCAGCAAGTTAATTTTTTTGTCAATTCATCATTATTATCACAGACCATTGTACAATTAAATATGGTACATGTTGATAATTTCTTCCTTCTATTGATGGTCCTTTTGGTTTCTTTTATTTATATTTTAAAATAATATCGATCGTTCACAAAGGTTTGTGAAAGAGTAACGAGCATAGTTTTTGGAATATCCACATCTTCACTAAAATAGAGGAAGAACAATCCATTGGGGGAATGCAAAAATAAACTAGAGCGAGGTCGATGGCGAGCCATCGCAAATCCCCGCGCTTCCTCACTTAAGCAAAATTGAAAGATGGCAAAAAGTTCCACCGGAATAACCCAACATCAAATTTTGAGTTAAAAAACAAAATATTCTGTTTTGTCCCCTGTGAGCCTAAGTCATCACCCCTTGGGGCATGATCTGGGGGTCAACGCCCAAAATCGTTATATACACATTTAATGCATCCCCCAATGTTGATTGCATATACATTTCATTAAAAAAAATTTAAGTTTGCCTGTAATTACATTTTTGGGAATTTGACCTTTTAACCCCACCCCAGAACCCTGGGGGCAGGACCAAAAACAATACTGCTCTCAACTTCTTGCCATGTGGTGATTATTACTACCAAGTTTGATGAAAATCTGCACAATCGTTTAGTTAGGAGATAGCGTGATGGATGGATAGAAAGACAGACAGAGCTGATTTCAATAACCCACAGTTTTTGTTTTTTTCAAAAACCATGGCATAACTACAGAAAGCTGTTATGCATCAAATTTACTTAAAGGTGACATTCCTGTATTAAAAAGCATTGATTTGTCTTGTTGAAGAAAGCAGAATGAAGCATTCACCTTTTCCTGGAGAGTTGAATATGGTTTCAGCGAGACGCTGTGCATACACATCCAACTTGTATGACTCCCAAACAAGACTGATGCCCTCAGCGATGAGGGCCTGAACATCACGCCGCAGTCCAGCCACAAGTAGGACTATGCCATTTCCGTTCCTGACTCTCTCACACGTGCGCTCAATCGTACGAACGCTCTCGATAAGTGAAATGGCAAATGGGTAAAGTTGATTTGCCTGATGTGCCTTGTTCACAATAGCAAGGGCACCCGGAAGCCCAGCCACTTGAGATTTCGCACTTCCTTTGAAAGGGTAATGATCTCCGGAAGGAAGTTGACCTTTGGATGGAGGATAGTTGAATAAAGAGAGCACATAATGCAACTGACAACTGTTTTGTGAAATGGAAAAAGTGCATTATTCTTATCAACATCTCAATTATCTTGATGACCATTATGTACAATCCCTTGATGAGCACACATCAAATCAAACTGATTTCTGAAGTCCCAACACAATATAGGACAACTTGACCATGTGTGATATCCCATCTACAATACTTGAGATCGTTTCACCAAAAAACATCAAGCTTATTGGGTGAGAGGGTAAGCCAAATTATTTCATGAAATCATGAAATCATGAAACAAAGACAGACAGTTTGTCATGGCTTTCCTGTCTGCTGATATGCAGGTGATCCTGTAAGCAACTCACCTTAAGCCTGAGGACTGTACCAGTTCGGGTACGTGCACGTGTGCTCTCGATGGCAAAGATGCGGCCTGTCACGCCCAGATTACGTTGTTGCACCTTGCGTGCCCAGTCTTCAAATATGTCCTGGGTACAGAGCTTCGCACGAAAGCTATCACCATCTTGTTTAAGTTTTTGCCCTCAACATGATTTTCCCAGCCACGGCCCAGCACATCCTCACACGTTTCATGTATGCCGTAAGCTGCCTGTCGATTTGCTTCGCCCAGATTATGGAGCCAGAGACCGGAGGAAGGTCACGCACACGGCTCATTCGGCAGGCCTGACTTTGAGGATATTGCACTATAGGAAGAGGATAAAAAGTTTCATACAAATTAAAAGTTACATGTCAAAGAATAAAATGATAGTATGATCGAATGACAAAAGTGAAAATGATATGGTCATGAACAATAAGTTGCTTTAAAATCCAATGCAATTCAGTTTATCTACACAGTATACGTATCGAGGCTCGTAGAACAACTAAATTTGATAACATTTGTGATTCCAGTGCAAGCGAGATGAAGTTATGAATGGCTAAAGGAAATACGACTTTTCCATTGGAAGGGAAGATTATTGCAAGGGGATTTGATAGAGATGTTTAAGATAATGAAGAGTTTTTCAGCAGAATGGACAGCAACAGGAACAGGACTACAGATGTAAAGCAAAGAGGAAAGTTGAATGTTTAAGGTAGGGGTCCTTCACTGAGAGAAATCAATAATGGAATGGTCTCCCTGGAAAGGCAGTGGTGCAGAAACATTAGATTGGTTTATACATGGCCACGAACAGTACAGTCATACAAGTTGGGTGTGTATATAAATTGACTTCTCCCATGCTCTTCCACCTGAAGAAGCTGCATAAAGCAACCAAGAAAGGCCACCAAGGTAAGCCTTTGCCATTTCAAACCCTTCCCAGAGTTCCTCCACAGCTGTAAAGACATTCACAAATAGTAGACACACGAGAATCCCAATGCTACAGACCCTTCAGCTGCTGGACCGGTTTCCCCACTTGTTGGCGAATCATCAGCGACAGCGCAGACAAATGCATACCAGCAAGGCTCCCAAACATGTAAACGTCAAAAGCAGTCAACATTTAAATGAAAAACAAAGACCCACCCACATCTAGCCACTTGAGTTTAATTGATTAGGTGAGAGCTAATTGATTATTCCTCCATTAACAGGTGAGAGATGTGAGTGGGTCTTCGTTTTTTTCAGTTATATGTTGAATTATTTGACGTTTACGTGTGGTACATGCTTGGGGCCTCGTTGGTTCGCATTTATGTGCGCTGTCGCTGATGCTGCCAGGAACATTAAATTAAAACGAAAGAAGCATGCTGACTATGACAGACGATGACATCATGTGCATAAATTACACCAACACATCACCTCCAAACTAGAGGCATAACTGCAACTCAAAGCTGCAAAACTCCTAACTGGTGATCAGCAGGGCAGAGACAATGTGCTTGTATGGCAGTTGACACTGTATACTGACAGGTCGTGCAGCAATTGCTGTGATTGGACTCTATCTGTGCCCTGCTGCCTCATCAAGTTAGGGGGTTAGATTCAGTTGTATTAAATGAGCCTAAGATGATCACAAATAAATGATTAGTGGATGTTGTCCTGATAAGCCCACAACAAGGAGAAATCCAGATCGACATCTCTGCTTTCGTCTATTTGTGACCAAAGGCTTTAATCCCAGTTGGCAAAGGCTTGAGAACCATATGGATGCCTCCTAGTTTGGAGGTGATATGTTGGTGTAATTTATATGCATGACGTCACCGTCGTGACATGTCAGCATGCTCTTTCGTTGAATATATTGTTGCAGGCCGGGGTCGGTGAAAAGACACAACAGGTGGGGGAAGCTATCTCAGCTCCCACCAGACTCCCCGGAATTGTAGGCCGTCGCACACGGATAATTCCGTGACGTGGCGGGTCGCTTAACCGACCGTGGACGCCAATAACTCAACCACGTGACCTAAGGTCCTCCCCGTCTATGATTATCGGGTTACCTAATTAATCACGTGATTTAATTACCTGGGAACATGCCTCAGTACGCCTTGCCCGAACCGGATCACTCTATCGAATCGGATCACTTTTCCGATAGGATGCAGCCGAGCGACACTGCCAGGATGTACCGGCTAAAGTAACGGATCATTGGGAATAAAGTCCCGGCTCACCGAGATTCGGACCATGCTAGTAGGGTGGATATACTGATTCTGGCCTCACTTTTCCCATGTAAATGAATGGGGGATTTTCAGCGATTCACATTTTTTCCCCTAAAATTACACCCCCTTTTATCCCAGGGTATATTTATTTGTCTCCCCCTTTTAACCTAGGGACACTCATTTTCAAATAACCAATGCATATTGTTTAGCTCACTCATTGAACCTATAAAGATTTGTTCATTCTCAATATTCCTTTATAGTTTAATTTCTTTGCACAATAATCCCCATCTAAAATATTAAAAACAAAACATTTAATCTTTATATTTTTCAAGATACCCCTTTTGTGCCATTATGAAATGATATACTTCTCTTAATGATCTCATCTGACCACCTCCTGAGTTGCATATCATTTTGAGATTATAGTAAATAGTTTTTCCATTGTTCAATTGATAACCATCGAATTTTCAGTCCATTCAAGGATATTTATTATTTTCTTTACATCCTCCAACTCATTGGTTTTTAAATTGATTCGCTTATTTGTTTATTTACCTTTTTTTAGTTATTTTTTCAATAAGACTTATTTGATATTTTCCACATTCATTATGTTTTCCATTTATATACCAAGACTGAAGATTTCTCCACTCTTTTAGTTTTTGATTAATACTTTGTTCGACATTTTATCGTGAAAACGTGGCGGTAGCCCTTAAAAACCCTAACCCATCTTCCCATCGTTAAAACTTGTGTCCATATGGGAACACAATCTATTCTATTCATCTATCATACAATATCCATATGGAACACAATCTATTCATTTTTCTAAAATAAATCTCTTATCATCAAAGGCTCCTAATGCCTTTTTATTTACTTCTTCACTATATATCTTAGTTTATAACTTCTTATTGTATTCATTTTCCTATATTCTTCTTTCTTATTTCATCAAACAATTATAATAATTTCTAAAAGTTATTGATTTCTTATTACACTATTTCTTTATTCCCTTTAACCTTTTATCAATCTGATCACCAATACTTATAAGCATATGCCTTTTGCTCTCAATCCAATAAACTACTCCTCATTACTTTTCACCCAACTCATCCTTAAAACTTACCAATAACCTTTTCAATATCTTTTTTGAAAAATACTCACTCTTCTTACTAAAATTACTTGTATCATACACTCCAATATTTTTCTTCATATCCGTTATAAACATCAATCAGTTTTTATATCTAGAAATAAAGCTATCAGTGTCCATATACAACAAGAAACATTTTCACCATACTCTTTCTTAAGTCCATTATACAAATAATCATACATCAATATCTTTGATAAATCAAGACTGCTGTTCCAATATAAATGGTTTATCCATTACAATACTTTCCTTTTTCATATGAAATAGCAGAAAAGTTCTCTGAAAAAACCTCTTCTCTTCTCAAAACTTGGTTTATTTATCAATCTAAAAGCTTCTTTCCAAAGATGTTGCGAATCTAATGTTTTGCCTGTTTCTAACATTTTCCATAGTCTTCCAAATACAGCATTATTCATTAATTTATAAAAGTCCTCTTCAAATTTTACTTTTGTATTTGCTCTCATATCTGTATTGAATTTAATATACTTTTTCATCCAAGGACTTTGTTTAAAATTTTAAAACTCTATGAATTTTATGCTACTCTCAACCCAGCAGATAAATATTGTCTCAAGTTCCTTTGATGCAAAACATATCCCTCTTTATCATAAAATGTTGTTAATAACTTTCTGTTGATTTTCCTTTAATATTAAAACTTTTATGATAATCACTTAACCATTCTTTCTTTGGGGTTTCTTTCTCACATGCAAAAGGAAGATCTTTATGCTATTATGAAGATTACTTGGGTACTTCAAATCAACTTCAAAATAATAACCTTCTTCCTCCTCATTCAATTCCTCTTGAGAGAAAATAACGATATTCATCAAAGCCTTTTCATAATCCTTTTCTTCCACCCACTTAATTTACCATAAGGCAGAGATTGAGACATTGCCATCCATACAAATTAAAATTAGCATCAAAATACAATCAAATAATTACTATCTTTTTCACTCTTATAATTTTGGAAGATATTTATTATTTGCTTTAGCATATTTTTTGAACATACTTGTGATATTCCACCTCTCTTAGACTTCTCAATATCAAAAGCATATTCTATCATCACTGATTAAATCATATCTTGTTTTGTCATTTTCAACATTGCACCTCCAAGCTAACCAGGAGCTGTGAAAAAGTGGGCAGGATCTAAATCCATAACAATTTTTATTATGAACAGAGTGATCTAAAATGCTTCAAAAAACACTCAGCTAACATAAAAACATCTGTTTTAGATACAAATCATGATATTATCCAAGGTTCTTTATCTTAAATATTTTCCAAATTTCTTTGCGTGTTTATATTCCTTATCCTTATCTCTTCTTCATAAAGGTTATTATAGAAACTTTCTTTTGAAGGAAGTTGTGTTTCTTTAAAATCTCATAAAATGAATTCATATAATCATAAGGATAATTCCCTTCCTTGTAAGAATTTTCTCTTTACTTTGAAATTTCATTCCTTGTTTGAATTTCCTCTCGAGTTAGAATTCCTCTTTAACAAGAATTTCATCTATAATCAGAATTTCCTCATTTAGTTAGAATTTCATTCATTGTTTGAATTTTTCTTTACAATTAAGAATTTCATCTTCAGTAAGAATTTCTTCATTAATTTCCTCATTAATTAAGAATTTCCTCTTTAACTTTGAATTCTCTCTTTAATCTGAATTTCCTCTTTAGTTTAGAATTTCCTCTTTTGGAAAGATGAATTAAGATTTGGAAAAAGAGCCTGTGGAGCTTAGATTTTGATGCTAGGTTGGCTAGTGGTGTTCCCATAAACTTGTAAGAATCTAGAACCTAAATACGAGTTATAGGTTTTGTGAATATCATTTTTGCAAATGAAATATACTTTTGACTTGTGTTTGTTATGGCAGAAAATATTCCCTGGTGTTTTTGAAAGTTCATTTATAAATAGATGTGTATCATAGTTGGCGCTGTTGTGAAGAAAGACTGAATAAAAAGAAGGTAATTTATAATTAAGATTACAACAGGAATGAGCGGGACCTCTATATTTACCAGTAAGATGGACAATGATCCCTAACTTTAGACTCCTCAATTTCCTCCTCACAAATATGACAGATATTGTTCTTTCTAAATTCTAATTTTTCTTCTTTGGTTAATTTCATCGGTTTCATTTGTTTCTTTCATTAATTTAGTTAGTCTTATACAATCCTTTTCTAAATCGTTTTACAAACTCTTGTTGAAAAGCATTTTTTCCACGATAAATGTTCAAGTTTTATTATAGTTTTCTCCAACAGATGATTTGATATAATAACAAGAAGCCACAAGAATATGTTTTTGATATTTATTTGTATATGATTCTTTTGGATTAGGAGAAGCAGTATTTATCTTTTTAAGGATACACTCAAAATCAGCGTATATCACAAATGGGTGCATCATAGATTTATTATAATCTTCAAAGAAATCGTTTTCACCAGGTTTAGGCATTTGTATTACAGCTGATTTATGATTACTACAATATTTTGAATGTTGTTCTAATCGTTCTTTTGTATGAAATGAATTAAGACATCGCTTACAAGGATATATTTTGTTTGCTGTTCTGAATACCTGAGAAGAGATTAATCTTGATAAATTATTGATGTATGTGTAATGTGAATTCTTTCCAACACTAAAATATAAAAAAGATCAATGTGTGTTTCTTCATTTTATAGTTGTTTGAAATTTTTAATATTTGACTTTGTTTGTATCCGTTAATCCATATATACATTAATAGAAAGATTATTCTTTTTCTCAAATTTAGGAATATCTGTTAGTGGCATTGGGAAATTTAAAATCTTTAATGTCCAAGGTCTTCTCATATTTCATATATTGTTTTACTCTTCTGAATTACATTTTGGTGGATGGTAAGTGAGCAAGAACAGACCAAGAAGAAACATTTATTATCATTGTTCTTAATATTAACAACTGCCTCTTTTAGTTTTATTTCTTTTGGTAATTCAAATATAAGAGAAAGCTTTAAGAGGGTTTGATTTTAGAATGTGTATATCTAAAAGATGATTTTTTAAATATTGGAATCCACTTCCTACCAATGTATTATCAACATCCTCCTCTTGTCTTGATAGTTCTTCATAAACCCCACTATCAAAAAAATCTTGAAATGATGTTATAAAATGAAGATCTGTTCTCATATAAGGAGTTTGTTCTTCATCTTGGTCTTTTCATATTCATTTTCACTCCCATATAAAACTTTAAAGTTTTCATTTCTTTTAAATGTCTTTTTAATAACTTTTTCAACATCAAGGTTTCACTATTTCAATTGATTCAGCTATTGATGATGGACCGGGTTCTCCAAATTGAAAAATCCTTATTTTTAATATGCCTTTAAATGCCCCTCAAGTGTTTTCAATATGATAGTCTCCCTTTACTTTAAACTCATTTTTTCTTGTGTTTTGTGATTGAAGATGTCTATTATAACTACTACTCTTCAAAATCCTTTGAGCAGATATCACAATGTTTTCTTTCCAACTCAAGAGGAGAATATTTTATGAAATAGATTAAATGTGTGTTTGTTGGTTCGGAGGTGTTTTCTATAATGTTTATATTCGTGATTACAAACATCGCAGTACGTTGTATTCACCATATTTATATAATAAAACTTTGCTGAAACTAAAATTTTCTTGATGAAAAATTTCGTTGATTTTACAGGTGAATCTCTGCTTAAACTAAAATTTTCTTGATGAAAATTTCGTTTATTTTACAGGTGAATCTGTGCCTTAAACTAAAATTTTCTTGATGAAAATTTCGTTGATTTTACAGGTGAATCTCTGCTTAAAACTAAAAATTTTCTTGATGAAAATTTCGTTTATTTTACAGGTGAATCTGTGCTTAAACTAAAAATTTTCTTGATGAAAATTTCGTTGATTTTACAGGTGAATCTCTGCTTAAACTAAAATTTTTCTTGATGAAAATTTCGTTTATTTTACAGGTGAATCTGTGCTTAAAACTAAAATTTTTTGATGAAAATTTCGTTCATTTTAAACAGGTGAATCTGTACTTAAAAACCATTTTTATCCTCCAACTTTTTCACTTAATAAATACAATGTTTTCAAACACAAAAGAAACAAGTTTCAATCAATCTCTTCAATTTGTTAAAGATACTGAGAATATGTCAAGGATGTAAATTGTGAACAAAGATAAATATAACAACTATGGATAAAACAATTATGGCGAATGATATGAGTTCTTCAATTTACTTCAGTGGAAGGGCTTTTAGTATACCTGGAAGAACATCAATTAAAGTAGCTCTAACAAAAGTTTCTCCTCTCCTTCTGGCAATAAATTCAAACTAGAAAACGCAATGAAACAAGAAAAAGTAATCAAAATAAAAACCTTCTGGATGAAGCTTTTAGAAAGAAAAGATAAGAACCATCTGTAATATGCAAGGAGAAATTTGTATTTTTTTCAACAACCTCAAAGATATAAATCCTGATGAAATAAAGGATGTTAACGTATCAGGTGAAATGACATTTCGTTCAATTGTAGTTAAGGAATCATTTTAAAATTAACCTTTAATATAAAAAATGTAGCAGTTTGAATCTGTTAATGAAAAAGTATATAGATATCGATGGTAAATGTTTTTTCTACTAATTAAATATGAGTAAATATTCAACTGAAAGATTTTGAAGATTATGAGATTGATTATGATACCGAGAGTTTGGCAATTCAAACGATGGTTATGATACCGAGAGTTTGTGTTCAAACGATAAGTTATGAAAGTATAGATGATTCTGAAAGTATCGAAGATGATATCGAAGATGAATTTCAGTTTAAGTAAAGTTTTACTTTATAAATATGAATAGTTTACTCGATTTTGAGCCTCTTGGAATTCCCTGATTCTCCATATGACAAAATTTGAGAATTGTCCTGCGTGTGAAAGACGGGGATTAAACACAGAGTCAAAAGCTATAAACAATGTATATTCTGTGATCCATCTTCTAATTAATGATATAAAAAATATAAAAAAGGAAAATAATTCTTTAGATTTACACCAAAATGAATTACTTTACAAGATTGATTAGAGAAATGAATGTAAAGTATGAGGGTGATAAACACACCTTTCCTTACAAGGAAGAACTGAACGTATTAGAGAAATGTTCAAAGGATTGTTGTTATATATTATTCATGGATGTGATTTTCAGGAAAATATCAACACAGAATTGCATAAATAAAATAATGGATTATCTTGAAATTAAACCTGAACTAGGATAAAATACAGAGTTTCTAAAAAAGCCAATGATAAATTAAATACCTGTTTTCCAAATATATAAATGAATGATTTTTTACCCATTTGGGAAAATAAGATAAATTTAACAATCATAAAAATCTCCAAATTCATTAAGATGCCTCATAGTTGGTTCAAGTGGATGTGGAAAAACCTGCTTACTTTTAAAGATGCTCCTCACTCCAAACTTTTTAGATTATGATAATTTAATAATTTTCAACAAAGTCGAGTTTTCCAACAGAATATCAACTACTTCTCACAAGTTTTAATGCTGGACTTCAAAAAGAAAGATAATAATCGGTTTTTTAAAACTTCAAAAAACCTAAATGATTATAACATTGAAGATATAATACAAAACTATTTTGTATACACAGAGATGTAAAAAAACAAAAACCGATAACTTGGTATTCTTAGTGATAATACGGATGATATACCGTCTCCCCAAGATTTGGATAAATCCAAAAAGAACCTCGTTATCTGTTGATGATTGTGTTAATGAGAAGAACCAAACGGTAATGGACAGCTACTACACAAGAGGGAGACATTCTTCTTGTATTGTATTTATCTTAGTCAATCGTACTTTTCAACTTCCTCTGTCGTTTCCATCAGAAACAATGGCTAATTACTTTTATTTTATTCAAGGTTAAATTCAAATAGATATTAACAATTTTTGGAAGAGACAATTGTTCTACATTATAGTAAAAAGGAATTTGGGGATTACTGAAACACACGACTGAAAAATATAAATATATTGTGGTGAAACAAGAATGAGATATTAAATGATATTTTTTCAATAATAAATGGATGCGAAAGAAAAGGCAAGAAGATTTAGGGAACATCAAGAGTTGGTTTCAAAGTTGCAAAACACAGGAAGACATAAAGAAGAAAACGCAGAACAAAAACTAACGGGTGAAGAAGCATTTTGAAAAGAAAACAAGAGAAATTTTTAAACCACTTTTAAAAACTTCCCAAGAAAAATTATAGATTTTTCCACAGTTCCTACAATAAAATATACTCCGAGAAAGCTCCAGTTTTAAGAGATTTCAGTCAAAGACGGAGGAAGAATTAGAGCATATAGGAGAATTAGAATATGATGATGAAGGATTTATTTCAACAACTGGAAAGAGATTGAAATCGACCCCCTGATTATATTGTGAATGCTCTTCAAAACAATGAATATTCAGCGGATTTCAAAAACCAAAGCAGGGCTCATTCCAACAGCATCAAGCAATAAATTTCCATCTTGTTCCAAGAAAAAGGTTATTGATATTTAATGATGAATTAGGTTCTTGAAATTCTGCTCGACCCCCTGTCAAACTAACTCCGAGATTAAGTTTCTCTCACAAAAATGAAGACAAGGTTCACTGTTGGAGGGAATTGAATCAAAGTATATTGAACCATTGGATATGAAGAAAATAATGATGAATAAAGTATATATATCTGCCTGAACTCTGTTGATTAATAGGGTTTTTCTTCTGGTAAAAGTAGGAAGAATGAGAAGGAGAAACAATTAATTCAGGCTTTTAAGTAATCCTTGGTTCAGGTGTTACAGTTTTCTTCAATGACCCATCACAATTGTTAATAGACTGTTTATTGTGTGTTAGCAGTAAAGAAGGTCCTGCGAAATACAATTGTTTTTAATGCAAGCATCAGCCATTTTAGACCAGTTGATGAACATGAAAAAATAATTAATAAACATCATAAAAGACATTTTTATCTCAATAATTAAATAAGATGAGAAGCACAATCCTTAGTTTCAATTTCCAACAACAAGCGACCAACACAATCTTCATTCCCCATAACCCACTACACTTGACACAACAACAAATATGAGGCATCTTATGTCCAATGGAAAAACTATAATACTTATTTAATATAACTGATAAAAAATGAAAGTTTTAGTTATAATCCGGGAAGTGGATACAAAACGTATAACAGTCTCACCCGGAAAGCATATGAAGATTTCTCAAATATCTCCTGAAATTGCTCGCTTATGAAAGAACAGGTGAGAACCAAAAAATATTGTCATAGACATTCAAAAACATACTTCAAAAATCTAACGATTAAACCCTTAAAATAACTACAAGGTTTTGATTTCACAAATTGATAATTCATTTAGAGAGTTATTGGGTTTCTCCTCAAAAAAAGATTGAACTAATGGGACTTTTACAGTGATAATGTCATTCAAATATCCTCAGGGGAATAGTTCGGTATTATTCACCTGGTGAATTTGATTGATGGTTGCTTATTAATGGATGGAATAAAAACAAATACAATATTTTTCATTCAGCGCAATAACTCAACCCCAATTGGTTATAATTCAAATATGGAACCCAAATTTGGGTTTATCTCCCTGTTCAGGAAAAACCACTACACAGAGTAAATTTAGGATAACCGACCAAGATAATCGTATGATTTCTTTAATGGAGAAGTTATATCCATGCAGATTCACAGCTACGTGAAAGTTTTCCCAAATAAATAAATACGATGGTTATTGTGAGGAAACACGAGTTTGGGAAAAATATAAAATAATTACAGGGGATGGGATGTTTCCTTTCCCCATACTACAAGGGCGAAGGTAT
>CM068961.1:17560358-17583537 GCA_035128595.1 Eptatretus atami | reverse complement strand
ATTGGAGAAGAGGAAGGATTTCATGTCTGAAGCGATGATCGATTCCAAAACCTTGCTGATGATTTGGAGAAGGCTGATTGGTCTGTAGTTGCAGGGATCTGTTTTTGCACCTTTTTTATACAGAGCAGTAACGTTTGCTGAATTCCAAGCAGATGGCAAATGACCTTGAGCAAATGAGAGGGTGAGTAGAACAGAGAGAGGGTGAGCAAGAGCATAAGAGCAGGTTTTCAGGACACGTGGGCTGATGCCATCTGGACCGGTTGCAGAATCTGAGTCGAGGTTTGACAGCAAGCTCTCCACCTTGTCAGGAGAAAAGGACACAGAGTCCAGGGACAGTTGGGTGCGACTGGGTAAGGTGGGTAGAGAAAGCGATGGGTTTTGGACAAAAGATTTAGCTGCAAACACCGAGTTTAAGCATTCAGCCTTTTCACTTGCGGTATCAGCAGTGCGGCCATTTGAGGTAAGGGAGGGGAGGAGGGGGAACATACACCAGAAACAGATATGATTAGATGCCACCCAGGATTTTGAGGAGGGAGAGAGGTTTGAAAGTTCAGACTTGAGTTAGAAAGATGTTGTTTTCTGGCTCTCCTGAGGGTAGACACACAGTTGTTCCGAGCTTTATGGAAGGAACTGAGATTACCCTCAGTTGGGTTTGCTTTCCATGAGGCAAAGGCAAGTTGTTTCAGGACAACTGCCTCACCACAAGCTTCAGTGAACAAAGGGCGGGAGGAAGGGTAGGACAACTGAAGACGAGAGGGGATAAATCTGTGCATGAGGGAGAGCAAGTTTCTTTGAAAGAATTCCCAGGATGAGTTGATATTGGAGAAAGTAGCGATAGGAGACCAGTCTATAAGTTTGAGGCTGCTTGGAGACCCTGCCAGTCGGCTTGAGTGAAATGCCAAACTCGACAGCGGTGAGGTGGTTCTCTGATAATAGCCAGAGAGATGTCCACTTTGACAAGGACGTGGTCAGAAGGAGCAGCGGGGGAAGAGCAGCAATATTGTCAGGGAAATTTGTCAAAATCAGATCCAGAAGAGATGGAGTACCATTGGTTGAGATCCGGGTCGGGAAGTTGACCGATTGAGTCAGTCCCAATGAGTCGCAGAAAGCTTTTGCTGAAGTGCCATGACAGGTGAGAGATGTACCTACACCTAGCCAACTGGCATGATGACAATTGAAGTCACCACATATGAGAAAGAGAAAGTTTGGATGAGAAGATAGAAGTTGGTCCATGTTTTCGGAAAGTGAGGTGTAGATGGAGTCATCACTGTTTTGTGGACGGTACAGTACACATATAAACATGAGGTGGGAGTGGAGGGGAAGCCGTAGCCAGAGGTATTCCTGGGGGTGTGGGGGAGTGAGGGCATTTAGGGGGTTAAAAAAATTCATAGTCCCACAACAGTTCAGGGTGGGGAGGGGGGGGAGGAACCCCATTCTCTTGCGTGACTTGCTGGAAACCAGTATTAAAAATCATAAATCATATAATTGGGGGTATTAACCCATCTGTAAAGAAGGGCTCTGATAGCATTACACAATAAGTTACAATTACGATTTGACATACATATGCTGAAGTTGAAAGACATTATGTGGAGCTAATTCTACATTTAGCTTTCAATATAAATTAAATAAATACTCCTGCTATTCTGGCAATAAGAAATAATGAAAGGACAAACACAGTTGAAGCACATATTTTACATGCTCAAAAAAACCATTCAATTCATAAGGAGACTGAAGTAATACCTTTGCATAGTCGACCACCACAGGTCCAAAGCTTTTTCGTGTCTCTGCATTGTCAAATGTGAGACGGCACTTGCGCATCTGGTTGAGCAGGATCTGCCATCGGTCCAGATTGTCACCAAGCTTACTGTAGACATTCTCCTGCTGCATGTCCCATAGGTTCTGATAGCGCAGCCATTCCTAGAGTCAAGAAAAAAAAACAGAGAAGTCAGTGTTGAGACTGAAATGAAATTGACAAATCTCATATTTTTCTTTTACATGAAATTACAGGGGAAAGATCACCTGCACATCAATCCAAGATCAGGATGACACAAATAGCAAGAAAGACAAACAAATTTGAAACATCTTACAAACAACGTTGGCCTTCAGTCGCATAGTTGTTTTATCTCGATGGAACTCAACATTTTTTTCAGTCCCTGAACTACTTGTTCTGTGTATTTTGGAATTAAACCAAAATTTTATAGTTTATCTCTAACTTTAATGCGGCCCACACCTCGACGTAGACTTCAACTTGCTTCATTAAAGTCTGTATTGCGGCCTGGGAAGCCTCTCTTGCTGAATTTCCTCCAGGCATCTTACGGTGAAGGTTTCGAAAGAACTTGTCTTCCTCGCTCAACTCAAAATGTACACCGACCTGCTCAAAGACAACATTCCTCAAGTTGGTGCAGAGCTACTGCAGTAAACACATTATATAGGGTACTGCTACAAAGAACACAAAATGTATTCAGTTATAATAGTATAATCAAGAAAATGTATGGAAACAGAAGAAAAGACAAACTAGAGCGGCACTCGGGAGAGCACATAGTCTCACCTCGCGTGTTCATTCTGAACAAAAATACAACTGTTAACTGAACACACTACTATTATGGCCCACTGCTATGATGGCCCATATACCCGTGTCATCCATGCAACCTATTATATCACATACATTGCCATTATCCATAGCTTTATTGATTAGTGATTGATTATAGGATATTTATCAATCACTTTTTTGTACATAAAGGCTAAATTGCATCAATAAAGGTGAATATGACAAAAAACAAAATTCAAACTATATTCCCCATGGCTTGTCAATCAATATGTATAAAGTTCTGGAGAGGATTTTTACATTTTTTTTTTTTCAATCCAATATGGCCACCAGACCATGTGACCGATGACGTCGTAAATTTAATTCTTCGCTCACATCGGGTCATACATCAGATATATGAAGTTTCAGATTTGGATAAGGATTTCGATTCAACCAATTATGGCTGGAATACCACTGCACCAATGATGTCATCATGACCATCCTATGTACCCCATGGAGAGTTTATGACATATGACAAGTTTCAATTTTTTTCGTTGAGTGGTTTCAGAGATGTACAAATTTTTCCCAATATGGCTGCCATAAAATGTGATCTACAATGTCAGAGTTATCAAAAAAATATTCTCCATGAGGCGTTCCTTCTATGTTTAAAGTTTCACATCGATCAGACAAACGGTTGCAAAGGGAAAAAAATTTAAAGCGAAAATACATAGATGTGGACGGACGGACGGACGGACGCGCACACACACACGCACGAAAAACAGCATCAATACTGACATTTACAGTACCTGGTACCGCTGGCTTTGGATACGAGGCAGCGTGACAGCCACATTCTCCCACGCGTGGAGCTCCCAGTGAAGATGCTCCCGGCATGCCTCCAGATGCGGCTCCAGGTGGATCAGTTGGTTTGTGATGCGGAACTCCAGCACAACAAGCTAACAGAAAGAATCGCATTATATTGAAACATCTAAATAAAGCTAAACCATTTTACCATCATATGCAATTCAGTTTAATGGAGTGCAACATAATATAGAACAATAATGTTCGATGAAAAAGCAAGTGAATATTAAATTATGCAATAATGATGCTAAATGCATTGTCAAACTAGAACGGCACTTGGTCGAGCTCATACCTCTACCAGGCTGAACAGTTTACCTTTTGAATCTCAGTGACAGGTCAGATCTGGATCTGGACCTGAACCAAAATCGAATTGACTTGTTCTTGTCAAATACCCAACTCAACCATCAAGTTTTGTCATAATCCATCCACAACAGGCTATGTACCTTTTTTGGCCCCATCTCACAATAGTGAAGAATCACTCAACAAATTATCAGATCCATATCCAGATCCAGATCTGCACCAAAATCTAATCAAATTGTTATTTTCTCATACCCAACATGTCCACCAAGTTGTATTTGAATCCGTTAATAGATTTTGAGATATCGTGCAATATAGTATATCGTTTTTGGTCCTCTCTCTCAATGGTGAAGAATCACTTCAAAGATTGTAGTATCCGCATCCGGATCCAGATCTTCACCAACATCTAATCAATTCGTCCTTGTCTCTCACCCAAACTGTCCACCAAACAAATTTAGTCCAAATCTGCCTGTAACTTTTTGAGATATCCTGCTCACAGATAGACATCCATTCATTGGGACCATACTCTGTGCAGAGCATTGGAGCTGCCTAAGCAGTCTCCTTGGCTATTGGGCACAATCCTGGACAGGTCGCCACTCCGACACCGGATACCAGCAAACTGGTACTCATTTTGCCGACCTCAGAAGGATGACAGGCAGAGTCAACCCCACCTGGTATTAATTCAACAGAAAAGGGGGATTTGAACTCAGGATCCTCGGATTCCAAGCCCACCACCCTAACCATTAAGCCAACACCAGACACAGATAGACAGACAGGGGTGAAAACGTAACCAACATCCATCTTCGGTGGTGGGGGTAATAAATGGTAGTTTTTGTGTGAAGAATCACTTACTTAAATAATGTCACGTATGACCTGTTATGAAATTACTTATTAATATAAATATTACATTATTGGGCATTGCAGGTTCACTTTTAGATGGCCATCAGGTGGTATTTTATTTTATTGTCCATTATCGTTTATTCCACAGATATGGCCACCATATGTGTTAACTGATAGTCTGGGTAAGGCCTGGACATTTGAACATGAATTTGCATGGCTGGTTGGCTGGTTCAAAGTAACCGTTGCTTGAATCAATCGAGTGATTATTATCATTACCCTGCGCATGCAAAGCAAACAGCGGGGTGAAGCAATCGGTTCATTTCTGTCTGTCCTGTCTACAAGCGTTAGTTTATGATCGAGGAACAACTCGATTTCAAATTGAATGTTGTATCTTCAACACAAATCGGAAAACGAAACTGTAGTTTAACAGTACTTTGGCTCTGGATTTGTCCCGATCACGCATGTGCAGGGAGGAGTGAGATAATATTTTTACTTCTGCCTGTCTGGCAGTCAAGCAAAATTGAAAATCATTCCAAACATTAAACGTACTGTTTTTAAGGATGTCAGACAGACACAAACAACAGGCATGAAGAACTAATATGTAAAGTGTTAAATAAGGTGGTGTAAAAGACGTTGCATAAATTTCGGTAAAAGACGTTGCAACGACGATAAATTTCTGAAAACATATTTTTTTACAACTTTTAAAATCTATATTTTATTTCCAATTGAATTTTATGTTTGAACACTGTACAACACAAATCACCATTTTAGCACTTTCAAAAACCTTCCGTTTAGCAGTACTTGAACAAAATATTACGGCATTTTACATCATCTCGACCAATCAAATTTGCCGCTCGTAGACCCCGCCCATGTTCTTTTTTTTCTCAAGACTGCATGGGGTAAGGTGTTCTATGAACTCTCTGGTTGTTTTGTCATTCGGCTTCCAAGCAATAATTAGGCTTCCAAGCTTGGAAACCTATTGTTCTTGAAAGCCATCTCTCTTCACGAAGTTCCAGGAGGTGAATCATTAGTTTTTGATCAGGGTGGAGTTATTCATTTTCTTCCTTGATGGAATTTTGCTCCAAATAACTCTTTGGGAGGTTAAGAGAACAGATTTTCATTCAAGCTAATAGGCCATCCTAGCTTGCAATTTATAAAAGAGTTCCACCCTTGGGGCATTGCAAACTGCCACCCAAAGGTGCATTCATTCAGTTGTGATCACATAATATTCATTATTGTAGCACAGTATTAAATAATGTAAATTAAACTGTGCATTATTAAATCAGAATTGTGAAGCACAGAACAGTAAAGAATTTAGTAAGTTTAGATGTCTCAAAATGTTCGTATTCACTGTGGAATCCTGTCGAGTTTTGTTATCTATAATTACAATAGTTGGGAAGGATATTGACGGGCTTACTAAATGTCTTTCGCTGCATAAATACGGGTTTCTCATGTATGATTATCCATACCTTGATTCTTGGCTCTCCCCCAGGCTGATGTCCAGTGAGAGGAGCATCTGTGTCCATGTCCCCTTTTCCATCAGTCTGCCCCAACAGAACTTGTGTCCATGCCTTGAGGCCAGCTTCAAGCCTTGCACCCAGAATCTCCTCGATCTGTCGATATCAAAAGTAATGCATCACTTCACCATCGATACAGTTTCTGTAGCGGAAGCATCATGTGCAAAGTACGAGAGAATTTCCTTTGCAGTGCTAGGAACCAACACCCATAATCATGTGTTTCTCCTTTAATGTACCGTATTTTCCGGTGTATAAACCGCACTTATTTATTGACAAAAAAGGTAAAAGTTTGGGGTGCGGTTAATACATGGGTATAGAAAAAAAATGCCTTAAAAACGATCAATACTGAATTTCAATTACATTCCCAATTAACACTTTTTTTAGCAGTCTGAACTGCTGTTAAACTTAATTCTGCCATTTAAATTTTGAAAATCGGTTCAGGTTAAGAGTTTGGACAGCGTTTTATTTAATAAAGCCACGCTTGAAAACGTCCGGAGCTGCCCGGAGACACCCGGAGTTTAGGTTCGTGATATATTATAGAGCCTTGTGGCTCTGCAAACGCCATTAAACACAAAAGAAGAAGAAGAACACCTGGTCTCACATCAAAGGAAGAATTATTCACAATCGCTAGAGTCTAATAACGGAGCACCCACCTCAAATAAGCTTGCACACAATGTGACGATCAACACTACTGGTCACGAGAAGGACCGATTCATGGTCATGCTCGCCTGCACCACAGGTGGTGGCAAGCTTCCCGCGTACGTCATGTTGAAGAGGAAGACAATGCCCAAAGACAAGTTTCCAGTTGGCGTCATTGTTAGTGCACAGCAGAAGGGGTGGATAGACGAGGGACTGGTCCAGAACTGGGTGTGCATGGTCTGGAGTAGTAGGCCAGATGGCAGTCTCTCCCGACGATGGAGCATGCCAGTCCTGGATATGTTCTGTTGTCAAAAAACCGATGCCACCAAAGCGCTGCTCCCTTGGACAAACACCGATCTCGTCATCATCCCAGGAGGGATGACCGCTCCTGCAGCCCCTTGATGTGTCCATCAACAAGCCGTTCAAGGACGGGCTATGTCGCTGCTTGTGCAACTGCATAATGAGTGGAGAGAAGACCTACACTAAGAGCCGGAGGATGAAAAAGGGTCGACCTTCTGATGATCTGCAGTTGGATCTGTGGTATTTAGCTTCATTGTACATCATATCGACGACACTGTATCACGTGTGCTGCGGATGATGGCATGACATTATCACATGTGCTGCGGATGACGACATGACATCATCACATGGATGGATGAGGAGTGGTTAGTGGCTGGAGTGATGGATTAAACGGATCACTCTTTGTGTTCCTTGGCATTGTGGCGTTTCTCCTGCTTCCTTCTTATTGCAGATTACAACAGAATCGTCAAGGTGTGGGAGGAGATACCATCGGACATTAAGCGAGCATTTCTGAAATGCTGCATCTCCAACAACATGGACAGCATAGAGGACTATATCATTTGAGAGGAGGAGGCTGCAAATGACGGTGACAGCGACATGGACAGTGACAGCGACTTGCTCTACCCTAATTCGTAGAAGGAGTTACGTGCCGTCTTCGACGAGAAAAGCATTGATGAGGATTTCCTCGGGTTTAGCTGAAATGCTTCATCAAACCCAAACGGCTCTTTTCAGGGCCACAAATCCACAAGAAATATGTATGGTACCGGTATGAATCCCTTTTATTCCTTTTTCTGGTAACAAAAAAGAATCCTCTTCATAATATTAAAAATAAGAAAGAAAAATAAAAAGTTATTGGTGTCCTCTCCTCATGCTTCAACTTCTTGAAAATGAGAATAAGACTGTTAAACGAAATTAAGTGGACATGGGAGTAAGCATGTTGATACCTCTGTCACTTTGTTCCGTACAAAGTTAATGTACAAACGTATTTACATCTAGATCAGAAAATAAAATGATCAATATATTCATTTCTTTTGAGGGTGAAAAACAGGGGTGCAGTTAATACACGGCCATGGCTTATTACACCAGAAAATACGGGATGTGTTGCTTTGCTGCCACATTCAATTTTCCTGATATCAAAGAGAGTGGAACTGCAAGTAATTTGAGAAGCCTCACATTCTTTTCAATCGCATTTTTTTCCCTCCAGGTCTTCAAGACAACTGTTCACTACCATCTCTAATCATCCCCAACCTAAAACCATGATTTTCTTTCCTCCCCTCACTAACCCCCCCCCCCCCCCCCCCCCCCCCCCACCCCACTCCAAGCCCTTCCCCTTCTAAATTTCCAGTTTTTTCCCTCCTGAGAGTTTCCTTCTGTATCAATCTTGTCCTTTCCTGCCTCCATTTCTCTCCACACCCATTGTTTATCCAAGTCTCCTTCTATATTGGCCTTCTACTCTGCGGTTGGTGTTTCCCATCCCCCACCACACCCATCTCTCTGCTGTTCCTTTTGTCCTGTTGTGTCCTAATACATTCAGTGTACTAGTTCTTCCATGAGCCTCAACGATGTATACAAAAAATAATGATGAAAACATCAGCCTTGTCAAAACTTACAGATGATTGGCTGTACACAGTATGGTGGTGATTGCCTGTTAAGTACATTCATATCAATGGGCAATTTGGGGGCAATACGTTTTTGCAAACAAGGCTATTGTAAATTATCTCCTGCACTAGTTACATACATGTCCTCAAGAATTCTAAAATGAAGGCATATAAAAGCTTCCACTCTGATGGCATAAGTGTATGTCCAAAGCTGAAGGATGCTTTGAAAAGTAATACAAGCGTTACTTTGGTAATAAAAATACAAGCCGAGTTACAGGAAAACAAGAGTACAGGCCAAATTTGAGCAGCCTCACACTTTGAAACTCCAAAGAAGATCCAGTCTACAACTAGAAATGCACTTTGCATACTCATTTTAAGATCTGCTTCATTGACTCTAAAACAAAAGCTCTCCATGTACTCATTTTCCTTAAATTCGTGTAAATCAGACATGTCGCTTCCTTCGTTTGGTTATTCATGTGGAAGATGTGATCATTACCATCTAAGCTTGTTTCAAAGTTATATACCTGCACTGCATGCAAGCTGTTTGTAGTGGACTGGAACTTGCCAGTTTTATGCAGCAGTATTTTAATGAAGAACTAGTCTTGCTGGTGAAGGCTAGTGCCGTTCTGTCAGCACAATGGATGAAATGAACGATACGTTGATTGAGGTAAGCTAACTGCCGTGGGAAGCAAGGAGAAGCTGACATCCTGGAAATTAACCCTTTGCCAGTGCAAAAACAAAATGAAATCTGAAAAACTGCACATCTTTTTGCTCCAAAGAAGGGTTAATGCCCGAAACGTAAGCTTCTACTTGCTTCCCACAGTAGTTAGCATACCTCAATCAACGTCCTGTTGACTTGCTTTATTATGCAGCAGGATGGTTTGGCTGGCAACACAACTCAAAATATAAAAATAATTTAAGCTACACCTTGGTCCTTAAAATAATATTTTCAATAATCCTATTCACCCTTCCCCTCCTTATATCCTGTTTATTTTATATTGCTCTCTCATGTGATTAAGAGAGAACATGGTATATGGACTTCTAAAGACTTATATTTTCCTGCACCACCATTGGATAAATAGGCTATATCTGTAAACATTCTTAAATCATATGCAGTCACCTGACCTAAATTATAATGAGAAAGCATCTCAAAATGCAAAGCACATCTGGGTCCACTTTGGACTCAAACTAAATTTAATGAAAATGACAGTTAAAAAAAAAATGTAAATTTTATTAGTTTACGTTTACCCTATTCTTATAATAAAGATTTTTTTGGAAGATTTAATGCCAAAAGCTCAATTGGTAAAAATGTTATGGCCTGGACAAAGACACTGAAGCTCAATGTAAATAAAGAAACACAGAGGCGATTAAAAAACACGGGGCGTCTCATGCTTGACACGCTGTGGTGTGGCTAATAAGGGCTATTTATAGTCACTATGACTGTGTCCTTTCATATTTTGACCCAATTTTTCATTATTTCTTCATATTCTCATAACAAGGGTTTCTTGAAAAGTTGAAGCTCAAATGGTAAAAAGGTAATAGCACGGATGGACGGACGGCGACACACACACACACACACACACACACACACACAATTGCAAAACCCTGTCTCCCGCACTAAATATTCAAATGACGTCTCTGAAGATATACGCGTGTATGTTTTGTGGCCACAAGCAAAGTATCATGGTGGAAACATCTGGATTTGCTTTATGGCAATAAATATAATTGGACAGCACTTCCTGTAGGTAAAAATAAAATGGTACTTGGCACCTCTGTGTCTAGTTTGTTGACCCAGATTGAGAGGTTGGAATATGAATGAAGGTTCAAATCATCCACAGCCTTCTGGATTCGACCAAGGATCTCCGAAAATGTTTTGTGGTCAAAGGCGCAGGTCTCCAGTGAACGAACTTCAAGCTGGATCTTCTCCTCAATAACCAACAGGTCCTCAACCTGAGAGATTGAGAGAACGACATTCAATAACCGACATGATCTCATTATCCATGCAATTTTCTCAGCAAGTTAATTTTTTTTCGTCAATTCATCATTATTATCACAGACCATTGTACAATTAAATATGGTACATGTTGATAATTTCTTCCTTCTATTGATGGTCCTTTTGGTTTCTTTTATTTATATTTTAAAATAATATCGATCGTTCACAAAGGTTTGTGAAAGAGTAACGAGCATAGTTTTTGGAATATCCACATCTTCACTAAAATAGAGGAAGAACAATCCATTGGGGGAATGCAAAAATAAACTAGAGCGAGGTCGATGGCGAGCCATCGCAAATCCCCGCGCTTCCTCACTTAAGCAAAATTGAAAGATGGCAAAAAGTTCCACCGGAATAACCCAACATCAAATTTTGAGTTAAAAAACAAAATATTCTGTTTTGTCCCCTGTGAGCCTAAGTCATCACCCCTTGGGGCATGATCTGGGGGTCAACGCCCAAAAATCGTTATATACACATTTAATGCATCCCCCAATGTTGATTGCATATACAGTTTCATTAAAAAAAAATTTAAGTTTGCCTGTAATTACATTTTTGGGAATTTGACCTTTTAACCCCACCCCAGAACCCTGGGGGCAGGACCAAAAACAATACTGCTCTCACAACTTCTTGCCATGTGGTGATTATTACTACCAAGTTTGATGAAAATCTGCACAATCGTTTAGTTAGGAGATAGCGTGATGGATGGATAGAAAGACAGACAGAGCTGATTTCAATAACCCACAGTTTTTGTTTTTTTCAAAAACCATGGGCATAACTACAGAAAGCTGTTATGCATCAAATTTACTTAAAGGTGACATTCCTGTATTAAAAAGCATTGATTTTGTCTTGTTGAAGAAAGCAGAATGAAGCATTCACCTTTTCCTGGAAGTTGAATATGGTTTCAGCGAGACGCTGTGCATACACATCCAACTTGTATGACTCCCAAACAAGACTGATGCCCTCAGCGATGAGGGCCTGAACATCACGCCGCAGTCCAGCCACAAGTAGGACTATGCATTTCCGTTCCTCGACTCTCTCACACGTGCGCTCATACGTACGAACGCTCTCGATAAGTGAAATGGCAAATGGGTAAAGTTGATTTGCCTGATGTGCCTTGTTCACAATAGCAAGGGGCACCCGGAAGCCCAGCCACTTGAGATTTCGCACTTCCTTTGAAAGGGTAATGATCTCCGGAAGGAAGTTGACCTTTGGATGGAGGATAGTTGAATAAAGAGAGCACATAATGCAACTGACAACTGTTTTGTGAAATGGAAAAGTGCATTATTCTTATCAACATCTCAATTATCTTGATGACCATTATGTACAATCCCTTTGATGAGCACACATCAAATCAAACTGATTTCTGAAGTCCCAACACAATATAGGACAACTTGACCATGTGTGATATCCCATCTACAATACTTGAGATCGTTTCACCAAAAAACATCAAGCTTATTTGGGTGAGAGGGTAAGCCAAATTATTTCATGAAATCATGAAATCATGAAACCAAGACAGACAGTTTGTCATGGCTTTCCTGTCTGCTGATATGCAGGTGATCCTGTAAGCAACTCACCTTAAGCCTGAGGACTGTACCAGTTCGGGTACGTGCACGTGTGCTCTCGATGGCAAAGATGCGGCCTGTCACGCCCAGATTACGTTGTTGCACCTTGCGTGCCCAGTCTTCAAATATGTCCTGGGTACAGAGCTTCGCACGAAAGCTATCACCATCTTGTTTAAGTTTTTGCCCCTCAACATGATTTTCCCAGCCACGGCCCAGCACATCCTCCACACGTTTCATGTATGCCGTAAGCTGCCTGTCGATTTGCTTCGCCCAGATTATGGAGCCAGAGACCGGAGGAAGGTCACGCACACGGCTCATTCGGCAGGCCTGACTTTGAGGATATTGCACTATAGGAAGAGGATTAAAAGTTTCATACAATTAAAAGTTACATGTCAAAGAATAAAATGATAGTATGATCGAATGACAAAAGTGAAAATGATATGGTCATGAACAATAAGTTGCTTTAACAATCCAATGCAATTCAGTTTATCTACACAGTATACGTATCGAGGCTCGTAGAACAACTAAAATTTGATAACATTTGTGATTCCAGTGCAAGCGAGATGAAGTTATGAATGGCTAAAGGAAATACGACTTTTCCATTGGAAGGGAGATTATTGCAAGGGGATTTGATAGAGATGTTTAAGATAATGAAGAGTTTTTCAGCAGAATGGACAGCAACAGGAACAGGGACTACAGATGTAAAGCAAAGAGGAAAGTTGAATGTTTTAAGGTAGGGGTCCTTCACTGAGAGAAATCAATAAATGGAATGGTCTCCCTGGAAAGGCAGTGGTGGCAGAAACATTAGATTGGTTTATACATGGACACGAACAGTACAGTCATACAAGTTGGGTGTGTATATAAATTGACTTCTCCCATGCTCTTCCACCTGAAGAAGCTGCATAAAGCAACCAAGAAAGGCCACCAAGGTAAGCCTTTGCCATTTCAAACCCTTCCCAGAGTTCCTCCACAGCTGTAAAGACATTCACAAATAGTAGACACACGAGAATCCCAATGCTACAGACCCTCTCAGCTGCTGGACCGGTTTCCCCACTTGTTGGCGAATCATCAGCGACAGCGCAGACAAATGCATACCAGCAAGGCTCCCAAACATGTAAACGTCAAAAGCAGTCAACATTTAAATGAAAAACAAAGACCCACCCACATCTAGCCACTTGAGTTTAATTGATTAGGTGAGAGCTAATTGATTATTCCCTCCATTCACAGGTGAGAGATGTGAGTGGGTCTTCGTTTTTTTCAGTTATATGTTGAATTATTTTGACGTTTACGTGTGGTACATGCTTGGGAGCCTCGTTGGTTCGCATTTATGTGCGCTGTCGCTGATGCTGCCAGGAACATTAAATTAAACGAAAGAAGCATGCTGACTATGACATGACGATGACATCATGTGCATAAATTACACCAACACATCACCTCCAAACTAGGAGGCATAACTGCAACTCAGAAGCTGCAAACCTCCTAACTGGTGATCAGCAGGGCAGAGACAATGTGCTTGTATGGCAGTTGACACTGATTACTGACAGGTCGTGCAGCAATTGCTGTGATTGGACTCTATCTGTGCCCTGCTGCCTCATCAAGTTAGGGGGTTAGATTCAGTTGTATTAATGAGCCTAAGATGATCACAAATAAATGATTAGTGGGATGTTGTCCTGATAAGCCCACAACAAGGGAGAAATCCAGATCGACATCTCTGCTTTCGTCTATTTGTGACCAAAGGCTTTAATCCCAGTTGGCAAAGGCTTGAGAACCATATGGATGCCTCCTAGTTTGGAGGTGATATGTTGGTGTAATTTATATGCATGACGTCACCGTCGTGACATGGTCAGCATGCTTCTTTCGTTGAATATATTGTTGCAGGCCGGGGGTCGGGTGAAAAGACCACAAGGTGGGGGAAGCTATCTCAGCCTCCCACCAGACTCCCCGGAATTGTAGGCCGTCGCACACGGATAATTCCGTGACGTGGCGGGTCGCTTAACCGACCGTGGACGCCAATAACTCAACCACGTGACCTAAGTCCTCCCGTCTATGGATTAATCGGGTTACCTAATTAATCACGTGATTTAATTACCTGGGAACATGCCCTCAGTACGCCTTGCCCGAACCGGATCACTCTATCGAATCGGATCACTTTTCCGGATGGGATGCAGCCGAGCGACACTGCCAGGATGTACCGGCTAAAGTAACGGATCATTGGGAATAAAGTCCCGGCTCACCGAGGATTCGGACCATGCTAGTAGGGTGGATATACTGATTCTGGCTCACTTTTCCCATGTAAATGAATGGGGGATTTTCAGCGATTCACATTTTTTTTCCCCTAAAATTACACCCCTTTTATCCCAGGGTATATTTATTTGTCTCCCCTTTTAACCTAGGGACACTCATTTTCAAATAACCAATGCATATTGTTTAGCTCACTCATTGAACTATAAAGATTTGTTCATTCTCATATTCCTTTAATAGTTTAATTTTCTTTGCACAATAATCCCCATCTAAAATATTTAAAAACAAAACATTTGAATCTTTATATTTTTCAAGATACCCCTTTTGTGCCATTATGAAATGATATATACTTCTCTTAATGATCTCATCTGACCACCTCCTGAGTTGCATATCATTTTGAGATTATAGTAAATAGTTTTTCCATTGTTCAATTGATAACCATCGAAGTTTTCAGTCCATTCAAGGATATTTATTATTTTCTTTACATCCTCCAACTCATTGGTTTTTTAAATTGATTCGCTTATTTGTTTTATTTACCTTTGTTTTAGTTATTTTTTCAATAAGACTTATTTGATATTTTCCACATTCATTATGTTTTTCCATTTATATACCAAGACTGAGATTTTCTCCACTCTTTAGTTTGATTAATACTTTGTTCGACCATTTATATACCGTGAAAAACGTGGCGGTAGCCCTTAAAAACCCTAACCCATCTTCCCATCGTTAAAACTTGTGTCCATATGGAACACAATCTATTCTATTCACTCTATCATACAATATCCATATGGAACACAATCTATTCCATTTTCTAAAATAAATCTCTTATCATCAAAGGCTCCTAATGCCTTTTTATTTACTTCTTCACTATATATCTTATGTTTATAACTTCTTATTGTATTCATTTTCCTATATTCTTCTTTCTTATTTCATCAAACAATTATAATAATTTCTAAAAGTTATTGATTTCTTTATTACATATTTCTTTATTCCCTTTAACCTTTTATCAATCTGATCACCATACTTATAAGCATATGCCTTTTGCTCTCAATCCAATAAACTACTCTCATTACTTTTCCACCCAACTCATCCTTAAACTTACCAATAACCTTTTCATTCTTTTTTGAAAAATACTCACTCTTCTTACTAAAATTACTTGTATCATACACTCCAATATTTTTCTTCATATCGTTATAAACATCATCAGTTTTTATATCTAGAATAAAGCTATCAGTGTCCATATACAACAATGAAACATTTTCACCATACTCTTTCTTTAAGTCATTATACAAATAATCATACATCAATATCTTTGATAAATCAAGAACTGCTGTTCCAATATAAAAATTGGTTTATCCATTACAATACTTTCCTTTTTCATATGAAATAGCAGAAAAGTTCTCTGAAAAAACCTCTTCTCTCTCAAAACTTGGTTTATTTATCAATCTAAAAGCTTCTTTCCAAGATGTTGCGAATCTAATGTTTTGCCTGTTTCTAACATTTTCCATAGTCTTTCCAAATACAGCATTATTCATTAATTTATAAAAGTCCTCTTCAAATTTTACTTTTGTATTTGCTCTCATATCTGTATTGAATTTAAATATACTTTTTCATCCAAGGACTTTGTTTAAATTTTAAAACTCTATGAATTTTAGCTACTCTCAACCCAGCAGATAAATATTGTCTCAAGTTCCTTTGATGCAAAACATATCCCTCTTTATCATAAAATGTTGTTAATAATTTTCTGTTGATTTTCCTTTAATATTAAAACTTTTATGATAATCACTTAACCATTCTTTCTTTGGGGTTTCTTTCTCACATGCAAAAGGAAGATCTTTATGCTTATTATGAAGATTACTTGGTACTTTCAAATCAACTTCAAAATAATAACCTTCTTCCTCCTCATTCAATTCCTCTTGAGAGAAATAACGATATTCATCAAAGCCTTTTCATAATCCTTTTCTTCCACCCACTCTAATTTACCATAAGGCAGAGATTGGAGACATTGCCATCCATACAAATTAATTAGCATCAAAATACATCAAATAATTACTATCTTTTTCACTCTTATAATTTGGAAGATATTTATTATTTGCTTTAGCATATTTTTTGAACATACTTGTGATATTCCACCTCTCTTAGACTTCTCAATCATCAAAAGCATATTCTACATCACTGATTAAATCAATATCTTGTTTTGTCATTTTCAACATTGCACTCCAAGCTACCAGGAGCTGTGAAATAGTGGGCAGGATCTAATCCATAACAATTTTATTATGACAGAGTGATCTAAATGCTTCAAACACATCAGCTAACAAAAAACATCTGTTTTTAGATACAAATCATGATATTCTCCAAGGTTCTTTATCTTAAATATTTTCCAAATTTCTTTTGCGTGTTTATATTCCTTATCCTTATCTCTTCTTCATAAAGGTTATTATAGAAACTTTCTTTTGAAGGAAGTTGTGTTTCTTTAAATCTCATAAATGAATTCATATAATCATAAGGATAAATTCCCTTCCTTGTAAGAATTTTCTCTTTACTTTGAATTTCATTCCTTGTTTGAATTTCCTCTCGAGTTAGAATTCCCTCTTTAACACAGAATTTCATCTATAATCAGAATTTCCTCTTTAGTTAGAATTTCATTCATTGTTTGAATTTTCTTTACAATTAGAATTTCATCTTCAGTAAGAATTTCTTCATTAATTTCCTCATTAATTAGAATTTCCTCTTTACTTTGAATTCTCTCTTTAATCTGAATTTCCTCTTTAGTTAGAATTTCCTCTTTTGGAAAGAATGAATTAAGATTTGGAAAAGAGCCTGTGGAGCTTAGATTTGATGCTAGGTTGGCTAGTGGTGTTCCCATAAACTTGTAAGAATCTAGAACCTAATACGAGTTATAGGTTTTGTGAATATCATTTTTGCAAATGAAATATACTTTTGACTTGTGTTTGTTATGGCAGAAATATTCCTGGTGTTTTTGAAAGTTCATTTATAAATAGATGTGTATCATAGTTGGCGCTGTTGTGAAGAAAGACTGGAATAAAAAGAAGGTAATTTATAATTAAGATTACAACAGGAATGAGCGGGACCTCTATATTTACCAGTAAGATGACAATGATCCCTAACTTTAGACTCCTCAATTTCCTCCTCACAAATATGACAGATATTGTTCTTTCTAAATTCTAATTTTTTCTTCTTTGGTTAATTTCATCGGTTCCATTTGTTTCTTTCATTAATTTAGTTAGTCTTATACAATCCTTTTCTAATCGTTTTACAAACTCTTGTTGAAGCATTTTTTCCACGATAATGTTCAAGTTTATTATAGTTTTCTCCAACAGATGATTTGATATAATAACAGAAGCCACAAGGAATATGTTTTTGATATTTATTTGTATATGATTCTTTTGGATTAGGAGAAGCAGTATTTATCTTTTTAAGGATACACTCAAAATCAGCGTATATCACAATGGGTGCATCATAGATTTATTATAATCTTCAAAGAAATCTTTTCACCAGGTTTAGGCATTGTAATTACAGCTGATTTATGATTACTACAATATTTTGAATGTTGTTCTAATCGTTCTTTTGTATGAAATGAATTAAGACATCGCTTACAAGGATATATTTTGTTTGCTGTTCTGAATACCTGAGAAGAGATTAATCTTGATAAATTATTGATGTATGTGTAATGTGAATTCTTTCCAACACTAAAAATAAAAAAGATCAATGTGTGTTTCTTCATTTTTATAGTTGTTTGAAATTTTTAATATTTGACTTTGTTTGTATCCGTTAATCCATATACATTAATAGAAAGATTATTCTTTTTCTCAAATTTAGGAATATCTGTTAGTGGCATTGGGAATTTAAAATCTTTAATGTCCAAGGTCT
Source organism: Eptatretus atami (assembly GCA_035128595.1). NCBI lineage: Eukaryota > Metazoa > Chordata > Myxini > Myxiniformes > Myxinidae > Eptatretus > Eptatretus atami. The sequence goes on along the minus strand of CM068961.1, from coordinate 17,565,283 downwards.
TCTCATATTTCATATATTGTTTTACTCTTCTGAATTACATTTTGGTGGATGTAAGTGAGCAAGAACAGACCAAGAGAAACATTTATTATCATTGTTCTTAATATTAACAACTGCCTCTTTTAGTTTTATTTCTTTTGGTAATTCAATATAAGAAAAGCTTTAAGAGGGTTTGATTTTAGAATGTGTATATCTAAAAAGATGATTTTTTAAATATTGAATCCACTTCCTACCAATGTATTATCAACATCCTCCTCTTGTCTTGATAGTTCTTCATAAACCCACTATTCAAAAAATCTTGAAATGATGTTATAAAATGAAGATCTGTTCTCATATAAGGAGTTTGTTCTTCATCTTGGTCTTTTCAATATTCATTTTCACTCCCATATAAAACTTTAAAGTTTTCATTTCTTTTAAATGTCTTTTTAATAACTTTTTCAACATCAGGTTTCACTATTTCAATTGATTCAGCTATTGATGATGGACCGGGTTCTCCAAATTGAAAATCCTTATTTTTATATGCCTTTAAATGCCCCATCAGTGTTTTCAATATGATAGTCTCCCTTTACTTTAAACTCATTTTTCTTGTGTTTTTGTGATTGAAGATGTCTATTATAACTACTCTCTTCAAAATCCTTTGAGCAGATATCACAATGTTTTCTTTCCAACTCAAGAGGAGATATTTTATGAAATAGATTAAATGTGTGTTTGTTGGTTCGGAGGTGTTTTCTATAATGTTTATATTCGTGATTACAAACATCGCAGTACGTTGTATTCACCATATTTATATAATAAAACTTTGCTGAAACTAAAATTTTCTTGATGAAAATTTCGTTGATTTTACAGGTGAATCTCTGCTTAAACTAAAATTTTCTTGATGAAAATTTCGTTTATTTTACAGGTGAATCTGTGCTTAAACTAAAATTTTCTTGATGAAAATTTCGTTGATTTTACAGGTGAATCTCTGCTTAAACTAAAATTTTCTTGATGAAAATTTCGTTTATTTTACAGGTGAATCTGTGCTTAAACTAAAATTTTCTTGATGAAAATTTCGTTGATTTTACAGGTGAATCTCTGCTTAAACTAAAATTTTCTTGATGAAATTTCGTTTATTTTACAGGTGAATCTGTGCTTAAACTAAAATTTTCTTGATGAAAATTTCGTTCATTTTACAGGTGAATCTGTACTTAAAACCATTTTATCCTCCAACTTTTTCACTTAATAAATACAATGTTTCAAGACACAAAAGACAAGTTTCAATCAATCTCTTCATTTGTTAAAGATACTGAGAAATATGTCAAGGATGTAAATTGAACAAAGATAAATATAACAACTATTGGATAAAACAATTATGGCGAATGATATGAGTTCTTCAATTTACTTCAGTGGAAGGGCTTTTAGTATACCTGGAAGAACATCAATTAAAGTAGCTCTAACAAAAGTTTCTCCTCTCCTTCTGGCAATAAATTCAAACTAGAAAAGCAATGAAACAAGAAAAAGTATCAAAAATAAAAACCTTCTGGATGAAGCTTTAGAAAGAAAAGATAAGACCATCTGTAATATGCAAGGAGAAATTTGTATTTTTTTCAACAACCTCAAAGATATAAATCCTGATGAAATAAAGGATGTTAACGTATCAGGTGAAATGACATTTCGTTCAATTGTAGTTAAGGATCATTTTAAAATTACCTTTAATATAAAAAATGTAGCAGTTGAATCTGTTAATGAAAAAAGTATATAGATATCGATGGTAATGTTTTTTCTACTAATTAAATATGAGTAAATATTCAACTGAAAGATTTTGAAGATTATGAGAGTGATTATGATACCGAGAGTTTGCATTCAAACGATGGTTATGATACCGAGAGTTTGTGTTCAAACGATAAGTTATGAAAGTATAGATGATTCTGAAAGTATCGAAGATGATATCGAAGATGAATTTCAGTTTAAGTAAAGTTTTACTTTATAAATATGAATAGTTTACTCGATTTTGAGCCTCTTGAATTCCCTGATTCTCCATATGACAAATTTGAGAATTGTCCTGCGTGTGAAAGACGGGGATTAACACAGAGTCAAAAGCCTATAAACAATGTATATTCTGTGATCATTTCTAATTAATGATAATAAAAAATATAAAAAGGAAAATAATTCTTTTAGATTTACACCAAAATGAATTACTTTACAAGATTGATTAGAGAAATGAATGTAAAGTATGAGGGTGATAACACACTTTCCTTACAAGGGAAGAAACTGAACGTATTAGAGAAATGTTCAAAGGATTGTTGTTATATATTATTCATGGATGTGATTTTCAGGAAAATATCAACACAAGATATTGCATAAATAAAATAATGGATTATCTTGAAATTAAACCTGAACTTAGGATAAAATACAGAGTTTCTAAAAAAGCCATGAATAAATTAAATAACCTGTTTTCCAAATATATAAATGAATGATTTTTTACCCATTTGGGAAAATAAGATAAAATTTAACAATCATAAAAATCTCCAAATTCATTAAGATGCCTCATAGTTGGTTCAAGTGGATGTGGAAAAACCTCTTACTTTTAAAGATGCTCCTCACTCCAAACTTTTTAGATTATGATAATTTAATAATTTTCACAAAGTCGAGTTTTCAACCAGAATATCAACTACTTCTCACAAGGTTTTAATGCTGGACTTCAAAAAGAAGATATAATCGGTTTATTTAAACTTCAAAAAACCTAAATGATTATAACATTGAAGATATAATACAAAACTATTTTGTATACACAGAGATGTAAAAAGAACAAAAACCGATAACTTGTATTCTTAGTGATAATACGGATGATATACCGTCTCCCCAAGATTTGGATAAATCCAAAAAGAACCTCGTTATCTTTGATGATTGTGTTAATGAGAGAACCAAACGGTAATGGACAGCTACTACACAAGAGGGAGACATTCTTCTTGTATTGTATTTATCTTAGTCATCGTACTTTCAACTTCCTCGTCGTTCCATCAGAAACAATGCTAATACTTTTATTTTATTCAAGGTTAAATTCAAATAGATATTAACAATTTTTGGAGAGACAATTGTTCTACATTATAGTAAAAAGGAATTTGGGGATTACATGAAACACACGACTGAAAAATATAAATATATTGTGGTGAAACAAGATGAGATATTAAATGATATTTTTCAATAATAAATGGATGCGAAAGAAAGCAAGAAGATTTAGGGAACATCAAGAGTTGGTTTCAAAAGTTGCAAAACACAGGAAGACATAAAGAAGAAACGCAGACAAAACTAACGGGGAAGAAGCATTTGAAAGAAAACAAGAGAAATTTTTTAAACCACTTTTAAAAACTTCCCAAGAAAAATTATAGATTTTTCCACAGTTCCTACAATAAAATATACTCCGAGAAAGCTCCAGTGTTTAAGAGATTTCAGTCAAATGACGGAGGAAGAATTAGAGCATATAGGAGAATTAGAATATGATGATGAAGGATTATTTCAACAACTGGAAAGAGATGAAATCGACCCCCTGATTATATTGTGAATGCTCTTCAAAACAATGAATATTCAGCGGATTTCAAAAACCAAAGCAGGGCTCATTCCAACAGAACAATCAGCAATAATTTCATCTTGTTCAAGAAAAGGTATTGATATTTAATGATGAATTAAGGTTCTTGATTCTGCTCGACCCCCTGTCAAACTAACTCCGAGATTAATGTTTCTTCTCACAAAAGATGGAAGACAAGGTTCAACTGTGGAGGGATGAATCAAAGTATATTGATAACCATTGGATATGAGAATAATGATGATAAAGTATATATTGATCTGCTGAACTCTGTTGATTATAGGGTTATTCTTTCTGGTAAAAGTAGGAAGAATGAGAAGGAGAAACACATTATTCAGGCTTTAAGTATCCTTGGTTCAGGTGTTAGTTTTCTTCAATGACCCATCACAATTAGTTAATAGACTGTTATTGTTGTTAGGCAGTAAGAAGGCTGGAAATAACAATTGTTTTAATGAAGCATCAGCCATTTTAGACCAGTTGATGAACATGAAAAATAATTAATAAACAATAATAAAAGACATTTTATCTCATATTAAAATAAGATGAGAAGCACAATCCTTAGTTTCAATTTCACACAAGCGACCACACATCTTCATTCCCATACCCACTACAACTTGAACACAACAACAAATATGAGGCATCTTTATGTCCATGGAAAAACTTATAATACCTTATTTAATATAACTGATAAAAATGAAAGTTTAGTTATAATCCGGGAAGTGGATACAAAACGATAACAGTCTCACCCGGAGCATATGAGATTTCTCAAATATCTCCGAAATTGCTCGTCTTATGAAAGAACAGGGGTGATGAACCAAAAAATATTGTCATAGACATTCAAAAACATACTTCAAAATCAACGATTAAACTTAAAATAACTACAAGGTTGATTTCACAATTGATAATTCATTTAGAGAGTTATTGGGTTTTCTCCTCAAAAAAAGATTGAAACTAATGGGACTTTTACAGTGATAATGTCATTCAAATATCCTCAGGAATATTCGGTATTAATTCACTGGTGATTTGATTGATGGTGCTTATAATGATGGAATAAAAACAAATACAATATTTTTCATTCAGCGCATATACTCAACCCAATTGGTTATAAATTCAAATATGGAACCCAAAAATTTGGTTTATCTCCCTGTGTCAGGAAAAACCATACACAGAGTAAAATTTTAGGATAACCGACCAAGATAATCGTATGATTTCTTTTAATGGAGAAGTTATATCCATCAGATTCACCTACGTGAAAGTTTTCCAATAATAAATACGATGGTTTTGTGAGGAAACACGAGTTGGGAAAATATAAAATAATTACAGGGATGGGATGTTTCCTTTCCCCATACTACAAGGGCGAAGGTAT
>CM068961.1:17520640-17547931 GCA_035128595.1 Eptatretus atami | reverse complement strand
ATAACAAATAATTATTCTATGCATTCACATATTATATAAATCATCACGCAAGACAACTTCACTATCAATACAGCATGACAACAGCATCGACCGTGCATCACTTCCATTGTGATGTGTGTATCTTATTCAGAAACTGACTGCATCCATTAATGGAGCTTACTTCCTCAATGGTACTCGTGTCTGCAGCATCAAACAGAACATCTGCCACCTTCACCTCCTGCAGCTCTGCCAACTCTCCTGCTGCAACCTGTATTGTTGAACTCACCTACACACACAGACGACCAGTGGGGATTGAGACTCAAGCTGCATATGTATAATATATTGTTGCGAATTCGCGCCCGTCGGCGTGCGATCGGCCACGTGACTCGAATCGCGACCGCGGTCCGCCCACACCGGCGGACAATTCAGTCGTGACCCTCCCGGCTAACGCCGGGATCCAGTCACGGGTGGACCTTTCGGCCTCACCACAACCCAGTCCGCATTCTACCCGCGCGGAATAGGGTGAATCGCCGAAAGTCGATATACCTAAGTACCCGCACGGGTAACCTACCGAGGGGTTGTACCTCGCCACAGGCCGACTTCGGACACGATCCGCTTAAGCGGCTCGTTCCGGGCTAACGGGATAACCGAGCGGTGTTATGTCGGCCTTGACGGTTCAGATTAATTATCGGCGGCCCGCGCCCACGACGAACCCTTTACGTGAAACAAGATGGAGACCCAACGAAGGAAGGACGCAGCGACACGGGGAAGAATTCAACAGACAAGCATTTTATTTACAACACGGACACATAGAGCACACATAAAACGGCAAGAATGCACAGCAACAATAAAATTAAATAAATGCACATAAAGCAAAAGAGTTACAACCGAATACGCGACACACGGACCACTTACACAATTCACTTCACGAGACACCGGCGCCACACACACGTTCACACAGAACCAAAAGAAATTGGAAGTCGACTTCCCTGTGGTGTTTAAGTCCTTGGCGACCGTCACTCGCCGTGGTCCGCGAGCTCTCTTCCGCCGCGCCTCGCGCCCCGCCCGCACCGGCCTCTCGACGCCTTCAGGAGAGAACAAAGAACCTCCAAGCAGAAGCATCGACGAAGAAGAGAGAGATCTCAGCCGCCTCCGCCTCTTATACGCCCGGCGCCCCGCCCCGTTCTCGGCTCCACCTTCCTTCAGGCGCTTCGAGAAGGGGGGCGTTCCCTCTCGTTCCCTCCCACCTGCGTCTTGTGGGGCGAGGCGAAGCCGTTCGACGGCCTTCAACGCGCAAACCGTCGTACGTAGACCGCTGAGGATGGCGTTCGTTGGTGTAGGTAGCGTTTGAGATGGTGGCGTGGTTTTGAGGGTGCGGGGCTGGCGTTGTTAGAGTGGTGGCGTGGTTAGCGTTGTTGTTGTTGGTTGGCGTTGTTGACGTTGAAGTGTGTTGGTTCAAAATAAAAGCAGAACAGAAAACGCTAACTCAAAGTATCGCAGCCCGAATGAATCACATTAATTCCCTCTAGACAATGGGTTTGGGCTAACTACACATGTACTTCAGAAATACCTCACCTATGGGACCTGGATGGTGTTTGCATTTCCACAGCCGTAACATAATATATATATATATATATATATATATTAATATATATATACTTATATATAGATATATATATATATAAACATATAATAGAGGCAGGGAGTCATTATGAAGTGCTCAGAGCTAAATGGATGAACAGACTCAAGAAGACAAGCATATTCACATAAATAAACACATTTACAAAGAAAAACTAATCGATAAAGAAAAACAATACAGATTTGCATGGCTGATGATTGTTCACACAGCATCTATCTATAATGGAGTCGATGCGTATGTGGTTACACATATTATATAGACTAGCAGGCACTCCTGCCCTCCAGCGGGAGTACCCTTCTCGGCCTAACTTCGGTAGGCAATGCGATGCAGCACAGTCTTGGAAATGCACTTTAGAATTTTTGTCATTTTTGAAAGGAATTTTATTGATCACAACATATCATTCTCCATATCATGAGATGAAGGAAGAGTATTTGCAATACCGGCTACCACCAAAGGTGGCGCTATTTCTGCCATGTCAATTTTGGAGTTTCGGTGACCTCCATGTTTGATCCATTTTAGCAAAGTAAAATGTAGATATTATACATATATGGAGGAAATAACCCACCTTTGGTGATAGCCGGTATTACAAATTATCTTCCTTTATCTTTATAATATAACGGAACCTTCTCAAAATTATGATATGGAGCATGATATGTTGTGATCAATAAAATTTCTTTCAAAAATGACAAAAATACAAAGTGTATTTCCATGAATGTACCGTAGCACATTGCCGACTGAAGTGTGGGCCAAGAAGGGTACTCTCTATGAATCAGGAAGGGTGCTCCCATGCCTGCTGGTGATATATAACTAATGGTTATTAATCCCTTGATAATTCCACAAACTGACTGATTGTAAAATATTATCACAATCGTAATAAATGATTTCTAGCAAATGCTTACAAACATAAACTCACAATTACTGGTCTATCTCTTGCGGATCAAAAAATTCAAATGGAGAAGAAAAAAAAATACAAATCACAAAACAAAAAACTGGATGAGTTTGCATTAATGATGTAAAAATGGGTTATGAGAGGCAACAAAGGAACAAAAAGTACACTTGGAGGAAGGACATGGCAATTAACATGAGAAAAAAAGATGAGGAGCAGATTAAAAAAATCTGGATAAGCACCTGTGGTCTCAGGACTCGCACAATGACAGCACGCAGCTGCTCATGCTGCCGCCGAAACTTCCGCATCTGCTCAAGACGTGACTGCAACTTCTTATGTGCCGGATTGATTCGCCAAATCATCTTCATACTTTCATCTCGCTTCCTCTTGACAATGTCCCGGAGCAGGACCTGCAGTTTCTCATACTCGTCATCCCACGACTGGAAGACGTCAAAGCATTGTGCCATCACCTGTAAAGAGCATCCACCAATAATGTTGCTTAGTTATGAGACTGTGGCACCTTTTTGGTCAAATATCTCATGAATAACACCAACAAAAGGCAACACTGGACCATAAAAGGCATTGTCAAACACTATACCTTCTCAAACTCTTCATAGGACACATGCATGAGTTTTCTGGTGCCCAACACTTTGAGTAACTGCGTGCTGAGGTCCCTTGAGATTGCCTCGACGAGGCGCAGGGCACGCTGGATAGGATATTTGGTGTTACGGATTTTGCGCAAGTGTGAGAATATGGCAAGAAGAGCTTGGCGGATACGGTCTAGCTCTGTTGCTGACAGCAGGTCATTGAGAGGGAAGTCCTTCATAAGCAAGTTGTAGTCGTTGACCGTCTCCAATGCTTGCTTCAGACCTGCTTACCACAGATTAATCTCCTTTAGCATATCCTTTTTGAATAAAATAGCAAACAAAATTACACTCAACAAATGTTCGTTTGGCACAGGAGAACTTTCTTCTTCTTGAGTGAACAAATTAAACTAGTCATAGAAAACTAGACTCATTTACATGAGATGTGTTTGTTTACAAGTCAGAGCAGATAAAGAACAGGTTGTTGACATAACCTCACCAGTGTCAGAGTCAAAGCTGACAGTCGCATGGAAACGCTTTCCAGACTTGAGCACTTCTAAAGTAAGAAGCACCTCAGGGCTCTCACGTCGCTCCTGAATACGATGTAGTGCACGTTCAAGATTGAGCCAGAAACTAATCTCCTGCAATGCCGTGCCAGAGGCTGGGTCTCGGTCTAGCTTGGTAACCTTGCAACGAAAAGTACAAAACATAGGGACTTCAAATTAACTGTACAATATTGCTTTCTCTACTTGAGTAGGTCCTTTTCATTTTCCATCTGATGTTTACATGAAGAGTTTGTTGGTTCTGTACACTGATCTGAAAACATTTGAACACTGCTCAAGCGCAAAGGATTAATTCTCCTTGAAATATCCTTGGCAATACCTCGTACAATGTACAATTTCCTAGGCAGGTAGACATTTACTATGGCATAACAGAACTTATAACCAAGGGTACTGAAGGAGACAGGAACACAAGGAGACAGGAGTACAATGTTTGTGGGTATTTAACAGCTAAATTAGACAGGAAAGCCAAAAAAAAAAGGAAGATAGAAAATGTAAAACAGGTACTAATATCACATAAAGGGCCAAGAGAAGCATTGGATATTACAGGTGAGTGCATTTAAAATAAAAGGTAGGGAAGGTATTTGAAAATATAGAGATTTTGTGATGTGGCATCAAAAAAGGTTTAATATGATCAGTACCAATCGGCATGTACTTTTGAATGGTACATCAAATTGAACAAACTGGCTATAATTACCTCCGTCACCGAAGGTGGACGGAGGTTTTGTTTACACCCTTGTCTGTCTGTCTGTTAGCAGGATATCTCAAAAAGTTATGGACGGATTTGAATGAAACTTGGTTGGGTGTCTGCTAAGGACGAATTGATTAGATTTTGGTGAAGATCTGGATCCAGATACTGTACTAGAATGTTTTAAATGATTCTTCACCGTTGAGAGATAGGGCTAAAAACTATACATAACACGATATCTCAAAACATTAAGGACGGATTCGGACGAAACTTGGTGGATGAGTTAGGTGTGTGACAAGGATGAATTGATTCGATTTCGGTGAAGATCCTGATCCAGAACCGGATATGAAAATTTTTATATCTTCAAAAGTGATTCTTCACCATTGAGTCATAGGGCCAAAAATGATATACAGTATAGCACGATATTTCAAAATGTTGTGGAAGGGTTATGACAAAACTTGGTGGATGAGTTCGGTAGGTGGCAAGAACAAGCCAATTTGATTTTGGTTCAGGTCGAATTGCAGATCCAGCTTATCAGTGTGACACAAAACGTAAACTGTTCAGCCTGTGGAGGTATGTGGCTATGCGCTCTACCGAGTGCCATTCTAGTTTTTTTTTTTAAAGAGATAGATCATTAGCTAGATGAACAATATTAGTGCAGCGGAATGGTTTATCAAGTGCAGTAGATGTGATTTAACGAGTTTTTAACAAGGTCCCACATTGGATACTGCAAACTAAAGTGAAAAGGAAGTGGCATAAGCGGCAGGCAGGCTAAATGGATGGAGAATTTGCTCAAAAACAGTCCAAACAGGGTGAAGTAACTCACAGGCATCGAGTTTAATAGTTCACTGCACAGTTTTGGGTGCAGTGCTGTTTGTAATTTATGTAGAAGGATCTAAATTCTAGATTAAGTATTTGGGGGAGGTATATCTAAATTTACAGATGCCACTTAGTAATGGTGCAAGGCAAATTGGTGTTTTAAAATGGAACAAGTGCAAGATAGTTTGTACATCTTTGGAGAATGTGCCAGAAAGCAGTGGACAGAATTTAGTGAAGGTAAATGAAATGGTTTTTTTTCTTTCTTCTTATATGAAGTCAGGCTCATGGAAGAGCTGGAAGGCAGAACAGACCATCACAAAAAATGAAGAACATAGTGGAAAGGGAGGGGGGGGGAACACACCAAACAGAAGGTAGAGGGACACAACGGCATGACCAACTTTAAGGCAAAATGGGCATGGGGAAGAATGAGATCAAAGGGAGGGGGAGGACACAGGGGGGTCAACAAGCTAGATACAAGATCAAACACAGCAAGAGAGGGAAGGGAAAGACTGGGGGTGAAAACGAAATGGAACAAAAAAAATATGAAAAACAGGATGAGGAGAGAGAGGGGACAATAACCAGAAAGGAAGGGGTAGACTTGGTGATGGCTATGAGGGTGGAAAAATCATGAGTATGTTATATGGGTTGACCTGAGGTGGTGTTGAGCTATCTCAACTCCCAGGAGGAAGAACAGGATTGAACAGATTGAGGAAGTTGGTTCCACAGGCAAGAAGAAAAGGAACAAATGAGTAGGAGCAGTGCCTGGATTTAGACGTTTAATCATAAGCTGGTTATTATAGCAGACCATGTGCTGCTGTGAACCTGGAAAGGTGGTGTGTGTGTGTGGGGGGGGGGTGCAGAGTAAGGAAGGGAAGAGGGTGCACAACAGAAAGGAGGGATAGAATATTGAGAGACTACCAACCAGTCTGCAATGCGAAGTAACATTTCGCCAGGAGATCAGCGTCATCGTGGGAGATTTCAATCATTTTGAGGGCCTTGGTTTCCACGGAATCAAGGAGTACAAGGTATGAGGCAGGGGCGCCAGCCCAGAGGGGAGAGCAGTACTCCATCAAGACATGGAAGAAGGTCTTGTAGGTGGACAGGAGTTCAGGTGTGCCAAGGAAGGACTTTGTACAACACAGGATGTCCAGTCGGCGACTGGCTTTGGAGGCCAACTTGGATATGAGGAACAGGACTTGGCCCACAACACTGCTGTGGGGAACTTCAGCCTTAACAGGGAGCAGAGATGAAAGGATTCCATTGAGAGCCACATATTGGTTACAAGAGTAAAGGAAGCCAGTACCCCGAGAGTGGAGTTGGCCTTGGATGCCATCGGCAAAGTTAGGAGAGCAAGGCAGGTTGTCAGATTGTATGAAAAGCTTGAGCTATATCCAGAGAGATTGCCCTAACCTCATGTCTAACATTGAGGGGCTCTATCCATTGTTGGGAGAGTAGGAGCAGCATGTCCAGGGTAGAGCGACCTGAAACCAAATTGATGATCTGAGATGAGGTTGTTGGAGAAAAGGAGATATTTCATATAAATTGCAATGAAGTATTCTATTACCTTGCTGATGTTGAAAGTCAGCCGATTGGCTGTAGTTAAGGGGATCAGGTTTTGCACCCTTTTATATAATGCAGTGATGCTGGTCGATTTCCAAGCAGGAAGATGGCCAAGTGCAAATGACAGGGTGAAAAGGACAGAGCGAGGATGTGCAAGAGCAACAGAGCAGGTTTATAGGACACATGAGCTGATGCCGTCTGGTCCAGGAGCAGAGTCAGAGCCAAGAGTTGAAATAACCCTCTCCACCTTCTAAGGACAAAAAAAAGAGACAGAGTCCAAGAGCAGTTTGGTACGGCAGGGAAGGATGGGTGCCGAGAGTGAGGGGTTAGGGTTAGGGATACAATATTTGGAAGCAAACACAGAATTGTCATTCAGCCTTCTCATGAGCGGAGATGGCTGTGGTGCCATTTTAAGAGAGGGAAGGGATTGAAGGGGAGCATACTCCAGAGACAGATTTAATAAGGTGCCACCAGGTTTTAGAGGAGGGAGACAAGTTTGAAAGTTCATTCTTGAGGTTGGACAGAAGTTGTTTTCTGGCTCTCCTGAGAGTGGACACACTTGATGCAGGCTTTGTGGAATAAGCTGAGACTGCCTTTGGTTGGGTTTGCTTTCCAGGAAGAGAAGGCAAGTTCTTTCAAAGCAACTGCCTCACCACAGGATTCAGTGTACCATGGGTGGGAAAAAGGGTCGGATAACTGAAGATGAGATAGGATGGATCTGTGAAGGTTTCTGTGGAAGAATTTGCAGGCTTCACGATTACACACAAAGCAGGTCACTCTACTTGCAACACAGGTGAAAAAAGGATAAGAACAAAAATACAGCTGATATTTTAGTATGGTTTGGATTCATTAAAATTTGGAATCAACATGGTGGATAAAACATCTTTGTAGAGAGAGGGATAAGTAGTTGTGTTTATATTATAAAAGAAGCCGTGTCTGTCTGTCTGTCATGTTATAACTTGAGAACGGATTAACGGATTTCAATAAATCCGACGACGGTGGATTAATGGAACTCCCAGCAAGGTTTGTGTCTGCAAAATACTTTAAATTATCTTTTTAAATGGGTACTTGGCACAAGTAGCGAAACTGCAAATGCCAACTTGCGACGCTGGTTATCCCACACTCCAGGAACCTTTTTCTTCTTGCCCTATTGATTAGCCATCACAACAAGATTGGTATTTCCGTCAGCGAAGTGAGGGTCTTATATTCTAGTTATTAAATTTATATGATGTTGATTGCCCTCCTGTTAGTTTCTTCCAATCTATAGCACATAACTCTCTCCTCATACCCTCAAATATTGAATTGCTGAGATCAAACAGCCCTACTCTACTATCTCAAACTCTTAATAAAATCCTTGCACACAGTGTTATAGTCATTTGCCCATCAATGCTCTCCTACCTCAATCTTGATCTCTACCATATCCAGATCACCAAAAAGGTCTAAAAGTGCACCCTCCCCCCCCCTCCTCCCTCATGGGCTTACTACAAACTGGCTAGTAAAATAATCTTGGACTAGATAAAGAAATTCCTCATCTACTCTGCCATTTCTCTGTTTCTAAACCCAATCTATCTCTGTCAGATTATCCTTTCCTTAAAACCTCCCATTATTAATTTAATATCCTTCCCTTGACATGTGCCTATCTCAATTCTTCCCAAATCTTCTCAAAAAAGTAATTTGCCAATCATGTAAAAATTTAATAAAACCATCCTACCCTGCTCATCCCTCACACCAGGGAGCCCTGTAAAAGCATTCGACACTACCTTACCATTCTTACGATCTCCAATCTTCATCCACATATAATCCTCTACATTAATTCCCTTTCCTATCTCTTAAAAACTAATTATCAGAAACATTACATCCCCACGTCACCCATATCTCTCTAAAATATTTTACCCCGATTGCTACACGTCCTATTTTATCTTTCCTTTCACACCTATCCATCTTGTCCCCTTTTCGTCCTGCCCTTCAATTTCTATGCTCATTAAACCATGTCTCCCTCACTGCAACTGTATCATAGTCCTCGCTGCCTACTTTTGTTTCAAGCTCCTCCATCTTAATGTTTGAACTCCTGGCATTGGAACAGTAAGTCCTCGCTTAACATCCACCCAGTTAATGTTGTTTCGTTCTTACATCGCTGATCGATTAGAGAACATCCTCATATAAAGTGTACAGATCTGTTATAACGTCATGTACAGTAGATAACCAATGCAAGCTCGTCTGCATCAAAATGCCTTGAAACCTCTAATTTTGTACCAAAACTAATGGTTTTCCTCGATCAAATAAAGTCACAGTTTAAACCATACCGTAAATACCAATTTATAAGCCATACCGTAAATACCAGTGTATCAGCCATACAGTAAATATTGAGGTACAAGCCCACCCAGAGTACGTACAGTATAAGCCTTAAACACACCGAGCTATGGATTGATAATCTCAGTTGATTCACAAGTGGTGATCCACCTGACTAGCTGCCAAATGTTTACATGTTAAACTGTTGGAAACATCCTCAAGTGCATTGATAACATCGGTGGGTCCTGGGCTGAAATTACTCAGGTATGCATGAATGGTGTGTGGAGGAAGTTGTGACCTGAATGTATCAATGACTTGAAAGGATTTAAAGACATTCTCCCCGCTATGAAGAAAGTTATCCTCGGCTTGGACAATAAAAGCGGGGTTTGATGAGGTGGAAGAAGCCGACGTTGCACAACTTCAATCATACGGAGAGGAGATAACCAATGAAAATCTGAACCAACTCGAGATGATGAGAAAAAAGCAACGAGAGATGACGATATTCAATTATTTGTTTAAAATTACTTAAAACTTATTCTCAATATGCAAATGATGTCTTGTCTGACGATAAAAAATTTCCCCTGGAATCAACACCCCCCATCCCTCTTATTTACATTAATTCTTATGGGGAAATTGTATTCACTTAAAAGGCAGGTGGTTCAGGTATGGAAGCATGCACTGGAGCAGCGTGTCGCTGCGTCCACTTTCCGCCGGTACTCCCAGGCCTGACCCATCCCCATCTCCTTGAGATGCTGATCAACCTGCTGCAACCACGAGGCCCGTGGCCAGCCAATTGGCCTCATCCACTCAAGAGGCTCCCACGCTGAGAGAATCTGGTGAGCAGGATCAGTGTCAGGAAAACGAGCCACATGTCCATACAGCCGCAGCTGATGCTCATGGACTATGCAGATAACAAATCTCATATGAGTCTCTCTCAGCAACTGCTCATTCGACACAAAGTCTGACCAGAGATAGCCAAGAATTCTTCTTAGAGATCTGGTCCCAAAGGAATTAAGTCTCCATCTCAGATCCCTGGTCAGAGTCTCACATCCATACAGCAAGACTGGAAGCACCAAGGACTGAAAGACTTGGACTTTCATCGTCCTGCACAAGTACCGACAGCACCACTCCCCATGATTCAGTGAATCCATGACTCCCCAGGCCTGACCCAGACGTCTATTAACCTCTGGCTCACAGCCAGCGGAAACATGAATATCACTGCCAAGGTAAGTGAATCTCTCTGTGACCTCAGCATCCTCACCACAAGCAGCTACATACAAGATAGCAGCATCCAAGATGTCATTGAAAGCCTGGATCTTAGTTTTGACCCTGGAAACCCGTAATCCCAGCGGCTCCGAATACTCATTCAGCACCTCGAGGGCCCCCAAAAGGATATCCAGTCTCCGCAAAGATAACTGAATCATCTGCGAAATCAAGGTCAGAGATCTCGGCATTCCAAAATGATGCCAGTCCTATCATTCCAGTCGATGCATTTAAATCCTCCAAGACTAAAAGAGTCTCTCGCCTGGGGCACTGATCAACCCACAGACTTGAGCGCGGGCATAGAACGCGTCCTTCACGGTGAGATCACTCGCTTCGGTC
Organism: Eptatretus atami; assembly: GCA_035128595.1. Taxonomy (NCBI): domain Eukaryota; kingdom Metazoa; phylum Chordata; class Myxini; order Myxiniformes; family Myxinidae; genus Eptatretus; species Eptatretus atami. The sequence goes on along the minus strand of CM068961.1, from coordinate 17,537,325 downwards.
GTAGCATTACAGAGACCAGGGAAACAACACCCAAGGAGTGACGAGTCCTTCGTCTCATAATACACTCGTTGATTGGTGTTACTCCTATTATCATTGGAGTCAGCTTATTGGACACAGCTACAGCAACTCATGGGCATGGTACCCCATCAAAGCAACCAGACCAATAGTTGGTATAACCACACACCATGATCTTGCCACTATCCGGTCTCCAAACCTCAGAGTGCTGCAATACCGATGTTCAAATGCTTGAGCTCAGATGATAACAGAGACAGTTGAATCTTCTCTTTGGGATAGGACATTCCAGGCACCACACCCAAAGGGACACCTCAGGTTAACCAAGGAAGACTACCATCTGGTGCACGACACCTCAGCAGCACTCCTGCACACATGACTGCCCCGTGCTTTTCCTCCTATCAACAAGGAATAGGGGTCTCAACAGCTTTGCCCCAATCCCATCATCTGGTGAGCTGCCATGCAAAGAGCAGCAGCACAAGAGGTACTCCCACGGAGTGGGTTTTCAGTTTTCTTTGCATTTGTGGATTTTGCAGAATGAAGTGTTTACGATGGATGTGAACTGCATATCCTGCCACCAACGTCGGCCGATAAAAAAAAAAAAGTATCCGCAATGAAGGAGAACGTCTGCAGACAATAATTGGCCACTAGCATTTGGATGGCTGTTTGGCTCAAGGAGCTCCTCTGCCTTTGACAGGTTTTGATTTTTAATCCTTTGGGTGCGCCATATCCATACACCTCCTCACCATGATACGTGGTGGGGAGATGGTTTTCGGCCCGACACCTGACACACGAAACAGATTTAGTGCAGGTTGTCTTCATGGTACCTTGTTATGCAAGTTACCAGTCTAATTGGCGTGACTGATGACAATAAAATTGTTTTTAGTGTTGGTAAAGGATATTTTAACTTAAAGTCGTTTCAAGTTATAAGTCACAATTTTCAGAATGTTCAATGCAAAAAAAAAAAAAAAAGTTAATAACGATAATGTTACAAGATGTAACTACAATATTAACGCAAGGACTTACAGTATTGTAAACGGATATTTTTAAACTTTTCTCCTCCTGTAGTTTTTTTTTTCTTGTTACCATCCACCAAAGGTGAAGGAGGTTATGTTTTCACCCGCTACTGTCCTGTCTGTTTGTTTGTTTGTCTGCCTTGGTACAGGATATCTCGAAAAGTCTGTGGCGGTTCGGCTGAAATTTTTGTGACAGGTTGGATGTGTAACCAGCGCGAACTGATTTAGATTTTGGTGAAGATCCAGATCACAAAACGATGACTAAAATTTTTAAGTGATTCTTCACAATTGAAGATTTGGGCTTAAAAACGATATATAGCACGATATCGTCAAAAAGTTGTGATGGCTTCGGATGAAATTTTGTGGACACGATTGGGTATGTAACAAGGACGAAATTGGGTGAAGAATATGGAAATCCAATTCTGGATATCGATAACTTATTAAGTTTTAAAAGTGATTCTCACCATTGAGATGTTGTTGTTCTCCTTTCGGCTGCTCCCGTTAGGGTCGCCGCATCGGATCATCCATTTCGATCCGCATACTGATGTGGCACCATTTTTACACCGATGCCTTCTGACGCAACCTGTCGCCTTCTTACGAACAAGGGAGAAGGATGGTAGTTTTCGCCATGATTTCCGGGCTGCCCTATCACCTTTCCATACGCGGCCAGCATCAGAGCACCCGTCCTCAAGCGATCCACCAACCAAGCCCCCGATGTAGCCCGGATTACAGCGCACGCGCACTACGCCCGTAATTTTTCACCATTGAGATATAGGGACAAAAACGATATTTAAAAATGTCATGGGCCCGATATGTTTTCCGTGGATCAAGCATTATACGTGGCGGAGGTAGCGCTCTCCTGAGTGCCTCTTCTAGTTGTTCATGTTATAGTTCTGTGCAGGTCTTCTCTTTTAGGCTCTTTGTCCTCTTTTAAAAGCCTGGTGTTTCGTTTAATGGTTAGGTCGGTTGGTTTAAGGATATTAGGGTCGATGAGTTTGAGCCCTGTCGTGCCTTTAAATAACACAAAGGTAGGCTCGAACCAGCCTGTCATCCTCCAAGGTCGGCAAATGAGTAACAGCGCTTACCTGTAAACAGGGGGGCATTACATCAGCAGCACACTGCACTCCCAGTAATGGATGCAACCAGCAGTCTACAGACTGTGTATGAGTGATGATCCCCTATAGGTATAATAGCCTAAACAAGCTAATTCCCTCCACTTCATGAACCTTGCTGGCCCCTTTCTGATTGAAGCCAAAAGCGATCTTGGCTGCAAAACCATTCTGCGTCCTGTATCCTCACAAGGACCTGAGATGCTTCCATGTTCATTGTCCCATCTTTTTCATGGATTAAATTTGTCCCACCTTCTTTGGGGTTCAGCCTGGGGATAGTTTGTTGCCCATGTCTTTCATGGCCTGGCTAGGCCGCGTTTGACTGAAGTAGTCGGACAGAACTAAATCAGGCAGTCTTTTGTATCATTCAGTGGTATCTCGGCAATAGCTTCGCCGACTCTTTGCAAGGACACCATGAGATCTTTAATGTGCACCAACAAATGCTTGAAGATGGGACAGCACTTTAACGTCCTCCGAGGGACAGCACAGCACATGATGAATCACCCTGCCAGTGAAACACCGGGTATGACAGTTTAATAAGCTGGGTCGGGTTTCAACCTCCAGGATACGATAGCTTGGAAGGCGAGTGTGCATACTCTAATGTCTAGCCATCCAGTTTGTCCTGAGCAACACCATACACAAAGCATTAATCCCGAGACAGTTTCAATATACAGAGGCAGGAAATCAAAACCCAGGCAGCAGCTCAAAGATCAAGTTCCATCTCTGCACCATCCTGTCAGACCTTGCCAATATTCATTGCAAATAGAAGCAGTTCAACCTTCTGGATCTCCCGATCCACGGTTCACCCAGATTGCAGGCTATCAGGTATGTAGCATCTCTGCTCGTTCTCACAAAGTCCGGCACTGTCGCCTTTGCACCCCTTTCGCACAATGTCGAATCAAGTTTTGATGGTCGGGTGCATCGAAGGCTGATTTTCAGGAATTTCAATATTTGTTGCCAATGCATGTAGTACCCATCTCCAACTCTGCAATCTTTTTTCTCTCCACAGACGGAGCCATTTTGTCACAATGCACTGTGCAAAAATTGGTGAGATAAAAAAAAATGACATTAACATCTCGAACGCCTGAAATGAATGACAGTGATTTGGTGAAAACCATTTCAGCGCAGTAAACACATTGTTATAATTGGACCCCATCCATCTTTTATGATATAGGATTCATTTTTTTAACCCTTCAGACTGCAATAAATGTCCTGCACCAGAGCAAATGTTCTCATTATCACAAATCATCCAAGCTCATCTTACCTAACAACATCGTCACTCTTTGTTAATGACAACTGGCTGTACTTTCACAATTTCTACCTCGTTAATTGCCATATTTCCACTGTACCTCTCATGACTAATGGCCCACATTTCAAGATCCATCGCGAGGACTAAAATTATACTGTGAATCAAAGACATACCGCTCCGCTTTTCCAAGATGCCTTTATCGTAGGTTGAAAAAGGGGGAGACCGCGCTGGAATAATTAGGCGTGCAGGGTCTCGTATCGGACAGTCTCACTCAAAGTCATTACCACGCAAGCTGTGAAGCTAATTGCCTTGTTCTGCTCCATGATTGCTTGCTCGCTTAATGAACACCAAGGCTCAGCACACATTCCCAGAAAAACACTTTACACCATACTCCAGAAAAAAAAGACCTCAAAGATCCAAGGATGTGGTGCTTTAGATTCAACCAAATATACCTTGTAGATTTCAACACCATAGTGTATGTCTTGTGATATTGTTGAAGCTGCTTCCTTGTCTCACCTTCATCAGTACATCCTCTGTACCAGTGGATATAAATAGTTAGTTCACAACCACATCTAAGAGACTCATTGTGTATATGCATCAACCACACACTTGTAATTATATATCTCGTCGGATTAACGTTAAGAGTCTGGCAAAGAGTCCTAAGTTTTTGAGTTCAAGCCCCTTACATCTCAATTGAATTAACACCGAGGTGGAAGTACAGCTGTCATCCTTCGAGGTTCGCGCAAAATGAGTACTGCTTCTGGAAACGGGGCATTGCAATCAGCAGCACAGATGCGCCCCAGAAATAATGCAGGACAAGCACCCACAGACTGCATGTGAATAAATAATAAACAAATGATATATTATTGGCTCAAGTTGTGCAGCATGTACAATAGAGAGGTTCTGTTTACTCGCGAGCACTGTGTTTTGGGTTTATTCCATTTTTTTCTTTTTATTTAGTAAAAAAAAAATTCAAGAAAACAAAAAGCTCCATAACCAAATCACCATTCCGAAGGGGGTGGTGTTACATGAAGGTATTACTGTATATATTATATATATATATATATAATTTTTGTGGAATCGCAATGACAAGACTGACTGAAACTGCGAACTGAAATTAGGGTGCAACAACTTGTCTCATTGAATAACTCTTCTGGTAAACTATTGGGCGTTTTCTTTATACATTACAATGTATAATAAAAATCTTTTTGGCTTCCCACTCTGCTTGCCACATGTACAGCTGGTCCGTGTGTGAATGTGACGCTCTTTCAGCAACAACCTTGAGGCTTTCTCCTTGTAACGATGATGTCATGCGCAAAGCATATGTACTGTGACTGAAAATGACTGAACTACACCTTCGACTGGAGATGCTTTTGGCTGAAGAACATGGTCCTTAACTTCTGTGGTTAACGATGGCAATATCCTCACCAACAGCATTGAGGCCGACTATCGTCCGATACCGTCAACCGCACTTTGCAAGTTGACTGCATCGTGATCACCTCAAAGGAATGATCACATGTTTGTCGTCAGATGAAGAGTTTTAAAAATTGCTTCCAAAGATTTTGAGCCCAAGTGTTATTCTTGTCTGGCTTTCATGCCAACATTGCGCAATAGAATAGTTTGGCAGAAATCTCCTGACAACACCAATAAGATCCTCCACAAGGTCGCTGTTCTTAGGATGTCTTCCACTGCTCCCTAAGCTCACTTGTCTGTGCGACGCCGACCTGCACAATCACGACATTTTGGAGCCCCAACCAAGCTTGTGCTAGCCCGAAACCACCTCACCTCTCGCCATTGGTTCATCACGTGCGATCTGGTAATGGTGATTAGAGGGGTTAGGATTTATTTTCTCTCTCCTCTGTACATAAGGTTTGGCTCTCTCTTCTGTGTGTTCTGTGCCGTTATTTATTCGTTGTGCAGTGTCCTCACCTTTTTTCCGCATATTTATTTTGCAATAACCATTTTCATTCAATAAGTTTTTTTTCCACCTTTTGCTCCATATATAAAAACAAAAGGAGCAACTCGAGCTCGCTAAATGTGATAGATGCTACTGTGTGTGTGTGTGTGTGGTGTGGTTGTGTGTGTGTAGTTGTGTGTGTGTGTGTGTGTGTGTGTGTGTGTGTGTGTTGTGTGTGTGTGTATTTACATATTGTTTGTGGAAATGACTTTGAAGGGGATTAAACATTGCTTCACACATAGTTTAGTTATATCCACTAGTAAAATGGTTACTGAAGTGTGAGCGTACTTAATCGTGATAATTAGAGCTGCGTGCTTTTATCAAAACAGACGCAATAAGCCACTCCATCATGTATGTCTGAAAAAACACCATTCCTTTATCCTTTATTGTGAACTGTTCTACCTCTGGAATCTTCTTATTATGTCCTTTAGCATGCCTGGGTATGGACTGAAGCAGCAGTTTAGGTGGAGAAGGGGCTCCAGGAGCAATAGCTGCTGCCCGCAGTGACCATCCACCAGGGTTGAAAGTCAGGAAGGAATGCACGACCTCCAGATTGGCTTCAGCCCATAGTGAGTGAATGAAGATTGGCAGGAGGTCATGACATCAGCGGAAGGCCAAAGGTTTAAAAGATGGATATCACCAAGCGAAAGCAGGAGATACCCGGGCCAAGAGAAGAAGCAAACTGCTCAGTCTGCAGGCGCTGCCGAAGAACAGCATGCCTCACCCAGCCAGCCAGCCTCTCTCCTCCTCACGGACGGGAACACAGCTGCTTGCAAGGATGCGCTGCCTGATATTTGCATCGGTTCAAGCTGTGTCTGTGGCATTCTTGTCTTGTCGGCCTCTCTGGTCTGTCTCGTCTGCGTCTATCTCTCTCTCCACCCCCCCTCTCGAATGATTGAGGCCTGCAAGTTCAATTACGCATTCCTGAAGTTTGTTGTTTCATGGTAGTCGGGTAAGGGGTTTGCTGGACTTGCTAATATTTATTGTTTTTGCTATGTTTTTTATTTCCACCTCCATGTACCAATTGACAATAAATATAAGGGACTGGTTTCAGGGTGCAAATTGAGCTGTCATATCGTTAATTGCAATTGGGCAAAGTTTGTTAAAGATCATGCTTGTGCTACTAGCTTTGCTTCCGGTAATTAGTGATCCCGCTGGCCAGATACGGTTGCCGCTGAAGTGACCCGCCGGATTCTATGGGAGCATACTGGAATGAACAGTTGTGCCGCCAATCAATACAAATATATTGTTGTGAAATGAACTCCGCTGGGTAATTGAAGTGCTTAAATAATAAAAATTGACCGTTTTTAACAGCCATTTTCCGCTGCTGGTGACGGGTTGGGCTTTTTCTTGACGCAATGTTTTTTTACATGGGCGGATGCCCTTCCTGAACGCCAACCTTGGTCGCCTCTTATGACACACAGGGACATGGAACAGTCCTATTCTAACCGGGATACACCCGGGACGCAGTACACTGGTACCATTCGCTGACCTCGGAAGGATGAATGCTGAAGTCAAGCCCTCCTGGTGTTTAATTCAGTAGCCAACGGGGGCTTGACACTCAGGACCCTGGGATCCCAAGCCGCCACCCTAATCCACTAAGGCAAACAGGCTTAAATAAGTGCTTTAAATACACCATAGTTAATTCTTATTAAGTGTTTAAGTAAATGAAAGAAGTAATTAATGTGATGCATGGACATCAACATCAACAGCATACCAAAATTAAAAATAAAATAAAAAAGAAATCCCTTAATTACAGACCAATCAGCTTTCTGAAAACTCATCCCTTCATAGCCAGCAGTGTGGCTCTCACAGGAACCTTTCTTTCCTCTTCCTGTCAAGGCTGAACTAACACCAAGGCAGCTGTTCTAGGCCCCATATTATTCCGAATCTTCCATCAATTTATCTCATTGACTCCCTGGAAAATCCTCTATATGTATTTTGATGATGATCCACCTTTGCCATGACATCCCTTCAATCACAGACAGGCAGCAGCCTCTTTCTCTTTTTCCTCAGACGTGACAAAAATTCACACTGGTTCAAACAACCTTGAAATGTCTTCTAATCCTGAGAACATCACTAGTCTCATCTCTCTTCCAAACGAGCAAGCTGCCAATCTTCATCCACTTTTCTAACAACTCTCAAAAGAGGTCAGCCCTCTAAACTTGGGGTCTCACGCTCAGCATGGATATCTCTTGGTCAGCCACATTTCAAAATTCGGCCGCCAACGCCAGACGATGACTGGGCATCCTCAGTCATCGCAGAAGTCTTCTTTGGCACAGTGAGATCCTATCCACCGACAAGGCTTCACTCCGCAGTTCTGATTCTACGGGCCTTCACGTTACACATCGCCGACAGGTCGGTGGGCTCTCTCGTTCTTGCTGCTCATTCTGGACTGCACCTCCGCTCTTTCTTTTTGCTTTGGCACCTCCCCCCTCGCACCTCCACAGGTATGCAGGATGCACATGGTACCAACAGTAAAACTCCTAAATCAGAAACACTGCTCACCTCCCTCATGTATTCCTTTTTGTTTTTTTCCTACCGCGGAACCATCTTCATTAGTCTCTTCGATCCGTCTTCCCTCGGGTCTTCAAGACAGCTGTTCAACATCTCAAATCATCCCCCATCAAGAAAAAATCATGATTTTTTTTTCCTCCACCGTTAAACCACTCCGCACCTTCCCAGAATTTGCTGACGTATATCCATATTGTCCACCTTGCAGTTTCGCTAACCACGCGTCGTTACCTGCACCCTTGTTTGTGAATGCCCCGTCTTCTTGTCCCTCCACCCTGCTGTTCCCTTTGGTTTGTTACGTCCTGATTTGTTCTGCGTCTAGTTTCCACGAGCCTCCATGTAATAATATTATATATATTAATATATATATTAATATATATATTATTATGAGTTTCCCACTTTGGTGTAGCTTTTCTTTTCCGTTTTTTTTTAAACATATATCACAACACACACACACAACACAACACCAACTTCCACTCCTCCACAGCGTACATTCTACGTACCATCCGCTTTAAAGTGACCGTTAAAACTGCAAACGGTATCTGTGACCGAAATCTAGAGTCGCCGTACGTACACGCTCGCGTGACACGTAAGGACGAGTGTGTCACTGCCAATCCGTGCCTGGGGGGCACGAAACCATTGTGGTCCACGTCGTCGCCGGCAGTCATGCACGAATCCCCCCCCCCCCCCCGCACGGTAATCCCTCATTGCCGGATTCCGTGCTCGACAAGCGAGAGGAAACCCATCTGAGCCGCGCCCATTGTTAATCCCGGGGTCGAAGAAATCGTTCTGAGGAGAAATACTTGCCTGAGGAGACGTTCGAGGAGCAACGTCGAGACTTGCGGGCTCGGAAATGAACTCGCAATTGCACCCAACGACATCTTCCGTCCAGCACACGATTCGAGCGTCGATCCGGCATCTCCTCCTCCATCGTCGAGCAAAAGCGGCAACCAAAACAGCGGAATGTACTTCTGAAGGGTTGGGTGGTCGGCCATGGTGTGCGCCACCGACTCGGGCACCTTACGGCTTCGCTCCTCCATGGGCTCGAAGCGATCCGCATGCGCGCGACCGCCTCCGCTCCTCCGCCTCCTCCTCCTCCACCCACACGAGCGCGCGAGCCGCCGCCTTCCTCCAACACGAGCGCGCGAGCCGCGCCTCCTCCTCTTCCTCTCACCACACGAAGCGCGCGAGCCCCGCCTCCACCTCCTCCAACACGAGCGCGCGAGCCGCGCCTCCCTCCTCCTCCTCCACCACACGACGCGCGAGCCGCCCCCGCTCCCGCCGCCTCCTCCTCCTCCTCCCCACACCGAGCGCGCGAGCCGCCCCCCTCCGCCGCCCCGCCGCTCCTCTCGCACCGCACGAGCGCGGCGACCGCCCCCGCCTCCGCCGCGCCCGCCCCGCCTCCGCCGCCCCGCCGCCTCCTCTCCACCACACGAGCGCGCGAGCCGCTCCGCCTCGCTCCCCGTCACGATGCCGGCAGTGTGGACACACGTCATCGTGACGATCACCACATGCAAACCGTCGTTATTCGGGTGAATATCTCCGAAACCATCAGGACTGTAGCCGAGCGTCTGAACGAACGTCCCCCAGAATTGAATAACATCACTCAAGCCGTGAGAACCCATTGAATTGGATCACGTCTTTTAAAACGCGATGTTTCTCCATGAACACCAATCTGAATCAAGGCACTTTTAACCTCGTCAAAAGGAATCCTTGGGATTAGTGTGCATCGACCTCACCATCATACAGTACTAACGAATTAGGAGGGAAAAATGGAGGGTGTCCGTCACGTGTAACATCACGTGTAAATATGTATTGCCTGTTTGGTGATACTGTAGTTATAAATGACGTCATTTGGTAAACTTTTCCGCTATCTTCACGTCGTGATTTGTATGTCCCGGTGAACGTGTTGACCCTGATTTTTTATCATTGATCGAATGGAGTTTTCATTTTTTCTCTGCGTGCGAGATCAAAATTCATAGAAAGTGCAAGTGGAGGAAAATTTAGTTGATTATGTCGATCTTTTGGGGTATAAGTCGAGGTAGGAGGTAGACAGGGTTTGTTGGTGAATACCAACGTACTCCAGGGAAGGTAAGACAACACCGTGGGAGCTGATACCTTTGTAGTTTGTGAAATACTTGATGGTTTGATGGAAGAGTGCGCAGGTGATCATGCTTCGCAGGTTAACTGTTCTCTGTTTTTTGATCTCAACAATTATTAGTCCTAAACAGCTTGTCAACACTCATTGTTGGTGGACTGAAGATTCCAGGGTGTTTTTTGTGAAGGGTCGGGAGCTATCCCCAGCATTCGAACAAATAACAACTTACTTTGAACCCCTTTTGTGAGCGTGCACCATCTGTCAAACGTGGTAATAAATGAATGAACTCTCGTACCGTTTTAAATGAAACCATTGTGTTGGACTTTTCCAAGAACATTTGTTCTTAATTTTATCAACAAAGTTTTGGATTTTGTAAAATAATTGTAAAAATATTTGGTTAGTTTAATTTAATGAGAGTCAGACAATCAATAATACCTGAGGCAAAGTATGGTTCGGGAAGTCCCTGTTGACATCACAGTCATTGTTAGCGTCACATGGGATTTTCAAGACCAATATATACAGAAACGCACATCGTGAAACGTTCATTCTGTGGGTACCGAGAAGCGAGAGAAGATGTGTTCCTTACGGAACTGTTCATTTTCCGTCGCGTCCTCATCACATTCCGACACCGCAGCAGGTGAGAGGGGATTGTAAGTGATACCAACGTACTCGGGGAAGGAAGACAACACGTGGGCGATTTGATACCTTTGTAGTTTCTGAAAACCTTGTGGTTTGAATGGAAAAGAGCAAACAGGAGATCAGTATTCCAGGTTAAACTTTTATCTGTTTTTTATTTGAGAGGGAACTTCGAATCCGACGAATGGTCTCGTGTAAAGGTGTGAATGACACATCAGTTGTTTTAAATATAAAACGTTTTAAAAGAAAATAACGTTCTTGTGAGGACGTCATGCTGGTGAACACCGGGGGGGTTCTGAGCACGTCCATGGATGCTATGTTAACCTTTTCTGGGGAAACGATTTGGGGTTTAACACAATTAATCCAGCACGTTGTGTCGCGATAGTAGGGTCCATCTAAACCCTGGGTGTGTTCCGTTAACACAGCGGCTCACTATCCCCTTCCAGGTAGTGTTCCGTATCAAAGCCTCAAAAATCCGCTCAGTCAGCCAATCAAGCGTGTGTTGGTGCAAAGTTAAAATCCCATATTTCAATCTTCCCTTGTCAGCACTCATTGTTGTGGACGTTAAAGATCAGGGTGTTTTTTTTGTGAAGGGCGGGGAGCTATCATTCAGCATTCTGACAAATAACAAAATTACTTTGCAACCCCTTTTTGATCCTGCACTTGGTCACGTGGTAAATGATGAACTCCTCGTACGTTTTAGAACCATTGTGTTTGGACTTTCAAAAAACATTTTTGTTCTTATTTATCAGCAAGGTTTTGGCATTTTGTAAAATAATTGTAAAAATATTGTTTAGGTTAATTTCAAACTGGTGCGTGCCGTGGTTGCGGCCCGCAGGTGCGTGCCAATTCATGTGCAGCTTGTTCCTGTCGCTCGTCGTAAAACGACGATGATGGGGCATTTTTTTCAATTAAATCGGACCAACGTATCATAAATGCCATTAACTTGGGAAACCCCTGGGAAACATACTCAGTCCCAGCGTCAATTGTGACGTCATATCAAACGAACGAAGAAGAAGAATTGTGACGCCTCCTCTCGCTCTCTGCCCCCCTCCCCCGATCTCGCCCCTCCTCTCTCGCCCCACTCTCACTCGCCGCCACTCTCACTCCCCTCCTCTCTCGCCCCCTCTCTCTCCCTGCTCTTTGAAATTTGACGCCCTCTCTCTCGCCCTTCTCCCCCCTCTGCCCTCCTCTCTTGAATTGTGACGCCCCCTCTCTCGCCCCTCTGCTCTGTAAATGTATTCACAAATGTCTCCAGCAAACAATGAATTCAACTTGGAAAAACAGCTTCAAACCCTGGGAAACAGCTGTTTCCATTGGGGAAAAATTCAAACCTTGATTAATTAATAATTGAACATTAATTTAAAACCTTGGAACAACAGCTTTCAAACTTTGGAAACACTGGAACAGCTGAAATGGATGAGAATGATATCAAACTGAACGCAGTATCAGGTCCCCAGCGTCGATGTACGTCATACCAAACGAAGAAGATGAGAATTGCTGAACGCAATCGTGAAATAAATGAAATAATAATAATAAAATAAAACATTAATTGTGACGTCATTCGTGATGCATGGTTGAAGATAAGTGGCCGTACTTGGAACTGCTCGTCGATTGATATTCAAACTCGAAAGGCACATCCGCGGGGCCCCGGTAATATTCTGGCAAGTTGTCAATCGATCGGACCGGCGGTCGTTTACGAGAAACTGCGGTCACGCATACAGACAGACAGACAGACACACAGACACACAGACACGACAGACAGACAGACAGACCCACGATTGCTGGAATTATAGATATGACTAGTGCGGGCCCGTAGGTTGCGGGCCCGTATTGCGGGCCTAGCGTGCGGGCGAGGTGCTGCCCATACGTTGTGGCCGTACAGCAAAGATACAAAAAACTTTCAACGCGTGCCAGCACAACAACCAAACAGGCCCGTTCCTTCCGCTCTCGCGTGCCGTACGTGTAAACGACGACTGGTTTGAGCATTGTTTTCAAATTAGATCGGGACCAAACGTATCATAAATACGCCATTAACCTTGGGAAACCTTTGGAACGCAGCTGAAACTGCGATGAAGAAGACGATATCAAACCTTAATCAATAAAAATCAAATCAATTGAATCAAATCAACGATATCAAATCAACGATATCAAATCCCATCTCATCATAGACGTCCTCACATCAAAACCCCTCTCTCCTCTCTCTCTCGCCCTCTGTAAATGGGACGTCAATCAAACGAAGAAGAAGAAGATTGTACGCCCCCTCTCTCTCGCCCCCCACCCTTTTCGTCTCCTCTCTCGCCCCCTCTCTCGCCCCCCTCTCTCGCTCCCTCCTCTCCCCCCTCTCTTCAATTGTGAGCCCCGTCTCTCTCGCTATCTATAATTATACATAGATAATCTATACACTCCCTCACCCTCTCGCCCCCTCTCTCTGCACCTCCTCTCTCCCCTCTCTCTTCAAACTTGTGATGCCCCCCTCTCTCTCCCCCCCATCAAACACACAGACTTAATATTAATATTAAGCACACAGACATTAAATAAGCAAACCTTGAAAAAGGGCACATCGCGGGTCCCACAATATTCACCTTGCAAGTTTCATCAGACAGACCGTTCAATCGTGCAAAAAAATGAAAAAATAAATAAAATAAACATTAATTGTGACATCAGTTCGTGACGTCATAGCACCTGTGTCTTTGTCATTGGTCCGACAGAAAAATGCCGTAACTTGGGACCCGCTCGTCCGATTGATATCAAACTCGAAAAGCACAATCCGACGGGGCCCGGCAATATTCCTGGCAAGTTCAAAATCCGATCGGACCCGGCAGGTCGTCGAGAAACTGCGGTTCGCAATACAGACCACAACCACAGCAGACCAGACAGACAGACAGACAAACAGCAGACAGACAAACAGAGACACACAACCACACACACAACACACACAGAGATCTGCTGGAACTATAGATAGACTGAGTAGTTGAGACAATCAATATACATGAGGCACAGTAGGGCGTGGCCCATGGTTCGTGGAGTCCCTGTGAACATCAAAAGTAATATGATAGCGTCACATGGAGATTTCAAAGCCAATATATACAGAAACGCACATGTGAAACCTTTATTCTGTGGGTACCTGCAACGAAAGAAGACGTGGTTCCTTACGGACTGTTCATTTCGTTCGTTTCTTGTAACATTCCGACCACCGCAAGCAGTTCAAGAGGGGATTGTAAACATACAACGTCTCAGGGAAGGTAGACACACCTGGGAGCGAAACCTTTGGTAGTTTCTGCCCAAGTACCTTGATGGTTTGTGGAAGAGCAAACAAGGTGAATCAATGTATCCAGGTTAACATTTTCTGTCTTTTGATCTCTACATTTAAAGTCTCCTACAGCTTTCAACACTCATTGTTGTGGACGTTAAAGATCCCAGGGTGTTTTTTTTGTGAAGAGTAGAGAGCTAATCGCCAGCATTCTGAACAAATAACAATATTACTTTGCACCACCCTTTTGTGAATCCTGCACTTGGTCCACGTGGTATAAAAGCTGACCTCGTACGTTTTATAACCAATTGTGTTTTGGAAACTTTTTCAAAAAAACATTTTCGTTCTTATTTTATCACAAGTTTTGTGGATTTGTAAAATAATGTATAAAATATTGTTTAGTTTAATTTAACATGAGATTCAGCAATCAATATAACATGAGAGTCAAAATATGGGGGCGTGGCCATGGTTCGGGAAGTCACTGGACATCAAGTCCATTTGTTTAGCGGTCACAATGGGGATTTCAAAGCCAATATATACAGAAACGCACATCGTGAAACGTTCATTCGTGGGTACCGAGAACGAGAAGAGAGATGTGGTTCCTTACCGACTTTCATTTCGTCGGTCTCATACATTCGACCACCGCAGCAGTGAGAGGGGATTTAAGTGATACCAACCGTAACTCAGGGAAGGTAGAACCAACACCGTGGGAGCTGATACTTTGTAAGTTTCTGAAATACCTTGATGTTGATGGAAGAGCAAAACAGGTGATCATGTATCCAGGTTAACTTTCTCTCTCTGTTTTTGATTCGAGGGAACTTGATCCGACGAAGATGTCCGTGTGAGGTGTGCGTGAAACACATCAGTGTGATTTAAATATAAAACGTTTTAAAAGGAATAAGTCTGTGAGGACGGTCCATGGCTGTGACACCGGGGGGTTCCTGAGCACGTCATGGCTCTCGGCTGCCTTTTCTGCGGCGAAACGAATTGGGGGTTTATACACAAATTACTTCATCTAGAACCCCGGGGGGTATGTCCGTATAACAAGCCGGCTCGCTATCGCCTTCCAGACTCGTTGTTCGTATCAAAAAGCTCTCAAATCACTCATCAGCGAACCAAACGTGTGTTGTGGCAAAGTTAAAATCCATCTTTCATCTTCTCGTCACAACCATTGTTGGTGGAATGAGAAAGATCCCAGGGTCTTTTTTTGTGAGGTAGGGGATCTACGCCGCACTATCATAATTCCAGCAATGTGTTGTCGTGATGTGTGTGTGTGTGTGTGTGTGTGTGTGTGTGTGTGTGTGTGTTGTGTGTCTTGTCTGTCTGTAGCGACCAAGGCAGTTCTCACGACCGCCGGTCCGATCGGATTGAAAGTGTGCCTAGGAATATTTGCCGGGGCCCCCGCGGCATGTGCCTTTTCAAGGTTGATATCAATCGGAACGAGTGGTTCCGAGTTTCAGCCATTTATCTGTCGACCAACGACAAGACACGGGCTATGACAATCACGAATACGGCACAAATTAATGTTATTATTTAATTTTTATTTTTTATTTTTTTATGCACGTTTGACGCCGATCGGCGAAGAGGGGGTGAAGAGGAGGGGCGAGAGAGGGGACAGAGGAGGGGGGAGAGAGGAGGGGGGGAGAGAAGCAGGCGCGTCACAATTCTTCTTCTTCGTCTGCTATGACTCACAATTGATGCTGGGGACCTGCATACGCAGCACGAAGCGCAAACTGGCACGCCACTACGGGCCGCCCCTACGGCCCGCCCTACGGCCCGCACTAGTTAATGAACAAATAACAAATTACTTACAAACCCTATTTGGAATCCTGCCACTTGGTCAGTGTGGTACAAATGAAGAAACCATTGTGGTTTGGACTTTTTCAAGACTCTATGTTTTTATCAACAAAGTTTTGAATTTGTAAAAATTGGTAAAATATATTTATTTAAATTTCAAATTAAATAATATTTCCTTCCTGTCCCTGGCCTGTCTATTCCACAGATGTTCCAGAATGATGCGTGGAGGAAGGAGTGTTGTACAGAGTTCGCGATGTCGTGATCGTTATGATGCCTTGTTATTCCTTCTTGGGTAATCAACATTGAACACCACGCGCTGGTTCAGGAAGAAGGGCAGAGAAAGAGCCCTGCATTCACATGGTAAAGACACGAAGTCACTTTTCATCAATATTTATAACTTGTAATCGCTCCTGATGCTTCACGAACGGTGAATAATAAGAGGTTGGAGAATGAGGAAGAGGGAGAAGGGCGGGGGAGAGAGAGGGGGGGGGGAGTGAGGGAAAAGCGGAGGGAGGGAGCGAGGTATGGGTTGGGCGGTAGAGTTGGGTTGGGGGGTGGGAACGAGGAAGGGGGGCGGGATAGAGTTTGGGTTGGGGGGGAGGGAGCGACGAAGGGGATGGGGAAAAGGGAAGAGAGACGTGTGTTTGGAGGCGTTAATTATGGATTCATAATGTCTCATCAAAATATTTTGCAGAGAATACACAGTGAAGAATGGAAACAAAATAATGGCTGAAATCCATTTTCTACCAGTAATACTATAAATACCATGCAGAGACAAACCAGCTCGACACGTCCGGAGATAAACACATCCAGGAAACAAACACACACAGCACAGTCTGGGAGCAATCTTCCCATTCCGCACGAATAGGAGTGAAAGTGAAGAGTGAAGAAGTGTTGCAACTGCATTAGGAGGGGGCAGATCGAGGACATAAGAACAAAATAGAGAGGGGTGGGCGTTGGAGGGGAGTTGGCAGAATAGATATCTAAATGCTTCTATGAACCAACACGCACAAGCGCGTGCACACCACGCGTGCAACACAAGAA
>CM068961.1:17508126-17520615 GCA_035128595.1 Eptatretus atami | reverse complement strand
AAAAAAAAAAAAAAGTATCCCAACTGCAGGAGAACGTCTGCAGACAAAATTGGGCACTAGATATGGATGGCTGTTGGCTCAAGGAGCTCCTCTGCCCTTTGACAGGTTTTGATTTTAATCCTTCTGGGTGCCCATATCCATACAACCTCCTCACCATGATACGTGGTGGGGGAGATGGTTCGGCGCCGACACCTGACCACGAAACAGATTAGTGCAGGTTTTTCATGGTACCATGTAGCAAGTTACAGATCTAATCTGGCCTGACTGACAATAAAATGTTTTAGTGTTGGTTAAAGGATATTTTAACTTAAAGTCGTTTCAGTTAAAGTCACAATTTCAGAATGTTACAATGCAAAAAAAAAAAAAAGTTACAATAAAATATGTTACAAGATGTAACTACAATATTAACGCAAGGACTTACAGTATTGGTAAAGGATATTTTAAACTTTTCTCCTCTGTAAGTTTTTTTTTCTTGTTACCTCCACCACCAGAGGTGAAGGAGGTTATGTTTTCACCCCTTACTGTCTGTCTGTTTGTTTGTTTGTCTGCTTGTGTACAGGATATCTCAAAAAGTTGTGGACGGATTCGGCTGAAATTTTGTGGACAGGTTGGATGTGTAACCAGCGCGAACTGATTAGATTTTGGTGAAGATCCAGATCCAAAACCGATGACTAGAAATTTTTAAAGTGATTCTTCACCATTGAAAGATTGGGCTAAAAACGATATATAGCACGATCAATCTCAAAAAAGTTGTGGATGGATTCGGATGAAATTTTGTGGACACGATTGGGTATGTAACAAGGACGAATTGGTTGAAGATATGAATCCGATTCTGGATACGATAATTATTTAGTTTTTAAGTGATTCTTCACCATTGAGATGTTTTGTTCTCCTTTCGGCTGCTCCCGTTAGGGGTCGCCACAGCGGATCATCCATTATGATCCGCATACTGATTTGGCACATGTTTTACACGCGGATGCCCTTCCTGACGCAACCCTGGTCGCCTCTTACGACACAGGGATAAGGATTGGGTTTCGCCATGATTCCGGCTGCCCTACACCTTCTCATAGCGCGGCCCAGCACAGAGCACCCGTCCTCAAGCGATCCACCAACCCAAGCCTCCGAGTAGCCGGATTACAGGCGCACGCCACTACGCCCGATATATTCTTCACATTGAGATATAGGGACAAAAACGATATTTCAAAATGTATTGGGCCCGATATGTTCTCGTGGATCAGCGCATTTACGGTGGCGGAGGTATGCGCTCTCCTGAGTGCCCTTCTAGTTTGTCATGTTATTAGTTGCAGGTCTTCTCTTTTAGCCTCTTTGTCCTCTTTTAAAGCCTGGTGTTCGTTTAATGGTTAAGGTGGTTGGTTTAAGATATTAGGGTCGAGAGTTTGAGCCCCTGTCGTGCCTTTAAATAACACCAGGTAGGTCGACTCAGCCTGTCATCCCTCCAAGGTCGGCAAAATGAGTAACAGCTTACTGTAAACAGGGGGCAATACATCAGCAGCACAGCTGCACTCCCAGTAATGATGCAACCAGCAGTCACAGACTGTGTATGAGTGATGATCCTCCTATAGGTATAGCCTAAACAAGCCCTAATTCCCTCCACTTCCATTGCAAACCTTGCTGCCCCCTTTCTGTTGAACCAAAAGCGATCATTCTGCAAAACCTTCTCGTCCTGTCATCCTCCAAGGACCTAGGATGCTCATTTCATTGTCCCACTACTTCTTTCATGGATTAAATTATTCCCACCTTCTCTTGGGGTCAGCTGGGGATAGTTGTTGGCCCATGTCTTTCATGAGCCAGCTGGCTAGGCCCGACGTTTGACTGAAGTAGTCAGGACAGGAACTAAAATCAGGGCAGTCTTTTGTAATTCATTCATGGTACTGGCAATAGCTCGCCGACTCTTTGCAAAGGACACCATGAGATCTTTAATGTGCACCAACAAATGCTTGAAGATGGGACACACGTTTAACGTCCATCCGAGGGACAGCACACACATTGATGAATCACCCTGCCAGTGAAACACCGGGATGACAGTTTATAGCTGGGTCGGGATTCAACCCCAGGATAGATAGCT
The DNA here is from genome assembly GCA_035128595.1 of Eptatretus atami. Classification (NCBI taxonomy): domain Eukaryota; kingdom Metazoa; phylum Chordata; class Myxini; order Myxiniformes; family Myxinidae; genus Eptatretus; species Eptatretus atami. Next base: position 17,518,529 of record CM068961.1, on the reverse strand, counting down.
TGGAGGCGAGTGTGCATACCTCTATGTCTAGGCCATCCAGTTAGTCCTGATGCAACACCATACCCACAAAGCATTAATCCGACAGTTTATATACAGAGCAGGAATCAAACCCAGGCTAGGCAGCTCAAAGATAAGTTCCATCTCTGCACCATCCTGTCAGACTTTGCATATTTCATTGCAAATAGAAGCAGTTCACACCTTCTGGATCTCCCGAATCCACCGGTTCACCCCAGATTGCAGCTGATTCAGGTATGTAGCATCCTCTGCTCGTTCTCCAAAGTCGGCAACTGTCGCCTTTGCACCCCTTTCGGCACAATGTCGAATCAAGTTTGTGATGGTCGGGTGCATCGGAAGGCTGATTTCAGGAATTTCAATATTTTGTTGCAAATGCAGTAGACCCATCTCCAACTCTGCAATCTTTTTCTCCACAGACGGAGCCATTTTGTCACCATCACTGTGCAAAATTGGGTGAGATAAAAACAAAATGACATTAACATCTCACCTGAAATGAATGACAGTGATTTGGTGAAAACCATTTCACGCAGTAAACACATTGGTTATTAATGACACCTATCTCCATCTTTTACTGATATAGGATTCATTTTTTTAACCCTTCAGACTCAATAAATGTCTGCACCAGGAGCAAATGTTTCTCATATGACAAATCATCCAAGCTCATCTTACATAACAACATCGTCACTCTTTTGTTAATGACAACGGCTGTACTTTCAACAATTTCTACCTCGTGTAATGCCATTCCACTGTACCTCTCATGACTAATGGCCCACATTTCAAGATCATGCGAGGACTATAATATAATACTGTTGAATAAAGACATACCGCTCCGCTTTCCCAGATGCCTTTATGTAGGACTTGAAAAAGGGGGAGACCGCGCTGGCAATATAGGCGTGCAGGGTCTCGTATGGACAGTCCTCACTCAAAGTCATTACACGAAGCTGTGAAGCTATCTGCTTGTCTGCATCAATGATTGCTGCTCGCTTAATGAACACCAGGCTGCAGCACACATTCCCAAAAAAACACTTTACACCATACTCCAGAAAAAAAGACCCTCAAGACCAAGGATGTGGTGCTTTAGATTCAACAAATATACCTTGTAGATTTCACACCATAGTGTATGTCTGTGGTGATATTGTATGAAGCTGCTTCCTTGTCATCACCTTCATCAGTGACATCCTCTGTGACAGTGCGATGATAAATAGTTAGTTCAACAACCAGCAATCTAAGAGGACTCATTGTGTATTATGCATCAAACCCAACACTTGTACATTATATAATCCTGGTTTCGGATTAACGGTTAGAGAGTCTGGCAAAAGATCCTAAGTTTTTGAGTTCAAGCCCCTTTACACCATTGAATTAACACCAGGTGGAATGACAGCCTGTCATCCTGAGGTCGGCAAAATGAGTACTGGCTTACTGGAAACGGGGCATTGCATCAGCAGCACAGATGCGCCCCCAGAAAATAATGCAGACAAGCACCCACAGACTGCATGTGAATAAATAAATAAAACATGATATATATTGGCTCAGAGCTTGTGCATCATGTACAATAGCAGCAGGTTAGTTTACTCGGCGAGCACTGTGTTTTTGGGGTTTTATTCATTTTTTTTCTTTTTATTTAGTAAAAAAAAAATTCCAGAACAAAAAGCTCCATAACAAATCACCATTCCAAGGGGGGTGGTGTTACATGAGGTATTACTGTATATATATATATATATATATATATAATTTTGTGGATCGCAATGACAATGACTGACTGAACTGCGAACTGAAGATTAGGTGCAACTAACTTGATCTCATTGAATAACTTCCTGGTAAACAATATTGGGCGTTTTCTTTACATTACAATGTATAAAAAAATCTTTTTGGCTTCCCACTCTGCTTGCCACCATGTACAGCTGGCCGTGTGTGAATGTGAGCTCTTCAGCCAACAACCTTGAGGCTTTCTCCTTGTAACATGATGGTCATGCCAAAGCATATGTACTGTGACTGAAAAATGAACTGAAACTACACCTTCGACTGGAGATCTTTGGCTGAAGATACCATGGTCCTTAACTTCTGTGGTATAATGATGCAATATCCATCACCAACACATGAGGCACCTGACTATCTCCGATCCTCAACAGCAGCTTTGCAAGTTGACCTGCATCGTGATCACCTCAAAGGAATGATCACATGTTTGTCGTCAGATGAAGAGTTTTTAAATGCTTCCAAAGATTTGAGGCAAGTGTTGATCTTGTTGGCTTTCATGCCAACATGCGCAATAGATGAGTTTGGCAGAAATCTCCTGACAACACCAATAAGATCCCATCCACAAGGTCGCTGTTCTTGAGGATGTCTTCCACTGCTCCCTAAGCTTCACTTCGTCTGTGCGACGCCGACCTGCACAATCACGCCATTTTGGAGCCCCAACCAGCTTGTGCTAGCCGCAAACCCTCACCTCTCGCCATTGTTCATCACGTGCGAGTCTGGTAAATGGTGCCATTAGAGGGTTAGGATTTATTTCTCTCTCCTCTGTACATAAGTTTGCGTCTCTCTCATTCTGTGTGTCTGTGCCGTTATTTATTGATTGTGCAGTCCTCCCTTTTTCCCATATTTATTTTGGCAATAAACCCATTTTCATTACAATAAGTTTTTTTTCTACCTTTTGCCTCCATATATAAAACAAAAGGAGCAACTCGACTCCTAAATGTGATATGATGCTACTATATATTTTTGACGTGTGTGTGTGTGTGTGTGTGTGTGTGTGTGTGTGTGTGTGTGTATTACATATTGTTGTGGAAATGACTTTGAGGGGGATTAACATTGCTTCACATAGTTTAGTTATATCCCATAGTAAATGTTACTGAGTGTGAGGTATTTAATCGTGATATTAGAGCTGCGTTGCTTTTATGTCAAAACAGACGCCATACACCCTCCATCATGTATGTGTCTAAAAAACACCATTCCCTTTAATCCTTTATGTGATGTTCTACCCTCTGGAATCTGTCTTTTATGTCCTTTTAGCATCTGGGTAGGACATGAAGCAGCAGTTTAGGTGGGAGAAGGGGCTCCAGAGCAATAGCTGCTGCCGCAGTGACCAGCCCACCAGGGTGAAAGGTCAGGGAAGGAATGCCACACCTCCAGATTGGGCTTCAGCCCAATAGTGAGTGAATGAAGATTGGCAAGGCAGGTCATGACATCAGGCGGAGGCCAAAGGTTATAAAGATGGATACACCAAGCGAAAGCCAGGAGATACCCGGGCACCACAGAGAAGCAAACTGCGTCAGTCTGCAGGGCTGCCGAAGAACAGCCATGCCCTCACCCAGCCAGCCACGCCTCTCTTCCTCCTCACGGACGGAACACAGCTGCTGCAAGGATGCGTCTGGCCTGATATTTGCATCGGTTCCAAGCTGTGTCTTGGGCACTTCTTGTCTTGTCGGCCTCTCTGGTCTGTCTCGTCTCGTCTCATCTCTCTCTCCACCCCCCCCCCTCTCTGAATGATTGAAGGCCTTCAAGTTAATTACGATTCCTGATAGTTTGTTGTTTCATGGTAGTGGGTAAGGGGTTTGCTGATTGCTAAATTTATTGTTTTTGCTTATTTTTTGTATTTCCACCTCCATGTACCATTGAGCAATAAATATAATGGACCTGGTTTCAGGGTGAAATTGAGCTGTCATGATCGTTATTGCAATTGGGCAAAGTTTGTTAAAGATCATGCCTTGTGCCTCACTAGCTTTGCTTGGCCGGTAATTAGTGATCCCGCTGGCCATTACGGTTGCCCTGAAGTGACCCGCCGGATTCATATGGGACAACTGGAATGAACAGTGTGGCTCCAAACAATACAATATATTGTTGTGGAAATGACTCCGATGGGTAAATAAGTGCTTAATATAATAAAAATGACCGTTTTTACAGCCATTTTTCCCTGCTGTGCAGGGGTTGGGCTTTTTCTTGACGCAATGTTTTTTTATGGCCGGATGCCCTTCCTGACGCCAACCTTGGTCGCCTCTTATGACACACAGGGACATGGTACACCTATTCTAACCGGGGCATACACCGGGACCAGTACACTGGTACTCATTTCGCTGACCTCGGAAGGATGACAGGCTGAGTCAACCCCCTGGTGTTAATTCAGTAGCCAACGGGGCTTGAACTCAGGACCCTGGGATCCCAAGCCGCCACCCTAACCACTAAGGCAACACCAGGCTTAAATAAGTGCTTAATACACCATAGTTAATTCATTATTAAGTGTTTAAGATAAATGAAGAAGTAATTAAATGTGATGCTTGGAAATCAACATCACAGCATTACAAAAATTAAAATAAAATAAAAAAGAAATCCACTTAATTACAGACCAATCAGCTTTCTTGACAAACTTCATCCACTCTCATAGCCAGCATGTGGCTCTCAACAGAACCCTTTCTTCTCCTCTTCCTGTCAAGGCTGAACTAACACAAGGCAGTGTTCTAGGCCCCATATTATTCCGAATCTTCATCAATTATCTCATTGACTCCCTGGAAAATCCTCTATATTTATTTGATGATGACTCCACCCTTTGCCATGACATCCCTCATCACAGACAGGCAGCAGCCTCTTCTCTTTCCTCAGACGTTGACAAAAATCACAAACTGGTCAAACACTTGGAACATGTCTTTCAATCCTGAGAAATCCCACACTCAGTCTCACTCTCTCTCCAAAACGAGCAAGCTGCAAATCCTTCCATCCACTTTCTCAACAACTCTCTCAAAGAGGTTCAGCCTCTCAAACTATTGGGTCTCACGCTCAGCCATGATATCTCTTGGTCAAGCCACATTTCAAAATTGGCCGCCAAAGCCAGACGATGACTGGGCATCCTCAGTCATGCAAAGTCCTTCCTTGGCACAGCTGAGATCCTATCCACCGACAAGGCTTTCATCCGCAGTTCTGATTCTACGGGCCTCTCACTTCACCATCGCCGACAGGTCGGTGGGCTCTCTGTCTTCTTCTGCCTCATTTCTGGACTTGCACCTCCCGCTCTTTCTTTGCTTTGCACCCGCCTCCCCCCTCCCATCCCTCCCCAGGTATCTGCAGGATGCACATGGTCCACCAGTAAAACTCCCTAAATCCAGAAACACTGCTCACCTCCACTCATGTATTCCTGTTTTGTTTTTTTTCCTACCGGCGGAACCACCTTCATTAGTCTCTTCGATCTCGTTCTTCCCTCCGGGTCTTCAAGACAGCTGTTCAACATCTCAAATCATCCCCCATCAAAAAAATCATGATTTTTTTTTTCCTCCAGCCCTCCCAGAATTTTGCTGACGTATATCCATATTGTCGCACCCCTTTGCGGTTTCTCTAACCATGCGTCATTACCTGCACCCCTTGTTTGTGAACCCCGTCTTCTTTGTCCCTCCACCCTGCTGTTCCTTTGTTTTGTTACGGTCCTGATTTGTTCTGCATCATAGTTCTCCACGAGCCTTCATGTATATATATATATATATATTATATTGAGTTATCCACTTTTGGTGAGCTTTTTCTTTTCCGTTTTTATTGTTTTTTACATATATCACACACACACACACACACCAACCTTCCACCTCCTCACGAGCGGTACATTTCTACACATCCGCTTTAAAGTGACGTCATTACAACTGCAAAGGTATCATGTGACGAAATCAAGTCCGCCGTACGTCACGGCTCGCGTGACACGTAAGGACGAGTGTTCGCCACTGCCATCCGTGCATGGGGCACGAAACCATTGTGTCACGTCGTCGCGCAGATCATGCACGATATCCCCCCGCACGGTAATTTCCCCTCATTGCGGATTCGTGCTCGACAAGCGAGAGGACAACCCCATTGAGCCGCGCCCTTTGTTAATCAACCCGGGGTCGAAGCAATCGTTCTGAGGAGAAAATTTACCTTTGCTGAGGAGCGTTTCGAGGAGCAACGTCGAGATTGCGGCTCGGAAATAACCTCCGCAATTGCTCCACCGACGCCTTCTCGTCCAGCACCGATTCGAGCGTCGATCCGGCATCTCCTCCTCCTCCTCCATCGTCGAGCAAAAGCGGCACCAAACAGCGAATGTACTTCTGAAAGGGTGCTGGTGTCGGCCATGGTGTGCGCCACCGACTCGAGCACCGTCACGGCTTCGCCCCCTCCATGGTGCTGAAGCGATCCGCAGCGCGCGAGCCGCCGCTCCTCCTCCTCCTCCACACGAGCGCGCCGAGCCGCCGCCTCTCCTCCTCCTCCACACGACGCGCGAGCCGCCGCCTCCTCTCCTCCAACGAGCGCGCGAGCGGCCGCGCCTCGCTCCTCTTCCTCCACCACACGAGCGCGCGAGCCGCCGCCGCCCTCCGCCGCCGCCCCCGCCGCCGCCTCCTCCTCCTCCTCCCCACCACACGAGCGCGCGAGCCGCCGCCGCCCCCGCCGCCCCCCGCCGCCGCTCCTCCTCCTCCACACGAAGCGCCCCTCCTCCTCCACACGAGCGCGCGAGCCGCCTCCGCCCTCGCTCACGTCACGATTGCCGCAGTGTGACAACACGTCATCGTGACGTCACCACATGCAACGTCGTTATTCGGGTGAATATCTCCGAAACCATCAGGACTGTAGCTCGAGCGTCTGACGACGTCCCACTCAGATTGAATACATCCACTCAGCCGTGAGAACCCATTGATTGGATCAGTCGTTTTAAACGTCGATGTTTCTCCATGAACACCAATCTGAATCAAGGCACTTTTACCTTCGTCCAAGGAATCCTGGGATTAGTGTGCATCGACATCACCATCATACAGTACTACGAATTAGGAGGGGAAAAATGGAGGGTGTCGTCACGTGTAACATCACGTGTAATATGTATTGCTGTTTGTGATACTGTAGTTATAAAATGACGTCATTTGGTAAACTTTTCCATCTTCACGTCGTGATTTGTATCGTCCCGGTGAACGTGTTGACCCTGATTTTTATCATTGATCGAATGGAGTTTTCATTTTTCTCTGCGTGCGAGATCAAATTCATTAGAAGTGCAAGGTGGAGGAAAATTTAGTTGATTATGTCGATTTTGGGGTAATAAGTCGAGGTAGGAGGTAGAAGGGGTTTGTTGGTGATACCAACGTACTCAGGGAAGGTAGACAACACCGTGGGAGCTGATACCTTTGTAGTTTGTGAAATACCTTGATGGTTTGATGGAAGAGTGCGCAGGTGATCATGCATTCCAGGTTAACTTTCTCTGTTTTTGATCTCTAACATTATAGTCTCTAACAGCTTGTCAACACTCATTGTTGGTGGACGTGAAAGATCCCAGGGTGTTTTTTGTGAAGGGTCGGGGAGCTATCGCCAGCATTCTGAACAAATAACAACTTACTTTGAAACCCCTTTTGTGATCGTGCACTTGGTCAACGTGGTATAAATGATGAACTCTCGTACGTTTTATGAACCATTGTGTTTGGACTTTTCAAGAACATTTTGTTCTTATTTTATCACAAAGTTTTGGATTTTGTAAAATAATTGTAAAAATATTGTTTAGTTTAATTTAAAATGAGAGTTCAGACAATCAATATACATGAGGCAAAGTATGGTTCGGGAGTCCCTGTGACATCACAGTCATTGTTAGCGTCACAATGGGGATTTCAAAGACCAATATATACAGAAACGCACATCGTGAAACGTTCATTCTGTGGGTACCGAGAACGAGAGAAGATGTGGTTCCTTACCGGACTGTTCATTTTCGTCGGTCTCATAACATTCCGACCACCGCAGCAGGTGAGAGGGGATTGTAAGTGATACCAACGTACTCGGGGAAGGAAGACAACACCGTGGGAGCTGATACCTTTGTAGTTTCTGAAATACCTTGATGGTTTGATGGAAGAGCAAACAGGAGATCACGTATTCCAGGTTAACTTTATCTGTTTTTTATTTGAGAGGGAACTCGATCCGACGAGATGTCCGTGTAAAGGTGTGAATGAACACATCAGGTGTGATTTAAATATAAAACGTTTTAAAAGGAAAATAACGTTCTTGTGAGGACGTCCATGGCTGGTGAACACCGGGGGGGTTCTGAGCACGTCATGGATGCTCATGTTACCTTTTCTGGGGAAACGATTTTGGGGGTTTATACACAATTACTCCATCTGAAAACCTGGGGGTGTGTTCCGTTAACAAGCGGCTCACTATCCCCTTTCCAGGGTAGTTGTTCCGTATCAAAGCTCTCAAATCCGCTCAGTCAGCCAATCAAGCGTGTGTTGGTGCAAAGTTAAAATCCCATATTTCATCTTCCTTGTCAGCACTCATTGTTGGTGGACGTTAAAGATCCCAGGGTGTTTTTTGTGAAGGGTCGGGAGCTATCATTCAGCATTCTGACAAATAACAAATTACTTTGCAACCCCTTTTGTGATCCTGCACTTGGTCAGCGTGGTATAAATGATGAACTCTCGTACGTTTTATGAACCATTGTGTTTGGACTTTTCAAAAACATTTTGTTCTTATTTTATCACAAGGTTTTGGATTTTGTAAAATAATTGTAAAAAAATATTGTTTAGTTAATTTAAAACTGGTGCGCCCGTAGGTGCGTGCCCGCAGGTGCGTGCCAATATGTTGCAGCTTCTTCCTTCGCTCTCGTAAACGACAACTGGATTGGGGCATTTTTTCAATTAGATCGGACCAACCGTATCATAAATGGCCATAACTTGGGAAACACCTGGGAGAAATACTCAGGCCCCAGCGTCAATTGTGACGTCATATCAAACGAAAGAAGAGAAGAATTGTGAGCCTCCTCTCTCTCGCCCCCCCCCCCCGAGTCTCGCCCTCCTCTCTGCCCCCTCACTGCCCTCTCACTCCCTCCTCTCTCGCCCCTCTCTCTTCCCCTCTCTTAATTTGACGCCCTCCTCTCTCGCCCCCTCTCTCGCCACTCTGCACTCTCTGAATGTGACGCCCCTCTCTCTCGCACCCTCTCTGCTAAATGTATTCACAAATGTCTACAAGCACAACATGAATTCAAACCTTGGGAAAAAACAGCTTTCAAACCCTTGGGAAACAGCTGTTTCCCTTGGGAAAATTCAAACCTTTGGATTAATTAATAATTTGAACAATATTTTAAACCTTGGGAAAAAACAGCTTTCAAACTCTGGGAAACACCTTGGGAACAGCTGAAAGGATGAAAGAATTGATATCAAACCTTGAAAGGCATACTCAGAGTCCCAGCGTCGTATGTGACGTCATACCAACAGAAGAAGAGAATTGTGACGTCATCGTGCAAAATAATAAATATAATAATAATAAACATTAATTGTGACGTCATTCGTGATGTCATAGGGTTGACAGATAAATGGCCGTAACTTGGGAACGCTCGTCCGATTGATATCAAACCTCGAAAAGGCACAATCGCGGGGCCCGTAATATTCCTGGCAAGTTTCAATCCGATCGGACGGCGGTCGTCGAGAAACTGCGGTCGCATAGCAGACAGACAACAGACACACAGACACAAACAGACACACAGACACAGACACACAGATTGCTGGAATTATAGATAGATAGTGCGGCCGTAGTGCGGCCACGTTAGTTGCGGGCCGTAGGGGGCCGTAATGCGTGCCGCATACGTGTGTGGCCTACATGCAAAAAAAAAAAAAACTTTCAACCGCGTGCCAGAAACAACACCAACAGACGCGTTCCTCGCCTCGCGTGCACCGTAGTGTAAACGACGATGGATTGAGGCATTGTTTCAATTAGATCGGACAAACGTATCTAATTAGCAGAACTTGGGAACCTGGAAACAGCTGAAACGGATGGAAGAGAAATATCAAACTTGAATCAAATCAAATCAAATCAATTGAATCAAATCAAACGATATCAAATAAACGATATCAAATCCCCTCTCTCACTATGACGTCTCACATCAAAACCCTCTCTCTCTCTCTCGCCCCTCTGCTAAATTGTGACGTCATATCAACGAAGAGAAGAAGAATTGTGAACGCCCCCTCTCTCTCGCCCCCCCCACCCTTTCGCCCTCCTTCTCCTCTCTCGCACCCATCTCGCTGCCTCTCCCTCTCTTCAATTGTGACGCCCCCTCCTCTCCGCCTATCTATTATATAACATAGATAATCTATACAATCCCCTCCCCTTCGCCCCTTCTCATCGCACCATCCTCTCTCCCCCCTCTTTCAATTGTGATGCCCCCCTCTCTTCCGCCCCCCCTAATCAAACAACAGACATTAATATTAAATAATTAGACACTGAACATTAATTATCAACCTTGAAAGGCACATCTGCAGGGCCAGACCAGCAATTTCCTTGCAAGTTTCAAATAGATCAGACCGTCAATCGTAGGCAAAAAAGAAAAAATAATAAATAAAATTAATATTGTGACATCATTGTCGCGATATAGCACACGTGTTTGTCATTGGTCGACAGAAAAATGGCCGATTCTCTCTCAT
>CM068961.1:17491772-17506534 GCA_035128595.1 Eptatretus atami | reverse complement strand
GAGGACGTCCATGGCTGGTGAACACCGGGGGGTTCTGAGCACGTCATGGCTGCTCGTGCTGCCTTTTCTGGGGAAACGATTGGGGGGTTTATACACAATTACTCCATCTGAAACCCCGGGGGTATGTTCCGTTAACAAGCGGCTCGCTATCCCCTTTCCAGACTCGTTGTTCCGTATCAAAGCTCTCAAATCCACTCAGTCAGCGAACCAAACGTGTGTTGGTGCAAAGTTAAAATCCCATATTTCATCTTCCTCGTCAGCACTCATTGTTGGTGGATGGTAAAGATCCCAGGGTCTTTTTTGTGAAGGGTAGGGGAGCTATCGCCAGCATCTATCTATAATTCCAGCAATGTGTGTGTGTGTGTGTGTGTGTGTGTGTGTGTGTGTGTGTGTGTGTGGTGTGTGTGTTGTGTGTGTGTCTGTCTGTCTGTATGCGACCGCAGTTTCTCGACGACCGCCGTCTCGATCGGATTGAAAGTTGCCAGGAATATTGCCGGGGCCCCGGGATGTGCTTTTCAAGGTTTGATATCAATCGGACGAGTGGTTCCCGAGTTACAGCCATTTATCTGTCGACCAACGACAAGACACGGTGCTATGACATCACGAATGACGGCACAATTAATGTTTATTATTTATTTTTTATTATTTATTTTTTTTATGCACGATTGACGGTCCGACGGCGAGAGAGGGGGGTGAGAGAGGAGGGGCGAGAGAGGAGGGGGACAGAGGAGGGGGAGAGAGGAGGGGGGAGAGAAGAGGGCGCGTCACAATTCTTCTTCTTCGTTTGCTATGACGTCACAATTGATGCTGGGGACCTGATACTGCAGGCACGAAGCTGCACATACTGGCACGCACCTACGGGCACGCCCCTACGGGCCCGCCCCTACGGGCCCGCACTAGTTCTGAACAAATAACAAATTACTTCACAAACCCTTTTGTGATCCTGCTCTGGTCAGTGTGGTACAAATGAAGAACCATTGTGTTTGGACTTTTCAAGAACTCTTATTTTATCACAAGTTTTGAATTTTGTAAAATAATTGTTAAAAATATTTAGTTTAATTTCAAATTAAATAAATATTTCTTCTGTCCCTGGCCTGTCTATCCTACAGATGTTCCAGAATGATGCGGTGGAGGAAGGAGTGTTGTACAGAGTTCGCGATGTCGTGATCGTTATGATTGCCTTGTTATTCTTCTTGTGGGTAATCACATTGAAACCATCGCGCTGGTTCAGGAAGAAGAGGCAGAGAAAGACGCCCTGCATTTCACTGGTAAAGAACACGAGTAACTTTTCATCAATATTATAACTTGTAAATAGCTCCTGATGCTTCACTGACGGGAATAATAAGAGGTTGGAGAATGAGGAAGAGGGAGGAAAGGGCGGGGGAAGAGAGGGGGGGGGGGAGGTGAGGGAAAAGAGGAGGGAGAGCGAGTATGGGTTGGGCGGGATAGAGTTGGGTTGGGGGTGGGAACGAGGAGAGGGGGGGGATAGAGTTGGGTTGGGGGGGAGAGCGAGGAGGGGATGGGGAAAAGGAAGAGAGACGTGTGTTGGAGCGTTAATTATGATTCATAATGTCTCATCAAAATGATTTTGCAGAGAATAACAGTGAAGATGGAAACAAAATAATGGCTGAAATCCATTTTTACCAGTAATACTATAAATACCATGCAGAGACAAACACCGCTCGACACGCCGGAGATAAACACAATCAGGAAACAAACACCACCAGCACACGTCTGGAGACAATCTCCCATCCAGAGATAGAGAGTGAAAGTGAGAGTGAAGAAGGTGTTGCACTGCATTAGGAGGGGGCAGATCGAGGACATAACAGGACAAAAATAGAGAGGGTGGGCGTTGGAGGGGTTGGCAGAAAGAATATCTTATGCTTCATGAACAACACCACACGCGTGCACACACACGGTGCACACACACACACACGTTTATTATTATAGATGAGCACAATACAAACCCGTCACTTCACTGCCGAGAAAATTAAGAGAAGGGGAGAAGGAGGGAGGGGGGCGAGACGATAGGGGAAGGAAACGGATGGAGAAGGGAGAGAGAGAGAGGGAGTGGAAGAGGGAGAGAGAGGGAGAGGAGGTTGGAGAAGGGAAGAGGAGGGAGAGGGAGGTTGGAGAAGGGAGAGAGAGGGAGAGGATGGAGAACGAAGAGAGAGAGGGAGGATGGAGAAGGAGAGAGAGGGGAGGAGGGGTGAGGTGAGGGGAGTGAGGAGGGAGGGGATTTTGGTGGAGGTAAGCGTGAGGAAAGGGTTCTTCACCTGTGTTTGGTCGTGGGACTTGTGGAGAAGGGGTGGGGGTAGTACAAGATTGAAAAAATGGGCTACAATAAACAGCCTGTTAATGCAGCACGTGAGGAACACAGGGAGAGATATCCATGGGGGGTGGAGAGGCAGGGGGTTTGTGAGGAGGTAAGCATGAGGGGATGGGAGGCAAGGCAGGGTGAGGGGAGGGAAGGGAAGGCAGTGTGAGGGGAGGGGAAAGCAGCGCGAGTGGAGGGGAAGGCAGAGTGGGGGGGAGGGCAAGCAGCATGAGGCGGGGGGAAGGCAGCGTGAGGGGGGGATGCAATGTGAGGTGAGGGTGAGGCAGGTGAAGAGAGAGAGTGAGGCAGCGTGAGGGGGGGGGTAGCATGAGGGGAGGGGAAGGGAAGGCAGTGGAGAGGGAGAGAAGCAGAATGGGGAGGGGGAGTCTGTGTGTGAGGGGCTGGTGGCATGAGGAATGGTGGGAAGGCAGCATGAGGGAAGGGAAGTCAGCAAGAGGTGAGGGGAAGCAGGCAGTGTGAGTGAGTGGGAGCAGTGTGAGGAGTGGGGAGGCAGTGTGAGGGGAGGGGAAGGCAGCAGAAGGGGAGGGGAAGGCAGCATGAGGGGAGGGGAAGGAAGCATGAGGGGAGGGAAGGAAGCATGAGGGGAGGAAGGCAGCATGAGGGGAAGGGAAGGCAGCATGAGGGGAAGGGAAGGCAGCAGAAGTGGAATGGAAAGTCGTGTGAGAGGAGGAGGAGGGAAGGCAGCATATGTGGAGGGCAGACAGCATACCAGCGCATTACCGGGGCGATAAAATGGACCCAAACAGGAATGTTTTCTTTGCTGTGTTCTTTATAAAACCGGGCGGGAACATTTAAAAATGAAAACCAAAGCTATCTACCGAGCAAAGGCCTGCTAGCATTCATGCCCTCTCCCCAATACGCATTCCTCCAACCTCCTCGCGATCCATACTCACCTTACATATGCACAGTCAATATACTCATCCTTTCACTTGCTCACATGCATGGATTTCCCCACACCTGCAATGCACAGTGGCACTTCCCACGTGGCTTCGATGGGGCAGCACGTCCACTCCCCACCAAGCTTCGGCGCTGTAGCATGCCTTCTCTCCACGTGCAGAAGCACATGGTTCGTGAGACGGCCACATAACCTCCTCCACAGCGCCTCACACCCGGGTGCCACTTTCAGTTGAGATTGCATGCCCATGAAACCTGCGCACTGCACACACATAACCCAGCACGTCGGCAAGCACACACCCGACGGAGAGTCATTTGTCCCCATTGGTACCACGTTCATGTGTGCTGTCTTTATTCCCCTTCGTTTTCAGTAACTGTCGACAATTCATATATTGCAGCAACTATTAGTATATTTATATTAATAGTTTGTCATGAAGCAGATCACACAAAAAGGTAAAAAGAAAACTGCACACTATTACCAAAAAAAAAGGAGCCCTGTGGACTGTATCGTCATAGATTGTCAAAGGAGTTTCGAGAGCAAGGTGTTGTGCGTAATAAAGTTTCACTTTCTGCACACTCCTTAAGTTTTTCATTGACTAAATATAATCGTCCCAAAAGTAGAAAAAAAAACTTAAGCTTAATACTTTGCTCAAAAAGTAGATTGAAAACTCAAAGAGTAGATTGTTTCCAAATCAAGACATGTTTGACCAGGCCGAACAAAATGGCAAATAAACACCCCAGCAAACTGATAGAGGGCTGACCAAGGATGACGCCATGCTGAAGGATAATTAAATAAGGCCATTAATTATCTTCAAAAGGGGTGTTTTAATTAACCCATAATTTATGGAGTCACACACGTGTGCACGCGCGTGTGACACACACACACACACACACACACACACAAACACACGTAGATGCCTTCATCCAAGGGGACAATATAGCTCAGAAATTAAATTTTAAATGAATTTACATTTAATTATTACGAATAATCAAGTCTGACAAATTAATATCTTGTCCATCCTGGAAGCTGATGGAAAAGTTTTGCTGAATTGGCAATAATTGTCTCAGTTAATTATTTTGGAAGAGGAAATTAGGATTAGGGATGAAGAAGAGCAGGAGCAATTATTTTGCTGAAACATTTACCAACTCACCATGAAGTTCGAGCCTTTCACAGGGAGATCAGAGGTTTTTTTAATTATTATTTTGGATGCAGTCTGTGGCTGTTGGTTGCATCATTGCTGGGAATGCACCTGTGCCACTGATGCAGTGCCTCCCTGTTTCCAGTAATCTGGCAATCATTTTGCAAACCTTGGAAGGATGATAGGTTGAGTCAACCCACCTGGTGTTATTTGTTGACACGACAGGGTCTCAATCTCGAGACTCTCAGCCAACACCAGGGTAACTGGAAAGCTCAATGTTTCAAATCCTATAACAATGCAACCCTCATGGAACATGCTTTTTATCTTTTATAAAATCACTTGTTTCTCCAACTGACAAGCATCGTCTTTGTTCTGCAGTTTTCAATGTGGCCGGAAGTACGAATACAAGAAAAAGGTAAATAAGAGAGGCCATTGGTCGAGGAGTTTCAACAGAACGAAGTGGTAGAGATGCAAGAAAAAAGGAAGAGAGAATCAGAGAACGGAATGAAAAATGCATTGCTCGTGAAACAAGAGTTGCAGAAGGAACAGGAAACGAAGAACAATTGGAGCTTGAATCCACTAATTTACACTAATTATCATCATCTTTGCTTCTCTGTGTGAATTATATTATATTTGGTGATGTTTCTTCATTTTGCTATTTCTATCTCTTCATGAACACCATGTTTCTACCGTACCGTACAGGTCGAGGTGCTTTCACAACAGTTAAATGTGAAGGATGACCAATTCCATCAGCTCACCATGGAAAACCAGGTACTTTCAGAGGGTCTCCAAAACGTTTCGACCAAGTTGTCAGAAGTCCAACTTCATCTTCAGAAACAGCTACAACGACAAGGGAAGAGCAAGAGAAGGCGTTGAGAGCTTCCAACAAGTGAGGAACCATTATCAAACATGTGGGACCACAGATACCAAGTGAATGAACATCATGTTCACCTGTACACGTTCTGATGAGTTTTACACCTTGCAGGGATCATGATGCTGATGAGATATTAAAAATGGAAGACTGTTGATTGTAATTTGTGAAACTCCATGTGAACTTTGCACCAGAGCTGAACGAAGTTTAGACTTGAGAGGGACATCTCCTTAGGGTCTTGCTATTTGTTGATGAAGGATTCGAAGGAGTGATCAGTTGTGAGCTATGTGATCTTGAATTATCTTTCAAACCTGTCACTTTTATTATTTCTGGGTATGTAGAAAGAGAAAACAGTAACTTTAACGTTGATGACACTGCCATGTTTCTACCGCACAGGTCGAGGCACTTTCTCAATGTTTGTGTTTGAAGGATGATCAACTCGGTGAGATCACGGTGAGAACAACGCACTTTCACAAGATTTCAAAAACATCAGGAGCAAATTCTCAGACGTGCAACTTCAGCTCGAGATGCAGCGGCAACAGCACGATGAAGAGCGGCAGAAGAACGTTGAGAGCTGCCAACAAGTAAGAGCCTTATCAAACATATCAAACATATCAAACGTTATCAAACTATCGATGCGAAGGATGAACATCATTTCACCTGCACATGTTCTGATGAGTTTTAACACCTTGCAGGGGTCATTCTGCTAATGGACATTTACAAATGGAAGATTGTTGATTGGAATGTAGAACAGAAATCAGGAACTTTCCTGTCAATGACACTGTCATGTTTTCTGCCTAACAGGTAGAGCTGCTATCTCAGCAGTTGCTAACAAAGGACAATCAATACAACGAGATGTCATTCGTATTGAATGTCCTTATGGAACATAACACACACTGGATAACAAGTTTTCTCAATTCGAACAGCACCTGCAGGAACAGCAACAGAAGCAGGAGCAACAGAATGATGAGCACCGTCACCAAGTAAGCAACTGTTGTCTAACAAAGTGGAACTTGCTCTGTACTGTCTAACCTTTGAATACAAAATAACAGAAACAAAGAGATGAAGATAATGTTTCCCTTGATTTGTGCTTATGTGTTTTAATCACCTGCAGGTCGTGCTTCTGGAGACGGATTTGAAATCGAAAGACAAATGCCTGGAAACAATGATGTTCAAGCACAGTGAATCCATAAAAGCCATGTACGAACTGTACAGACGGATTCAACAACTGGAGCAGACACAACAGCGTCCACAGCTTCCATGTGAACAAGGGAAGCAACAACAGCGACAGACGCATCAAAATAATCCACAGCAGTATCAACGACAGGAAAATAAGGTAGAGCAGCACAATCACAAGACCCAACACAAACACCACCGTTAACAAGTATACTAAAACAACCTAGTAAGTCTGAGTCATCAAAAGCTTGAAAACGACTCTGACCTGAACCTTCGAATCATTTTTCAATCTGGTTTTCCTTCAGAACATCATATTTACAAGTCCTTCGGTACGGGTTGATTCCCTCGAACATGGCGCATTTTTGTCTGACTTGTAATGTCGATTTACACCAGGAGGCATGATACATCAACATTTGCATCAAGGAATTAGTGTCCACCCCCACACTGAACCCCGGGGGCTATGAAAATTTTTTTACCCCGAGAACTTTCCTGTGCACACCCGAGGACAACCAAAAGTTTTTAACTCATTCTGTGCTCTGTCATGAGAACATTGTACGTCAAAGTAACAGATAAATAAACCAATGTCACCCTTAGGGTGACCCGTATCTTGCCAAAATGTGACTACGTTGACTTCTTTCAGGTCACACTGAGGTGAACAGAGCTGCTATCCACCAGGAGCGACTCCTTGAGGGATATCTGCCTACGAGAGATTCCGATGAGAATCGTTCTACAGAGTAACCATGAAAAATATGCGTTTGCCTCATAACGTCACCAAATGACGTCATAATGTCTCAAGCTTGATATATCTAGAAAGCATTCATCGAGGTGTTCAATTTGAGGTACTACACGATATGGTTCCTAAAACTTGAAAATTTGACCTTGGGGTCAAATATGTTTGACCTTAGGCGCTAACCATGAAGGTCAAGGCCAATCGCCACCAAAAATTAATCAGCTGAGTGCCAGACCATGAACTATATTCCCATGAAGTTTGAAGACGATCCGATCAAAATTACTCAAAAATAAGGGTTTCGTCGACTCCCCTGATTTGCGACAGTGACCTTGACCTTTGACCTTGACCTTCAAAATTTTATGCGCTGAAAGGGACCTCTATAGGCCTCTGATATGCGAAGTTACAAAAATTTCCAATGAAAACTGTGCTCTGCAGAGTGATTTATACGTGATTACAGACAAAAAAAAAAAACAACAAAAAAAACCACATGAAGGTCAAGGCCAATCGCCACCAAAAATTAATCAGCTGAGCGCCAGACCATGAACTATATTCCATGAAGTTTGAAGACGATCCGATCAAAATTACTCAAAAAATAAGGGTTTTGTCGATTACCCTGATTTGCGAAAAAGTGACCTTGACCTTCAAAATTTTATGCGCTGAAAGGGCCTCCATAGGCCTCTGATATGCGAAGTTACAAAAATTTCCAATGAAAACTGTGCTCTGCAGAATTTTTTTTCGTGATTACAGACAACAAACAAACAAAAAAAAAATATAAAAAAACATACAGACTGACTAACATATCTTGCAAAACTTCGTTTTGGCAAGATAAAAACAAGAACACAAACAAAAGTAAAACAACAGAACACAAACAAACAAGAAAGAACATGAACAAACAAACAGATAAACAACAAGAACACAAACAGATAAACAAACAAGAACACGAACAAACAAGAACATGAACAAATGGACAAACCAACAAGAACACGAACAAACAAAGAGCATGAACAAACGAACAGATAAATAAACCAATGTCACCGTAGGGTGATCCGTATCTTGCCAAAAGGTGACACGTGTGACTTCTTTAAGGTCACACTGAGGTGAACAGAGCTGCTATCCACAGGAGCGACTCCTTGAGGAATATCTGCCTACGAGAGATTCCGATGAGAATCGTTCTACAGAGTAACCATGAAAATATGCGTTTGCCTCATAACGTCACAAATCACGTCATAATGTCTCAAGCTTGTATATATCTAGAAAGCACTCATCGAGGTGTTCAATTTGAGGTACTACACAATATGGTTCCTAAAACTTGAAAATTTGACCTTGGGGTCAAATATGTTTGACCTTAGGCGTTAACCATGAAGGTCAAGGCCAATCGCCACCAAAAATTAATCAGCTGAATGCCAGACCATGAACTATATTCCCATGAAGTTTGAAGACGATCCGATCAAAATTACTCCAAAAATAAGGGTTTCGTGACTCCCTGATTTGCGACAAAGTGACCTTGACCTTTGACCTTGACCTTCAAAATTTTATGCGCTGAAAGGGACCTCTATAGGCCTCTGATATGCGAAGTTACAAAAATTTCCAATGAAAACTGTGCTTGCAGAGTGATTTATACGTGATTACAGATTTAAAAAAAAAAAAACAACAACAACAAAAAACACATGAAGGTCAAGGCCAATCGCCCCAAAAATTAATCAGCTGAGCGCCAGACCATGAACTATATTCCCATGAAGTTGAAGACGATCCGATCAAAATTACTCAAAAAATAAGGGTTTTGTCGATTCCCCTGATTTGCGACAGTGACCTTGACCTTTGACCTTGACCTTCAAAATTTATGGCCTGAAAGGGACCTCCATAGGCCTCTGATATGCGAAGTTACAAAAATTCCAATGAAACTGTGGTCTGCAGAATTTTTTTTTCGTGATTACAGACAAAAAAATAAATAAATAAATAAATAAAAAACATACAGACTGACTAAACATATCTTGCAAAAACTTCGTTTTGGCAAGATAACAAACAAGAACACGAACAAACAAGAACATGAACAAATGGACAAAACAACAGAACACGAACAAACAGAGCATGAACAAACGAACAGATAACAAACAAGAGCACAAACAAGAAAAAAACATGAACAAACAAAGACACAAACAACAAGACAGGAACAAACAAACAAGAACATGAACAAACAAGACACGAACAAACGGATAAACAGACAAGAACAAAAGCAAACAAGAGCACAAACAAAGAAAAAACAGGAACAAACAAGAACAAGAACATGAACAACAAACAGACAAACAAACAAGAACACGAACAAACACTTCTCAAATGATAAATTGTGTGATTCCTATTATTATCATTTTTATAACTGGTGCGGTGCCCATTTCACAATAATTATCAATCTCATGTTTGTCTGTTGATGTTTTACTTGAAACATTATTCATTATGTTCAACAGGGTCCTCGAGTTATCAACCACGTGATAACTGGTGCTGTGGAACTGAAACGACCAACAATGCCTGGAGACCTATCAAGAAAGAAGACGTATCAAGTCCTGATCAGGTGAGTTTGTTGTTATATTTGAAAGGTGGTAATTCGTGTTGATTTAATGTTAAAATATACTTTCCTTTCTTCACTTATTTATTATTTTAACTCCTCACAATGACACCTCCTTATTTTCACTCCCATTTTCTCCCCAGGATATCATTCGAAAGTTCCGATCTTTGCTCAACAAAATTACACCTGAAAATTTTGATCGACTAATAAATCAGATTAAGGTCATCCATATCGCCAACGAAGACCATCTCAAGGACATTGTACAGCTTGTCCTGGACAGGCGATAATGGAATCAAAATTTTCAGGGTGTATGCCACCATGTGCCACCACCTTGCGAGGTAAGTCAAGTCAACCACTACCACAACCCATGACGGGAAGAAACACTACCAACAGATATCTTTTTCTGAAACATCAGAATATCTTCTCTCCACCCCCTCCCCCACCTCCCCTTTTCACACAATGATACATTCTGCCACAACAGTCTCATTTCCTTGTTGATATTTCCTCCCAAACTTGTTTCCACTCCCACCACTCATTCCAGGCCTCGCTACACTCCGTCACTTCCATTTTCACTTTTAATTTTCTCAATTTATCTCCACCCGCCACTCCTCTTCAAAAATTATTTTAAAAATATATTCCCCCTTTATTTTATAATATCTCGTTTTCCAATATTCTTTGATTTTTCACAGATTGAAGTAAAGGAAACAAGCCGGCCAGATAACATCCTCAACTTTCGCACACTCCTCATTCAAAGCTGTGAGAATGAGGTGAAAAAAGGATTTGATGTGAACTCCAGCTTGGACGATGATACGTCGAAAGAGAAAGCTCGACGAAGTGCTCTGGGAAACATCGTCTTCATCGGGGAACTTTTCAACGCTGAAGTTTTCCATGAATCGCTGATCTCCACGACAGTGAAGGGGTTGCTCGATGATGGGAGCGAGCTGTCCCTCGAGTGCTTTCTGTCGGCTCGTTGGTGTTGTTGGCAAGATCCTCGACTCGACACAAGCCTCAATGGTAAGGAATCTTCATTTTTGAGGATTTAAAACACGTTTACTCTTGTTCTGGCGATTTTAGTCATCCTTCTTGGACATCTTCATTTTACTGAGTGAGCTCCATATCCTTGTTTCTTGACAGATGGATGGGCATTTCACTGTTTTGGCCGACTTCTTGAAAGAGCGCAAAATGTCGTCACGTGTCCGCTTCATGCTACAAGATCTCATGGATCTTCGCATGGTAAGTCATTCCTATCTTCCACAGTGTGTTAATTCACAATTAATACCTGCCTCAAATCACCTGAATTTCTAACCGCATGTGTGCTCTTTCCTTCCTCAGCGTAACTGGATTCCACGTCAGAAGGTAGAGCGACCAACGAACCTTCAGCATATCCGTGAGGAAGCGGATGCAGAGCAACACTGACACCACATGTGACGTTTCCAGCTGCTGTTGTTATAATTCAGGATTCTCAAGATTATTTCAATCATTTTATTCTCCAAAATATTCCTATTTACAAGCAATACGCATGGACCAACAAACAATGATCATATCGTGGATTTTACAAATTTGTTCCCAACATCATCACTCATGTAAATTATTTATCATCTTATTTCCTAATGAACTTATCATCCAAAATTACACACTGGAATTATCCAAATTTCACACTATCATTGTGTCAATGTAATATGTACTTGTATTTGCATCAATAAAGCTTGTAACTTATTTATTATCAAAAGACTTTGTTTATTGAAAGGCCCTGAGATACCTGTTTGTTCTACTTAGCCATGCAATGCTGTGAACCTCAAATCTTACAACATTTCACTTGAGGGGGTATAATCTGTATTCACGAGTTTCTTGCTCTGGCCATAAGGAGTGGGAACATATGTCTCCAACCCCCTCAATCCATCCATCCATCCATTGAGACCATACTCTGTACAGAGCGTTGGTGCTGTCTTCGCAGTCTCCTGGGTTATTGGGCACAATCGTGGATGGGTCACCACTCCGACGCAGGATACTCGAATGGTCCATCATCCAGCAAGCTGCTACTCATTTTGCCGACCTCGGAAGGATGACAGGCTGAGTCAACGCCACCTGCTATTAAATTCAACAGCCAAGCAGGATCTGAACTCAGGACCCTAAGATCCCAAGCCCACTACCCTAACCAACCCCTCAAGTGAGATGGTACGTCCTTGATGAAGGCATCTCTGATGAAATCTCATCCATTCATCTATTAACATATTTTCCTGACTTTGCATCCATACTATTTACGTCCTTCCCGCCTCCCACTCTATTGAATAGTATGATGAATATAGGATTATGTTTCAGTGTTTGCTTCTTCATCTTGTGTCCCAAACCCATCACTTTCTGTACCCACCTTTCCCTGTCGCACCTAGCTGTTCCTGGACTCTGTGTCCTTTCTCCTGACAAGGTGGAGAGTTTGCTGTCAAACCTCGACTCAGATTCTGCAACCGATCGAGACAGCATTAGCCACGTGTCCTAAAACCTGATCTGCTGCTTTTGCTCACCCTCTCTCTGTTCTATTCACCCTCTCATTTGTTCAAGGTCATCTGCCATCTGCTTGAAATCAGCAAACATTACCACTCTGCATAAAAAGGTGCAAAAACAGATCCCTGCAACTACAGACCAATCAGCCTTCTCCCAATCATCAGCAAGGTTATGGAATCCATCATCGCTTCAGAAATTACATCCGTCCTCTTGAATGCCATCAATTGCTTGATTTTTGATCATCAATTTGGTTTCAGACCAGGTCACAACTACCCTGGATATGCTGCTTCTACTCTCCAATAATGGATGGAGGTCCTCAATGCCAGACATGAAATCAGAGCCATATCTCAAGACGTATTGCGTTCTTTCGATATGGGCTGGCACCCTGCCTTGCTCACCAAACTCTCTTCCGATGGTATCCAAGGACATCTCCACTCATGGCTCACAAACAACGTGTGGTCCTAAATGGAGTTCTCTAATCCCCTTTTTTTATCCAGGCTGGAGTTCCTCAAGCAGTGTTACGGGCCCGATTATTTTTCTGGTTTCATCAATGATTTCTCCGACTCTCTGGAAATCCTTTTTTCTCTTTGCTGATGACTCCACCCTCTGCCATACCATCTGTCATCCCTCAGATCGGCAAGCAGCAGCCTCTTCACTCTCCTCAGATCTAGATGAAATCATAAGCTGGTCCAACACGTGGAACATGTCTTTCAATCCGACAAATTTCACTCTCGATATGTCTCTCCGAAAGGACCATCTGGAACCCCCCCCTTGACTTTCTCAACATCCTCTTGAAGAAGTCCTTTCATTGAATCCTCTGGATCTCCATTCTGCCATGATCTTTCCTGGGAAAGCCACATTTCCAAGCGTGGCCTCCAAAGCCAGTCGCCGACTGGGTGTCCACCGTCATGCAAAGTCCTTCTTGAGCACACCTGAGTCTCCCCCCCCCCTCCCACCTATATTTCTGCAGGGTGCTCAAGGTCCACCAGGAACCCCCTTCTGGTAAAACTATCAAAATCAAGTGTCACTGCTCACCTTCACCCTTTCATTCCTCTTTTCCCCACCTTTGGAACAAACTCCCACACTCTCTTCAATACCACTCTTCCTCCAGGTATTCAAAACAGCTGTTCACCACCTGCTCAACCATGCCTTGACTTGGAACAGGCCGCAACGATTTCTTAACCCTACTCTGTCCAGAGCGTCGGTGCTGCCAAAGCAGTCTCCTGGCTATTAGGCACAATCCTGGACAGGTCACCACTCTGAAGCAGGATACTTCAATGGCTCAATCATCCCAGCAACCTGGTACTCATTTTGCCATCCTCAAAAGGATGACAAGCGGAGTCATCCCCACCTGGTGTTAAGTCACCAGCTGAGTGGGATTTGAACTTCGACCCTATGATCCCATGCCTGCCAACCTTACAATTCAGCCAACACAATGTAATACTAATAGGAGATTATACAGGATTTTCCATGACTGAACATTTCTTATTTACTAGACCTTCCATTGCCTTCCCAAAAGTCAGTATTCATGCCAGTCTATCCTCTGTGTTTTACCTCTTCTATAAACATAGATATGTCCTAAAAATGTACATTCCAGAAAAGTTAAGAAATCTTTTCACCTCACAAGAGTGAAGAAAGGATCCAGAGTATAATTGGGAAATTATACACCTATTAGTTTGACCAGTTGTGGCTTGTGGGGAGGTGTTGGAGACATTAATTAGGTACCAGATGAGGAACACTTTAAATAAATACAAATTAACTGAATGTCAGCATTGGTAAACGGTGGGTCTTGTCTCACAAATCTTTTAGAGTTCTATGATTGGGTGGATGAGGAATGGCAGTGGACAATGTATATCTAGACTTCAAGAAGGCATTTGATAAGGTTGTTAGCCAAGGTGAAAGCTTGTGGAATGGCTGGTTATGAATAACTGGGTTGGAAACTGGCTCGGTGAAGGAAGCAAACAGTGGCCGTGAGAGGGACGTCTTGCTGGGTGGATGTAATTAATAGTGGAGTACGACCATTATTATTCACAATTTAAATAAATGATTTGAATAGTGGGGAGTGAAATAGGCTTTCCAAATTCGGACGACATGAATGTTGAAGGTAATGTGCAGTGGCTTGCAAAAGCATTCACCCCCTCCAAAGTTTTCACATTTGATGCCACCTGAGCTTATTTCATGATGCTTTCAAAACAACTTAACATAAAGTCTTCACAAACTACTCCAAAGTGATAAATGAACAAGATACAGATAAATACTGAATGTTAGTTAATAGAAAAACAAGGACAAATGTGTCCAAGAGCCGCCTCCTAAAGGTTTTGTTCTTCACCGAGAAGAAGAGAACAAGAAGAACAAGAAGAAGAAGAACAACGCGGAGCTCTCTTAGAGCCAGCGTTCGCAAAGCGACGCGGCTAAAAATTCATTACAGAAGTCGAAACATCAGCATTTTGATCACATAACAATAACAACAACAACTTCCGATATTTCGTCACGTGCCTTGATGGAGCCAATAGTGAGACCCGTCATAGAGGCTCCTCGTTCATCTCTCTCTTTTT
>CM068961.1:17451171-17470164 GCA_035128595.1 Eptatretus atami | reverse complement strand
AATTTTTAAAGTGATTCTTCACCATTGAGAGATGGGGCCAAACCGATATATAACACAATATCTCAAAAGGTTGTGGACGGATTCAGACAAAACTTGGTGGACATGTTGGGTGTGTGGCAAGGACGAATTGATTCGATTTTGATGAATATCTGAATCCGAATACGAGCATTATTTAATATTTAAAGAGAGTGAGTGAGTGAGTGAGTGAGTGAGTGAGTGAGAGAGAGAGAGAGAGAGAGAGAGAGAGAGAGAGAGAGATCGGGCCAAAAACGATATACAGCACGATATTTCAAAAAGGTATTGGGTCTGATATGTTCTCGTGGATCAGACATTGCATGGTGGAGATAAGCGCTCTTCCAAGTGCCCTTCTAGTTGATACCTGATTTTCTGGTGGATGCGGGATCGAGTGCCTCTCTGCGAGCGAATAAATTATCATCGGGCACAGGCGAGTTACGTTCTCGGTGTGCGCAGCCAGATTGAGAATTATAAAATTCACCGAGCCGACACTTGGCTTTTCCCACTTCAAATTAAAGCTCCATACTCAGGCCATCTTGCTTGCGGAGTGCAACTCTGATGTCACAAGGTTTGAGTCCGGTAGAAGTCAGCGTGATGTTCCTAACAATATTAGGAAGACCCAAAAGATTACAAAAAGCATGGTGTTGGCTTAACAGTTAAGGTGGCTGCTTAAGATCCCAGGGTCATGAGTTCAAGCCACTGTCATGCCATTGAATTAACACCAGGTGGGGTTGACTCAGCCTGTCATCGTTCCAAGGTCAGCAAAATGAGTATCAGCTTACTGGGTTAATTTCTGGGGTAACCTGAGTACCACCTGCCATCCTTCTGAGGTCAGTAAAATGAGCACCAGCTAACTGGGGTAATTTCTGGGGAAACCGGCATTGGAGTGGCGACCTGTCGAGGACTGTACGCCTTGCCAATGAAACTGCCTTGGCAGCCCTATGCGCCTTACAGGCCGAAAGGAATGGTATTATTATTAAAGATTGCAAAAAAGCATCGAGTGATTAACTTTCTGTGTGGGGCTCGCCTGAATGTTTATAGAACGTTTTTTTTTACTGTAACTCCATAATGTGAAGTCGATATCAGAAACGTCTGTGGACAACCTGTAATGGAAGGAAATACAACTCCGAGATACCACAGAAACAATGGTGTTCATTTCCATTGGTCAAATGGTTAACTTAAGGTAGGATAAAACAAAACTTCATCAGCTTTGGTCACCAACCTCCCATCCCTGCCAAATTTTCTGTTGGTTGGACAATAAATAACAATACAAAGGCTGTCAGCACAACATCCCCCATTCTAAGCCATACTTCCACTTGCCATGGACAATAATAGGTCCAACATTCTCATCCCAATTGAAACATCATTTAAACCATGAAAATTAGAGCCATTGCAATCATCTTCCTTACTGTCTTGGTCTTACCTCTTCTCCCGCATCGTCTTCCTCTCCAAGATCCTCATCCTTATCCTTATCCTCATTTTCATCATCATCCTCTTCTTCGTCAGAAGAAGTGTCTCCAACTCCATCAACTTGAACAAGCACCTGAGCTGTTTGTCCTGATACAGAGGCAGAGGCTGATGGAGTGGATACAGCGATGACCTATGATGGAAGAACAGTGTTGTATTAGTCTTGCTCTTTCAATTTGAATTCATATTACTGTGTGGGTAAACAATGAAGCATGTTGATATTGACAGCCATGAACAAAAATGTTTTGCTCCGTTTCAGGATCCATGATCGGTTGTTGGTTATCCACCGACTGGTTTTAGTTCTGCATACCTCATCATATCAGTACACATTTCTGTCAAATGTCAGAATACACATCACTTTCAAAAGGCAATCTGAGAAGACACTACAAGTTTTGGATATTGAAAGTACTGCACTCAAAATTCTGTATTACAGAGAAATTAAATGGGAAAAATGAGATAATCCCACCATGCTATTACTTACTAACATCAGCACCTTGGAAAAAATAATCCAAAATTAAGGAACAATGTGAATGACAAGCAAAGTGAGAAATTAAACCTGGGAAAGAGTCGCACTCTTGCCCACGGGTGCCTGGGCCAAAGCCTGCTGAGGTCCATGTACTGGAGCAATTACCTACAATGTAAATCGGGCACATGAATAGGCAGTTTGAAAGACCTCTGAAAGATCAGTTAAAATATACGTATATAACCAAGGAAAGCCGTATAATAACCAAACAATTGATTATACTCAGGAAATTCAAAAAAACACATTTAGAAATGATGTCATTGAATAGTTTGGTTAAAAGTCCAATAGAGACAGTAAACTGTCACAAGAAGTTCGGCCGTATAGATATCGCTGCTCAACAAAGTGGCACAAGGACAACTCGAATGAAAAGCTGTTCAAATCAAAAGCTCAAATTATTGCCCCAAGCAAGATGAACTTGCATCATCAAAGTTGAAAACGGATTCCCTTGCCTGTTGGGAGATTGAGATCGGTTGCCCAAGTTGGGTTGTGACCTGTGGACCCGTTACTGCAGGCCCCGTGCAGACTGCTTGGGGTGCCAAGGCAGGCGAAGTTGTTGGTGCCGTTGTATGCATCAGAACCTGCTGTCCACCCACAGATGTGATAATAGTGGGCTGCTGCAAGATAAGTTGCTGCCCTTGTGGTGTCATCATCACTTGCTTGTACATCTGACCAGCTGGAAGAATGGCAGGCATGGTATGAGCCTCATTGCTATGTTTACAGGTGAAGATTCCTCAAACAATCCCAAAATCCATTTGCAACGACAATGGCACTCGGTAGAGCACATACCCCTGCCAGCCTGAACAGCATTTTTGTTATTTTTAATGCACGGTCTCAGCTCGTGGAAGAGCTGGGACACAGAATCGATCAGGACACAACATAACAAAGGGAATAGCATGCAGGAGAAAGGGGAAAAGACAACAGCATGGCGGAGGGAGAAAGTAGATGGAAATGGACAAACAGGGGATGCAGGTTACGATGAGGGGTATGGGAGAACGCAAGGAGTGGACAAGATGGATACATCAGCAAAATTCTGAGAGGGGTTGGGGTGGTTGAATGGGTGTAGAAAAGATCATGGTTTTGGATGAGGGATGACTTGAGACGGTGGTGAACAGCTGTCTTGAAGATCTGGAGGGAAGAATGAGATGGAAGAGAGTGTAGAAGGTGGTTCCACAGGCAGGACAAAAAAAAAGAAAAATAACAAAAAGAGGAATAAATGAGTGGAGGTGAGCAGTGGTTCTGGATTTAGTCAGTTTCCCGAGTCGGGGGTTCATGCTGGAACACGTGTGTCCTGCAGATACCTGTGGGAGACAAAGCACGGAGAGGGCAGAGGGTGCGAGACCAGAAATGAGGTGGAAGAAGACAGAGACACCACTGACCTGTCAGTGATGGCGAATAAATAGGCCCATAATCTCAGCTTCATTACGAGAGATTCCAATGATTTTGAATTCATCTTGTCACAACCCCAACCTGTCTGCAAAGCTTAGTCCGAATCCGTCTCCAACCTTTTTGAGAGAAAGTGCTATACAGTATCACATTTTTGGCCTTATCTCTCAATGGTGAAGAATCACTTTTAAAAAATTTCTACGACCTGGATCTTCACCAAAATCCAATCAATTTGTCCTTGCCAAACACCCAACCCTGTCCGCCCAAATTTTGTCCAAATCCGTCCATAACTTTTTCAGAGATCCTGCTCATTGACGATCAAACAGACCGAGACAGACAGACAGGAATGAAAACACAACTCCCTTCCACCTTCGGTGGCAGAGGTAACAACTGAAAAGACACTGCGACAACTGTAGTGTGCAACCAAGTGCTGAGACTTGAGGACTTAGTTCCTTGACTCGGTGTATATTTTCCCCAAACATTGAGTGCACTGGGCGGTTTTGGGTTTAATTGGACCATACGTGTCACATGCACCACGCATGGGAAGAATGTGGTTACGACTGTTATGGAGTGATCAAACGAGCACTATTAATTAACTCAGCCATGTGGCCTCTTTTGAGCTGATTGCGCGTGCACACAGCACGAGTTAAAAGTGACCATTCTTGAGAATGCGAACTGCTGGCTGTATGGAGTGATAATGAACACACCAAACATCTCACTGCATTTCATTTGTTGCCTGTATGCACAAACATATAATTAATGAGAAAATAATAAAATCAGATGATAACAAAAGGATGCGAGTTGGGTTCTGACAAAAGTCAGATTGGGAGTGAAGAAAGGCAAAAAAACCCAATTTTTTTTGTTTTTTTGTATTTCAGTTCAATCTTTCGAAAGATCATATTCACCGAGTGAAATACAATCATACATTAGCAAAGTTTTACAGGCAATACATGCTCAGATGTACACAGGTATATTTGATTGGGAGTGAAGGGGAGAGAGGGTGGTTGGTGGGAAGAAATGGTAGTGGGGAAAGTACAATATATGGTGGTGAGGTCAGAGTGGGAAGGAAGGTGGAATAGAGACTCGGTGAGAATGGTGGGATGCAAGTTTTCGGATGCCGGTACTCCAAAAACATTTTATTTTTTATATTAATATAATTTTTATAAATCAATATATATATTTTTAAATTTAAACAGTTATTAATAAAATACATTTTTATTCGTCACATGGTGGTTGGGGCTGGCAGGATAACCTGGATGTATGCACACTCACCTCCAAGTTGTCTAGCCTGGTTTTGAATCTGGCTCTAGCTATGTATTGCCACCGTGGTATTTCGCATTAAGAGCGATAAATCAATATGTCCCTCAGATGGACATTAAACTGGGTGCCCATTCTCCTGGCATTGAACATTAAGGATCCAACGGTATCCTTTGCAAAGAGTAGGCAATCTATCGCTGGCACCCTCAGTCGAGCACCCTGCATCAAATGAGTGACCTGTAATGCGAACCAAGAAACTGCTTTGGCAAAAACCAACACTTTGTATTGAGCATGGTGAAGAGTAATAATAATATTAATACTGATAATAATATTCGTAATAATAATAACAATAACATTAAAATTAAATAAAAATCTTCAAATGCGAGTTTTAAATTGTCAGGCTATTTTGTTGCAAAGTGGCAGAATCTGTTGAAAGGTATAACACAAACGAAAAATTTAACAAAAACCCCTCCAAGTCAAAAAATTGAAGAAAAAGTCAAAAAGGAAAAGCACGTCAATCGAGGCAATTTAGAGGAACAATATCACTTCAATAACATTGTTAAATATCGATATACCTTAATCTGCAATACCAAAATAACTTCACATTCAAATTGATGCCATAACCTCAAAATGTATCAACAAATCTTGAAAGGAGAGAGTGGAGAAGACACGCAGTGAAACAAAAAAAAACAAAGTTCACCATACCCTGAAGATTTCCAGTGATCTGGTATGGTGGAACAACCCCTTGCGGAAGCGCCATCGTTGCTGCAGCAGCAGGTTGTGTCTGCAAGAGCATGGGGATTCGTATGATGACCAAGTTGTGATTAAACCTTTTGGCACAACCTCAGTTTCAATTTTGTGCAAACAACATGCTCCAGCACTGCACAGCAAAACAAAACAAATAAATAACATAATAGTTAGATTCAAACTAGTGCTGGAACACGGAAGTAAGAAAACTCGGTTTGGATTTGGATCGGTAATTTTGGCAAACAAAATTGGTGCAGTTTCAAGATCCCAGATCAGCTCGGAACTCGGTTAATTGTGCATATTTTTTTTATTTTTTTTAAAGGTTTGTATCTTGGTCACATTCACCACTGAAATCTAGCGAAAAATGGTACAGAACACCCAATGAGCAGTCAGCTATTCACTTTGTGGTTACCTTTGATTCACATAATAACTTTCCCGAAGGTAGAGAATGCACATGACGAAGTGCAATGAAGAAGCGTGCCGTGGGCTGTGCAACACCGTGCAGTTGACTTAAGCAAATGCAATCAACTCGCAAAAAAACCAACAAATAAATAATAACAATATAATCCAGGAGAGCAATTTACAGCTTTTACAGATCTTATAAAAACCATTCTCTGGAGAAGGGCAAGGTTTCGCACTGAGCGACATGAAAACGTGTTCGCGCATTTAATATTTTGCAGAGCAGGCACAAGACACATGAAAATCTCAATGGTGTTAACCATGTGACACCCCAGAAAACATTTACATCGGCAGCAAATAACTCTCGGTGAAACCAGAACGGAAGAGAAACGGGCATCAAAACAATTCACTTCAAACTTAGGTTTACGAACTTGATGTAAATCAGACAGATCCAATTAATTACAGTATGGAACCAATGAAACACGGATCGCAAAATACGATGGGAAAGGACAGTTAAATGAATGCAGAGATTAGTAAATTGATGGCCTCCTGGAGCAATGGATATTTTTATTTATTATAATCTCCGGCCAAGACATCTGTCTAACCTCAAGATTGAACTTTCAAATTTGTCGCCCTCCTCTAAATCCTCATGGCACCTTGTTAATTCTGTCTCTGGTGGATGCTCCCCTTCCATCCCTTCCCTCTCTTGAAATGGCACCACAGCAGACTCCACTCGTGAGAAAGGCGAATGAATAAATTCTGTGTTTGCTTCCAAAACGTGTGTCCCCAACTCCTCACTCTTGGTATCCATCCTTCCCTGTCATACCCAACTGCTCCTGGACTCTGTCTTTTGCACCTAAGAAGGTGGAGAAGGTTCTGGAAAGCCTCCACTCTGATTTTGTAACTGGACCGGATGGCATCAGCTTTTGCAACTGGACCTAAAAACCTGCTCGGCTGCTCTTGCACATGCTCTGCTCTTTGTTTGTGGCTACATTTATTCTAAATAATTTTCCATCTGCTTGGAAATCAGCCAACATCAGTGTGTGACATAAAACGGTGCAACATCTGATCCGCCGTAACTACAGACCTATCAGCTTACTTCCAATCATCAGCAAGGTCATGGACTCAATCATCCCAGTTGATATGAAATCCTTCCTTTTCTCCAACAGCCTCACCTCAGGTCACCAATTCAGATTCAGCCAAGGTCACTCCACTGTGTGTATGCTTCTACTCACCCAAAAATGGATGAAAGACCTCAATGATAGACATGAGATCAGGGCTGTCTCTCTGGACACATCTCGTGCTTTCGATACAGTCTCTGTGTCGGAGTGGTGAACTGTCCAGGATTGTGCCCAATAGCCCGGGAGACTGCTTTGGCAGCACAACTGGGGTGCTCCACCAAGAGACGCGTTAAATACGTGCCATGTGACATTGATGGCCTTCGGGGAAATGCTGGAGCCGCAGCTGTACAAGAAGTGGGAGCGGAGTGGAGGGTTCCGGTTTCAGTCAGGACGTGGGAGCCAGCATCAAGTGTGAGGTGTGCAGGGTTCCGTCCTCTCCCCATCTCTCTCTTTCTGTCCTCATCTCATCTTACTTGCCAATCCCTCATCACTCCCACATCGGATGCATGATTCCGGGATACCATAGAGTGCTGTCACTGTCAAGATTCCTAAGGTAGGTATGTCACGAAGGGGATAATTTGGGAATGTACATGTTCTGTCATTAATCACCCCACACATATGTCACTTGATTGTTCTCTCTCCTTGTAAATACTTGCATTTTGATGACTGATCATAAAAGCCATTCCCTCAAGAACTGTGTCCTGAATTATTCTGTCAGTTCTGTTGGTGGCATAAGACTGCTGAGGTGTTTGGACAGCACTAATTGGTTATGTAAGTTAGATCTCAGACGTGGTTACGCAATGTTGGTTTCGCTCGACCGACTGACTCAGGTCTTTCTTGTGACCGCCGGCACAGTACCCATTCGCACTCAGGCTTTTGCTTATGGTAACATGACTGGGTGTGGGATCCTGTGGGAAGTTCTTGGGCGACTGATGATCGTGGTCTCTTCAAGACATGCCATGTCCTCTTGGAGTTATCCAGAGGCAATGTCCATCACACTGGTGTCAGGATTGCAAATTTGGAACCATCTGACAAGTCTCATTATAATATGCGAATGTGAAAAGGATGTGATGCCTACTTTTTGATTTGAATTGCAAGTTTGCAATGAATAATTTCCACGTTTCACATGGACACGAACAAAGAATGAAATGAAATGATGGGCTGAATGGCCTCCTTCTGCATCGGAGGGGGAGGTTGAAGAGTTGGGCTTGGGAGGTGGGGGGAGTGAAGGGATAGAGTTGTGAGAGGGGGATTGAGGAATTGTGGAGAGGTTTGAGGGATTTGGGATGCGGGGGGGGGGGTTGGGAACTTGAAGAGGAAAGCAGGAGGGGAGGACAGACCTCAGGGGCAGGGAAGAGTTGGGGGGGGGAAGGGTTGATGATTGAAGTCACGTTTTCCATTATGCAGAGTTTCCATGGGCCCTTGTGATGTACATCACTAAAAGGAGTAGCATCGTCCATCATGGTTTATTTTAAAGGGTTTCTGCTGTCGTAGAGAAATAAATAACAAGAATGATCGCACTGTGGTCACAAAATATATATTTTTCCCTCCTCTGTCCACTCAACTCCTTCATCCTTGCTCATGTCCCATTGTCTGTGGAGAAAACTGGGTCTGAGAATATTTAAAAAAAAAAAAAAAATGAAAAAAATAGGACCACGGGCCAGCAGCTCACCTGGAACATGAACAACAGTCATCAAATCCCCTGATGAAGGTTTTGGTCAAGTATCATCGAAATAGTGTTTGTGTTTTGGAGAAGAGAGCAAATAACTATTTTGGGGGGGTCACCCCCCCCCCCACCCCAGACCACCCAAGACCCTGACTTTTTTATGCCATGAACAAACTGTGGTACATAAAGGGTCATGAAAGTTGTGGTCAAGTTTCATCGAAATTGTGTGTGCAGTTTCAGAGGAAAAAAAACAAATACTTATTTTTAGTGGGGTCAAACCTGGACCCACTTTGACCCCCAATAGACCCCGATTATTTTTTTTTTTTTTAACTTTTTAAAGCTGTGAACAAACTTGAGTTGCAATAGACCAAATATCATTTTCGCCAAGTTTGGTCACAATCCCATCAGCATTTTTGGAGAAGTTGCGAGTGTTTACGGACGATGGACGGACCGACTGACGGATGGACGACGTGCCATCCCACAAGCTCCCAGGAACTACGCTCCAGGTGAGCTAAAATCATTACCCACGGCTCAGATTACATTTTCCAAATTGTCTCATTAACCTTGTGCCTGTCTGTCCTGTGTTTCCATGTGAATGAATACAATTTGATAGATAAGATTCATCGTGATTCAATTTACCATATATATATATATATATATATGTCACCTCAGTTTCGTCGTGTGTGTGTGTTGTTGTGTGGTGTGTGTGTGTGTGTGTGTGTGTGTGTGTGTGTGTGTGTGTGTGTGTGTGTGTGTGTGTGTTAATCAACCTTTGGTTCATAAAAACCTGTAAGTGGTCATTCAAGGTATGGGACTTCACCATAAGCACGAGTGAATTGTATTCAAATTGGGAAACGCACATTTAAAGCACTCTTAAACAAGTCGATTCATCACAAGGTCACGGTTTGTTTCACCCCAACATGGGGCCGTTCAAAAATTACTTAACGCTATTTTTTAGGGAGGCACTATGCGTTTGATTAAAACCTTACTAATAATTGTTATTTGACATGTGATTACATTTTTCAGGGTCCCTCATCATGACTAACACTCGAACCAAACAAATCAAATGGAAATCTGACTTAACAAAGCTGCAGACAGTGTATAACAAGCAAAAGCCGACAGGCCTCATGTGTTTACCAGAAAACAAAGATGGCAGCCACATCATTTTGTCTGGGTGCCGAGGTGGGTGTAGTCAAGCGACAGATGTGAGTGTGGTCCGGCATCTCTCTGACCAATGGGTGCACATTTCAAAAATCGAACCCCACCAAAACCATAACACCACCAACAACAGCAACAGCAACCTGAGGCTCCTGTCGACCTGTGACATGTGGCAGCTTTAAAATGTTACCGTTAGAAAGCTAGTCGGGGATTTACTTGGTGAGAAAGGTCAAATGATCAATTTACTTCGAACAAACATTTGTGTCCGTTAATTATAGGTCTGTTTTTTAAGCCCATGTTTCCAGGAGGGAAGAGGAAGAAGTGTGAATTGGAGCTTAATGTAAGGGTTCCAACAGTACCATCTATCTATATATTAATACTGAAGGACCAATTTGGTGCTCCTCCTAGCGGTCACGTCACGTTTTTCTCGGCACTGACCTGGACTGAAAGAAACTTTGTACCTGTAAGAGTGCATCGCACATTGTGGCAATAGTCAACTTTCAACTCTGAAGCAGAATAAACACTTTTCGTTTTACATTCGTTTACATGGCGACGTGTGACGTCACCGCTGAGAGGCGTAAGGACGTCATGACATTTTCGGTCATTCGCTGATGTCATTACGTCTGTCGTCGACAGACAGTCACCGCTGAGCGGTGTAATTCCACTCCTCGAAAATAGCGTCTGCAATGTAAAACCCTCTTCTGCACATGCTGACTACCTCAGAATGTGAATTGACACAAAAAATGTAACAAGAAACATTGTATCTATATATTAATACTGAAGGACCAATTTTGTGCTCCTCCTAGTGGTCGCGTCACGTTTTTCTCGGTACTGTGACCTGAGAAGTTTTGACACGGTGTACGTCAAAGTAGACACGTGCACAAATCAGGGGACTTCTTCACAAGGGAGTAGTGTACACCAAAAATGTTGTGTACAAGGACGTTTTGTAGGCCTCATTAGGTAAGGCCATGGAGTACATCGACTGGATCCGGCTCTTCCAAGAGCCGCCACTGGTTGTCATATTGGGCTCATGGAACGGAATCCGTCTGTGACGGGGTTTCGGCTAGTTTACATTACTCGACAACAGTAGGAGCTACTTTGATTAAAGCATGACAGACAAGGAAGGAACACACAAAATTACAGCACTGTACTGTGCAAAAGTTTGGGTTATTTTCACTGTTATGGTGCTATTCCCCATTCGTAGCCTGGTGTTGGCTTCGTGGTTAGGGTGGTGGCTGGGGATCCGAGGGTCCTGAGTTCGAGCCGTGTTGGCCACTGAATTAACAACAGGGGGTTAACTCAGCCTGTCATGCTTCTGAGGTTGGCGAAATGAGCACCAGTAAAACTGGTAATAGGGGCACTGCATCAGCAGCATAGCTGCGCTCCTCACCAATGACGCAACCAGCAGTCAAAAAGGCAGCACACGATGGGATTCCCCATTAAACATTTGTGGGATGTTAGAAGTGTGCAATATAGGGAGATAATTCAAATGTCTGTGAAAGTCAATTTAATAATCACACTCACCTTTAAATAAATAAAATTAGAAAATTGAAAAAGTTATATTCATGCTTCTTACATATTATGTTATCATGTGCTGGTAATATCCACTTTCCACTAAGAAAATATGCAGCAAATAGTTTGTGATTTTTTGTCGAGTAAATAATAATAATGATTGAAATAATCAACATCAGTTACATCAATCAGGGTTTGCACAGCCATGGAAGACCAAATTTCCAGTTTTCCAGGACAAAAAGTTCTTTTCCAGGACCTTTAATCCCAATATTTTATGTAACAAGTGACATTGGAATAAACCACAAGAATATGAATAAAACCTTGTTTGTTTGTTGTTATCCCATATTCCATTAATTAGAAACACCTGCTCCCTTAGGGAGCAGCCTGGGGAGAAGGTGATGGGGTGGGGAGAAGTGTCAGAGATGGGGCAAATATATTTTGTGCCGTGGCTAATAATCCTTTGGCTGCAACAGGGGTCAGTCAACCACTTGCACGATGGCAAGTGTGCAGGAGAAAAGTTGAAATCGTCTCGTCCTCTCTACTATCGCAGCGGGTGGGTTTGTGCCCGTGACCTGACTCTTATCTGGGTACTTCCAACACGTATGCAAAATTTGGTGGAGATTGACCCAGCCATGTTTTTTCACCTGTTTTTCAGACACACACACACACACCTTTTTTATTTTGTCGAACACATGTATGCCGATAGGAAAATTTAGTAGTTTAGCTTGTTATGTTATACCACAGAACCATTCTACGTTATACCTTTTGCAGCATTAATGACCAGCTTCTGTCACATGGACTGCTCACATGGATTAAACCGCAATTAATAATTATCCTCATTTTCAAAAAAAATTCAAGTCAACAAATGTATGCTCTCCACGTACGAGGTGGATACTCGGACTACAGTAAACCCGTGTTTTCCACAGGCGGTTATGTTTCCTCTCAGCTATAAATTTGTGCGGCATGAATGGGGTAGCCATTGTCCTGTTTTATAGAGGACAGTCCGGTTTTCTGCTCCTTTGTCCTCTTTGATACGAAACCAGATGCTTTCATGTCCTCTATTTCCTCTCAAGCCACAATTTAACTTTATAATGTTGGTTTTCATTGGTTAATATATTTCGCATTTGTATTGGTCCTGCAAATGCAAACAAAGATCCTATTTGTCACGTTTCTACATGATGTCTTTACATTACACTTACGGCTGTTGCGTGATGCTGTTAAATGTTTGCCATTTCCTCATGATGTCTTTATGTTATGGCTGTTGCTTGACACTTAAACGTTTGTCTGTGCAAAAAAACTTCAGCATTGTCGAAACTGTTATGAGCTCTCCTGAAATGAAAGACTGCCAGACGAGTGAGGCGAGGTATCTGAAACTTTTCAGCAAACCCCAGATGCTGTACGTGCTGCAGACTGCACTGTACGTCCTGCGTCTGTTACCACCTACACCGCAGCAGCCCACTGATTTACAATTACATGTGTAAAGTCAAAACCATGGTAAAGACCCAGGGGTTTTGTTTACATTGTCGAGGCTCGTATGAGAGCTAACATACAGCGCACAACAAGGGGGGTAGGAGACAAGAGGGGCGGGAGAGGGATGGAGCAGGAAACACAGGGTATACAAGATGAACACCACAGGGATTTTCAGGAAGGAAGGAAGACAGGGAAGGCAGAGAAAGCAGGGAATTTGAAGGAGGTGGGTTTGGGGTGGATTAACGGGGGTAGAAAAGATCGTAGTTTTGGATGGGGGAAGATCTGAGATCGTGGTGAACAGCTGTTTTGACGACCTGGAGGGAAGAATGTGATTGAAGAGAGTGTGGGAGTTTCTTCCAAAGGTGGGGGGAAAAAAGAAGAATGAAAAAGTGAAGGTGAGCAGTGATTCGTTATCAAATAGTTTTGGTCTGAATGGATAAATGCCAGAGGCCATTAACACTCAATTTGGGGCAGAGAATATAAGAATACAAGAGGTTATTAACTCAGGAATAATTTAGCAACTCGGGGTTGAGAGTGAGGGGGATTAGGATTAGCTCAGCACACGTCCATCCAGGGATCCAAGAAACCATTTCAGTTTGGATTCAATGGTAAATACCAAGGGGAGGTTAAAATTGGTTACGGTCTCTTGTTTTCTCTTGAAGAGACAGGTGGGAATTGTTTTCCATCTGGGGCCTGACAGATTATTTATATTGACGCAATTTTAAATTGGGATTTTTCCATAAATAAGCACTTGCATAATGTATGCACGACCCGATGTCATGTCATAAAACTATTCAGTCACATGCCCTCCACTCCACATATTGCACGCCGATGCCACCAACAGCCCTACAACTTCATGCCGCTTCGCTTTATTCGCTGTGTTTCACCTTCTGGATGCTTCGTCTCTCCGCTGGGTGCCGCAACTGTGAGCTGAAGACCATGTTCACGGTTGAGCATTTTCAATCCCTGGTATCAGTATCTTTTATAAGACCTTGCAAGGCACCCTATATTGTGCGCTCACGGCCATTTTGATTAGATTTAATTTCCTGTATCGCATGTTTTCGTTATATCAGTTCGTGAGTGAGTTTCATTTATTTTGCTGCCCGTTTTCAGGTCCCTCTATCTTTCATCACGGGATTCTCCATTGTGGTCATCATGTGACTTCTTATAATAAACTATTCCGTAAAAGCACGTTTCGTGTGGTGACCCATCATTGCAGATTTTGCACATGAGAAACCATTTCAGTGCGGCTTTAATGGTAAATCATGGGGGAGGTTATAATTGGTAACGTTCTCTTAAAAAGGTCAGTGGTATTAACGATTCAGACTGTGGGCCTAGCAGATTATTAATATTTTCTCGATTTTCCAGGAGTTTCAAGGACTTGGACAAGTATATCTCAAGACTTTCCACTACTGGAAAATTGCTTTTTCATTTTTCCATGAATTTCAAGGAGTTTCAAGGACTGTGTGAACCCAGTTAATGTGAATTACAAGAAACCTCAATAGAAGTTGCAAATCGGTGAATATGTGAAGTTAGTCTTAATCAGCTTATTCTCTTGTTTGAAAGTCTATGAAAGTTCAAAATAAAGTCAAGAACGGCACCAAGGAAATAACTTTGAAGAGAAAAGCATGTGAAGACTCAAACTCTGTGAGAAGGGCACACTATGAAGAAAATAGCAGAAAAGCTGAAGATCTCCAACAATGAATGGTGCGAGGTACACTTTACAACGCCTGAAATAAACTGGCTGGGTACAAGACAAGAAAAGGCCAGGAAGCAGAATCCAGCAGAATCTCCCCAAGGCAAGAAAAGCACTAAAGTTGGTCAGCTTACGCGATGGAGGAAAAAATCAAGCCGGCAGCTGACAAATGAGACGCAAGCAGGCCTGAACAGTAACATCTCGTTCAGCACTGTGTGAAGAAGGCCAACTGCAGATTAGCAGCAAAGAAACCACTGCTGAGACCACAGAATAAGAAGAAAAGACTGAAATTTGCAAAGAAACAGCAACATTGGGTTACTGAACAATATAATTGGGGAATCTCATCTGATGAATCTAAGTTTGAACTTTTTGGATCCAAGTTTGTATGCCAAAGACCTGGAGAACGTTACGGCACGCAAAGTTTGCAGCATACTGTTAAACACGGATAGTCTCCAACTGTCTGGGGTTGTATCTCAGGTTTTAGTGTCAGAACTCTTGTTACAATCAATGGGATGCTAACAAAAGAGAAGTGCAAGCAGGTACTGCAGCACCATGCAGTTCCTATTGGAAATTGTTTAATCGGAAGAGGATTCATTTTTAAACAAGATAATGATCCAAAACACACTTCCAATATAATAAAACAGTACTGTATTTGGCGAACAAGGTTACAGCTGGT
Organism: Eptatretus atami; assembly: GCA_035128595.1. NCBI lineage: Eukaryota > Metazoa > Chordata > Myxini > Myxiniformes > Myxinidae > Eptatretus > Eptatretus atami. Next base: position 17,455,074 of record CM068961.1, on the reverse strand, counting down.
GTGCTCCAAGTGTTGGAATGGCCACCCCAGAATCCAAACATGAGTCCCATCGAGGGCATATGGGATTACCTGGAAACAAAGAACAACAAGAGGAACCCAACTAACCTTACAGGACTGTGGAATGTACACAGGATATTTGGCACAATATTCTTGCAAGAGTGATTCAGTCGTATACAGGAAGCATGGGTAAAAGAGTGATGGCACTCAAGAAAGCAAAGGATGGACACACAAAGCATTGACTGGAACAACAAAATGACACTGTTCTTGTTATTTACCGAAGCAGTTTGTTTCACACGCTTATATAAAGGCTGTTAATTTAAAATAATACACACGTATGACTATCACTGATAATTTGATGAATTTACTCCAAAGTATGAATATCATTGGACTAAGCAAAACTTTTGCACAGTACTGCAGAATGTATTGTTATGTTGGGTAGTCGATCCAGTCGAAAAAAAAAATTTTTCAAAAAAAATTTTTTTGAAATTTGATCTACCCTTATTATCATTTCCGTCGAGATGTTTTTCTGCTGTCTGTCTGTTGGGTAGTCGATGTAGTCGAAAAAAAAAAATTAAAAAAAAAATTCTTTTTTTGAGATTTGTTCTACCCTTATTATCAGTATTTAAAATGGCGATTTCAGTTAATACAATGGCGATTTCGATGAAACTTGGTTGGTAGGTTCATACCATGACCAAGTTGTGTGCAAATGAGAACCGTTGCTATGGACACCACCGTTGACTAGCAACGGGACTTTGAAATTTTGAAAAATCATAAAAAATTATTTTTTCGAAATCAAAAATCAGGCCACGAGCGACTGTGGGCAGTACATTCAGCCATATTGTCAAAAATTTCCAGCCGGATCCTATGAAAACTGTCGGAGAAGATAGACTTTGAATGAACCCTGGTCGAAAACAATAAAAAAACGAAGTTCGTTATATCTCAGAGACTATGAGTCAGATATACATGAAACTGGTATGGTAGGTTCATGGTATGTCCTAGTTATGTGTGAGAAAGAGCCGTTGCTATGGACCCCTCCGTTGCCTAGCAACGGCCGAAAAACCTCTAAATGTGGGGGTATTTTAACGAAAAAACAATCTGCAGTATTAAACCTTGAAGCTAGAATCATGAATTTTATTGTGCTTAATCCTCAGGTCATTCCCCATCGAACGGGCCCATCGCGTCAGGTTCTCTTGGGTAGTCGACTACCCATGTCCGCCTACCGGCTTGTCTGTCTGTCTGTCCCTCTGTTCGGTCCAGTGCTCCGTTAATACAATGGCGATTTCGATGAAACTTGGTTGGTAGGTTCATACCATGACCTAGTTGTGTGCAAATGAAAAAACGTTGCTATGGACACCACCGTTGCCTAGCAACGGGACTTTGAAATTTTTGAAAAATCATAAAAAAATTAATTTTTTCGAAAATCAAAAATCGGGCCACGAGCGACTGTGGGCAGTACATTCAGCCATATTGTCAAAAATTTCCAGCCGGATCTATGAAAACTGTCGGAGAAGATAGACTTTGAATGAACCCTGGTCGAAAAACATATAAAAACGAAGTTCGTTATATCTCAGAGACTATGAGTCAGATATACATGAAACTGGTATGGTAGGTTCATGGTATGTCCTAGTTATGTGTGAGAAAGAACCGTTGCTATGGACCCCTCCGTTGCCTAGCAACGGCCGAAAAACCTCTAAATGTGGGGGTATTTTAACGAAAAAAACAATCTGCAGCATTAACCCTGAAGCTAGAATCATGAATTTCTTGTGCTTAATCCTCAGGTCATTCCCCATCGAACGGGCCCATCGCGTCAGGTTCTATTGGTAGGCGACTACCCATGTCCGCCTACCGGCTTGTTGTGTGTGTGTGTGTGTGTGTGTGTGGGGGGGGGTTGGATATTACCATAAAACAGATAGGAATGTACAGTGTAGCATGGTCCGTGTGCGAGTAGATAGCCATCTCGATGTATAAGTGGGGGAAATGTCAGCTGAAGCATTGTCTTGTTTGCCTGTACACCATACATGGGATGGTGGTGGTAATAATTATTAGGGATAATGGTTAAGGAAATTGTGTGTAAAACCCTATGTAAACCTCTGCCCGGGGGGGGGGGCAGGAGGCTTGGCACGAAAGAGACGGGGAGGCCAAAATTGGGAGTTGCTGGGGGGGGAGAGAAAGAGAGCGAACGAGAGAGAAAGAGAGAAATTGAGAGAGAAAGAGAGAAATTGAGAGAGAAATTGAGAGAGAAAGAGAAATTGAGAGAGAAATGAGAAGAGAAAGAGAGAAATTGAGAGAGAATTGAGAGAGAAAGAGAAGAAATTGAAGAGAAATGAGAGAGAAAGAAGAGAAATTGAGAGAGAGAAATTGAGAGAGAAATTGAGAGAGAAATTGAGAGAGAAAGAGAGAAATTGAGAGAGAAATTGAGAGAGAAAGAGAGAAATTGAGAAGAGAAAATGAGAGAGAAAGAGAGAAATTGAGAGAGAAATTGAGAGAGAAATTGAGAGAGAAATTGAGAGAGAAATTGAGAGAGAAATTGAGAGAGAAATTGAGAGAGAAATGAGAGAGAAATTGAGAGAGAAATGAGAAGAATGAGAGAGAAAGAGAGAAAATTGAGAGAGAAAGAGAGAAATTGAGAGAGAAAGAGAGAAAGAGAGAAATTGAGAGAAAGAGAGAAAGAGAGAAATTGAGAGAGAGAAAGAGAGAAAGAGAGAAAAAGAGAAAATGAGAGAGAAAGAGAGAAGAGAGAAATTGGAGAGAAAGAGAGAAGGAGAGAGGGAGAGAGGGAGAGAGGAGAGGGAGAGAGGGAGAGAGGGAGAGAGGAGAGACGGAGAGACGGAGAGACGGAGAGACGGAGAGACGGAGAGACGGAGAGAGGAGAGAGAGAGAGAGAGAGAGAGAGAGAGAGAGAGAGAGAGAGAGAGAGAGAGAGAGAGAGAGAGAGAGAGAGAGAGAGAGAGAGAAAGTTCAGGCAGTTGGAAAGACAGTATTCGAGAAGAGTTGAGAGAGCAAGTGTTGGGAACAGCTGAGGGGAAAGTTGGTCTGAGGGAAAGTTGGTCTGAGGAGAAGGCGGAGAAATCTGGGAACACGACTGACAGTTGTTGGCATGTGCGAGAGAGGAGAGCTTTCTTTGAGGGCGTCGTCCTGCTTGCCTGCCTCTGTTTGTCTCCAAAACGCCTGTTCATCGCCCAAAAGTGCACGTGTGTGTGTGTGTGTGTGTGTGTGTGTGTGTGTGTGTGAGAGACAGAGAGACAGAGAGACAGAGAGACAGAGAGGCAGAGAGAGAGAGGCAGAGAGAGAGACACTCTCCTGCTGATCTTCTCATCGTCCTGCAGTCATCTCGATGTCTCATTGTCGCTTCTCAACATCTGCTTGCCCCGCTGCTCCAAAAAGCCGAGTCCCCTCCCCCCCCCCCAGTTTTTATCCTTTCCCCATCTGTGATTGAGTCCGGAGTGTGGTGTCTAGTTCTTTAGATTTATTATACCCATTTGTACAAAATTATTTACTTATTTTTGATTCTGTATTTTCCTTTTCTTTCCCATCACAACCCGCTGTCGTCTCCTCCATCACAATTAAATCCTCCCTGGTTCTTTCTATTATTGATTGCGGTTCGTGAAATAAATCTGTTGGGTTCAAAAGTTCAAGTTTCCTCGTGTCTCTCCTCACGACCCACGTGCATGTTGCCACCATTAATTCGGAACACCTCATTTGAGCGACTCTGGACATCGCAGGACTTCGACCTCACGCCGTGATAAGCTCAACGTTAGTTAAGCCGTCGATGCTACAGTATATACTGCAGAGTAATACTTCTCAAAGCAATCAAAAAAATATAATAGTACAGTACAATGTCGATAATCCAGTGTTCTAAAATCTAGCAACTCCAAGAATCCAGCAGGATTTCAAAAAAAAAAT
>CM068961.1:17402881-17435659 GCA_035128595.1 Eptatretus atami | reverse complement strand
CTATGGCCTGTCACACCTTGACGATTTAGCCAGCGTATTGCCTGACGTATGCAAAATTTGGCTAAAACGCTGGCACACGTCGAATACGTTATGGGTAAGTTTGTATACGTTAAGAGCACACTGGCATACGTCGTAGTATGCTGCTTTTTTTCGTAGTACGCTGGCATACGTCTTTGTACGCTGGCATACGTCGTAGTACGCCAAGGTGTTAGACAATTTTCCATGCTTGAAATTTTTTGACGTATGCCAGCGTATGACTCACACGTTCCGCATACGCTTGGCCATAATAGTCGGGCAACTTAGCATAACAATTGTGCATTTGTGAGGGCACCAAATTTGGCACACTAGTAGCCTATCATATTGTTACGGTGCCGGGTCGTCGGCCGCCAAAGACCGCTCTGAACGGAGCCGCAAGTCGATGTCGGCCCGACCGATCGCCCGAATATAGATCGGCCGCCCGATAAGTCGATTCGACGGGTCCTTGTACAAGTACCGAAATACGCCAATGGGCAGATCACGTGGGTAGGGTCGATTTCAATCTTCAATGTACCTAAATACCCACGTGATCCAACTACCGAGGTATTCCACCCTCGACGGAACAAACCGCCGAGGCGAGCCTGTCCCGTGCGTGATTCCGAGCGGCTTGATCGCTGAGAACCGTCAGTCCAAATGTCCCCTTTTACGGCAAACCAACGGCTTTCTAACTCCCAACACACGAAATGCTCAGTCAATGAAGAAATCGACGCACGAGCTGAAACATTTACAATTGGGGTATTTATTAATAATAATGGGGAACTAGGGAAGCACGTAAGAGCAGAACTATTCCGACTATACGAAATGCAATGCAAAGATTTACAGCACACAAAGCACTTAACAATTCCTACTTATTAGACGGACACACGTACGCACACACACACACCCAAGTAATGGTGGCTGAGGCCTTTAATAACGGGCTCCAGCTCGGAGGAGCAGGTGAGCTGAAACCCAGAACCTATCTCGAACCTCTCCACCTCGTGTGGTCTTCAAGTTGTTCGGCACCCGGGCTCCAGCGAGAGCGAGCTGGATCCAATCGCATGAGCCGCGATCCTTCCCGAGCTCCCGCGAATCCTCCCGCGCTTCTCAACACGTGCTGGTGAGACGAGGCGCCGATCCTACCGTCGATGCGTCGCTTCCCGAGGAACCACTCCAAGAAGAGGTCGATGAGTCGCACCAAGCCGGGAACCAAACGGAGAACAAAGAGCTCCACGAACAATAATAATAAGAAGAAGCCACCATTCGCAGCTCGAGCCGAGCAACCGGCTCAACTTTCTTCCAAACAAAGCAGCTCTCCCAAAAAGCCTTACCGAGCCAAGCAGGACCCGAAGCTCTGCTGAACAACTCCTCTGCAGAAGCAAAAAGCTTCCGAAGGCCTCAACCCTAAACCAAGCCAAACAGGACCCGACGGCCTGCTGAACGCCGCCCGAAAAAGCAGAGTATCCTTTTTTATTCCTATCCGCCCCCTCCCCCGCTCCCGGCGTGACTCATGCCCTCGTGATCCATTCCCCGCTCAATCACGGGTGGAGGAGTTGTTGACGTCATGAATCACGGGACGGGAGGGTCTTCTTCCTCTTCGCAGAAGAGGGGAGGGGAGTCTCCATTGTTCGCTCCTAACTATTAAATCGATCCGCAGTGCTCTAATCGATTTCTAAACATTTAAACAATGGAAGGTGAGCTATCGAGGGAACAAGCACTTATCGACATAGCTGACTAAAGGAACCTGTTGTGTGTGCAATCGAATTCCAAATCGTAACAATATTATGAACAGATTTGGATATTGGGCCATCTCAAAATTTTGATGGCAGTGGAAAATGGCTGCCACAGTCATCAGCGGCTGAATTTGAGATGGCCCAATATCCAAATCTGTTCATAATATGTTAGGCTCTAGTGTGCCAATTTTGGTGCTTTCCTCACAAAATGCACATTGTTATGCTATATTTAGCTAAGTTGCCCCACTATGGGGCAACTTAGCATCACAATTGTGCATTTTGTGAGGAAAGCACCAAATTTTGGCACAACTAGTAGCCTAACATATTATGAACAGATTTGGATATTGGGCCATCTCAAATTCAGCCTGATGGCTTGGCAGCCTTTTTCCACTGCATCAAAAATTTGAGATGGCCAACAATACCAAGTCTGTTCATAATATGATAGGTACTAGTGTGCCAAATTTGGTGCTTTCCTCACAAAATGCACAATTGTTATGCTATATTTAGCTAAGTTGCCCCACTATAAGTTGTAGGCACGTTACGCGAGTCATTGACACACGTCGACACACGTTACTGTAAGTTACCATAAGTCGAAACACGTCGAAGTAATGTTTAGCGTACCCGAAACTTATTACTAACCTATGAGTAACGTGTTGTAGGCACGTTACGCGATCGTTGACACAGCGTCGACACACGTTACTTGTAAGTTACTCATAAGTCGAAGCATGTCAAGGTAATGGTTAGCGTCAGTGTTCCAGACTCACTGGTTTTTTTTTTTTCTTCTTCGGCGTGACGGTGATGTTGACACTTCGATTTCTAGTGCGGTTATGATATAATATAATTAAAGGCTGCTGCTCCAACGATTTAAATCATACCGCACACTAGAAATCGAAGTGTCAACATCACTGTCATACCGAAGAAACAAAAACAACCAAAAAAAAACCAGGGAGTCTGGAACACTGACGCTAACCATTACGTCGACGTGTTTCGACTTATGAGTAACGTGTGTTGACGTGTGTCAACGATCGCGTAACGTGCCTACAACTTATGCCAGCGTATGCGGAACGTGTGTCATACGTCGAGAATATTTCAACATGCTAAAATTTCTCGACGTACTCGGCGTATGACTACGTATTCCAGCGTACTACGATTCTGACCAGCTACTCGAGTATGCCAGCGTGCTCTTAACGTTTACAAAACTTACCCATAACGTATTCGACGTGTGCCAGCTTGGTTTCGGCAAATTTCATACGTCGGCATACGCTGGCTAAAACGTCAAGGTGTGACAGCGGCTTTACACTTCGATGTCTAGTGCGGTTATGATTTGAATCGTCGAGCCGCAGCCTTGAATAGCCTACGCCACGTGATCGCTCGCGATACGCTGCCGCACTATGCATAAGTTAGACTATCGTTGGGCATAGGTTGTGGAACGCCGACAACACGCTCAGCATTCGTTTGGTAAAGTTATCTATATGTGATTGAATCGTTCTGTGTACGTACTAATACGTTATGCATACGTCCAACACGTTATTATACGCCCAAAACTTAAAAAAAAACATCAATAGTTCAGCGTACGCCAGCGTTTTACATATATTTTGATACCTTGCCATACGCTGGCTAAAACGTCAAGGTGTGACAGCCCCTTCATGGAGGAAACATATAAATGGAATTCAAATCGAAGAATACATATACCTAGGTCGGGGGTCGGCAACTTAAGGACTTGAGTGTGGCTCCTAGCTTGATCGATAAAATCCCCTTTTCCTCGTTTAAAATTAATTTTCAGAAAAATCTTTGTGAGTGTCATGAAAGGATAGAATAATACTTGAGAATGTTGGCGGAGTGATAAACATGAAAATACATCCGATTTCCGACGAATTCTGTGAGCAAGACTTGCATCTTGTGCTCCACGCACAGCCTGCTCTCCATTACGCGGTTATTTTCGCCATCTTGTCGGAAATATTATTGCTTCAATTTGTTTCACAGCCTCAGTTTACCATTCGAACACCCCTTCTAAAGAGATAGCGACGCTCTGATCCTCACTGGGCAGGTAAGCGAAAATCCCGTAATGAACGACTTGTATGTAAATAACAAACGAGATGTTGTTTTGATAACTCCCCTTCAATAGAGGGTGCACATGCGTATGACGTCACCACGTTTGCTGTCCGCCATCTGGAGTACCAACAAACAAACGAAACCACACGTGCACTGCATTATTGTATTTACATTTGTTAAAATAGGAGTTAAAATGTGAATTTTTGCTCAGTGTTTTGTTTTGGCAATTATTTTTTTTTATCCTAGAGGCTTGACTTGCGAGTTATGAGGGATGTTCAAGAGGGATTCGGAATGAGATTGTCACGTCAAGAAACGGTGTGTGTGTGTGTGTGGTGTGTGTGTGTGTGTGTGTTTCACTTTTAAATGCCTTAATAGAAAGCTGCAAGGAAAGGGAAACAGCTCACTTGCTTTTAAAAGAGGTGCTATTCATTTGAGCGAAAACATGGAGATTTGCGAGAGACATGGAGAGAGAGGTTTGCCGGCTCATTTCTCATCACTGAAACGATTCAAACAGGAGAGACAAACTATGAACTCGATACTGAGAACCTAAAATAATGTGATACTGAGAATGCAGAAGCCTCACAGGGTGATTTCTGGAATTCAGAAGGGAAAGCAACTTTATCATTTGTTTGAAACCCCATGAAGCAGACACTTCTGCACTCAACTTTTCAGCATTTACAGAGTAGATCGAGCAGAACTAGAACTAGAACGGCAATTTGCAGGACAAGGACTTGTGGAGTTCTAAATTCAGAGGCTTAGCGACCAAACTCAAAATCTAGAAAGACAGATCTACCCTGGCACTTCAACACAGATGGACTGAAATGCATGACCTTAAAAAAAAAACAAGACCAAATTGTGTATGAAGTTTGGAATTCTTTCCACAAACCTACAGTAACATGAAATATAAATTTGGCATTCTGTCCATCTTCGGATCGACTTACCTGTGGGAGCAAGCATTTTTCAAGTATGTATTTCATAAAAAGCACACTGAGAGACCAATTGAATGAGGAAAGTTTAAAATCCGGCTTGAAAATGAAAACGACAGCACACTGTCAAAACATCGAACGACTCTCCAAAGAAACTCTGCAGGAGAAATCACACGAAACTAGAAGGGCACTCGGTAGAGCGCATACATCCGCCACACAATGCCTGATCCTGTAGAACACATTCCGGATCCGTCCACAACTTTTTCAGATATCCTGCACACAGATAGACAGACAACAAAACAGACACACAGGGGTGAAACATAACCTCCTTCCACCTTCGGTGGTGCAGGTAAATATGGATAAGCTGACTCGATGTACTGAAGAAATTTAATGGCCCCTTTCATTAATACCAACTCAATAAACTATATTGCATTAAAATCAATGTTTGTATCTTTGGCCTGTTATTCAATTCTTGAAATAGGGTTTACGGCATTGTGGCTCTTTTAGATATCAGCGTTTTCTGACCAAATTTGAAAAATAGCTCTTCTTGTTATTTGGGTTACCGACCACTGACCGAGGGCAAAGCTTCAGCCTCAAATAAAAGAATCAAGAACAGAAATAAAGAGAAGAATCAAACTTGGATGGAACAATATGGAAAACTCAGTAACTTATGAAGAGGTACTTACCATATTTCTGAAAAGAAAAGTTTTCAATCGGTGCATTATTCCAACTATCATCTTTCGAGCAGAGACCTGGGCGTTAACAACAATAATGGAGAAAAGTTAACAGCAGCAACAACAACCATATTGATCAAAATATGTTCGGTATTGCATACAAAGATAGCCAAATATTGTTGCGGGCCGGGTATCGGCTGCGAGCACGACGCTTAGATGAGCTGCAGAGTCGACTTCCACCAAGCACCCGGAATTTAGATCGTACCTTTCAGAAACTCCGACAAGTACGGGTCCCTACCGGACCGTGAATCGTCAATAATTACACCCACGTGGTACAGGGTTATTTGCCAATCTTTCAAATACCTAGAGCGCCACGTGGCGAGTTTATCGAGTATTCACACCCGACGGCCTCGTACGAGTCGAGCGTTAGCGTGCCCAACCCGTGCGCATCCCGAGCGGACGGTTGCGAAGTTCCGTCGGTCCGAATGTACAATGTACAGCGGCACAGTCCTTATAATTCACCAACACACGTCACGCTAAGCCAATGAAAGGAAACACAGCAACGAACTGATACATTTAACAAATATATTTATTTATAATGGGGAAAGGGGAAGCACGCAGAAGCAGAGTTATCACGACTAATGAGATGCAAGTATGTACGGCAAAGGCACTTATACAATTCCTACTTACAGACGGGCCCACACACAGACGCACACCCAAAAGAACGGACCAAAGTGGTCTTTGTTATCCCTTCGGCTCGGAGGGAAAACTAGCTGAGGGACGAGAAATAGCAGGCTACCTGGCCGCACCGCGCGGCTCGACATCCGCACCTTCCCGGATGCACCAGTCGGCCAAGAGAAGGAACCAGGGCAGCCAGACGCAGACCACGCCAGCCACCAGACCGAGCACGCCAGCGACGAGATGCCTTTCGTCCAGCCTCGAGAGATGCGTTCTTCCCCTCGAGCTCAGCAGATCCTCACGCTCGACACAGATTCTGACGCTCTGGCAGATTCCCTCGCTCTTTCGCTCTCTCTTATTCTCTCGCTCGACGTCCCTTTTATCGCTCTCTGGGCGCGGTTCACTCCTCGGCGACTCCGCTCGGTGCAGTTCGCTCAGGCGTGGCTCGCTCTCGGGCGCGGTTCGCTCAGGCGTGGCTCGCTCTCGGGTGCGGTTCGCTTAGGCATGGTCGCTCTCAGGCGTGGCTCGGTTCGTCCAAGCGAAACGATTCATGACCATATTTGGGAATGGAATTCAGTCCGCTCATCATTGGGTGGAACACGATGCATTCCCTTACTTGGCGCGCAGCCAAGTGAATCGGTTCATGACCATATTGGGAATGGAATTCCATCTCCAACGAATTCGAACACGCCCGCATTCCAGCGAGCGCGCGGGAGGATGCGGGAGCAGAGGGTTATCGTTGTTGTAGTTGGAGATGTAGGAGCCATAGTTGTTGTGAGTGATGTAAAAATCCTAACTATTAAAATAACACAGCGCAGGTACATTTATTCACCCATTAAACGAGGGCGGGACCCTAACTAAAAACACATACTTACCGATATAACTGTTCTATAGGACCTGTATGTTGAGTGCTCACGGCTTCCAGATTCGCAAACAATATATGGGTCACATAACAAACCAAAAACTCAGGTATCTTGGAAATATCAAACTCGGCAATAGGCAGGACACGTTAGTAGAAGGTCCGATACAGGTGGACAACAATATACAACATGGATACTTATGGATGGCCAACAGGAACAGGGGAAGGCCACTTTGAAGATGGGTGGGATGAAGTAGACAAATATTGGGGAAGACTCAGTTGGAACAACAAAACAAGAGACAGAAACAAGGGCATCAACATGCTGAGGCTTTTCGTCCAACTGGACTGAAAATAGCTGTCATGATAATTATTTTGATGTCATTTTTGGCCCTATCATTCAATGGTGAAGAATTACTTTTAAATTCTCGGATCCAGATCTTCACCCAAATCGAATCGATTCACCTTGTCACACACCCAACCTGTCACCAAGTTTTCATCCAAATCCGTCCATACTGCTACGGCATCCAAACTCTCTGTCTCTGGCATGTTAGGCCACACTCACACATGGCTTACTGACTTCCTCTACTCTCGTAGCCAATTATGGCACTCAACGGAATCCTTTTCATCTCCTGTCCTTGTCAAGCCTGCAGTGCCCCAAGGTAATGTTCTGGACCCAGTCCCATTCCTGATCTTCATAAATGATCTCTCCAAATCTCTGTAAATCCTCTTTATCAATTTGTTGATGCCAACACCCTCTGCCATGACATCCCTCGTCCTTCAGATTAGGCAGGCTGCAGCCTCTTCACTCTCTTCAGACATTGCCAAAAATCAGAAGCTGGTCAAAACACTTGAATATGGAATTTCAATCCTGACAAATCTCACACTCTTTCCTATCTCTCTCCAAAAGGAGCATCTGGCAAACCCTCTATTTACTTTCTCAACAATCCTCTTGAGGAAGTTCAGTCATTCAAACTCCTGGGTCTCACTCTCAGCCATGATCTTTCTTGGGCAAACCACATTTCAAAGTTGGCCTCCAAAGCCAGCTCCGGCTGGGCATCCTCCGTCGTACAAAGACCTCTTAGCACACTTTAACTCTTATCTACCCATAAGGCTTCATCCACATCTTGATGGAGTATGCTCTCCCTCTGCACTGGCTCCCCTGCCTCACACCTTCTCAGCTTGATGCCGTGGAAACCAAGCGTTCAAAATTATTAGAATCTTCTGTGATGAAGTTGAGTCTATAGGTCTGTCATTATGCCATCGCAGACAGGTCGGTGTTCTCTCTTTTCAAATGCCCTTCCGGGTCTTGCGCCCTTTGCTCTTTCCGTGCCTTCCTTTGCTCTTTGCTCTTCCGGCCCTTGTGCCCCAGGTTTTTGCAGGGCACACACATTCCACAATCAACCCCTTCTGATTAACTACCTAACCAGGATCAGTTGCTTCCTCGACTCATTCATTCCTCTTTTCTCCCACTGTGAACGAACTTCCACATTCTCTTCAATTTCATTTTCCATCAGTCTCAAGCAGCTGTTCAACCACATCTCAGATCATCCCCAATCAAAAACGATGATCTTTTCTAGCCTTGTCAACACCCCCAATCCCTCCTCCTCAAAAATTTCTAGTTTTTTCCTCCTGAGAATTTTCATTCTGTATCCATCTTTGTCCACCGTATGTATCTTCTCTGCCCCATATTCCTCCTAGTAAACCCATTGCTTGTCAATGCTTCCCTCTATCTTGGCCTTCAACTCTGCTGTTGGTTTCCCCTCTCTCAACTGTTACTTTTGTGCTGTTGCTTCCTGATCCATCGTCAGTGTCATGCTCTTACTATCGTACTAGTGTACTAATTATAACCTCTCTCCACGTGCCTCAACTATGTATACAAAAAAAAAAACCTTTTTGATTTTATCCGAGACAGACAGACAATGTGAAAACATAACTCCGTTTCACCTTCAGTGGTGGAGGTAAATATGGGATGCAGGCTCTATTGGTTGCAACTGTACATTTGTCAAGCAAATGGGTAACTTCTGCACGTGTGGCCTGACGTAATTTTTTTTTCTTCTGTTTTTTTTTTGTCTATGGCCTCTTCATCATCCTTAACTTGCATACAAAAGTGGTTAATTTTCTCGATGCCTTGGAGAATGCAGCTGTAAACTAGAAGGCACTCGGTGGAGAGCATACTCTGCCAGGCAGATTAGGTTATGTTTCGTATCCCACTGATGGGCTGGATCTGGATTTAGACCTGAACTAAATTTTAATCTGCTTGTTCTTGTCACTTAACCAACTCACCCATCAAGTTTCTTGAATCCTTCCATAACTTTTGAAATATCCTGCTCTATGTCGTTTTGGCCCTATCTCCCATGGTGAAAAATCACTTAAATTTTCAGATCCGGATTCAGATCATGATCCAAAATTCGAATCATTTCGTCCTGTCACATCCCCAACTCTCCACAAAATTTCGTCGAAATCCGTGCACAACTTTTTGAGATTTTTGTTCATAAACAATTTACATATCTCAGTAGCAGAGGTAAAAATACAAATGGGGAAAACGCTTGAGTTGGCCAGCAATCTGTCCAGAAACATTTCGGTTTTATTTTTTGTTTTTTTGTATCTCCATCTCTGTCTTTCTTTGCAAGAGTGGGCTCATGGAAAGCATGTTGAATTGACAGTGGGAAGCAGGGGAACAATTTCAAATCGGAATGAACAAATGGAAAGAGAGAGAGATGAGGGGAGGAAACACTGAAACCAGTAAGTAGAGGGTTGAGTCAAGAAAGGTTATTTGGGTAATAAGATCAGGAGTCAGGGTGGGTGACATGGAGTGGAGGTGCACTGTCTGCTTGAAGCCCTACATGGAAGAGTGGAGAAAAGCAGCTTCTGGATGGTGGTTTCATAGATGGGGAAAAGTGAGGAAAGGAATTGAGGTATGTAGTCAGCCTGGATTTTGGAAGTTTAACCAGAAGGGGTTACTGAAAGATCACATGCATCCTGGATTTATATTGGAGGGTCAGAGAACAGAGAGACGAGGAGCAAATACAGAAGATTCAGTAAAAAACAACAACAACAAAAAAAAACAATGATCATTGCCTGCCTGTGATGTGAAAGCAAACTGGCCTGTGCTTTGACTTTGACATATAAGATTTCAATAATCTTGAGAGCTTTACATTCCACAGAATCCAGGAGCGACACATGTGATGCTGGAAGAACAGCTCATGGGGAGTCAGTACATACTCCATTGAGCTATGGACAAAGGCCTTTGTAGACTCTGAGTGCACTGATTTCCCACGGAAAGTGAGTCCAAGGAAAGACTATGATCGATGAAATTTATGAATCAGCTGGATTTTGATGCTACAGCTCTGCTACATGGTTGGCTCAGGAGATGTTATCGCTAATATGAGCCTATACGTTTGAGACTGAACCTTTCCAGTGGCTGACCATGGAAATAGGTGGGTTTGTTCATTTTGGAGATCTCTCAGGATTGAAGGATATTTGCATTATCCATACTAGCATTTTGTAATTTCTGAGAGATAGCAGCTGCATCACTCTGCAAATCAGGGTGATTATGGTAATGTAGTTAAAAGGAAGACCAAGAAAGAAACCGAAGAAGTAAAGAGGCAAAGATTGAGTCATCAGGAGGAAACCTGGATAGGATTTGGGTTTCAGCCCCTAGTCCACAACCCTCAAACCTATCCAGGCGCAGCCAAGTGAGCCTTAGAAAATTTCTGCAAGAATTCATTTCCCTTCGAGAGATAGATAAAGAGAAGGAGGAATAGAAGTAAAAGAGATGAAAGAGAAAAAAAGCAAGAATGAGAATGAAATAAAGAGAATTGTGAAAAAATTAGAAAGAAGTTATGAAAGGAACAAAGAGCAAAAGATGTCGGGGAAGAACCCGAATAGATACATTTCAGCAGTTACTCCCCAGGCTCAAACGCACTCAACATGCTACAAGCTACCAGAGGTCCATCAGTGGGGAAGCACAGTCCACACAGCATCAGGTATGGTACAAACATAATCAAATAGGGCCTTGTGGGGATCCTGCATCAAATAACAGGGCTTTCCAAAGCATCGCAAAGGTCGTTTATGTAGATGAGGAACAAGACAAGCCCAACACACTTGTCTTGGAGCACAGCAGCCTGCATGAGAATGAGAGCATTCATTTCAATGTGTGCATAGAGTAAGCCATGAATGAGCAACAGCCTGTATGTCATAGGTAGAGAGTTGGCATGCAAAGCAGGATTGCTGATAGAGGAGCAGCAGCATGTCCAGTAGTGATTGACCAGGATTTAATCCAAACTGCATGGTCAGAGATGACCTGTTTGAAAGAGGAAAGACTTTGTTATTGGAGTGATAATATATTTCATGACTTTGCTTATAATTGGAACCTATTTTCGGTCTAGTTGAGAGGATCCATTTACCTCAGGGATGGAATTGATGTTTGTGACATACCAGGCAGATGGGAGGTGCCAGAGGATAGGCTGAATTGAAGCAGACAAAGAGAAGCAGATCAGGATTTGTGAACATGGCACCGATGCCATCTGGGCCCATCGTCGAGGCTGGAAGAACGTTGTCTACCTTCTTGTGTGAGGATACAAAATCTAGTACACACTTGATATGAGGGGGTAAGTGGGGACAGAAAGGAATGAGTTGACAAACGAGATTTTGAGGCAAACATACAGTTGAGGCTTACTGCCTTATCTCGGCAGAGTCTGCAGACATGCCATTTGTGGAGAGGCAGGGGATAGAAGGCAAGCACACATACCAGAGATGGATTTGACAAGTGACCACCATGACTGAGGAAGGAGGCGTTTGAGAGTTCAGCCTTGAGATATGCATGGGATGTTTTCTGGCTTGCCTCAGGATGGATACACTGGAGTGACCTAAGGTATAGAGAAGCAGACAATCGTGGCATGTAAACCAACCCAGTTTGGTTTGCGTTAGGTACAAGAGGGTTCATTACTACTTTGGTTTTTGACACGTTCATCTTCAGCCCACACTTCATGCTGGCTTCAGCGAGTTCCCTGAGCACGGTTTCTATTTTCTCTAAGCTTTCTTCTACAAAAACAATGTCATCTGCAAAAACGAAATACAGTAAACCCTCACTCATATATCACGGGTTTCGACCAATCGTGGGCAACCTATTGTGTTCCGATTTCATCATCATGGGATTTCATTTCGACCAATCAGAGCTTTTGAGCCAAGATCAGTCATGGTTTGCATCCCGTGCATGTACGATTACCTACCATGATGAGACTTGTGTTGTTTCTTGTGCACTGCTTTGAATGAGCACAAACGTAAAGCGATGGACAAAGTTAGCTGTGCCAAAAGGCAGAGAAAGGTTATGACGTTGGGCAAAAACATCAAGTTGTTAGATCTGTTGGCTCGAGGAGAAAATGCGGCATCTGTACGGGCTGCCATTTGGGGGTCAATGATTGTTGGTAGAACCTTTCCCATTGAACTCTTCTTCATTCCTAAACCTTCATTATCCTTCAAACCTCATTCCCAAACCTTCATTTTCCAACTCCGTATTCGAACACTATTCCCAAACCCTTATTTTCAGACACCCGGATTCGAACCCCCATTCTCAAACACATTCTCATGTGCAACTCATGAAACAAATCAAGGTGGAGGGATTTATGACGGAGCAGGTTTTTAACAGACGAGACAGGATTATTCTGGAAAACGATGCCATCTCGTTCGTATTGTTCTCCAAGCAAGGAATATCATGGTTCAAGGTAAGGTGACTCAAGGATTGTGTGACCTTTCTCCATTTTGGGTTGTGGCAATGCTGCAGGCACCTTCATCGGAGCACGAATACTGCTTTTCCATTCGCTAAATCGCCTTCCCTGTTCACGCTTTCCCCCGTTAACAGCATCATCCTGAGTTAAGTCTTGTGTTTTATATTTCCGGCAGAGTACAGTGCGAGTACGTAATATGTTTACCCTCACCCCCACCGAGCCGTTTTGTCACAAATTTAAAAGCTAAAGCTCGTGTTTTTGTTTAATTTACACGTTTATTTAAATGTTAACAGACATTTATGTGTTTATTTCTGGCTGTCGTCGATCTTCATCGATAGTTGCTCGAAGTCCAGGAACAGAACCCCTCTCTTCCCATTGGCCCTTGGTTTCCACGATTGCGGTTTTAACTATCACAGCATTTTCCAGGAACCTAACCCCAACGACGATTAGATTTTGGTTTAGGACGCGATGCATATCCAGGCTATCGGTGGGATACAAAACGTAAACTGTTTAGCCAGGTATTTATTAGTTTTCATTTTTACCTGCGTCGTGTTGCGTTCCCGTCGATCAGGTACAGACTCCACTTCAAGACATGCACTCAATTGGTAACACACGTGGTGACGCCATTTGAGGTTAAATTAAATGAGTGTTGGAAACGTATTGCAGATACAAACTAAGCTTTGAACTAAACAAAGATCTTTGGTGTCATTTATATCACTTGAATTAATGTTTCCTCCAAACACTTTAACTCTGGTTTAATGAAGAAATTAGTTGGAGGCCAGGACTACAAAGCTATGACATGTATCGGTGTGATCGGAAAGGGAAGATAGGAGCGGAGCATTATGAGTAAATTACAATATTGTATAAAGAGAAAGGAATGACATTAAAAAGGGAAATTAATGCAAGGGAATCCGTGTGGATAGAGTTTGGATATCGTAAGAATAGTAAGATAAGACTGTAAGACTCTCAAAGAAGTAACTCAAACTCTTGGGTCTCACTCTCAGCCATGACCTTTCTTAGGCAAACCACATTTCAAAGTTGGTCTCCAAAGCCAGTCGCCGACTGGGCACCCTCGGTCGAACAAAGACCTTCTTTGGCACACCTGAACTCAGATCCACCTACAAGGCTTTCATCCGCAGCTTGACGGAGTACTGCTCTCCTCTCCTGCGCTAGCGTCTCCTGGCTCAGACCTTGCTCAACTTGACGCCGTCAAAACCAAGGCCTTCAAGATCATTGGAACATCCTGCGATGATGCTGAGTCTATGGATCTAACCCCCCCCCCCCCCTCTTCAGTCTAACCCCCTGCCCTGTTTATCTGACTTCCTATGCCTCCTTTCTTGTCTTGCACCCTCTGCCCCTCCAATCCCTTCACCGCAAGTATATGCAGAGTATTCGGTCAATCAGCAACCCCCTTCTTGTGAAACTCCCAAAATCCGGAATTGGGTGCTCAACCTGTGGACGCAGCTTCCACATTTTCTTCAATCTATTCTCCCTCTAGGTCTTCAAGACAACTATTTGCAATCATTTCAGATCATCCCCATCCAAAACCATGACTTTTGAGCAGCCGGCTTGCAAACAATCTTCATATTCGTATTGGCGCATGATGAGCAACTGTGCCATGAGCCTGAGACCGCGCAGTCTATGCATACTGGCCCGGGTTTGGGAGAGGTCGAGCGTGTGCACGTGTGGGTGCACGGTGCGTGAGGAATGTGTGGGGCATGTGGAGGTGCGCAGAATGGACAGAAAAGAGGAAGGAGGAAAGTTAACGGGGAGCCGCCAGTGACGGAATCGTTAGCAGCAGGGCCAGTGCAGCTTCCCCAGGGATTAGTGGGTATGGTCCCGCTTCGGGATGAGCCGAAGGACAAGCAGGAAGTTCCACACGACAGAGCGTGCATGCGCAGGGACCACCATAGATTAGTTAGGACTGGATTTACATGCTCCCTCCAAGCTTTTGAGAAAGCCCAGAATATTAAAAGAAACAATGCCAGTTGGGCATGTTTCGTAGCCTGCATAAGCCTGTACGAGAAGGAAGAGGCTGGAAGGCAAATTGGGAGGAGAGACGCACTACCCATGAGCCCAACAGAAAGGGAGGGGGTAGAAAGGCAAGTTTGCATGGTGTCCTCCATGAGCATTGGTGGAAAGGTGGGCCACAAAGACGTGCAGGGAGGGTCACATGGGGACCCCACCGAAGGTGTACAGCAGATCGCCGGGCGTGCATGGAGGCTGGTACAGGGTGCAGGGCCAAAGTGGGCATGGCGACTGCAGCCGCAGGATCTTAGTCAGGTTACGTGCGTTGGGCGTAGCAGTAGAGGCTGGGTTCATTGTCGGGAATGCACGGGGCCCAGCAGGGGTAATTTAAGCAGAGACTTTAGGGAGGCGGGCTGAAAGGGAACTATGATTTGTGATGGAGATTTATACACATTTCCAATCGACTTTTGGCAATTGTTTTTTAATTGGCAGATCATTAGGATAAGTACCTTACTCCTTCCTCCTCCTCCTCCCATCCTGATGGGGTTATGAATGAAAGGGGAAATGAGTGAAGAAATGATGAGGTGAATATGCCAAAAAAAACTATTCAGCCTGGTGGAGGTATGCACTCTTCTGAGTGCCATTCTAGTTTGATAATGTGATCTGAACCCTTTTTACTGGCCTAAACCCCAAAAAACAATATACTAATGGATGAAGAATAGTAAAGACCCAAAATAAAGAAAAGTTGACGAAAATGAAGAAATGACGACATGAAGTTGACGAAATAAAACCTCTGTTGTATGAGCATCACATACAACATAGTGTGTAATCAGTCGAATGGAATACCATCAATGTCATTTTTTGTTGGTCGTTTCCATTGAAGCTCAAATGTTCAAACTTACGAATATGTGAAGGTTATGTGGGCCTCTCTGGGTCTTTCCCATTAATGCTCTCAATTCAGCGACATAACATCCCACAGATGGTCTGGTTCGTCATCTGATGGCAGTACGCATACCGAGTCTGTGGGGTCCACCCGCATCCATTGACCAGTCCAGCATGGTAGGTCACATGCTGGACTGTCCTGGAGATTCACAGAGAGTACTGGACCACCTGCTTGGGCATTTACCTCTTCAGATCCCTCATTGGCAATCAGAAGCACCGCCGCCCAGGCGTAGCCATGCAACAACTCTCCCGAGTGGCCCTCTTGTCACACAATTAAAGGTGCCTGTGAGGGACCACCTCAGTCCCCCGGTGTTACCCCGTCTCCGGATCCGGCAACCCCATACAACCACCAGCACCCCATGGAGCCCGGGCCGTACCACACACATGGTCCTTTGATTGGTTTTTACTACCGCCACTCTTCCCAGATGACTCAAAGTCATTCGCCATGATCCAGCATGCGATGGATAATCTTCCTCCATTACAGGTGCCAGTGGTTACATTATAGCCCCCCCTCCCCATCCCCCAGGCCAGATAGGGTTAAAAAAAAAAGAAAGAAAAAAAAATAAAGAACAAACTCTTACAAATAACTAACTATGTTCCAAAGGTTCAACTGTATTTTCCTTAAAACCATGGTTACAAGAAACAAACAAACAAACGACAGTTAATGCATTACTATCAGCATGGCTTATGATTGAGAAAGCAACCAGATTGTAATTTTGAAAAGTGGCCACCACCATTCCAGAGGTGCATATTTAGCATGGCTGCACAATCGAGATTTGCTCCATATCTGCCTTTGTACACCATTAACACAAATTTCACACTTTTACGAAAAGGGCACAATTTCTTCTTTTTCCACACACCGTCTGGATTATATTAATACTTAATATATCAAACAGTTAAATACCCAAAAATTAAACATTCAAATACTTCCTGAAAACCTGCTTCATGGTGGGGTATATTTTTGGGTTTCACAGTTACCTAATAAAAGGCGACAGTTTACATTCAGTTACTTTGTACAACACAGTTGCACAACGATGTACTTTTTGAATTCCATCTCCATAATTTTGCTGGAAGGTTAATCTACTTAATTGTGTTTTGGGCTGCTTTAACCCCGGTTGTGAATACATTATTATGGTGTTAGTGGCCTGGGAAGGGATAAAGGGCAGAGCTAAGATCAAAATAGCAACCCCTTTATCATAATGTTTTTTTTAAACACAGAAGTCTACTTACTATGGGTGGGGGGAGAGGGGATTAAAATGTCTGCTAAATTATCCACAACTCGTGAGTTCCCGACTTTGCTATGATATTTCTTCCATCGTTCTACAAGTGAAATCTTGAAAAAAGAAAAACATACGGCACACTGTGAGCGTTGGGATCTGGATGATTTGTTGCGCTTGTTTCTGCTGTTGGTGTTGTTGTTGGTGATGTTGTGGTTGTTGGGGTTGTTGGTGGTGTTGCTGCTGCTGCTGCTGCTGCTGCATTACTTGTTGATTTCCCATCAGTGTTTGGTGTGCACGTTGCAAGAGTTGTTGCTCCTCAGGATGAAGCCCCATCACAGCTTTAGACAAATGCAGTTTGGTTTCCCACACCTGTGCAACAAAGAATACATAAAATTTACAGCAAAATATTACACTAGCCATGTCTGAAGAGACCATAGGGAGTGTTCAGCATAGAGCGACCAGATCGATTCCAAGGCTAATAAGACTAAGCGATGAGGAGCAGCTGAAAACATGACATCACAAAGGAGACTACACATATGAGGGGATCTGATAGAATATGTTGATAATAATGAAGTGTATAGACCAAATAAACGCAGAAGAGCTTTCAGCAGAATAGAGTGTGATAGGACCAGGGACCATAGTCTTAGAGTAAAGAAGAAGAGAGTTAGGATGGTCGTAAAGCAGGGCTCTTTCACTCAAAGTCGTTAATGCATCAAATGGTCTCCTAGGAAAAGTAGTGACAGCAGAAGCAGGAGATAGGTTTAAACTAGAAGTACAGTACATTGGTACATATAAGCATTGGGATAGAGAGGTACATGGGTAATTGGCAGGAATGGCATCAGGTAAGGTATGGGTGGGTGATCGTGTACATGTGTATTGATTGTGATGTCTGTGAGTGGGTCTCAAACAGCGAATTGTGTCATTCCTCACCATCCAACTGCCCATCAACCCCCACCCCACCTCCCTTGGAATTGCTTTTTTTAACAGAAAAGAAACACCCTGGTGACATACCCATGTCTGCCACACACCTCCACTCCACCTCCTCCAATAGTTGCAAATGATTTTATTTTTTTATTTCATATACACGATCGAGGTTGGTGGAAGAGCAAGAGCAGAATGGAAGGAACAAAATGGAAAGGGGAGACACCAACAGCAGAGTATGGTGAGAGTGAGATAAAGGGAAGGGGGGGGGGGAGAACAACACGTGGGGGTGAACAAGCCACACACAATCTGAATGAAACACAGCAAAAAGGAAGGGGAATGGGGATGAAAACAGAAAAGGAACAAACCAACTGACAACAAACAAATAAAAGAGACGAGGGGGGGGGGGAAATCATAACTTGAAAAAAGAGAGTGCTTAGGAATGGGTTGCTTAGGATAGAAGAGATCATGAGTAGGATGGGGACCTTTGGTAGTAGAAAGCAGCTGTCTTGAAGCCCTGGATGCAAGAATGGGACTGAACGGAGTGGGGAAAGTTGGTTCCACAGTGGAGAGAGAGAGAGAGAGAAGAAGGAGAAGAGAGAGAGAGAGAGAGAAGAGAAGAAGAAAAAAGAAACAACAAAAAAAAGGAACAAATGAGTGGACCTGAGCCTGGATTTTGGAGTTTAACAAGAAGAGAGTTACTGACAAACTGTGTGCACCCTGCAGAAACCTGGGATGGACAGAGAGGGCAGAGAATGCAAGACCAAAAATACACCGTGCGGGAGTGCGGTCATCTCTGCGAGAAACAAGCATGAGTTCCTGTTACTAGGGTGTAGTGTTCTCGGGTCAGGAGGGATTTTTGCCAACTTTGAAGTCACGTGACACGAAAACGAAAGCGAATATCGAAAATCCGGCCAGACCAAATCTAGATATTGTCCCATAGATTCATATGCCACAATCAAATTCAAGATAACTTAAGAAATGTAGGAGATAGATTTTGAAAATCGTCATTTTGCAACTACATGAAGCAGTTTTCAAAATTCAAAGTCACGTGATGTGTACGTATTCGAAGATATCAGTATTCTTTCGAATGACATGAAAGAAAAGGTCAGCTGCTATGCAATGACACCATTCACTAACTTTTACCATGCCCAGTAGAGAATATATAGCCTCCTGAAGTAGGGCAGTTTTTGTAAACTTTGAAGTCACGTGACGCGAAAACGAAAGCGAAATTCGAAAATCCGTCCCGAACAAATTTAGATATTGTCCCATACATTCATATGCCACAATCAAATTCAAGATCGCTTGAGAAATGAGGAGGAGATAGATTTTGAAAATCGTCATTTCGCATTTTTTGCCAACTTTGAAGTCACGTGACACGAAAACGAAAGAGAATATCGAAAATCCGGCCTGACCAAATTTAGATATTGTCCCATGAATTCAAATGCTACAATCAAATTCAAGATCGCTTGAGAAATGGCAGAGGAGATAGAATTTGAAAATCGTCATTTCGCAACTTCAAAGGCCTCGTGACCTTGACCTTGACCTTCGGTGACCTTGAAAGTCATACCATCGTGTACGTCTCATCGACCTCTATCAGATCACTAATGACCAGATCTCCGCGCTTAAACTTCATTGTGAACGGACGGACGGACGGACGAACGGATCGTCACCTCTCCTCTCAACACCCATATTATTAGGTCATGCTCGAAGAGATGACCTAAAAAGGAGGTGGTATACTACAAAGACGCCATAAACCTGCCTTCGATGTGAAAGTAACAGGCCTCGACTCAGCTTTGCCGTGGGAGATCCCAATGATTTTGAGGACCTTGCTTTTCAGATCAAATTAATGTGCTGTTGATAGAGCAGAGGCATGATGGCCAAATTGGTCGCCTCCTGTGTCCAAGTATATAATGTTCGAGCAAGGAATATAGCCTTGGCCTTGCCCAACAATTTTATCAAGTGTTGCATGACAGGAAGAGCTAGCTAGACAGATGTGACCAGAACAACAAAACAAAATTGTTGTTGTGGTTGTGTTAATTTATAAGAAAAGCAGGGTGATGCAAATTTGCTGCTGGTCAAGATTACCAACATTTCCCCAAGAGAATGACTACCTTTTTGGATAGGGAGACTACATATTTATTATGCAAGTAATTCGGGTGTTGTTTTTGACCTCCACTCTAAAACAAGTCTGGTCCATCACCACCCACCCACCCACTCACTCCACTTACAAAGCATGCAATGTAACTTAGTATACATGATTTAATTTCCACAAGTTGGCAAAGTAGCCTCTACCATTATTAAAGCTTAAAAACATCCCAAAGCCAACCAGCATAATTATCCCAAAATATGGCGGAGGGTAAGGTGAGGCTTTGAGACGGTGGGGTGCGGAAGCATTTTGGGGGTGTGGTGAGGGGGCAGAATTGAGAGGGTGGGTGAGGCAGGATGCAGAAAGGGGGACATGAATCTTTGAAGGGGTGGGGTGGGGTGGAAGTGGAAGGAGAACACATGAAGTGGAGGGATGCTGATTCCAAATTCCCAAGTTTGACAAACTGAGATAAAGATCATGGGATGCGAGATGAGATTTTTTTTTTTGAAGGCATGGAGAAACATGGTGTTGTACGTGCGGAGGATGGTTGGTGGACCAAGGCACTTCGCTGACAAGTTTGGAAAATAATCTTTGTGAAGAAGAAGAAAACGTGTAGTATTTCTGACATATACACAAGGGTTGAAATGCATTTTAAATGCGTTTAAAGGAAGAAGAAGCATTTATATTTTAAATGAAGATTCAGTTCAGAGATATTGAGAAAAGAGAGGGGGGGCAAGAAATGTAGAACAGGAAGTGCAGGCAGAAGTAAATTCAAGTCGAATGAGATCGCTGTGGAGTGGAAAAACGAAAAGTTTTTTTTGTTATTGTTTGTTTGTTTTTTTTATTTTTTGAAGTGAAGAGGGTAAATAGGATAATGTTGAGGTGGTAGAAGCAAGATATGTTGGGAAGCAAAACGAGGACCACGGAGACAAATAATTTTCACCCTTTTTATCTGAGGGGCGGTTGAATTAGACCTTGAACAATACAAAACAAATTAAAGATTTAGCACAAACAACATACGATATGCCTGGTATTGGCTTAATGGTTAGGGTGGTGGGCTTGGGATCCTCGGGTCCCGAGTTAAAATCCTGCTTGGCTGTTGAATTAATACCATGTGGGGTTGACTCTGGATGTCATCCTTCCGAGGTCGGCAAAATGAGTACCAGCATGCTGGTATCCTGCGTCGGAGTGGCGACCCGTCCAGGATTGTGCCCAACAGCCAAGGAGACTGCTTCAGCAGCACCAACGCTTTGCACAGAGTATGGTCCCCATGGATGGATGGATGGATGGATGGATGGATAGATGGGTTGCAAGGCTTCTAGGCTGAGAAACCTATTGATTTTGTTCAGACCAGCAAAAATGCCCAAGGTCGTGAAGACCAATGAAAATTTGGTCCAATGGACCAACGGGACCCCTAGTAACATAAAAACACAACAAATCCGGTTCGGAAAACTTAGCTTTAGTGAGATGGAAACAGGACCTAAATATTCTATCAGCACGTGCAAAAATCCCTGAACTGGAAGTTGATATGGCAATTAAACCCCATGCTCATTTGTTTATGCCACTGTTGTACATTTAAAACGGAGAGTTATTGCTTAGCTACATGGAAAGTATCTTTTGATGAAATAAAATGCTATTACTCTGTTCTTGGACCACCAAGAGGTGATCCCTGGAGCTCATTAGCCTCACAATCTGTTACAACCTGTCTTTAGTTGACTACATCACCAAACTGGCTTCTATGCTGTCAGACACCTCAGGATTCTCCACAGAGACAAGTCCATTCTGTATTACTCAGAAATTATGAGGCCTTCATTCAAAGCATCATGGATTATGGGACATGGGTCTACATTCTGTGCTTGTGAAGCTGATTCCCATTGTGTTCCCCGAGTGAGTACCCAGTCCAAAGCTCTCCGAGTAAATTAAGTTTCTCAGCAGGACGCAGAGTTCAAAGGTCTGTTTTTTTTCCCCCCTCACCACAGGCAGGCAAGTTTAGTGGTCTTTGTTTATTTACTCATTTTGACATTGCTCTTCCTGACCTCTGATCCTCTTGCAGCCAGCCAAGTTTGAATCAATTCCCCCAAAATCCCACATCCGGTTCCCCTCCCAAATTCTAAGCAGACCCCTCACCTTCTCTCTTCACCTCTATTCTATAGTACATAGAACAGACTACCAGTGTCTGTCTACTGCCCCTCCATTCAGTCTCTTAACCGTCAGTTTTTCTAAGAGTCCGATGCTTAACCATTAGGGGATGATATATGACCTAGATTTGAAAAATAATTTTTTGGTGGGAGACAGATGGCAAACTGGTGGTGGAGAGGGTAGGGGGAGAGGGGGTTGTTGTCTTGTTTTGCTAAAAAAAAACACAAACAAAAAATACATTGTCTTCTGCTTACGAATCACAAACGGCGGTAACTTAGTACCATCAATACAATGAATAAAAGTGTAATACAGAAGTTTTCATTTCTGCTCGACTTGACAAGCACAGAATTTCCTCCTTTTTTGTTCACAATAACATTTGTCAGCATGGCACAAACCACTGGCGGTTGGTCTACAATTGCCAATTTTATCGAAAATGTCACCATTTTCTTTCCAGATTGAAATAAGGTAGCACTCACTGAAATGCAATCAGTTTTTCACTGTCATCATTGAGCAAGGGTAAGTCACCTACGCAAAGTTAAACCGTGACGATTCATCATGCATTTGCACCATCCAAGGCTGCCTCTAAACTCTGATTACAACAGCTGCATCTCTCGAGCGATTTCACTTGCTTTCATTTAAAAACAATGGCATCCCCTTCATTTGGTTTTTCAGTTAAAAGTTATCAGTTAGAATTTGTATTGTAACATTTTCGCAAACCTATATTTACCGGTCCTTTTTCAAACCACTTCCCCCCCCCCCACCCCCACTGGTCCATAACAAACAAAGCAAGTTTTGTCCATATATCTTGCTACACATTGTTTTTGGCCCCATCTCTAAATGGTGAGGAGTCACTTAAAAATTTCTCAGATCTGAATCTTCACCAAAATGTAATCAATCCGTCCTTGTCACACACCAAACCTGTCCAACAAGTTGTCCGAATTTATCCATAACTTTTGGAGATACCCTGATCAGAGATAGAAAGCCAAACACACAAACAAACTACATCTGGATCTTCACCAAAATTGAATCAGTTCGTCCTTGTCACACTCAACCTATCCGTATGAATCCATCCATAACTTTGAGATATCCTGCTCATAGTCAGACAGACAGACAGGGGTGATGACATAATTTCCATTCACCTTCAGTGGTGGAGGTAACTAGCCGATATACTCGTAGATTATTACGCAAGTATAGTCACATAGGATCCAGAAAAGAGGAAAGAAGTATTACAACTCACAAACTCAACGACCAACTCGGCCACACATGCTACCCATCCATCTTTTCCAGCTCTTCCAGTGATGAGTGAAATGCACCTTGTCTGTCCCTGTGACAACATCCTGCCACTCAGCAAATCATCTATCGAAGAAACAAATGAAGCCTTTCAATAAAGTCCAGTTCTTGCTTTTGCAGCTGTCTTTGAGAATGTGACAACTGAATATGATGGACATGGCATACATAACCCGAAAAAAAAAATCACCACCAGGTTGCCATCAAGTATATATTTTTACAAAGAAAATGATGTGTACAAAAGGAAGCAGGCCTGTGGAAATAGATGCAATAACTTCCTTTCCCCTACAGTTGCTGGATTAGATTGCAACAGAAGTGTGCGATTAATTGAACAATGATTTTCGATGAAAACCAAGTTAAAGGAAATGGAATCAGGGGTTCGAAATCATCGTGGAATCTGCACCGTTTAGTCAACAATGAGAGAGAATATTGTTACGGATCTGGAAACCATATGCATTCAACATACAGATGTCCCAAAAGTCAGTTATGTCATTAAGTATGTGTGTAGTCAGATCCCCTTCCTTTGTCTAGTGGGAGAATCAAAGGCGTGCGTTGCGATTTCTTTTAGTTAGTTATTACATCTAATAAGCCATCTAACAACCATCCCATCCCCCGTCACGATCCACCGCCAACGGCTGCCTTCTCGCACCCTGACGTGCCGAGGCGGGATCTGGTCAGTTCTCGGTTTCCACAAACGTTGTAACTCTTTCACGACGACCTTTGCAACATTGATACTGTTGCTCGATAAGTATGAACCCGCGTGGAAGAGTGGGTGGGTTTCCTGGCAGGGGCTGAAACCCCACCCAGAAAGGGCGAACCCATCGGAACCTGTCCAATCAGGGCGGGGAGTGACGTCTGTTCGAGCGAGCCCCGCCCCGTTGAGGGAGGTCCATAAATTCCTGAGCACCTTCTGAGGCAGGGGTTGTTACAAAGGTTGTTCTGAGGTTTTTGACCGCGGTTGTGGTGTTGAGAGTCGAGTGAGGAAGAAGGGTCTTGGAAGAAGTTCTCCACGGGTTTCTGACAAGGTTTTGGATAGGGCTCTGAGGGTTGTTGTTGAGCATGCAGTTCTTTTGAGCGAGGGTGAGCAGAAGGTCGTGAAGGCAGTGAACGTGTCCCTGCTGGCCCTCTACAAGGAAAGGAAAGAGCGACCCTGACCACCCTCCGTGACCCGCTATTCACCACGAACGAGTCCCACACTTGCGACTGGGGACCAAACCAACGACCTGTCAGGTGCCGCACTATGGAGCACCCCCTTCCTCCGACGGTCAGGTATCCAGCTGGACTCTGACCCCAGCTCGTCTCTCTCCTCGGCTGCGAGGGTCCAATAAAGAACTCTGGGTTTATTTTCATTTGTGTGTCTGTCTGCGTGTGGGCCCGTCTTACAAGTAGAAACTGTTTAAGTGTTTGTTTTTGATCATTGTAAATATTACTTGCATATCCGCGTTAAGTCTTCCCTGTGTCTTTTTATTGTAAATAAACAATTGTAGAAATGTCCCCAGTTCGTTTTCGTCCTTTCTTGAATTGATCCAGCATGGTTCGGATCCGAGTTTCAGCGGGGTTTTATCCCGGTAATCGGACAATTGTAGCCGGACATCCTGGGCAGGCCGCTCGACTGCATCCGAGCCGGAAAGGTGGTGGCAGCATGGTAGTCGGTAGGTGTAATTTTACCGCTGCCGGTAGAGTGAATCCGGTTCGGCCAGGCGTTCCGAGGGCTGGATCCCCGGTAGCCGAGACCGCGTGGTTACTTAGGTACATTGGATCTAGACAAAATAACCCTACGCCACGCGGTCGAGATATTGGCGTTCCACGGCGGTTAAACGACCCGCCGGCCTCGGGAGTTATCGAGCGACTGCCTACAATTCCAGGGAGTTTGGTGGAGACGACGCAACCTCCCCCACCTAGTGGTCGTTCTCGCCACCGACCCCGGCCCGCCAACAATATTCATGTTTGAGTTCCCATTCATTGTTAATGAAATGTAGTTTGTCCATCAAGAGTGAAACGTTCTTTTTTTGATTGCCTGACATGGGATTACCTTTGTGTAAAAGCCATCTCTCGCACGTGTCATAAGCTGGAATAACCTGAGCAAAACTATTCACATGTCCTTTGAGCAAGGGCAAGACAAAACTCTAAACAATCCAAAAGTACTTCATGACTAATAAATTCATCGACTTCCAGCAGAAGTACCTGTCCCCATAGACGGGAAAAGTTTAAGTTGAATAATTTAAATTATTTCACGGACTTTAAAAAGGTTAATTGCGTTGGACTCCTGGTGTCACTCAGAGCCAAAGCTCTGCGTTACATACACCACCCACTGCAAAATCGTGGTGCAACATCGGGCGGCGGAGGTTAAATTTGGCTAAAGAGAGGGCAAAATATAGCTATTTAAAATTCTGTTACTCTTTGAAGCTCTGTGTCACATCGACTTTAATCCAGATGTTCATGTTGATTATAAAAGATTACTGGAAGGGACAATAAAGTGACCGACTATGTTTCATCAAGAAAGGTGAAATGAAAACGCAAAATAACCAATCAGCAACTTTCCAAACGTAGTGTAGGAAGCGCCCGCTGTAAACGGGAGACACAAATGCACGGACAGATATCACGGTTCCTGAGATATTGTTGCGGACCATGCGTCGCGGGGGAGCCACAAGGGAGGGGTTGTCTCGGGTTACTCTCTGGGCTCACTGGGAATCGCAGGCCATCGCACACGAATAACTTTGTGTTGTAGCGGGTTGCTAATAGACCACGAACGCCAATAACTTGACCACGTGACTCCGGGTCCTCTGTGTAACAACCGTTTATCAAAGGACACGTGACCTCCTTATCGGGCCATATCGCCCTCAGTACGTACTTGCGTTATTTAGATTACCTACCAGATCAGGTGCAGCCGAGCGGAGCTGCCAAGTACGTACCGGCTATTTAACAGATAATTGGGGAATAACGTCCCGGCTAAGCTAGGGTGCGGGCCATATTGGACCAATGGAGGAAGAGACAAATACAAGCTGGGAACATTTCTAACAAACACATTTATTTAAACCAGGAACAAGGAAAGTTATGTGGCACAGTTTGGGATTTATTGCAAATGTAAAGCAGGGAAAGCAAGGAATTTGTGGGGTGCGGCAAAAGGCAAACAATATTTACAAAAGAAGACAGTGCAGAGTTATCCCTAAAATTCTTATAAAGTCTTAACTTATGCTACGACAGGCGCCATCACACAAAAACACACACACACACACACACACACCATTGAGGATTAATGACCCCTCAATACCTGGTGGGGCCGGCGGACCTGCGCAGCCTAGAACGCTTAGGAAAGCGGGGGAGGAAGAAATAATGAGGGTGTCTAGGGTGAGTGTTTGAGAGGTGCAACTGGAATGCAACGTGGGGTGCAGCGTAGTGCAAGGAAGAAAGTGATGTGCAAATCAGTTTGGTTCACTCTTAAGTTCGCTCAGAAAAGAACAGTTGGGCGGACTTGCCTGCGTTGATTGCTCTTTTGCGTCCACAGTAGACGAGAGATAGATGGTAGAAGAAAGATGCATGAGAGAAAAGATCCTATCGTAAATCGTGTAAGAGTCTGTACGTGAAAGTGTCGCTGCAGGATTGAGCCTAAATGAGTGACGTTGAAATGGAAGCAGTCTCGGCTCGCAGCAGTAATGCGTGACCCCAGGCCTGGTCACGCTGACTCGATGCTTGTCCTTGTGCCGCTTGTCTCTCTGGCGAGGTCTGATGCCTGGCGAGCTCTGGCATATTCGGCTCGACTCTGTCCCCGGTGATCTCTCAGCGATACTCTCCAGCTCTGTCCCGTCGATAATCTCTCAAAATGAGCCGCATTCATTCCTTTTATAAGCCCCGGACAAGGGGAGGAGCCAAACATTGGATCAAAAGAGGCTCTTAATGAAATTGAGCTCCCCTATTGGTCCACAGCGGTCATAGCCACACCGCGCCAGGCCCTGAAGGCAAAAAACGGCTCAGTCGCTCATTAACGGGGCCACACGTAACAGCTGCGACCATTACATGGGGCCGTGGTTTTTGGAGGTGCTCTCTGGACCCAAACGTGCGCTGGCCTTCATTCAAACGTAGGATTGTAGAGAAATCCTTGCGCAACCCGTAGGTCCTTAAACGAGCTCCAGCGCACATTCACGCTCCGAGTTATGCCCCAAAATAACCCGACCTTGTCTCCTCCGAATCCCTCGAGGCTGTGGTAAGTGTTCATTGAGTATGTGGCAGTTGAGGCAGTTGTAGAGCAGTAGGAGCACATTGTAGCATTTGAAGTGACGTAGGAGTACATTGTGGTGAATTGGTGTCAGATCCTTGTAACGAGAATGTGAATGATGGTCATGTTTGTAATGGAAAAATGTAAGTGTGGGTTGTTGTGGGGATTGTTAGTAGTTGTATGAAGTGGTTGTGGTGAGTGTGGTATAATTTGGTGAGCGGTATAAAAGGTCTGAGGTGAAATGGCAGTTGAGTATTGGGGCGCAGTTTGAATGGAAAATTAGTGCGCAAATGCAAATGAGGCACTCGCTTGGTTACTAATGGTCTTTACTGATTTGCGTGCCTGCTTGCTTGCATGTTTCGTGTGAGAGAAAGGGGTGTAGAAAAGGAGTGGAAGAACTGCAAGGGTTGAAGATTAAAGAGGTTGAAGAAGTCTAACTGAAGGAGTCCCACACAAGGCGGGGTGAAAAAAACGCAAAGATTGAAGGCTAAAGAACTCCAACTGAAGGAGTCCCATGCAACACATCTTTCCCCTTTACCCACAAGACATATGGAAAGGACTAATACACATACAATTGAAATAACTGCCTTGGGATAGCTGTCTGTTGTGTGCCATTACTTTGGAGGCATGTGGTTTTACAGAACCACAACAATATAGTATGTGTATGTGTCTGTGTCTGTGTCTGTACCTCCTGACTGTTCTGGTGAGCATCACCGTGGATTATGTCTAACGGTAAAACTGCATAATTCGCACAGAACAACCATCCGTCCGTCTGCCACCCAGATGATTGTTCCTGCTCATGCAAACCATTCAACCAGAAGGCAGGTGATGTGATCGGTGGGAAAATCGAAACATGTGGAGTGTGACGAGCACTCCCCCGATCCCTATTGGACACAGTCCACACCACACCAAAGACACAGTCCACACCACACCCTATTGGACACAGTCCACACTAACAGCTGGGTTAGTCAAATTGATAAAAATGGAGGTCGTTTTGTTGTTGGTGGGAGTGTAGGCTCGAAAACCTGCTTATGAGGGGTGCAGAGCCCTGTTGACGGCTGGGAGCGTGGCTGCGAACGGTGAGTATCGCTGAGTGGGTACCCGGGCACCGGGCTTGTCGGCCGTGGTAGGCCAAGGGCCCATGGGGGCCGGGTTAGCGTAGTGGGCACGGGTGCGCCCGCTTGTGCGGGGCCCGGAGCGCCGTTGGCCGCGTGGGCAGTGTCGTGGGCACGGGTGACCCTCGGGAAGGGGCCCGGGCGCCAGCCTGCCACGTGTGCGTTTCAGGGAGTTGCCATGGGGCACTCCCCGGTGTTTAGGGAGCTGGTAGGCTCGGAGGCAGTGTAGTGCCCGGGGGTGCCATTGTTGGAGATTCGGCAGAGTCGTGCCTGCCAAAGGGAGCACGCGTCCCAGCCACGAAACCGTGCAAGGGCACGAGGGAAAATTAGAGGGCGAGGCCCGAAATTTGAGTGGACACCAACACAGGCGACGGAATCTGGTTTTTAGAACCAATAGATTAAGCGAGAGCGCTTGTTGAAAGCCCCGGGGTAGTTTAAAGGTTAACGGTTAGGTAGATAGGAAGTGTACCCTCCGCACCATCCATCCCTTCGCTCTCGTTTGTGGCCGCTGGACCCACTTTGGGTTAGATCGCTGAGATCTGGGGAAGCCATCTTGAGGCTTGGTTGGGCCTCGGCACAGGACGCTAGCTCTCCCTTATTCCCCTCCGGGAAGGGAACGTAGGGGTTGGGAGTAGGCTAGGTGACAGAATAGGTTAGCCGAACAAGGACGATAAAGGGTTAGGGGACGATTATAGTGGGGAAGAGGGTGAAAATAAAAACAACAACAAAAAAAAAATTAAGTTGGGGCTAAATTGGTTTTGCAAATTAAGGGGTGGGTATGGACAGTGACAGGCAAAGGCGATAGGTGGGAGGGAGACAGGTAGGGTAGGTCCGAGTCCACCTTCTGTGTGGCCAACACCACCGCACTCCTCCACCAACCTCCACTGCAAGGCAAAGGCTGGCCAACTTCATCGTCTGCGGCGTGTTGCTGCGGGGCCTGTGCCGGCCAACTTCATCGGCTGGTTGTTTCTGCAAGGCCTGTGCCGGCCGGATCGTCTGCTGTGTTTTGCTGCAAGGCCTGTGCCGCCGGATCGTCGACGGCTGTTTTTACTGCAAGGCCTGTGCCGGCCAGTTCGTCTGCCGGCTGTGTTTGCTGCAACGGCCTTTTCTGCAGGCTATGTTGCCTTTACCTTGCCATGTCATGCCCACTGCCCCTGTTCACCAGCCCCGTTCAATTTTGCTTTGCACCCCCCTGTTCATTTCCATGCGCGCCAGGATCGCGAAGCAACAGTTTGCAAGCTGCAGGAACTGTCCTGTTGGCAGCTGCAACACGGGCCTGCAGTGGCGCCCGTGCACCGGTTTCCTTTTGACTCCCTTTTTCCTGCAGAGTTCATTGATCCTGGGCCATGGTTTAGTGTAAATTATAAGGTTAAGTGTTAAGTTGTATTGTAAATATGAGTGCGCCCCGGCATGTATGTGTTAGCGCCGGCAATTTTATTTAAGTCGTCTGTGTGAGTGAGTTTGTTTAGTTAGTTACTCAGCCCTCAGGTTATTTATTTTGGGGACACGAATACCATGAATGTCGCACTCAGGGATCCGTAGGTAAAACGTACTAGGGGAGAACTACACATGATGGCACACGATAATTTGACGACTCGGGACGAGTCTGTAAAAAGGGGAGGGGTAGTGTTACGGCTCTGGAAATTCGCAAACACCATAAAGGTCCCGTAGGTGAGATATATTTCTTAAGTACATGGTAGTTAGCCCAAACCCATTGTATAGAGGGAATTAATGTGATTCATTCGGGCTGCGATCCTTTGAGTTAGGCGTTTTTCTGTTCTACCTTTGTTTTGATACAACAACAACAACGCGGCAGCCAAACCTACCTTCACCACTCGCTACCGCAAACCTCACATCACCGCCATTCCAAACAGCACCATGGCCATCGAACACCGCCGAAAACCCTCCACCACCTTCTCCTACGGCCATTCCCGCACCACCTGTGGGCGCCGAGCGTCGAGCTGTCTTCAGCGAGACACGCGAGACGCGAGTGCAGATGGCGGGTTTCTGAGGAGAATTCGGATCAGGAATGATACACGCCCACATCTGATCCACCCAATCAGGAAGCGCGGGGCGGCTTGGCCCCGCCTCCAGACGCGCCTGACGAAAATCGGCATATGCAAATTGAGGATCAGGAATGATACACGCCCCTTTTTCTCCGTCCAATCGCGAGCGTGGCTCCGCCCTGAGGTCGTTTGGATCCGAGAATTTGCATATGGTGGGTTCCCGAAGCCGATAAAAAGGCGAGCGCAGTGAGTCAGGAAGTCAGTTGGGCTGGGTCGTTGGAGACGGAGCTCGAGGAGATCGGTGAGAAAGTCAGTTGGGCTGGGTCGTTGGAGACGGAGCTCGAGGAGATCGGGAGAAAGTCAGTTGAGCAGGATCGTGGAGTGAGTCGAGTTGGCGAGATCGGTGAGGAGTGTCGGTGGGGCAGATTCGGGAGACGGAGCTCGAGCAGTTCGGTGGGGCGGAGTCGGGAGACGGAGCTCGAAGCAGAGGTGGGGCAGACGCTGCGGAGGCGAACGGCAGCGGAGGCGATCGGCTGAGGAGGACCTGGAGGCTCGGGACGACGAGGTCGCTTGAGTCGAGCAAGCCAGCCATACTCCCTCCCCAGAGCATCAACAATTCCCCCTTTCCCCCGCGCTGAGAGAGTCGGCAAGGGGCCCCGTTCCCACTTACACCAGCAGGTGCCCACGGAACCGCCGTGCAGCGACATTCTGCGGCTCGCCACGAGGGCGCGGGTAGGACCCTTCGGTCTCGTGGACCTGGCCGCTCATCCAGGTTCCACGCGCATTAGGCCCACGGGCCAGTCTGACTCCTTGCTGTGATGGGCGTGTCTTTCTTTGCTTCGGTGTGAATGCGTGTTGTGGCGCCGTGTCTTGTAAGGTAGTAACTGTATAAGTGGTCGTGTGTCGTGTAGTCGGTTTTAACTTCTTTTATATGTGCATTTCTTGTTCTATGAATATATGTGCAATTGCTTATTGTGACTGTAAATACATGCTGTTTGCTTTACGTGTGCTATATGTGTGCTCCGCGTGCCGCGGAATAAATGTGCATTGTGTGAACTGTTTTCCCGTTTCGCTTCGTCTTTTCTTTAATTGACCCTCCATCCTGCTTCACGTAAAGGGTTCGTAGTGGGTGCAAAACGCCCGGTAAATAATCTGAACCGTCGAGGTCGACGATAACACCGCTCGGTTATCCCGATAGTACGGAACGGCCCGCCCAAGCGGCTCGTGTCCGGAGTCGACCTGCGGCGAGGTACGATCGCCCGGTTTACATCCGCGTGGGTACTTAGGTAGGTCGAGTTTGGCGAACAACCCTATCCTACGCGGGGTGGCCGATTGGCACGATTGTGGTGAGTCGAAAGGCCCACCCGTGACTGGATCCGGCGTTAGCCGGGAGGGTCACGACTGAATTGTCCGTCCGGTGGCGGGCGGTCGCGGTTCGAGTCGCGTGGCCGATCGCACGCCGACGGGCGCGAATCCGCCCAACCAATATATATATATATATATATATATATATATATATATATATATATATATATATGCGGGGTATGCTTACACAGCGTAAGCATACGAACCGTGCTTCCCCATTGTCTCGAGTCGCTCACCTGCATTTGATTTTTCATTTATTTATTTTCATTTACAGATACTTTCCGACAGTTCTGTGATTTTTTTTCCCAGTGTATCGGCTTCGATGTCCGTTCGCACGCAAAAATACCACGCTTCCCCATCGTCTCAGCTCACTCGCCTGGATTTTTTCATATTTTCATTTATGGATGTTGTTGGACGATTCTGTGATTTTTCCCCGGTGTACCGGCTTCAATGTCCATCGGCACGCAAAATTTCAGCTAAGTCACCCGGAAGGTACCAATCTTTAATATCAGTCAGTGAGTCGGTCAGTGAGTGGTTAGAAAGAGCTTTATATATTACATAAATATTAGCAGGGCCCAATGGAAATTCCACATAATATAAAAATGTGACTTCAAGACCTCAGCCCTCTTTCTCTTCTCCCTCTCCCCCTCTTTCTTACCAACCCCATGTCCCCCTGCCCCCTCTCCCCACGAACAGGAAGAGCTTTCAAAGGGGTCCTATTTAGTATGCATGCACCGCATTGTGCGAGGTCTCTCGAGATGTTTAGAGGTCCCTTGAGGTGCTTTTCATGAAATTAAAAGAAATCTGTGGAAAAATTAACATTAAAAAAAAAAGAAATTACACATTTGTGGGT
>CM068961.1:17373131-17387022 GCA_035128595.1 Eptatretus atami | reverse complement strand
GAAAAACGGGGAGAAAGTGGGGTTGGGGGGGTGGGGGGGAATACTTCAACCTGGCACAATGTATATCCCCTTTGAAACCCACTAAACATTGGGAAAGAACTGTCTGGAACACTTAATAAGAAATAACCCACCTCGGGATCCACTTTATGGTGCTTGCCATTGCTGGGGGAGTGATGGTTCGCAGAACCGTAGCTATATATAAAAATTTAATTTTGAGCAAAACAATTTGCAAACTAAACTTGGAGGAAGGGAGGTGGTGGGAATGATAGGCAGTACTGTATATACTGTACATTCAATTCAATATGAATTGGGGAAGGGAGGGGAGAGAGTGTGGGAATGAAAGTAGTTGAAAAATATTGAAATATCCACATCTCAAAGATGCTTTTAAGACTTAGTCTAAGACACTTAGAGTCCATCATCTTCAGATGGAGCACAGGCATGATGGAGACAAATGGCCTCCTTCTGTATCCAAGTTATTCATTTTCCCAGTACGATCTCCTTCCTTCCACCTGTCTTTCCAGCAACTCTTTCAACATCTCATTGCTTCTCTTCTCTTCTCAATACAGCGACAACAAAAAAAAAAAATTCTTTTTTGAGAACACGACTCGTGCTAAATCCTTCGCATGTCATTACCAAAACTTCCTTGTGACTTCTTTCTTCTCTCACCACACATCTCCAAAACCCACATCTCGATACCTAACATTTGCTCGTCTCCGTTTCAGCACAATCCATATCAAGCTGTTTGTCAATGTATTCTTCAGCTGTTTATTTCAAACTCGCAGATAAACCTGTCAAGGACAGGCGATGGGATGGTTTAGCATTTGATTGGATTGAAGAACCAAAGAGTAATAACAAGAAGAATTCCATGACAAATGCAAATGTCCAGTAAATAGCCTCTTCACCTCCTTGGCACACCGTCTATCTTCAGTTATTATACTTCTCAGATATTTGAATCGTCTCTCCCGATCCAAATGTTCACAATTTAGTTTAAATGCTCACGCTTCCATCTGCATTCCAAGAAACTTCCAAAAGTTTCACATAATCCCAGATTTCATTTCATACACCATCGCTGCAGCGTTCAGAGAATTTACCAACGACAGTCCATTCACAGTACTTGCTACCGAGGCACTGGCATCAGCAAATATGACCACTCTCACAAGCTGGCCTCCAACCAATTCAGCATTTATTTCAGCACCTCCCCCACTCGATTTCTCTTCCATCATTATTATCAAAGCCATTGCTCTGGAGAACCACCAACTGCAGTTCCACCACCCACGAGATATTCTCACTCCACTCGCTAGGCCTCGGCTATGTACCCTCAGTACGTGCCCCTTCGCACATGTAAAACCAAAAATGTGCATCTTCTTTCTTTCCTCACACTGCAAATTCTGAAACCAGCTTCCTCCTCCTGCTTTCTTCAATTTCCAACCTGCAGTATTAGAAAAAAAGGTGGGATCACCGAGCATTTCCCGTCTTCGCCCCGTATCTCCTTCCCTTCACGTCACGTGTTAAAGGAAAAGGTCATAATAATTGCTTCAGGTCTCCAACCGCTTCAGGAATGTTCTCTTCAAATAATCAAGTAACTCAACAAACATCAATTGAACAGCATAGGTGACATGTAACTTGTTGTACTCTTGCAATCACTCCTGGCTCAGCAATATTCTTTAATACTATACACCTCCATTAGTTTGCTCCAGTTCACGCCATCAAAAGCTATGAAAACAAATGGACACCTCTTAGTTGTGTTACAAACTCCTCTCATACATAACTCTTGCTGCCCTCCCCCCTCCCTTGCCTCTTTTGTTACACATCCTCCAAGAAACCAAAATATATATTTTCCAAGATACTGCTCCACTTTTGCAAGACGTAATGACAAATGTAGGGCAAACAATTTTCTGTTTCAAAAAAAGTACCTTTTTCATTTCGGAAAAAAAAAAATACAACTTTCCTCAAGTCTTCACACTTTAAATGCTTCAGAGCAGCTGGGTGGTGTATTTGCAATTAGGGTGACCCAAACGTGGAGAACAATATAATTAAAATGAAATCATGAATGGCAGGTGTGAAAAAATGTGACCTCCACAGGAAGTACACAGACGTGGAATTATGTACATCGATAGAAACACACCAAAGTTTTTATTTATTTATTTTTTAAACCTCGCACACGAAGCGAAAAGCGGGGTTATGGAATTGGTTCACTTTGCCCGTCTGTCTGTCTGTTATCGAGGAATAACTTCATTTCAATCAAGTGTTATATCGTGAATAGTGTAGACTGTAGAACATGAATTGGAACAGGAACCTGCAGTTTAGCAGTAATTTGGCTCTGAATTTGGCAAATTGTAAGGAATCTCGTCCAGATGATGCACGGGCATAATAAGGTAAATAGATTTAGTCTGTATGCTTCTCCGACAGTCAGACAAAATTGAAAATCATTCCAAATAGGTTTGTATTTTTCCCAAAACTTACTGTTTTTAGGGACATCATATAGGACACAAACAACAGGTATGTAATGTGTTAAAATAGGGTGGTGCAAAAGACGGTGCATCAACGGTGAACTTTGGAGAAAAAAAATTTTCTACAACTTTGAAAACCTTTATTTTATTTCAATTGAATTATACACTAAAAACGCTGCAGAACACATATCGCCGTATTTGCACTTCCTAAAAAACCTTCAGTTTAGTGGGACTTGGACAAAATATTCGGTCATTTTACGCCATCTCGACCAATCACACAAAGTGCGGCAACTTTCAAATTCAAAGGGAAGAGGAGAGAGAGAGGGGAGGGAGGAGAGAGAGGAGGGGGAGGGAGGAGAGATAGGAGGAGGAGGGGGAGGGAGAGGAGGAGAGAGGAGAGGGAGGGAGGAGGAGGGAGGGAGGGGAGAGAGGAGGGAGGGAGGAGAGGAGAAGAGGAGAGAGGAGGAGAGGGAGAGGAGGAGAAGGAGAAGGGAGAGAGGGAGGAGAGAGAGAGGGAGAAGGAGGGGAGAAGAGGAGGGGGAGGGAGAGAGGGAGGGAGGGAGGGGAGAGAGGGAGGGGAGGGAGGAGAGAGGAGGGGAGGAGGGGGAGAGGAGAGAGGAGAGAGAGGGAGGGAATTTCTCTAATTATTGTGAATCTCTTAACAAGTGTTTGCATAATATCTGATGAACATTAAAAAAAAACCAAAGTATCGCCATATATATAATTTTCGTTTCTATTCGCTACTCGGCCTCCCATTTCGTATTAAAATAAATTTTAAAATTTAACATTTATTTAAATTTAATATTAAAATTGAAATTTTATTTTAATTTAATATTAAAAAATATTTTTTCACAGATTTGCAGTACCCATTTCAAATTAAATCATTCGCAATGAGTGCAAAAAAGCGGAAGTATCTTGACAAATATATTCGCTTTGGATTGTTTCCCTCCAAAAGGGTGACACAGAGGTACCCCAGTCGTAATATGCCACAAGACTCTGAACAATGATGGCATGTGGCCCACACGCTTGGAACGCCACTTAAGACAATGCATCCTGCTCTAGCTGCCAAACCCAAGGCATTCTTTGAACAAAAAAGGCAGTCCTTGAAACAAGCTAAGATGGACACAGTGAGCATTTCGGCAACAGACTTCAAAGGTTGTTGAGGCTTCCTATGAGATCGCCATGTTGATTGCAAAGAGCAAAACGAGCCATAACATGGGAGATTCTCATCAAACCAAGTGTACTCGTGCTGCAGAGAGCTCTTCTGGGAAGGATAGTGCAAACAAGCTTCCAAATCTCTCTATCAAACGATACCGTCAAGGGAAGGATCGATGAAATGTCTCAAGACATCAAAGATCAAGTTCTCGACCAAGTAAGAGCTTCTCCTGTATTTTCCATCCAGTTGGACGAAACGACTGATGTTGCTCAGTGTTCTCAGCTACTATGTATGCTCGTTTTGTGTCAGACAATCGTGTAAAAGAGGAAATGTCTCTGTCATCCATGGAAGTTATACAACAGCAACAGATATTTTTCAGTGGTATCAAACTTCTTCCAGGAAAATCAACTTTCGTGGGCTTGCTGGTAGGTGTGTACTGATGGAGCTCCGGCCATGTTTGGTTTGTAATCTGGTTTCATAACAAGAGTGAAAAAAAAAGTCTACTGCTGTAGGCACTGCATCCTTCATCGTGAAGGCTTAGCATCCAGAATTCTAACTACTGAAATTAGGGATTCATGAACCTGGCTATCAAGGTTGTCAACTTCATCAAAGCTGGAGCCTTAAACAGTCGTCTCTTCAAACAGCTGATGTGGATATGATCTGAACATCAAGCCTTGCTTTTCCACACAAACGTACGATGGCTTTCAAAGGAAACATGCTTGGACGCTTTAGAACTACGACAATGGTGCAACATTTCTAGATTCGCAGCAAAAGCAGATCTCCATGACAAGTTCCAGTCTGAAGGATTTTTGCTATCTCGAGCTTACCTGGTGGACACCTTTGAAGCGCTGAATGCCATCAACCTCAAACTCCAAGGGAAAAACATCAACATCATCATGCACATACGTTATCGAGCCTTCATGGCCAAACTCGACCTCTGGAAATGTCGAATTCAGGATGAAATACAGCCAGTTCCAACTTGGATTCTGCTCTCATTCACAGTTACCTTGATTCCAGTTAAAGAAACAAATAATTACTCATCTGACTGAATTGAAAGCAGAATTCATCAGATACTTCCGGATAATGATAGAAGCACAGCCTGAATTCATTCGGAACCCATTTCAATGTGAAGTAGCTGATATTTCAGACGAAGTGCAAGAGGAGTTTTGAGTAAAGTTCAACTCCTCGGCTGAAGAAGACTTCAAAAAACTGATCTAGAGACGTTCTGGGTCACGTACCTTCCTGTTTACCCTTTGATCTCACATCAAGCTTGATCTGACAATTTTGGATCAATTTTTTGAAGCTGCGTTCCATGCTCTGGCTGTCAACACCAATACAGAAACAAGCTGAACGTTGAAGGGGACTTGCGTTTTTGCTCTCTCTGGCATTCGACCACGCATTCAAGATCTGGTAGCTGAGAAGCAATGTCAATATCTCAGTTAATGTCATCTCATTAAATATGCTGTGTATATGAGTGTTGCTTATACAGAATTCTTTGTTCAATAAAAAGACTAAAAAAACGAGCTTGAGAGATCGAGCCAAAAACGATATAAAGCACAATATTTCAAAAAGCTGTGGACGGATTCGGATGAAACTTGGTGGATAGGTTGGGTGTGTGACAAGGAAAAATTGACTAAGTTTTGGTGAAGATCCGAATCTGGATCTGGATACGAGAATTGTTTAATTTTAAAAGTGATCCTTCACCATTGATGGGGCCAAAAACGATATTGTACCGTATTGCATGATATTTCAAAAATGTTTTGGACCCGATATGTTCTTGTGGATCGGGCATTACGTGGTGGAGGTACGCGCTCCACAGAGTGCCCTTCTAGTTTCGAGATGCATCACGAATCATTCTCCAATTCAAACAATCATGTCTGCAGTCCTGTATTCGTCACAAGTGCACAAACTAGTTGGCTGCATCCTCGGCCGTGTGCGTGTGTGTTCTCATCAATTTTGCTGGGATATCAACGCCTGTGGCGCAATCCCATTCTTGATTCACTTATTACAACCCTCATCACTTCAAATTGAACACCATCAGGGCTAAGACAATCAATTTCCACCACCTCCTCTTCAATTTCAAAATCACTTTTCCTCTTTGACACACAGTTCGACATGTAGTCATGCCGTCTCTTTTTCACCTCAGTTAGACAAAGTAATTGTTTTTGATTGCCCTGACTCGAATCACTTGTATATACAGGAGTATATAATCACTTGTATATACATGCTATCCACTAGTCTTGTCACTCTCACATACAACACATCCCGCCGGTCTCTGCCTCCCCGATCGGTACAACTTCTCACGTTGTCCTTTCAGACAAATATTGGTTCGCGGGCGCCAGCAGTGACCACTATTTTCGTTGTGTCTATGTGTCTGTCTGTCTGTGACTCTCTCCAGAGCATAGCTCCGTGACGTTTGATGCGATCTTGATGAAACTTGGACACGAGCTAGATAACATGGTCTAGTTGTGTCTTTTTAGCAGCGTCTCGCGTAGCGAACGCTGCTCTAAGAACGCTCGGCGTTGTTCTTCTTCTTCTTGTGAAGACAAAACCTTTATATTAGGACTCGGCTCTTTTATATACATGATCCGGATCTCCTTAAATACTAAACACCTGTACACATCCTCACATTGAGGGTGCCTTTTGAGAGCGTCTATCATGAACTTTTTAATATATTCGGACATTTGCTTTAAAGTTTCGAAAAGTTCATGTTACTATTTAAAGATTATTCCATTTAATGTACTGTATTGTAAATTTGTAAATACATTATTTATTTCGTAAATACACTATATTTCGTAAATACACTATGACGGGTCTCGCTATTGGCTTAATCAAGGCACGTGACGAAATATCGGAAGTTGTTGTTGTTGTTTTTTTTTCTTTAGCCGACAAAACCTTTAGGACGCTGCTCTTGGACACATTTTGTCCTTGTTGTATGAGGGACGTCCCACGCCCCTTGTGGGCGGAGCCACGCCCACTTGAACTTTTTATTATTATTCTTTATTTATTTTTTTCTCGCAATTTCATTTTCTCGAAGCTGTGCGTAATGTGTCCATAAGTACAACATATAAAAAAAATCCGATTTGATTTGGGCAATTTTGACGGAAG
Source organism: Eptatretus atami (assembly GCA_035128595.1). Taxonomy (NCBI): domain Eukaryota; kingdom Metazoa; phylum Chordata; class Myxini; order Myxiniformes; family Myxinidae; genus Eptatretus; species Eptatretus atami. Next base: position 17,380,308 of record CM068961.1, on the reverse strand, counting down.
GGATAGGTTTTTACGGTCGGGCTTCCTCAAACTCAATGGTACCGATCGTGGCATTGTTCAATGATGTCCGCGAACCATCGTCGAACTCCCGGCTTGTCGTTGTGTCTGTGTGTCTGTCTCTCCTGAGAGGATTCAATCTTGGACACAAAATTTCCCTCATCCATTTTAACAACCAAAATAACGCAGTATTTACCTCACGATAAATACGGACATTTTTTTGGGTAAGTTTAGCGCTTTCAATCCCGTATCCAGATACTTATAAAGAAGCGATTCACGCGGGGACGAAAGAGCCCGTCCTGCCAGAACCCGGTTCTCACCACAGGGTTCGAATTCGCCGAGCCCGCCATTTGTCACCGCGAAGCAGCAGCGCACTCGATCCCTTCAGGGATTGAAGAGACGCCGACGTCCGACGTCCGACGTCCGACTTCCCTCGGCTTCCACAGCGGCTTCACGATGCCCTCATATAACGACGGGTCCCCGTGCCCGCCCAACAGCGCCCGAACGAGTGCTCCAATGAAGCCTGACGTCTTTTTTTTTTCACAATCTTTCCTCTGCGCATGCGTGAATTAAGTTATGACCCGCAACCATGGGGAGACGTCGATTGCGTCAGCATGCTAATTTGGTGATGACGTCATCACGTTATTCTTGCGTGTTGAGAAAATTAAAAAAAAATTTTTAATCATTAGTGGCATTTTGAGATCAGCCGGACGGTGTGTGTTGCCGATTTACCCTGAAAATGATTTCTTTCGTTCGGAAGTATGGCGGGACGTTTGACCACGCCTCCCCCTTCTCTCTACGACGTTTTTAGTCGCGTTGCGAACGCTGGCTCTAAGAGAGGTTGTCTTGCTTCTATGTTTCTTTGTTCTTGTTCTTGTTCTTGTTCTTGTTCTTGTTCTTGTTCTTGTTCTTGTTCTTGTTCCTGGTCTTCTGACGCGGCTCTTAGACACATTTGTCCTTGTTTTAATATACAGTATATATAAATTTGTCTGCTGTTGATGTGACGCAGGCATGACGGGCCGAATGTCCACCTCTTGCGGCGAATTAACCCGCCATCGAAGGGAGACGGAGGTTATGTTTTCACCGGTCTGTCTGTCTGTCTGTCTGTGAGTAGGATGTCTCAAAAAGTTATGGATGGATTCGGACAAAACTTGGGTGGACGAGTTGGTTTGGTGACAATCACAAGCCGATTGGAGTTTTAGTTCAGGTCCGAATCCAGATCCGGCCGATCAGTGGGAGACAAAACGTAAACTGTTCAGTCTGGTGGACGTTTCCGCTCCACTGAATGCGGTTATAATTTTCTTGTGTGTTAAGTGGAAGGGAAGAAGGTCACGTGGGGGTGAACAAGATACCCAATGAAATGGTCAATGAAATACAGCATGAGGAAAGGGTTTGGTGTGGAAGGAAAAGACGTTCGGATTCCGAGTCAAAAGTCCTCAACTCTCCCCCTCCCTCAAAACCCCCAGGTCATCAGCCTCCCTCAAAACCCCCAAGTCATCAGCCTCCCTCAAAACCCCCAGGTCATCAGCCTCTCAAAACCACCAAGTCATCAGCCTCCCTCAAAACCACCGTCATCAGCCTCCCTCAAAACCCCAAGTCATCAGCCTCCCTCCAAAACCACCAAGTCATCAGCCTCCCTCAAAACACCAAGTCATCAGCCTCCCTCAAAACCACCAAGTCATCAGCCTCCCTCAAAACACCAATCCTCAATCCTCAACACCCCAGTCATCGCCTCCCTCAAAACCCCCAAGTCATCAGCCCTCCCTCAAAACCCAAGTCATCAGCCTCCCTCAAAACCCCAAGTATCAGCCTCCCTCAAACCCCAAGTCATCAGCCTCCCTCAAAACCCCAAGTCATCAGCCTCCCTCAAAACCCCAGTCATCAGCCTCCCTCAAAAACCCAAGTCATCAGCCTCCCTCAAAACCCCAAAGTCTTCAGCCTCCCTCAAAACCCCAAGTCATCAGCCTCCCTCAAAACCCCCATCATCAGCCTCCCTCAAAAACCCCCAAGTCATCAGCCTCCTCAAAACCCCCAAGTCATCAGCCTCCTCAAAACCCCAAGCCATCAGCCTCCCTCAAAACCCCCAAGTCATCAGCCTCCCTCAAACCACCGTCATCAGCCTCCCTCAAAACCCCAAGTCATAGCCTCCCTCAAAACCCCCGTCATCAGCCTCCCTCAAAACCCCAAGTCATCAGCCTCCCTCAAAACCCCCAAGTCATCAGCTCCATAAACCCCAAGTCATCAGCCTCCATCAAAACCCCCAAGTCATCAGCTCCCTCAAAACCCCAGGTCATCATCCTCCTCAAAACCACCACATCATCAGCCTCCCTCAAAACCCCCAAGTCATCAGCCTCCCTCAAACCCCCAAGTCATCAGCCTCCCTCAAAACCCCCAAGTCATCAGCCTCCTCAAAACCCCCAAGTCATCAGCCTCCCTCAAAACCCCAAGTCATCAGCTCCCTCAAACCCCCAAGTAATCATCCTCCCTCAAAACCCAAGTCATCAGCCTCCTCAAAACCCCCAGTCATCATCCTCCTCAAACCACCACATCATCAGCCTCCCTCAAAACCCCCAGTCATCCCTCCCTCAAAACCCCCAAGTCATCAGCCTCCCTCAAAACCACCAAGTCATCAGCCTCCCTCAAAACCCCCAAGTCATCAGCCTCCCTCAAAACCCCCAAGTCATCAGCCTCCCTCAAAACCCCCAAGTCATCAGCCTCCTACCCCAAGTCATCAGCCTCCTCAAAACCCCCGTCATCATCCTCCATCAAAACCCCAAGTCATCAGCCTCCCTCAAACCACCACATCATCAGCCTCCCTCAAAACCCCAGGTCATCATCCTCCCTCAAAACACCACATCATCAGCTCCCTCAAACCCCAAGTCATCAGCCTCCCTCAAAACCCCAAGTCATCAGCCTCCCTCAAAACCCCCAAGTCATCAGCCTCCCTCAAAACCCCCAAGTCATCAGCCTCCCTCAAAACCCCCAGTCATCAGCCTCCCTCAAAACCCCCAAGTCATCAGCCTCCCTCAAAACCCCAAGTCATCATCCTCCCTCAAAACCCCAGTCATCAGCCTCCCTCAAACCCCCAGGTCATCATCCTCCCTCAAAACCACCAATCATCAGCCTCCCTCAAAACCCCAAGTCATCATCTCCTCAAACCCCAAGTCATCAGCCTCCCTCAAAACCACCAAGTCATCAGCCTCCCTCAAAACCCCCAAGTCATCAGCATCCCTCAAAAACCCCAAGTCATCAGCCTCCCTCAAAACCCCCTAGTCATCAGCCTCCCTCAAAAACCCAAGTCATCAGCCTCCCTCAAAACCCCAAGTCATCAGCCTCCCTCAAAACCCCCAAGTCATCAGCCTCCCTCAAAACCCCAAGTCATCAGCCTCCCTCAAAACCACCAAAGTCATCAGCCTCCCTCAAACCACCGTCATCAGCCTCCCTCAAAACCCACAAGTCATCAGCCTCCCTCAAAACCCCCAAGTCATCAGCCTCCCTCAAACCCCAAGTCATCAGCCTCCCTCAAAACCACCAAATCATCAGCCTCCCTCAAAACCACCGTCATCAGCTCCCTCAAAACCCCAAGTCATCAGCCTCCCTCAAAACCCCAAGTCATCAGCCCCTCAAAACCACCGTCATCAGCCTCCCTCAAAACCCCCAAGTCATCAGCTCCTCAAACCACCAAATCATCAGCCTCCCTCAAAACCCCCGTCATCAGCCTCCCTCAAAACCCCCAAGTCATCAGCCTCCCTCAAAACCCCAGTCATCAGCCTCCCTCAAAACCCCCAGTCATCAGCCTCCCTCAAAACCCCCGTCATCAGCCTCCTCAAAACCCCCAAGTCATCAGCCTCCATCAAAACCCCCAAGTCATCAGCCTCCCTCAAAACCCCAGGTCATCATCCTCCTCAAAACCCCACATCATCAGCCTCCCTCAAAACCCCAAGTCATCAGCCTCCCTCAAAACCCCCAAGTCATCAGCCTCCCTCAAAACCCCAGTCATCAGCCTCCCTCAAAAACCCCAAGTCATCAGCCTCCCTCAAAACCCCAAGTCATCAGCCTCCCTCAAAACCCCCAAGTCATCATCCTCCCTCAAAAACCCCAAGTCATCAGCCTCCCTCAAAAACCCCAGGTCATCATCCTCCCTCAAAACCCACCACATCATCAGTCCCTCAAAACCCCAAGTCATCAGCCTCCCTCAAACCCCCAAGTCATCAGCCTCCCTAAAACACCAAATCTCAGCCTCCCTCAAAACCCCCAAGTCATCAGCCTCCCTCAAAAACCCCAAGTCATCAGCCTCCCTCAAAACCCCAAGTCATCAGCCTCCCTCAAAACCCCCAAGTCATCAGCCTCCCTCAAAACCCCCAGTCATCAGCCTCAACCCCATCATCACCTCCCTCAAAACCCCAAGTCATCAGCCTCCCTCAAAACCCCCAGTCATCATCCTCCTCAAAAACACACCACATCATCAGCCTCCCTCAAAACCCCCAAGTCATCAGCCTCCCTCAAAACCCCCAAGTCATCAGCCTCCCTCAAAACCACCAAGTCATCAGCCTCCTCAAAACCCCCAAGTCATCAGCCTCCCTCAAAAACCCCGTCATCAGCCTCCCTCAAAACCCCTAGTCATCAGCCTCCCTCAAAAACCCAAGTCATCAGCCTCCCTCAAAAACCCCAAGTCATCAGCCTCCCTCAAAACCCCTAGTCATCAGCCTCCCTCAAAAACCCCAAGTCATCAGCCTCCCTCAAAACCCCCAAGTCATCAGCCTCCTCAAAACCCCAAGTCATCAGCCCCTCAAACCCAAGTCATCAGCCTCCTCAAACCCCAAGTCATCAGCCTCCCTCAAAACCCCAAGTCATCAGCCTCCCTCAAAACCCCAAGTCATCAGCCTCCCTCAAAACCCCCAAGTCATCAGCCTCCCTCAAAACCCCAAGTCATCAGCCTCCCTCAAAAACCCCAAGTCATCAGCCCCCTCCCAAACCCCAAAGCCTCAACCTCCACATCACCTCCCCACTCCAAGCCTTCAAACCCCCTCCCCACCATGCTTCCCCCCCTCCCACCTCCAACTGAACTCTATCCTCCCCTCCTCCCTCTCGGAGAAGGAAACGGGCATTCCTACATCGAAACAGTGGAATATGTAACGGGTTCCCCTCCCATATCATGCCATCACCGACTTCACATAAATCCGTAAGCGGTCACTGTTCCAACTCACAATCCCACGAGATATGCAGAAATCACGTGGCATTGCAACTCTCAAGTGACCGTGAGCAGGCTAATTGTGCCTGGAAGCGACCTGGAACCAATTATCTTCTTCACAAGGAACACGAGCAAACGAGACGCAGGAGGAAGCTATTCGGCCCATCATGCCTGCACCACACCAATACCAGATTTAATAAATCCGTCAATATCCCTTCCTTTCGTGTGCAGTCTTTCGGCTGCTACACTGGTACTCATTTTGCCTACCTCAGAAGGATGACAGCCTGAGTCAACCCGTCGGATTAATTCAGCAGGCAATGGGGTTTGAACTCAGGACCCGAGGATCCCAAGCCACCACCCTAACTGCTAAGCCAACACCAGGTTTACCTTTCCAGGGAGACCATTCCATACATTAACTACTCTCTGATTGAAAGTCCCCTGCCTTACTACCGTCTTAACTCTCAGGCTATGGCCCCTGGTCCTATTACTGTCTATTCTGTTGAATAATTCATCTTCACTTATTTTATCTATACCTTTCATTACCTTAAACATCTTCATCATATCTCCTCGTAACCGCCTCCTTTCTAGTGAATAAAGCCCTGTCTCCTTCAGCTGCTCCTCATAGCTGAGTCTAGCTAGGCCTGGAATCAATCTAGTAGCCCCGCACTGAACCCTCTCTATGGCATCTATGTCCTTACTGAACTGTGGTGACCGAAACTGCACACAATATTCTAGATGAGTCCCTCACTAAATTCCTGGACAATGTTAACACCACCTCCTTTGATTGAAAATTGATCCCCCTCCGAATACAACCTAAAACCCTATTTGATCTACCTATAGCTGCCTGGCACTGTGCTGCCTGCTTACCTCCCGTATCTATTACCACCCCCAGATCCTTCTCCTGTGTGACCCGCTCCAAAATTACCCCTCTCATCCTGTAATCTCTATTTTAATTGTTCTTTCCCATCCCCAACACCTTACACTTGCTCAGGTTAAACTCCATCTGCCAATCTTTGCAAGTATCAATACTTTCCTGAATCTGATCACCACCCCCTCTGCCTATCCACCTTACCTCCAAGCTTTGTATCATCTGCAAATTTGGCAAGCCTACTCTTTACCCCATTATCCAAATCGTTGATGTAAAGAAGCCTGGTGTTCGCTTAGTGGTTAAGGTGGTTGGCTTGGGACCCTTGGGTCCCCGAGTTCAAGCCCCTTTCAGCTATTGAATTAACACTACGTGGGGTTGCCTCAGCCTGTCATCCTCCCGAGGTCGGCAAAATGAGTACCAGTGTACTGGAAATAGGGGAATTGCATCAGTGGCCCAGCCATGCCCCCACCTCATGATAAAGCCTTGTGCTGCACACAAAGGGAGGAGGAGGTTGATGTAAATTATGAATAATAATGGGACCCCATCCCACTACTTACATCCTCTCATTCACAGACACTCTTTCCTTCCTGTCTACTGCCATTCCCTCATCTACTGAATCAGAAACTGCTTCATAGAACTCTACAACACTTGTTAAACAGGAACTACCTTTGGTAAACCCAGACTGACTACCTTTACTTAGTTTGTATTTATTTAAATGGTTCCTCGTATGGTCCCTAATTAATGTCTCCAACACCTTCCCCACAACTGAAGTCAAACGAACAGGTCTATAGTTTCCCGAATTCTTCTCTGGATCCTTTTTTAAATCATGGTGTTACATTTGCTATTCTCCAATCCTCCGGTACCTGTCCTGACTCCAGGGAACTATTGAAAATATCCATTTAACATCTCGCTTACCTGCTCAGTCACCTCCCTCAATACTCTCAGGTGCATATTATCTGCACCCGGAGTCTTATCTACTCTTAGATTTTCAACTCCAACCTGGATCTTCCGATTCCAACCTGGATCTTCTGTAAAAGCCCTTCTTCACCTCCTTCATAGATACTCTCAGCTACTGGTAATTCTCCTGACTGTTCTTGTGTAAAAGTTGAAGCAAAATACCT
>CM068961.1:17344085-17356078 GCA_035128595.1 Eptatretus atami | reverse complement strand
AATATCTCTGTTGTTAATCATGATAGAAACATAATTCAAACAGCAATTCCAATGTTTTCAGTGTCAATCATCCAGATGGCATCTTTTTCAAGGGCATCAGATGCATCAAATACCATGCTGTAAGAGGCATATCTCATTATGTCATTCCAATATGGGTATGAAAGTGAAAAAGGTCAATATTCCATATTTCAGTTTAATGCAAACACTCCTGAATGTGTCAATCCAGACCATACCTAGATCATTTTAGGAACAAACCTCGACACCTGGTCAAGGATGCCAGAGATTAATTAAATTAACCCCTATAGGTGCCCCCTAGTGGCAGAAAAATCACAACCGTGCCACCGATATAGGTTTTTCTGGTTTCTCATTGTCACTGACGACACAGTTACCTTAATGTTCCTGTGAAGACAGTTATACTTCATCACAAGTGCCACCACATATGCACAAGGCAGTGCAAACTGGCTTTATTTAATTGTGGAATTTGTTCTATAACATTTGCAGTTCCCTCTGTAGGACTTAGTACACTTGCATGCAATAAGCTCGAGGCAAGCTTTCTCGACAATAGGTAGAACTGTCCACTTTAGGCCTGAAATTGTCCTGATCGGTCTCACAGCCCCAGTCAGACGGACTGGGAACTGTTGGCAGCTGTTCAAGGCATTGTCCCCAGATATGTCCGGCTTGATATACTGATCTCCTTGTGTGTCCTCGAGGGCTGCCTTTGTAGGCGGAATGTTATCAAGGGTCCTTGACATTCTGGAAAACAGTGTCATTCTTGCAGTATTCACATTAACATCATCATTGGTACGACAGTACAGGAGCACAACAAAGCATTCAAGTTTTTCCATGATATTCTCCGGTAGAATTGGTGACACTGGTGATGACAAGAATGCAAAACACTCAGTGATCTCTGGCCACACACGCCAGGTATTCCACGCAGACTTCTTGCCATTATTTGCAAAGGAGGATGTAGTTCACATCCTGAGAAAGCATGAAAAGGGCAAACCTTTTGCCATTTCAGGGCCAATTGCTGTTGCATCTCATGCACGGGAATGTATCGGAATTCCTTTCCTGTTCCAAACGCTATCCATAGTTTTTCAAGGTTTTCCAAGTTCTGAAAACGAGCCACAGCCAAAACAACAACGTCCGTGTCAACAGTCCTGATCATCACATCTTTCAAACCAGAATTCAGGGCATCTTTCACATGGAGTAGAATCCTGGTGTCAGCCTCCTCATGTGAGCAAGGCTGTAGTCCATCCAAGTTGTGGTTCATATTAGAGCTGACAACTGACTCATGAACAGTGGATATGATAACCTGTCGCCAGTGTCCTTTGACACACTCTCAGCACTTAGGAACTGGAAGAGTTCATCCTTGTTGTCATCATTGCGAAGGAAGTTTTTCCAATTGCCTGGCAGCTTCACATTTGGAGACACACGTCCACGAGCCCCTGTCCCTCTATTTTCTCTTGCTGTAAGCTTCAAAGTGTTTCTCCAATAAACCAAGCTGTTAGGGTTAGTTTCTCCAATAAACCAAGCCCAAACAATATCGACTCGAAGAGACCTTTCTAGCTCTGAAACTACATATGGTACAAATACCTCCCTGGCATATTCCCCAAAGGTCCTGGATTCTCCAACTGGCAGAAAGTGCACCACTGCAGCACCATCAAGTATTCTTACTTCAGCAGTTGGGGTATTCAAGTAAGCTGATTTTCCGCTCGATTCAAGACATCCGAGGAGATCAGATTCTTTCCTTGCCCAAGTTTCCCTGCTGTAGACAATGATGGTGGAAATTTCTGATTCTCATGCTTGAAAAATTCCTCTAGATTTCCTTCTCTTGACTGGCTACCTATGTGCAATCTAGCAAACAAAGAACAGTCACTCTTGAGTTCAGAGATCTTCTGCTTATCGTTCGATTGGGCCGCCTTATTCGGTCGACTGAATAGTGGAAATGTGTTCCTTGATATTGGTGCACTGACTGGTGCTTCATTTTTAAGAGCCTGTCCTCAATGAAAGTACTGTACTGATTTTCTGCTGTTGCATGAATCTGTTGGATAGTTTCAACAGTCATCGGCATGATTTCCTGGGTGTGTAATGTAAACAAATCCTTACTACGATCAAGAAATGGATTTCCTAATTCTTCTAAGGTAGAGACAAGACCACAAACATCTTCAAAAAAGGATTTCTGCGAGCTATGGGTTTGTTCGTGATGCTTGTCATCAGCATCGTTACCATCATTGGGATCAACTGTTCTTCAAATTCAGCTATTATGGCTGACAACTGAGGGCCAGCCACCACCATCTCCGTAGGGCACCATGGTTTTCGGTGAGGCCGATGGCACCCCCATCACCATTCACACGCGCATTCAGATGTTCATGGGCTTGGTCAAGTCCTATGGCAGAGAATGAATGTCCTGTTTTATTTGAAGTAAAGGCACCACGCATGAACTGCTCATAAACATCTGGACATCTTTGGTGAAGAGTGGTATGTCGCATACGTGCACAGGAACCCATCTAGCATAGTGTACATGATCCATTGCAAAGAACCATGGGCCAATTTAGCCAAGGATTCTGTGTATAACTCAAAATCAGATGTCCGAAGTGCTCCAATGAAAGCAAGCAATGTTAACTCAAGGTTCTTTGAATTTCACTAGGTTTGTTTCAAATGATTGAAAACCTGTTCCATTCCCTTCGACATGACCTCGTCCTCGTCCTCGCCAGGGCTGTGAGAGTGATTCGGATGTTGTCCTCCGACAAAGAATGCACAAGGTCCAGTCTATTGGTGGCCTCTGGACTTCAGCTACATCACTTGGTTTAATGAGCTGGAACTGTTTCTCCATCATTCACACCATGTCATTGCAACCTGAAAATAAAGAACTTTACTTAGTAATGTTATCTCAATGTTTTCACTTATTTCAATGCCAAATTTGTGCCAATTTTCTCACAACAAAGGCATGAAACAAAGAATAAGAAATGAACAATATTATATAGACACATCATATCCTGTGTTTAGAGCAGTATAATACAACAAATATAGACGAAATGCCATATTTTGGCGTCCATATTTATAATCAAGATGGTGGCCACTAGGGGCACGGATTTTTGGGGTCCATTTTTTTTTCATATCCCCAGGGGTAGTAGTATCCCTGTGCAAAGTTTCATGCTTTCTGCAAAAACTGAACGATTCTGGTGAAAATCCTGCCTTAGCCACTGAACTATACGGGGAATTGTTGGATATATAATGAAAATGTTCCGAAGTATCTTATGGACTTGCATGCGAAACGACGGATAGCGGGAAGACTCAGAGTGGGGATCCCTGGACCTCCGCCAGGCTGAACAGTTTACATTTTGTATCGCAATGAGAGGCCGGTCTGCATCCGGACCTTAACCAAAATTGTATTGGCTTGTTCTTGTCAACTACCCAATCCACCAAGTTTTATCATGATCCGTCCACATCTTTTTGAAATATCATGCTATATATCCTTTTGGTCCGATCTCTCATAGTGAAAAATCAGTTCGAAATAAATAAAAAAAATCTCACATCTGGATCCAGATCTTCACCAAAATCGAATTGATTCGTTCTGGTCACACACCCAATTATACCCACCAAAGATATCTCAAAAGTCTGTCCATTTCATCTGAATCATTCCATAACTTTTTGAGACATTGTGCATACAGTACATCGTTGTTGGCCGCATCTCTCAATGGTGAAGAATTACTGAATATATATATATACATTTTTTGTAATCTCGTATTCGGACCTGAATCTAGATCTTCACCAAAAATGAAATAAATTGGTGCTCATCATACATCCAACCTGTCCACCAAGTTTCGTCGAATCCGTCCATAACCTTTTAAGATACCCTGCTCGCAGACAGACAGAGGGATTAAACATAATCTCCGTCCACCCTCAGAGGTGGAGATAATTAATTATATCCTTTGTATTTTTAAATAACACAATGGCTTCAATGAAAGCCATTGGTCAGGAAGTTGGAATTTTAGGACAATTTTGTGCCGATTGCAGCCGTCTATTTATTACATACAGCAAAAGTACCATCACCAGTGCAGGAAAAGCAAGCAATTTAATTGTTTTTTAAAAAAACGTCTAAAGGGTACATTCCAATAGGAGTTAGGTTCTCGGGGTCTAAAGATTATAAAAGGTCGAAATCGTGACGGTCTAAAGTATCTTAAAGGTAAAAGGGGTCTTAAGGTATTGAGGGTCTTTGATGGTCTTATCAGCTCTTGAAGGGTTTTATAAGGTTCTAAATCAGTGTTAGGGGGTTCTAAACGGTCCGAGTGTCTTCAGGGTGTTAAGGGGGTCTAAAGATATAGAGGGGTCGAAATGATCTAAAAGGGTCTTGAAAAGTCTATGCGGTCCCAGCGGTCTAAAATGTCGAAAGGTTTAAAAAGGTCCATTCCAATAGTACTTAATTAATAGACATATAATGAGGCTTCACGGCTTCATAGACAGACCGTGTTTTGTTAGCTCACCTGGACTTTAGTCAGGTGAGCTTGTGTGATCGAGCAGTGCCATAGGTGAGTGAGTAAGTGAGTGAGTGAGTCAATCAACACTTCAGGTCATTATCGCTTGAACCAAACACACAATTTTGATGAAATTTGTCCAAAGCTTCATATCTGATGCCTAACAAAGGTGGATCAACTGCATCAAGAGAGTCTACGGGAGGGGGGGGGGGGTTTATGACACCTAAAATAGGATTTGCTTTCTTCTCCGAAACCACACACACGATTTTGATGAAACTTGACCACAACATTATTCACCTGTGACATACCGAAGTGTATTGACTGCATCAAAATCTGCGCTCATTAAGGGAGTCTACGGGGTGAGGGGGGTTCTGACCCCCCCCCCCACTCCCCCCAATAGGAATTTGCTCTCTTCTCCAAATTACACACAAAATTATCAATGAAACTTGACCACGACCTTCATCACCCTTGGTGTACCAAAGTTTGTTCATGGCATTAAAAAAAATTCAGGTCTAAGGGGGTTTGAGAGACTGTTGCTCCGATCCAGGTGAGCTTCAGGACAGACGGTCTCATATATATATATATATATATATATATATATATATATATATATATATATATATATATATGACTCGAGTGGTCCTCAAAATCTAAATGTGAAATATTTTTGATCTTATCCCTTCATTTGGAGTCATATAAACACAAATCTCAGTGCGAAATTTTAAGTCAATCAAACAACGTGTCGAGGTTGCACAGTGGTAGGGTGTTCATCCCCCTTGTGTGTAGAGTTCTGTGCATTAGTCATACACCACAGAGGCTGGAAGCACCTAAGTTGCTTTATCTTTTGACTTATTAAATGGCAGAAGCAACAAGGAAGTGTAACCTCCTCAGTCAACCTCTGAAGACTGAAGACAGAATGCAGCAAATGATTGTCCAAGGCAGAGGTTCCTTCACCATCGTCTGTATGACAGAACGACCGTCCGTGACAGCCAGACGAAAACTGTCCATGGGATATTTTCATCTGGGAGCAGGCATGCATTCCTACTACACAGGTGTATAATGCCATCAAAAAACTGGACACGATTTTCAAGTGGTGGCAGGGCTTCAAGGTGGCGGCCAAACAGAAAACAGACCCAGAGGGACAACAAAGCGGCCTTCATGGAGGACAACGATGATCTCTTCAATGCTGCCCACACTAAAGCCTTTGAAATGATCCAGAATGAGGAGGACAAGGCTTTCCTGAAGGCATATAGAGAGAAAGGACAAAGAGGGAAGTTCGGTGGGGGTCAACTCCGTGTTGGCAAAGTTTGAGGAACAAATTCAGACAAAATCAGCTCCAGTACTAACGCTGAAACAACATCAGAATCTGAAGTTGAGGGAGCTCCTTCTCTCAAAACGAGGATGCCCATCCTGTCGTTGACGCTCGAATTACGGCTGCCCTGAATGTACAAAGATGGCAGACCGTAATGCCACTTAAACGTTGAGGGCCTTCACAAGGGACATGGCACGCAATGTTGAGGAGCTGGCAATAAATCGCTCTTCTACAGTGTTTTACCCTAAAATTTACTTTTTCGTTTCATTTCCGATTTGACGACATGAAAATGATTGCAGCGTGATTCCATTTAAAACTCTTATTTTGACATCACCAAAAGCTTCATTGTACATAACAGGGGTTTCCATTCCAAAACTTTTGAAGCCCCTAAACATTATCATAGGAGCCTGAAGAAATGTTGCCATCTTAAATATTTTATGAATCGGCTCCAAATGAGGTGGTAAAACGTCTTTTATTTTTGACCCCTACCTCTGAGGACCACCCTAGGTATGACTTTTTGGGGGATGCAATGTTCTGCCATTGCCTGCTTGTGCTCAACAATGACGACCATCGAATGCTCAATGGATGTTTTTTGCCACCGGTTTACGTCCCTTTGTCATGTCACAACTGAAAAAGACACAACTGAGATTGATTAGATTGATTCTTGCTTCAACAAATGTTTCTATTATAATCTAGATATTTTTGACAAGACAAAGTGCTTTTGATAATGCCTTAAAATGGGGACAGTGTAAACTCAATTGCAATAAAAAGGAGAATTTAACCTTTTTTGCAACTAAACCTCATCAAATATTAGCTCTAAATTGATGACGAAATGAGGCTTCTATCGGATATGAAACTTGGAACCATTAAAGAATGAAATTATCTTTGTTTACTTACTGTGCCATTTGTCTCAATGTTCGGAAACTTCCCAACTCTGAAAATGCATGAAGCAATAGTGAGATTAAATGAGGAATGAATGCGATCACGGATCATCTCCAAAATAAATTTCTTTCTCCGACAATCAACATCTTAAACATGAATTGAACACCAAACCCGTAACAACTAATTCACATGCAAATTCAGACACGAGAAAACCATTTTTTCTCGTCTCATGTAATTATATCAAGCTAGCTAATATACCCGTCAAGGTGTGTCTCTCGAAAGCGATGTGTGTCTTTGTTATCTAAATTTGGGGATCATGAGAAGTCCAGTTTGCAGAGGTTGCCTGCACAGGACCAACAACTCCCCTTCACATCCATTAACAATTTCAAACCCTTTGTGTCAGTACTACCCTCCCCCTCATCTCCTACACTCTAGCATCCTCCCAACTACATCCTTCTCTTTGTCTCCCTCTTCAGCATACATCCACCTCATGTCCCCTGTTCCAGTGTGCCCACTCTCAGCAGAGCTAGAAAACTTGTCTTCTTCCTCCAAAACCTCATGGCATCTTGTTAAGTCTGCCTCTGGAGTATGCTCCCCCTTCATCCCTTCCATCCCTTCAACTGGCACCACATCCCATTCTGCTTGTGAGAAGGCCGAAGCCTAAATTTTGTGTTCGTCTCCAAATCTTGTGTTCCTCATAGCAGTGGCGATGCACCAAAGTCATAGCAGTTGAAGGCATTAAAGATGCCTCTTTGGGAAATCCCCTTTATCTATTTGCTGACCACTCCACCCTCTACCATGACATCCCTCATCCTTCAGCCAAGAAGGTTGCAGCCTCTTCCATCTCTTAAGACCTTGAAGGAAATAAAAAAATCACAAGCTGGTCAAACACTTGGAATCGGTCTTTTAATCATGAAAATCTCACACTCTCACTGTCTCTCTCCAAAGAACCATCTGGAAAACCTCCTATTACTTTCTCAACAATCCTCTTTGAGGAAGTTCAGTCATTCAAACTCCTGGGTCTCACGCTCAGCCAATGATCTTTCTTGGGCAAACACATGTCAAAGTTGGCCCCAAAGCCAGCTGCCGACTGGGCATCCTGCGTCGTAGAAAGTCCTTCTCGGCACACCTAAACTCCTATTCACCCACAAGGCCTTCATCCGCAGTTTGATCGAGTACTGCTCTCCTTCTCGCCTGGCTACGCTCCCTGTGTAACATCTTACTCAGCTTCACGCCGTGGAAACCAAAGCCTCTAAGATTATTGGAATCTCCCTCGAAGAAGCTGAGTCTATGGGCCTATCCATCACTTCACCAGTGCAGACAGGTTGGTGGTTTCTCTCTGTTTTTCCATGGTTTAACTCACCCCCCCCCCAAGGTTTTTGTAGGGCACATATGAACCAACATCAACCCCTTCTGGTGAAACTACCTAAATCCAGGATCACTGCTCACCTCCACTCATTTGTTCCTCTTTTTTTCCACCTGTGTAATAAACTTCCACATCCTCTTTAATCTCATTTTTCCCTCCAGCTCTTCAAGACAGCTGTTCACCACATCGCAGATCGTCTCCAATCCAAAACCATGATCTTTCTACCCTCGGTAACCCCCACCACAACCCTCCTCCATGAAAATTTCCAGTTTTCCCTCCTGAGTTTTTCCTATGTATCCATATTTTCCACCCATGTATCCTGTCCTGCCCCAATCCTCCCCACACACAATGTTTGTCCGCCTGTCTCTGTCTTAGCCTTCAGCTCTGCTGTTGGTTTTTCACCGCTCCCTCCTCTCTCTTCTCTCTCTCTCTCTTGCTGTACCTTTTGTCCTTGTTACGTCCTGATTCATCCTATCCGTTCAGTGTCTATAGTACGAGCTCTTCCACAAGCCTCAAATATGTAAAACAACAACACAAAAAAATCTTACTCTCACTCTCTCAACATTGTCTTGAGGACGTTCAGTCACTCAAACTTATCAGCTATGGTCTTTCTTAGTTCTTAGCTGACCACACATTGAGATGGCCTCCACCGACTGAGCATCCTCTGTCATACAAAGTCTTTCTGACCTTTCATCTCCTACAAGGCCTTCATCTACAGCTTGATGGAGTACTGTTGTTCCCCACACCTTGATCAGCTTGACGACTGATACACACACACACACACACACACACACACACACACACACCTGTGAATATGAAGAAAAAGCAAGAAATGTGGAGTAAAAATATCCCAAGGAGAAGCTAAAGGAAAAAAACAAAAAACGAAAGACATAGATTATTTCTTCTGACAAGATAACTTCTTGTTATATCTTTCTTCTCTTCCCTTACAAGGGGTGATGTCAACAGTACCAAGCTTCTGTCCTGCCTTACCCATATACTCCTCCACTTCTCTCTGTCCCTAGCCAACTCTCTCCACTAGCCAACCACCCTCACCTTATTGATACATCACACCTCACATGATTTCACATCTCAACTGCAGTCTCTCTCCCCAACCTCACCCCTCAATCCACAGTTTCTTTGCATTCTCTCTTCATCCATCCGCACCAATGTGTCCAGCCCATTTCAGGCTGGCTTTTTACAATCTCATCTGCACATCAATCTCCTCCCTCGGTTTTTCCATTCTCAATATACCCAACCTCTTCACTCCCACAACCTCCTGACCCAGTTGGTCTCGCAGACCTGGGAACCTCTGTTGTGGTCTCTCGAGTTACAACATTTTGAGACTGTAAAGGTAGGCCGGCGTACACACAAGATAACTTGTTCGATAAAAAATAAAGCAATGGGTTGAGAAAAGAGAAGAGAAAGAGAGCGCATATGCACGCAGATTGAGCTAAACGTAGTTTTCTTATATAATCAAGTGTAATGAACACAACGTGAATAAAATGTCAAGGTCATACGTCTCAGAAACATTTAATTTGGACGTACCATTCGTGCAGGCATCCTGTGTCTTGTCCCTTTACCCTCTCGCTCACCACCTCTAGGCAAAGCTCCATCGGCGCTCCATCTGGCACCCAATCCTGCCATCGAGCGAAGGTTACGCAAGTGCTCCTGAAGCTCTCTGGAGAGCCGAGCTGGATAAGTTGACACTTCCAACTGCCAATGCTCCTTTTCCTGCTCCAGCCGTATCACAGTCTGCTGGCTTTGCTGCAGCTGTGTGCAATCACCAAGTTAGACAATGATGGTTAACCAAGTTCTACGCTGCAGAGTACAAAGAGCCAATTAATGTCGAGTTATATTCATTGCTAAATTTGTTGTCCAAGAAATAATGAAACGAACAAAGTAATATAACCCTGCAAGTGCATCAGCAAATCTGTTCAATGGCAATTTGATCAGGCTCCCCAAACTAACCAATAAATTCATTCAAGTTACCAGCACTTGTAAACTCGCAAACAGCAAATTGCAAGCTATTGGTTTGAATGAAAGCACCATACTAAGTAACTCGATAACCAATTACAAGTTACGGACGGAATTTTGGCTGACAATCCATAGCATTTATGCAGCCATTATAAACATCTCATAAGACCTCCCCATTATCCCACTCCAGGCTTGAACTTTTAATCTAAATGGGGGAGGTGGGGATTAAACATCGGACATGACACACCCTGTTGAACCAAAGCTTCCTGGCTCTCAGTCGAGCTGAGCAAAATGCGACGATCTGACAAGCCTCCTCGTATGGCACCGACTCTGTCGGACTTGGACAAAAAGAACCAAACAAACAAGTGGGATGAACCAAAAATTGTGAAAAGTAAGCATCTCAAAATGCAAAACCTGTCCACACCTGCTTTTTGTAATTGAACTAAACGTGACGAAAACCACAGTTAAGTTTTTTTATTTTTGAACTATATATTTATTTGTGTTCTCATATTCTCATCATTAAGGTTGTTGAATTTGATGATTAAAGCTCAAATTGGTAAAAAGTGTTAGGGCCTGGAAACAACACTGAATCTCAATGAAAATAAAATAAAGGAAACACGGAAGCAACAAAAAATAAAAAAAAAGGGACGTCTCATGCTTGACGCGCTGTGGCGGAGCTAATAAGGGCTATTGTAGTCACAATGCCCTTTCATATTTTGACCCAATTTTAATTATTTTTGAACTCCATATTATCATAATAAAGGTTTGTTTGAAAATTTGATGACAAAAGTTCAATGGTTTAAAAAGTTATGGACAACAGACGGACACACAGAATCCATCCTTTGGCCATCCATTGGGACGCATACTCTGTACAAAGCATCGGTGCTGCAAAGCAGTCTCCTGGGCTATTAGTCCAGCGAAATGTGAAAAAGCATGTTGTTGGCGTCATTATGAAGTTTTTTGGTTGATTCTCCTCTCTGAGCTATCCTGAATCAGAATCAGCCGGGTGCCAGACTCGCACCTTTGAGGAATTTTTTTTAGAGGGCGAAAAAAAAAATGGCCACCACCGACTTTCGATAAATTCTGGTTTGGGCTATATCTTCACTTCTAATGCACTTACACACACAATTTTGGTGTCTACTACGATGTTTTCATGGGGCAAGGAATCCGATAATGAATAAAGTTGAAGGTGTATTATATATTAAGACCTGTCTCATATTTCAAGATGGCCACCATTTTAATATGAAAAATGGCTATTTTGCAGTTCCACTATCACTTCGAGTAAGAAATTGAATTTTGATAAACCCTCAAATATTAATACTACATTTCAATAATAGTCAATGACAAGCTGAAGTAACTTACTTGCAATGATCAATGAATTGATGATTATATTGGAATACGATTTTTACACCAAATATATCCAGATACATGTGGATAGTTGACTATGACTTCGTGGTTATGTCTTAAAGTAAGTATGTACATGTACATGATTTTGAATTACCTTTTTATTTTAGGCAAACAAATATTAACTTTTGTTAAGGATGCAATGTTTCTCATTATGTTCAATCTTCGTCATAGTCATCGTTGATTAGCAGCTGACTGCCCTTGTCTGTCGCTATAAACAGTCTGATTCCAGCATTCAAACTGCAAAACATCGAAACATTGACATCTGTGCTGCCACACAACACACCTGCCCGGTGGAACATGGTAGTGGTGGAGCATCCACACTGATTCATCTGCAGAAGTGACTGGTGCAGCAGACACATCAGGTGGAAGTGTGGTTGGAACACAACGTGCACCGTTCCTCACCTTCTTGCCATCTATATTGATGGGATCAAGTTCGGAGGGTCTGACTTGAGTGGCGATTTCATATAATGACTTGATGATGAGTTGATGTACATGATGAACAAAATGGCATCATGCGATGGGGGCAACGACTTCAAATTTCGGAGCAGGAGGTAATCTTGGAGTTGATCTTCTCTCT
>CM068961.1:17313609-17341808 GCA_035128595.1 Eptatretus atami | reverse complement strand
TCATATCCTGTGTTTAGAGCAGTATAATACAACAAATATAGACGAAATGCCATATTTTGGCGTCCATATTTATAATCAAGATGGTGGCCACTAGGGGGCACGGATTTTTGGGGTCCATTTTTTTTTCATATCCCCAGGGGTAGTAGTATCCCTGTGCAAAGTTTCATGCTTTCTGCAAAAACTGAACGATTCTGGTGAAAATCCTGCCTTAGCCACTGAACTATACGGGGAATTGTTGGATATATAATGAAAATGTTCCGAAGTATCTTATGGACTTGCATGCGAAACGACGGATAGCGGGAAGACTCAGAGTGGGGATCCCCTGGACCTCCGCCAGGCTGAACAGTTTACATTTTGTATCGCAATGAGAGGCCGGTCTGCATCCGGACCTTAACCAAAATTGTATTGGCTTGTTCTTGTCAACTACCCAATCCACCAAGTTTTATCATGATCCGTCCACATCTTTTTGAAATATCATGCTATATATCCTTTTTGGTCCGATCTCTCAATAGTGAAAAATCAGTTCGAAATAAATTAAAAAAATCTCACATCTGGATCCAGATCTTCACCAAAATCGAATTGATTCGTTCTGGTCACACACCCAATTATACCCACCAAAGATATCTCAAAAGTCTGTCCATTTCATCTGAATCATTCCATAACTTTTTGAGACATTGTGCTATACAGTACATCGTTGTTGGCCGCATCTCTCAATGGTGAAGAATTACTGAATATATATATATACATTTTTTGTAATCTCGTATTCGGACCTGAATCTAGATCTTCACCAAAATGAAATAAATTGGTGCTCATCATACATCCAACCTGTCCACCAAGTTTCGTCCGAATCCGTCCATAACCTTTTAAGATACCCTGCTCGCAGACAGACAGAGGGATTAAACATAATCTCCGTCCACCCTCAGAGGTGGAGATAATTAATTATATCCTTTGTATTTTAAATAACACAATGGCTTCAATGAAAGCCATTGGTCAGGAAGTTGGAATTTTAGGACAATTTGTGCCGATTGCAGCCGTCTATTTATTACATACAGCAAAAGTACCCATCACCAGTGACAGGAAAAGCAAGCAATTTAATTGTTTTTTAAAAAAACGTCTAAAGGGTACATTCCAATAGGAGTTAGGTTCTCGGGGTCTAAAGATTATAAAAGGTCGAAATCGTGACGGTCTAAAGTATCTTAAAGGTAAAAGGGGTCTTAAAGGTATTGAGGGTCTTTGATGGTCTTATCAGCTCTTGAAGGGTTTTATAAGGTTCTAAATCAGTGTTAGGGGGTTCTAAACGGTCCGAGTGTCTTCAGGGTGTCAAGGGGGTCTAAAGATATAGAGGGGTCGAAATGATCTAAAAGGGTCTTGAAAAGTCTATGCGGTCCCAGCGGTCTAAAATGTCGAAAGGTTTAAAAAGGTCCATTCCAATAGTACTTAATTAATAGACATATAATGAGGCTTCACGGCTTCATAGACAGACCGTGTTTTGTTAGCTCACCTGGACTTTAGTCAGGTGAGCTTGTGTGATCGAGCAGTGCCCATAGGTGAGTGAGTAAGTGAGTGAGTGAGTCAATCAACACTTCAGGTCATTATCGCTTGAACCAAACACACAATTTTGATGAAATTTGTCCAAAGCTTCATATCTGATGCCTAACAAAGGTGGATCAACTGCATCAAGAGAGTCTACGGGAGGGGGGGGGGGGTTTATGACACCTAAAATAGGTATTTGCTTTCTTCTCCGAAACCACACACACGATTTTGATGAAACTTGACCACAACATTATTCACCTGTGACATACCGAAGTGTATTGACTGCATCAAAATCTGCGCTCATTAAGGGAGTCTACGGGGTGAGGGGGGTTCTGACCCCCCCCCCCACTCCCCCCAAATAGGGAATTTGCTCTCTTCTCCAAATTACACACAAAATTATCAATGAAACTTGACCACGACCTTCATCACCCTTGGTGTACCAAAGTTTGTTCATGGCATTAAAAAAATTCAGGTCTAAGGGGGGTTTGAGAGACTGTTGCTCCGATCCAGGTGAGCTTCAGGACAGACGGTCTCATATATATATATATATATATAATATATATATATATATATATATATATATATATATGACTCGAGTGGTCCTCAAAATCTAAATGTGAAATATTTTTGATCTTATCCCTTCATTTGGAGGTCATATAAACACAAATCTCAGTGCGAAATTTTAAGTCAATCAAACAACGTGTCGAGGTTGCACAGTGGTAGGGTGTTCATCCCCCTTGTGTGTAGAGTTCTGTGCATTAGTACATAACACCACAGAGGCTGGAAGCACCTAAGTTGCTTTATCTTTTGACTTATTAAATGGCAGAAGCAACAAGGAAGTGTAACCTCCTCAGTCAACCTCTGAAGACTGAAGACAGAATGCAGCAAATGATTGTCCAAGGCAGAGGTTCCTTCACCATCGTCTGTATGACAGAACGACCGTCCGTGACAGCCAGACGAAAACTGTCCATGGGATATTTTCATTCTGGGAGCAGGCATGCATTCCTACTACACAGGTGTATAATGCCATCAAAAAACTGGACACGATTTTCAAGTGGTGGCAGGGCTTCAAGGTGGCGGCCAAACAGAAAACAGACCCAGAGGGACAACAAAGCGGCCTTCATGGAGGACAACGATGATCTCTTCAATGCTGCCCACACTAAAGCCTTTGAAATGATCCAGAATGAGGAGGACAAGGCTTTCCTGAAGGCATATAGAGAGAAAGGACAAAGAGGGAAGTTCGGTGGGGGTCAACTCCGTGTTGGCAAAGTTTGAGGAACAAATTCAGACAAAATCAGCTCCAGTACTAACGCTGAAACAACATCAGAATCTGAAGTTGAGGGAGCTCCTTCTCTCAAAACGAGGATGCCCATCCTGTCGTTGACGCTCGAATTACGGCTGCCCTGAATGTACAAAGATGGCAGACCGTAATGCCACTTAAACGTTGAGGGCCTTCACAAGGGACATGGCACGCAATGTTGAGGAGCTGGCAATAAATCGCTCTTCTACAGTGTTTTACCCTAAAATTTACTTTTTTCGTTTTCATTTCCGATTTGACGACATGAAAATGATTGCAGCGTGATTCCATTTAAAACTCTTATTTTGACATCACCAAAAGCTTCATTGTACATAACAGGGGTTTCCATTCCAAAACTTTTGAAGGCCCCTAAACATTATCATAGGAGCCTGAAGAAATGTTGCCATCTTAAATATTTTATGAATCGGCTCCAAATGAGGTGGTAAAACGTCTTTTATTTTTGACCCCTACCTCTGAGGACCACCCTAGGTATGACTTTTTGGGGGGATGCAATGTTCTGCCATTGCCTGCTTGTGCTCAACAATGACGACACATCGAATGCTCAATGGATGTTTTTTTGCCACCGGTTTACGTCCCTTTGTCATGTCACAACTGAAAAAGACACAACTGAGATTGATTAGATTGATTCTTGCTTCAACAAATGTTTCTATTATAATCTAGATATTTTTGACAAGACAAAGTGCTTTTGATAATGCCTTAAAAATGGGGACAGTGTAAACTCAATTGCAATAAAAAGGAGAATTTAACCTTTTTTGCAACTAAACCTCATCAAATATTAGCGTCTAAATTGATGACGAAATGAGGCTTCTATCGGATATGAAACTTGGAACCATTCAAGAATGAAATTATCTTTGTTTACTTACTGTGCCATTTGTCTCAATGTTCGGAAACTTCCCAATCTGAAAATGCATGAAGCAATAGTGAGATTAAATGAGGAATGAATGCGATCACGGATCATCTCCAAAATAAATTTCTTTCTCCGACAATCAACATCTTAAACATGGAATTGAACACCAAACCCGTAACAACTAATTCACATGCAAATTCAGACACGAGAAAACCATTTTTCCTCGTCTCATGTAATTATATCAAGCTAGCTAATATACCCGTCAAGGTGTGTCTCTCGAAAGCGATGTGTGTCTTTGTGTATCTAAATTGGGGATCATGAGAAGTCCAGTTTGCAGAGGTTGCCTGCACAGGACCAACAACTCCCCTTCACATCCATTAACAATGTCAAACCCCTTTGTGTCAGTACTTACCCTCCCCCTCATCTCCTACACTCTAGCATCCTCCCAACTACATCCTTCTCTTTGTCTCCCTCTTCAGCATACATCCACCTCATGTCCCCTGTTCCAGTGTGCCCACTCTCAGCAGAGCTAGAAAACTTGTCTTCTTCCTCCAAAACCTCATGGCATCTTGTTAAGTCTGCCTCTGGAGTATGCTCCCCCTTCATCCCTTCCATCCCTTCAACTGGCACCACATCCCATTCTGCTTGTGAGAAGGCCGAATGCCTAAATTTTGTGTTCGTCTCCAAATCTTGTGTTCCTCATAGCAGTGGCGATGCACCAAAGTCATAGCCAGTTGAAGGCATTAAAGATGCCTCTTTGGGAAATCCCCTTTATCTATTTGCTGACCACTCCACCCTCTACCATGACATCCCTCATCCTTCAGCCAAGAGGTTGCAGCCTCTTCCATCTCTTAAGACCTTGAAGGAAATAAAAAAAATCACAAGCTGGTCAAACACTTGGAATCGGTCTTTTAATCATGAAAATCTCACACTCTCACTGTCTCTCTCCAAAAGAACCATCTGGAAAACCCTCCTATTTACTTTCTCAACAATCCTCTTGAGGAAGTTCAGTCATTCAAACTCCTGGGTCTCACGCTCAGCCATGATCTTTCTTGGGCAAACCACATGTCAAAGTGGGCCTCCAAAGCCAGCTGCCGACTGGGCATCCTGCGTCGTAGAAAGTCCTTCTCGGCACACCTAAACTCCTATTCACCCACAAGGCCTTCATCCGCAGTTTGATCGAGTACTGCTCTCCCTTCTCGCCTGGCTACGCTCCCTGTGTAACATCTTACTCAGCTTCACGCCGTGGAAACCAAAGCCTCTAAGATTATTGGAATCTCCCTCGAAGAAGCTGAGTCTATGGGCCTATCCATCACTTCACCAGTGCAGACAGGTTGGTGGTTTCTCTCTGTTTTCCATGGTTTAACTCACCCCCCCCCCCCAAGGTTTTTGTAGGGCACATATGAACCAACATCAACCCCTTCTGGTGAAACTACCTAAATCCAGGATCACTGCTCACCTCCACTCATTTGTTCCTCTTTTTTTCCACCTGTGTAATAAACTTCCACATCCTCTTTAATCTCATTTTTCCCTCCAGCTCTTCAAGACAGCTGTTCACCACCATCGCAGATCGTCTCCAATCCAAAACCATGATCTTTTCTACCCTCGGTAACCCCCACCACAACCCTCCTCCATGAAAATTTCCAGTTTTCCCCTCCTGAGTTTTTCCTTATGTATCCATATTTTCCACCCCATGTATCCTGTCCTGCCCCCCAATCCTCCCCACACACAATGTTTGTCCGCCTGTCTCTGTCTTAGCCTTCAGCTCTGCTGTTGGTGTTTCACCGCCCCCCCCTCTCTCTCTCTCTCTCAATGCTGTACCTTTTGTCCTGTTACGTCCTGATTCATCCTGATCCGTTCAGTGTCTTAATACGTACGAGCTCTTCCACAAGCCTCAAATATGTAAACAACAACAACAGCAAAAAAATCTTACTCTCACTCTCTCAACAATTGTCTTGAGGACGTTCAGTCACTCAAACTTATCAGCTATGGTCTTTCTTAGTTCTTAGCTGACCACACATTGAAGATGCGCTCCACCGACTGAGCATCCTCTGTCATACAAAGTCTTTCCTGACCTTTCATCTTCCTACAAGGCCTTCATCTACAGCTTGATGGAGTACTGTTGTTCCCCACCTTGATCAGCTTGACGACTGATACACACACACACACACACACACACACACACACACACACACCTGTGAATATGAAGCAAAAAGCAAGGAAATGTGGAGTAAAAATATCCCCAAGGAGAAGCTAAAGGAAAAAAAACAAAAAACGAAAGACATAGATTATTCTTCTGACAAGATAACTTCTTGTTATTATTCTTTCTTCTCTTCCCTTTACAAGGGGTGATGTCCAACAGTACCAAGCTTCTGTCCTGCCTTACCCACTATACTCCTCCACTTCTCTCTGTCCCTAGCCAACTCTCTCCACTAGCCAACCACCCTCACCTTATTGATATATCACACCTCACATGATCTTCACATCTCAACTGCAGTCTCTCTCCCCAACCTCACCCCCTCAATCCATAGTTCTCTTTGCCATTCTCTCTTCATCCATCCGCACCATGTGTCCAGCCCATTTCAGCTGGCTTTTTACCAATCTCATCTGCACATCAATCTCCTCCCTCGGTTTTTCCATTCTCAATATACCCAACCTCTTCACTCCCACAATCCTCCTGACCCAGTTGGTCTCGCAGACCTGGGACCTCTGTTGTGGTCTCTCAGTTACACCATTTTGAGACTGTAAAGGTAGGCCGGCGTCACACAACAAGATAACTTGTTCGATAAAAAATAAAGCAATGGGTTGAGAAAGAGAAAGAGAAAGAGAGCGCATATGCACGCAGATTGAGCTAAACGTAGTTTTCTTTATATAATCAAGTGTAATGAACACAACGTGAATAAATGTCAAGGTCATACGTCAGTAAACATTTAATTTGGACGTACCATTCGTGCAGCATCCTGTGTCTTGTCCCTGTTACCCTCTCGCTCACCACCCTCTAGGCAAAGCTCCATCGGCGCTCCATCTGGCACCCCAATCCTGCCATCCGAGCGAAGGTTACGCAAGTGCTCCTGAAGCTCTCTGGAGAGCCGAGCCTGGATAAGTTGACACTCCAACTGCCAATGCTCCTTTTCCTGCTCCAGCCGTATCACAGTCTGCTGGCTTTGCTGCAGCTGTGTGCAATCACCAAGTTAGACAATTGATGGTTAACCAAGTTCTCTGCTGCAGAGTACAAGAGCCAATTAATGTCGAGTTATATTTCACTGCTAAATTGTTGTCCAAGAAATAATGAAACGAACAAAGTAACCCTGCAAGTGCATCAGCAAATCTGTTCAATGGCAATTTGATCAGGCTCCCCAACTAACCAAATAAATTCATTCAAGTTACAGCACTTGTAAACTCGCAAACAGCAAATTGCAAGCTATTGGTTTGAATGAAAGCACCATACTAAGTAACTCGATAACAATTACAAGTTACGGGACGGAATTTTGCTGACAATCCATAGCATTGGTATGCAGCCATATAAACATCTCATAAGACCTCCCCATATCCCACTCCAGCTTGAACTTTTACTCTAAATGGGGGAGGTGGGGATTAAACATCGGACATGACACACCTGTTGAACCAAAGCTTCCTGGCTCTCAGTGGAGCTGAGCAAAATGCGACGATCTGACAAAGCCTCCTCGTATGGCACCGACTCTGGTCGGGACTTGGACAAAAAGAACAAACAAACAAGTGGGATGGAACCAAAAATTGAAAAAGTAAGCATCTCAAAATGCAAAACCTGTCCACACCTGCTTTGTAATTGAACTAAACCTGACGAAAACCACAGTTAAGTTTTTTCTTTTTGAACTATATATTTATTTGTGTTCTCCATATTCTCATCATTAAGGCTTGTTGAAGATTTGATGATAAAAGCTCAAATGGTAAAAGTGTTATGGCCTGGAAACACACACTGAATCTCCATGAGAAATAAATAAAGAAACACGGAAGCAACAACAAAAAAAAATACAAAAAAAAAGGGACGTCTCATGCTTGACGCGCTGTGGCGGAGCTAATAAGGGCTATTTATAGTCACAATGCCCTTTCATATTTTGACCCAATTTTAATTATTTTGAACTCCATATTATCATAATAAAGGTTTGTTGAAAATTTGATGACAAAAGTTCAAATGGTAAAAAAGTTATGGACAACAGACGGACACACAGAATCCATCCTTTGGCCATCCATTGGGACCATACTCTGTACAAAGCATCGGTGCTGCCAAAGCAGTCTCCTGGGCTATTAGTCCAGCGGAAATTGAAAAAGCATGTTGTGGCGTCATTATGAAGTTTTTTGGTTGATTCATCCTCTCTGAGCTATCCTGAATCAGAATCAGCCGGGTGCCAGACTCGCACCCTTGAGGAATTTTTTTTAGAGGCGAAAAAATGGCCACCACCGACTTTCGATAAATTCGTTTTGGGCTATATCTTCACTTCTAATGCACTTACACACAATTTTGGTGTCTACTACGATGTTTTCATGGTCAAGGAATCCGATAATGATAAAGTTGAAGGTGTATATATATATAAGACCGTCTCATATTTTCAAGATGGCCACCATTTTAATATGAAAAATGGCTATTTTGCAGTTCCACTGATCACTTCGAGTAAGAAATTGAATTTGATAAACCCTCAAATATTAATACTACATCAAATATAGTCAATGACAGCTGAAGTAACTTACTTGCAATGATCAATGAATTGATGATTATATTGGAATACGATTTTTACACAAAATATATCCAGATACATGTGGATAGTTGACTATGACTTCGGGTTATGTCTTAAAGTAAGTATGTACATGTACATGATTTTGAAATTACCTTTTATTTTTAGGCAAACAAATATTAACTTTGTTTAGGATGCAATGTTCTTCATTATGTTCAATCTTCGTCATAGTCATCGTGATTAGCAGCTACTGCCCTTGTCTGTTCGTTACAACAGTCTGATCCAGCATTACAACTGCAAAACATCGAACATGACATCTGTGCTGCCACACAACCAACCTCCCGGTGGAACATGGTCAGCTGGTGGAGCATCCACACTTGATCAGCTGCAGAATGGTGACTGGTGCAGCAGACACATCAGGTGGAAGTGTGGTTGGACACAACGTCGCACCGTCCTCACCTTCTTGCCATCTATACTTGATGGGATCCAAGTTCGGAGGGTCTGACTGAGTGGCCGATTTCCATATAATGACTTGATGATGAGTGATGTACATGTTGAACAAAGGCATCATGCGATGGGGGCAACGACTTCAATTTCGAGCAGAGGTAATCTTGGAGTTGGCTATCTTAGACTTCCACAACTGATACCGGTGTGTGGACATATCACCTTCGACTTTGGAACCATAACAGGCAGCAATGAAGGTAGTTGCCTCAGTTATCATCTTTTCCTCGTCTGCTTCCAGCTGACCAAGTAAGGTGGAATGATGTACCTTAGTAGGTGGGATAATGATGTACCCATTAGTACCTTCAGCGCTGTGGCCTTTCCAATGCCAAACAAATACGACACAGTATCGCATCCGTCAGAGCATGTACAGCAGGCAGATATTTGGCGATGCTTTTGTGTTTCAGTGCTGTTTGGCGAATGTCTACGTTCGCCCTCCCAGCACACGGACTCTCCATGCTGACATCCACAGTCATCTTTTCCTCGAGGAAGAAATGAATCGACAAACAAAGACATCTGTATCGTCGCAGACCACTTTGATGTGTGAGTCACCACTGACACCTGACACAATTCTAACTAAGTGATGGATGATGATGACATCTGCTTCTTCATGGTGTGTTTTCAGATCCTGTTCTGGAGAGTGGAATTGTTCCATACTTGTACTGGTGTAGGATATTTTCCGGTGATCACAGTTTGGTCTGGTTTACCACAATGTGGGTCATCAGATACTGACAGATCAAATCGATCAGTTGTACTTTGTTGTAGGCTACATTTAGGACCACTTTTTGCGCTGGAAGTGTTGTGTGTAAGTTGAGTTGATGTTTTCGACTTGAATCATGACCTGCGCACTGGATTTCGTCATTTGTTTCGTGCCGATTTTGATGTACCTGTCGAAAATCAGGTATACGTCACAACACTCC
Source organism: Eptatretus atami (assembly GCA_035128595.1). NCBI lineage: Eukaryota > Metazoa > Chordata > Myxini > Myxiniformes > Myxinidae > Eptatretus > Eptatretus atami. The sequence goes on along the minus strand of CM068961.1, from coordinate 17,331,980 downwards.
AGATGGTATTTGATGGTTCCCATGAAGTTGATCACATAATCCTCAACTGTACCATTTTGGGCCAATGTACAGTCCATAACATGGTGCATCCATCGATGATGACAGCATCTGGAATACCTTGGATTCGACATGATTGCTCAACTTGGAGTTTCATCTTCAGGATTGCTTTCGACTGAGCCCGCATCGCACCGCTCTCATCAAACAAGGAGTGGGACAGGGGACAGTTCGTAAGAGAGGACATCCTTGATATCAATATCCCTGTATTGTTGGAGACATATGACTCGGGTGTAGATAAATTCGGTACATATACTGGCCTTCCATCCAGCTTGATGCTCTTTTTGGTCGAAGTCATCAGGGTCACTTTCTTGGTTAGTGTCTTGTTGAAGCTTGTTGGCCATCCAGATTCAAATTCCGGCATCTGTTGTCATCCAATCTTGAGAGAATCATCAACGTTTACCTTGTCTGTCGCATGAAACATAGTAGTCGACACCAAAATTGTGTGTGTAAGTGCATTAGAATGAAGATATAGCCCAAAACAGAATTTATCGAAAGTCGGTGGTGGCCATTTTTGTTTTTTCGCATCTAAAAAAAATTCCTCAAGGGTGCGAGTCTGGCACCCGGCTGATTCTGATTCAGGATAGCTCAGAGATGATGAATCAACCAAAAAAAACTTCATAATGACGCTAAAGCACGCTTTGCCCTGAATGGCTGTTTGGCATCGTGACTATATTGGGCAAAATCCTGGATGGGTCACCACTCCGATGCAGGATACTCGAATGTCTCAATCATCCCAGCAAGCTGGTACTCACTTTGCCGACCTCGGAAGGATGACAGGCTGAGTCAACCCCACCTAGTATCAATTCAATGGCCAAGCGGGATTTGAACTCAGGACCCTAGGATCCAAGCCCACCACCCTAACCATGAAGCCAACACCAGGCATACACACAGCATTAATTGTAAAAACACGTTTCCTGCTGCACCGGGGGGGGGGGGGGGGAATGGACTAAAAAAGTTAAGCACGATTAAAGCAGTCGGTTATTTTTTTTCTCCCAAACAGCGAATCGATCGATATCTTACTTATAGGGATGGGTGGAAAGGTGAGCTTTGTCATACTGACCTCTCTGAGCAATGAAAGAAAAAGTTTAACCATAAGAAAAATACTGCACATCCCATGATGCCTGAATTTGCACACCACCTTGTGCACTACTTTGATGAACAATGTAACGAAATGTTATCAAAATTATTTGGAGGTTAAGTATTATAAAACCATGACAAGCAGCTTACCAACCCACCCTTTCGGTGGATTTTATATACGAATTATTTGCTGAATGAAGTATATGCTGCATTGCAATAAAACTTGATGGATGGATCTGATGTGCTTCCATGTAAGAGGGAGTGAATCCCAGGATGGTCCTTGTATGAAACACTCGCTCCATATGGGAGAGTAATACTCCCTCCCTCTGGTGGCGGGTCAGTAAAGTACTTGCACTATGCCACGTGTCCAGTCGAAAATTGAGCCGACTTGTAATACTCTCTGCCACCATCACCGGGCGGTGCTATATGCTATACATTGCGGTTGATGACAAACAAACATCATATTTTTCAGTTTTATTGTATCGATTTAGGAGATCAAATTCCCTTCTTCGTCCACTGAACACTGTAGGAATCTGTTAATGGTGATGATGCAAATTTATTAGAATACAGTACAGTACTATGTAAAGTATGCACCAATGACAGAGCTTCTCAGGGGATTGCAGAAGCACCAATAAAAACTAGAGGTGCTCGATAGTTCAGGTGAAACAGTCAAACTGGAATCCTGAACAAAGTTTGGCTCGGACAAAGGTATGGGCTAGACACCATCCAATGAACACAGGTTGTGTTGTCAGATGTTGACAGCGTGCCAAATTTATGAAGAGAAAATGCCTAACGGGTGTTCAGCAACTTTGTGAAAGAAGAAAACAATTTATACTGCTGCTGATGTAAGCAGAGAGTATGCTCTTTGTGAGCAGTTCTGGAACAATATGGCATTTATTGACAGCGACAGTAAAGCAGGTCACGTAGAACAGTGGTGTAGTGTCAAATTTTGAGGGACCAGAGCCCTGGAAAACCGTGTCGGACGTGACGTCGACATCAGATCATTCGTCACATCATGTTTTATTTAATATATTTAGTACCACGTGGTAAAGGCTGGCAGGATGGCCTAGATATGCACACTTGCCTCTACGCTGTCTAGCATGGGATTGAATCTCGACCCAGCTATGAAATGTCATCCTGGTGTTTCACAAGCAGTGTGATTCATCAATGTGTGTGCCGTCCTTCGGATGGATATTAAACGGGAGTTCCGTCTGCCGGCATTAGTTGTTTTGTTGGTGTCTTTCACATTAGTTGGTGTCTTTCTCGGAGTTGATGAAAGAAGATGAAGCTTTGGGGCCGGATAAACATCTGAAAGGAAGGAGATGGCAGAGCAGATAGGCATGATGTTAACATGAATAACGTCATGCTTGTCTGCTCTGCCAACATGAATCCCTGGCATTGATGTATTACAGGCCTACCTTTCCTCATACAACGTGATAGCGATTCTTCACAAAAACAGCCACATTACTGATCCATTCAGACTTCAACTGGTTGTAACCATCCAAAGTGTTCCATGCCTTCATGTCTTCGAGGGTGTAAAACTTTCAGTAAACATTCAGTAAGATAACTCACTAAATCTGGATACATAATGGTTGAAAAGTTTGACTCTCTTCTGGACCTTACTGTTTTCGGCAATTCATACGATATGGGTTGGTGTTGCCTGTAAGCTGTATTGTCATCATATCACTCCTTCGACCAAGTGCCCAACGTATTGACATACCAAAGCAGCGGGACAAGCTTTGATCCTGATTATTTGGCCATGAAAGCACACAAAGCACAATAACTCAACCAATCATGAATGGACATTCTCTCTCTCTCTCTCTTCTCTCCTCTCTCTCTCTCTCTCTCTCTCTCTCTCTCTCTCTCTGTGTCTCTCTCTCTCTCTCTCTCTTCTCTCTCTCTCTCTCTTTCTGTGTCTCTCTCTCTCTCTCTCTCTCTGTGGTCTCTCTCTCTCTCTCTCTCTCTCTCTCCTCTCTTCTCTCTCTCTTCTCTCTCTCTCTCTCTCTCTCTCTCTCTCTCTCTCTCTCTCTCTCTCTCGCTCTCTTCTCTCTGTGTGTCTCTCTCTCTCTCTCTCTCTCTTCTCTCTCTCTCTTCTCTCTCTCTCTTTTTCTCTCTCTCCTTTTTGTCTCTTGTGCTCTCGCTCTCTCTCTCTCTCTCTTCTGTGTGTCTCTCTCTCTCTCTCTCTCTCTCTCTCTCTCTCTCTTCTCCTCTCTGTGTCTCTCTCTCCTCTCTTCTGTGTCTCTCTCTGTGTTGTCTCTCTCTCTCTCTCTCTCTCTCTCTCTCTCTCTCTCTCTCTCTCTCTCTTTTTCAGTTCTCCAATATGGTGGCGGCACAGACATTGCTGATGTCACTTAACAACCTCAATTAATGAATTTGGTAAAAGCGAGCTATTGTTTTAATGGACGCTAAAGGGTTTCGTTCAGACTCCCAATTGCCCATATATGTACAGAAAGGCACCACGTATTTGAGAGGTTTGGTTTCAGAAGAGTTCACGAAAAATAAAAGCACACAAATATAATACTTGTTAATAGATATAACGTGATTATAATATAATAATATATTAATATATATATATATAAAACATTTTTAAAGGGAACCCAAAGTTTAATTTTTTTTCTGAAAACCATTGAGAATCAGCAATTACGGTCTAATTTGGAGAAAAAAAAAATGATAGCAAATTTATTGCCAATCACCAAGTGTTCGCAAAAAGCCCGAAAGTGTCGATTTTCGATTTCGCCAGTGACGTCACATCTGGAAGCGGTATTGATCTAAATGGCGGCTTCACAGAGAAATATGTTGAGCTCAGATTCTGCTACTGATTCCATCATTATTAGCAACACTAAAGATTATCAGAATGTTGAAACTAATCAGTGGGATTTTGAAAAAAACAATTGGAGACAAAATTGGTAATAGAAACGCTTTTAGCGGGATTGTGGAGCTGTATCATTTCGAGCCTTGTGCGAGCGGTTCAGAGGAAGAAGGCGGAAGTGTTCATGAAGAAAACGCTGGTCGTATGTTCACGACAGATTGGTAGGTTTTGTTTTTCCATTCAATTGACGGTTTATAAGAGAGGGATTTTGCATTAATTGAGAAATCAGTTTACATATTACTCAAGCAGAAATATCTATTATCGCTCGACAGTCGACACTGCCCAGGCACACTCGGACAAAATGGGCGACGAATGCTTTGTCCCACCATCGCAGGCTGACCAGGGTGTCTTAGTATTTACGGGGAATCATCCCATTTTCATTAAAATTCCCGGACGCCATTTGTGTCCCGTGCTCGGTGTGGTGGAGAGGGGTGGAAATGTGAGGATGGTGGGTGGGTTATGGAGGGTGATGGTCATGGGGCGATTGTGAGGGGGTGGAGTGTGGGATGGTGGTGAGTTATTGTGGGCGGTGATGCAGTGGGGTTGTTGAAGGGGGCGTGGGATGTGGTGGGTATTGTGAGTGATGGTCATTCGGGGATTGTGGAGAGGGTTGAGTGGGGATTGGGATGCGTATCGTGGGGGTGATGGTTGATGGGGATGTGGGAGATGTAGAGGGGGGGGATGTGGTGGTGTGGTGATTGTGGGGTGATTGTGGAGGGAGTGTGCTGGGGGTGAGGACAGGTGGGGGGACCCTAAAAGTTTAGCTTCCTCAATAAAATAGTTCGGAGAGTAGTGATACGTACATACTTTCTCTCCACTATAAATAGATGGTGGTTTACTTGACTTGCAGGAATTTGTGTTGATAAAAGATAATTCTTCTCAGGTGCTTTTGGAACTGCCAGGCAATAGCAACAGATGTTTTATTCACCACTCAAATCGCCCGTGGACGTGTGCTGGTAGCTCGGTTGAGATGGTGTTACAGTTTCAAGAGATGGCCGTTTCTTCCAACTAATCGTGGGGATGGCATCTTCTATCAATCATGACGCAAACCCCAAGATCAAGCAATCACTGTTGTTTCATCACACTGCTCTGTAAAATATTCCGAGCACAAAAGAACATTTTGTAGGCCCGTTCCATATGCGGGTATTTCAGATAAACCTCGTCCAATTTCTGGCAAACTTAGGGTCTTTCGGCCATTGATGTGGCATGCAACAATCTCGATTTGTATTACTTACTATACAAGCACAAAGGACGCATCGACTCGGAATATTTGTGGAAAATCAAAACTTATTTGCCGTTTCGCTTAAATCGTTCCGCAATGCAACCCAGAGACTACAGATAAGACGGTCGACTTCCTGTTGCGATGTCACAGCTAATCTGACGAAGAAGAAGAAGAAGAAGACTTCTACTTTTAATTGCAAATTTACCTGCTTTATAATTCGGAAATTGGAAAAAAGATGCATCGTAGATCTATTTTGTCGGGTATCTAGGGATAGATTAGCATTGAGGTGGTCTGAGCGTTTGGGTTCCCCTTAAACAACCTAACAGCTCACCAAATTCTCAAGTTTATTGATTAAAAATGAGGTACGAGTGCCTCTGTGGACGTAGCCAGTAACACTTCTGGTCACGGAAAACAAAATGCCGAGAAGAGAGGAGGGAAGGGTGCTGTGCGGCGCTTAGGCCTAAGTCACATTTGCCACGGCGGCCGTGGGTTCTCCAAAATCTACGGCACTAGCAATTATACGGCGCGCCGCCGATATTTCCACGGTCACACAAGTAGCAGTCACATATGTTTTTATTTTTTGGGGAGCCGCAGGCGTATTTAGAAATTGTGTGAGACCGAAACATGGTGGTGCCGTACGGTCTTTTATTTGATGTCGCACGGTGACCTTAGGGCTCCCTGCGGCGGCCATAAATTTTCAAGGCAGACGCAAGGTAGCCTCAAGGTGCCGCAAGGCGACCGCAGGGGGGCCCTAAGGCGAAGTGCGGCAGACGGACGGTAAGAGTGGGTATATATACCAGTTCTTTTTTACTGAAATAAAAATATAACAGTTCGGAATATACCAGTACGGGTGCCCCCAGAATCCGAATTGAATTCGTTCCAGGAGGCTGTTCGGATTGCAAAAAGTTCGATTCCCAAACTATTTTCCCAATAAGAAATAATGGAGTGAATTAATCCGTTCCTGACCCCAAGAAAACCCACTTTCAAGACACTTTCAACTGAAATTCCCATGTTTAAGGTAAAATAAGATGAGTAAATGACCTCTGGTGGCGTGTATTGTATGTAAACTGGTACAATCACCACATCCAAAGTTCACACAGGCTCGAGCTCCGGCCTGGGTTCCGATCGCTCGCGCACTCTGCGAGCCTGCCCCCAGGGCAGCTCATCAAACATGATGCCCCCAGAACCACAATCACTTTCATCAAACGCATCGGGCTGAGGTAATCATGGATATTCCAAATTACAACCGGTTTTTCTGTGAAATTAATCCTTGCCCGACAGTCCGTCACACCACGTGATCGGATTGCTTTTTTTTATTAAAACACAAGATGAGTAAAAAAAACAGCACAAATCAAGGTGAAAACACGACGGTAAAGTAGCGATCGACACACGAGAGATGCTTTCACGAGACTTCCACCGACGAACTGAATGAACAAAGCGCGAAGATGCCGCTCGAACAGGTGGGGGAGACACGTGAACAAACATGAACGCTACATTGTGTTCGGTATTTTAAAATGTATTCGGTTTTTAGGGCAAAATTCATTTTTCATTCATAAGAGACTACGGCAGCCGCACGAATAACGCAACCCACCGTACGCCCTAAGTAGGTCGACGTGGAACACAACTACGTCCAACTACGGCATGTCGAATTGCTACGGCCAACGTAGAAATGAAAAAAGTTATAACTCGCGTTATAATCCACGGCGACCCTACTGCCTGTAAAAGATAGCCAAACGGCGTAGGGCCACCCTGAGGCCACCGCAGAAACTCTGCGGCCGCCGCACGTTTCTGTCAATTCAGAGGGCGTACGGCCGCCCTATTCCTCGCCGTAGAGCAAATGTGACTTAGGCCTTAGTCAAGGTGTGTGCCCTGATACATGCACATAGGTCATGGCTGTACAATGCTCACAAGATGTCAGCTTCCATCGGATGGGAGGGAGCGAATGAAGGAGGAGGAAGGAAGGAGCGAGGGAATGTGGAAGAATGAGCGAGGGAATGAGGGTGTGATGAGAGATGGTAACTGTGGGGGGCTTATCAGAGCTGTCAAAACAAAGTTGTGAATGCATCGTGAAAAGTCGTAAATCGTTCACATGCAAACCATCCACAGAATTTGCGAACATTTGATGTTAAAAAAGACAATCGTTCGCCAGCTAATTCAGCCTTATAGATGCTGGCATTTGTTAGGAACTACTGCACAAGTTCTTTTCTTTCTTTTTTTAAAATAGAAATCTAAATGGAGAAAAATGCACAATAGCATCCAAGAAGTGGGTGAATAAATAACGTTGACAAGTTTTCGGTTGAAAATTAATTATAAAATGGTGCACTCAGGCAGCACACTCCCCTGGCGTAGAATAAACTTCAATATGCGGCAACTAAAGTGAGACTGAACTCGGTAACAAAACTTCTGATCTGAATGGTTAGCCGTGTGTTCGAGTTTATTGGATCCAAGAGAGAAAAGTACATCATGTATCTGCCACTTGAGTTTTGCAGATTTGGAAGAGTTCTTCCAATAATACCAATATATTCACGTGTTGCACATTACTCATTCTCCAGTCTGAAAGCTGAAGAACTACGTACATTCACCACGATCAATCGGCCAAAACGGAATCACGTTGCCGTTCACTATATTTGCCAACATCTGTCTAAAGTAGAATGTGACAAAGGTGAAAAGAGGGATGGAGAGTGGAGAGGGGTGGGGTGAAGAGACATGGAGGGGGTGTGAGAGAAATGGGGGAGGGTGATGAGAGAGACGAAGGGAGCAGGGTGAGGAGAGAGATGATGGGGGGGAGGGTGAGAAGAGAGACAATGGGGGGGGGGATGGTGATGAGAGAGGGGAAGAGGGGAAAGGGGAGAGAGATGGGGAGGGGGAGAGGAGAGAGAGATGGATTGGGAAGGGGGAAGGAGAGAAAGAAATGGAGAAGACGGAGAGGAGAGCCACAGAACGAGAGCAGAGATGGGTGGGGGAGGTGAAGAGAGAGAGAGAGAGAGAGAGAGAGAGGAGAGAGAGAGAGAAGAGAGAGAGAGAAAGGTGACAAGAGAGAGAAAGGGTGACAAGAGAGAGAAAATATAGCAACGAGAGAGGAGAGACTCAAGTCCTTCAAAACATTAATAAGAGTGATCATAATGACACCACCAGCAACAACAACTAGAGAGTTCATAGAACACCTTACCCTGTGCAGTCTTGGGAGAAAAGATATGGGCAGGGTCTTTTCAACTCTTGCTTATTGACTTTGTTTGTGAACTTTGAATAACAGGTGTGATGGTAACCATATGAAGCCAATAGGTTAAACAAAACAGTCCAGAGCTTAACCTTCTAACTGTTTTTGGAGAAACTGATGATTTTGGAATGATCTTAAAGAAAAAGATGCACGAAACAAACAGGTCCTTTGGACAAAGTTAGCTCTGTGATTGCATCACGAGGCACCAAATAATTTTTCTGAATCTCGCTGTTACTCCACCCTCAGAGCGCGCGGCAAATTTGATTGGTCGAGACGGCATACAATTTTGCCCAAATACTGCTAAGCTGAAGGATTTTGGAAGTGCAAACAAGGCGATTTGTGTTCTACAGTGTTCAAATATAAAAGTCAATTGAAATAAAATAAAAGTTTTAAAGGCTACTGAAAAAACAAAAAACAAAACAAAACAAAACGTTGAATCGCAAGTTGACCGACAATGATGCACCCTCTTTTACACCACCTTAACACGTCACATTAGTTCTCTGAGCCAGTTTGTGCCCTTTATGATGTCCCTAAAAACAGTAAGTTTCCTGTTTGGAATGAATTTCAATTTTGTTTGATTGCCAGACAGACAGACTGAAGCAATTCCTCCACCACGCTACGCGCTTGCACACTCAGGACGAGACTCCATACAATTTGCCAAAATCAGAGTTAAATTACTGCTAAAATAAAGGTTCGTGTTCCGATTTGTTCTATAGTGTTCAAAATACAAAAATTCAAATCAAGTAGTTCCTCGATCATGGAAATAGACTGATAGACAGACAGAGTGAACCAACTGCTTAACTCCCCTCTCTGCGCTACACGTGCGAGGTAATAATAAATACCAGTAAGCATACTTACATCGTTTTGACGTCTCTCCTATTTGTTTCAGTACAAGCTTTGCCGTAATGAATGATGGTGGACGCAATTTGGGGGCTTTGACACACACCTTTTGGAGAGATCGGATGTAGTTGGCCGCATGTTTCCGGTAACGCAGTGTGCATTCTTCGGGCACAAAACATTTTGCCCTTCCCTGCCGACCCCCTGCCCAGCTTGTTTCAGGTCTTGAAAAGAAGTCCATGTTGCTGGTGAAGAAAGTGGCCACCTGAAAAAGGTCCGTGTATCACTTCCAAGCCGTTCAAACACAAGCTGAGCCGGTTTATCTTTGCACATCACAAATACTTGGAACAATTACTGCTTGCAAGAAAAAGGGAAGGCAATAAAACCGCATGAAAGCGTCCTGCGGCGGCACACCAGACAACCTATTGTTACTACATTCACAAAATAAATCATTCCCAATTTAAGACAATCCAAAATTTCCTTCCAGGTTTAATTGATGCGATCAAGGAACTTCTATCACAGTAGGGAAATGGCAATGTTCCAAAATGTGTCTTGTCGCTATTAAATACTGCTCTCCAGATTCATGGGAATTCCAAATGTCCCAATTTGAGACGTGGCATTTAATCAAAGGTCGTGCAACCAATTTTTCCCACGCATCCCCTGAACACAAGACCAAAAAGGTTTTCCATCCCAAAGCAGCGTCGGTGCGCTCACGTACCGCTTTGGAACTTCGTCGCAGCACAGGTGGTCACCCGGTCAATGCACAATCGATGAGAATTGCCCTTCTACAAATATCATGGCTGTTATGTGCTGACAACATGCAGGCCACAAGGCCACATCGATTATGCACGCGTACGGCACTGTCTGCAATAGTGTAAGGCTAACACGTCTTAGAAATATAATGAAAACACGTTGATTTTTGCACAACAACAAAAAAAGCCATTAAAAGCTACTTTACTTTCTCATTTATAAACGATTTGGTACTTTCGCCAACCTTGTCCTGCCAACAGAAATAATACCATTGGCCATTTTAAAGTCAAAATGTTTGATGTCCGGCTCAACCTCGGCTCTCATCTTCGTACCGCCCCTCCCCCCCCCCCCAAAAAAATAGACATTAGCAACTGTTTTCCATGGTCGTGACAAACCGTTACTGAAAGTGGGAAAATCGAAATAAGTTTTCCCACGATCAATTGTACAGAATTGCCAGCAAATTACTTGCGGATTTGAACGACAGGAAACAAAACCCCTTGATTGCTCATTTATTCAGTACAATTTCTTAGTGAGAAATACAATTGTTCAGTGAGAAATGAAATCACTTTTGACGTGAAACTGTCTTGGGGATTTCATAATGAATGACGATTACTCAAAAGTACCTCGTATACCGTTACCTGCTGCCGTTCGCTTACGTGGCTTGTCGGTAAAACGTAGCTTCCAATCCAAGTAATGGACACCCAGGAATAAGTTTTTGCATCTCTTTAGAGATGGGGAAATTTTTGCGCATTCATTAGTTCCTATATGCCTGATGTTGGCTTAATGGTTAGGGTGGTGGGCTTGAGATCCTCGGGTCCTGAGTTCCAATTCTGCTCAGCCATTGAATTTATACCAGGTAGGGTTGACTCAGCCTGTCATCCTTCCGAGGTCGGCAAAATGAGTACCATCTTGCTGTGATGATTGAGCCATTCGAGTATCTTGTGTCAGAGTGGCGACCCATCCAGGATTGTGCCCAATAGCCCAGGAGACTGCTTCGGAAGCACCGACGCTCTGCAAAGAGTCTGGTCCCAATGGATGTGATGAATGGATGGATTAGTTTCTCTGCATCCAGGAAGCTAATTTTTGTGTTACCATGATCTCTGAGCAAATTGAACTATCATTTTCGATGTTCTTGGATAATCCGTTGAGGTTGAAAAAAAACAAAAAAAAAACATGACGACCGACTTAAAATGTGTTTGGAAGATGGCTGAAACAAACTTGAGAAGGAATACCATTAAAATAAATAAATAAATAAAATAATTTAAAAAGTCGGAATTGCACCATATTTACACTTCTTTTCGTTATCATCGGGCACCAAATGGTGCTACTTCTGACACATACCCCGTGGTAAGAGATGTCATTGACATTTCATGTTTCACAGCAAAGAGGTATCAATGTAACATTGGAATGGGAATATCGTAGTGGCCACTGGCAAAGGAGCAAGAAAGGAATGCCATCGGCAAATCAAACCTTTTTGGTGACGTTTGTAAGTGCCAGTATTGAAGAGATGACACACTCGTCAGTCGTGCGAAGTTTCTGGCTGGCTGTAGGAAGGTCATGCTCCAAGCTTACTTTCAGGGCGTAATGCCGGCTCAACTCTGCAGAGAGTGAGTAGAGAGCCAAGATAATAAGAATATAAAGTTCATGGCCACACCTGCCATCAAAGGTATGAAGTGTCTGCACTCGACGGTGTCAAATTTGCAAGCTGTTTTTGTTACGTAACTACATGTGAAAGCTCTTCTTGGAAACAAACACCAAAAAAAAAAATGCCAACTCCTCCGACAAGAGCAATCTGCACGATTAATTATATTATCTACAACGGGCGAAAAGTCAAACCTTCAACAGCTTGATGTAGACTGTGTAGGGCTTCCGCAAGCTTTGTGAACACCACACTGTGGTTGTCTGGATGCAGCTCTGCAGGGCTAGTGTCTGCACAACAGCAGAACGACATTCATACTACAATGTAGCCATTTCAACATGAACAATAAAAGCCTGCCGATGGTTATTGTCACGAAAATAATCAATATAAACATTCAAAACACCAGATCAACAAGAAAACAAAAGCATAAAATGTTTAATTGATTAGCAGCTGTTAAAATCAAGTCAACTCTACAAATGGCAGTCATGGGTTGACAATGCATCGGCTCGTTTTTAGCTTATCTGGAATTTAAATTCCTACATCCATCCGTCTGTCCGTCTCCGATTTCGACTTCTCCGGCCAAATCACTGGGCTGATCCGGCTGAAATTTGGCAGCAACGTTCCTCTCCTGACTGGTAACAGGGATTGCAAAGCTCGTTCCGGTCACGTGACTTGAAGTCGATCAAAATGGCCGACCAAGTAAATTTCTTTAAAAATCTTCTTCTCCAGACCCACCAGTCAGAATGCTACCAAATTTGGGTGACAACATTTGGATAGAGTCCTGAAGTTAAATTGTGGAGGACATGCTGATCACGCGACCAAAAGTGTGTCGAAATGGCGGTCGCACAAATTCCTTCCAAAATCCTCTTCTCTCGACCCACCAATCAGAATGCTACCAAATTTGGGATACAACATTAGGACAGGGTCGTGATATTAAATTGCAGAGGTCATGCCGATCACGTGACCGAAAGTGTGTCAAAATGGCGGACTTAGAAAATGTTTGGGAAAACCACGTAAATTCCTTCAAAAACCTTCCTCTCCAGACCCACCAGTCAGAATACTACTAAATTTGGGTTTCAACATGAGGCCATGGCCCAGATAAGCTACAGGTCCAGTGGTCCTATTTTTAATAATTGGTACAATAACACAATCTGAAAATTATGCATTCAAACCCCTTTGATCCTCCTAACAACATTCAGGTGGAAAACAAAACATCATCAAATGGGAAAGTCATTTTGTATGTTCTTTAACAAGATGCAAATAATTGTAAAAGCTCAGGAAACGTGAAAAACAAACTCTTAATGTATCAACTACAGTGTACAGTACTGTACTGTACTCGTGGGGCAACATATAGATAAGATGAATAACAAATACAAGCTTGACACAATGGACAATCAGACACGTTTAAGCTCGATTGAGTAACGAATTTTGATTTGCCGGATTTGCCATTACCAATGTAAAGATATGGCACTGATGCAGTGCCCCTGTACATTAGCTCAGGGTACCTGAATACCAAATTTGAAATTTGCTCAGGGTACCTGAATAGCATGGTCTACTCATCCTGAAAGGTACAGTGAGGTCATCAACATCCACAAGCGATAGTTTATAGATGAGACACCCAGCTTAATGTCCCATCCAAAGTGATGGCACATTCCTCAATTCAATAACTGGCCTGAAGAGGAACAATATTGCAATTCAGAACCAATTTTTCAGAAATTCAATCAAGACCAGACAGCCATCGAGGGGAGCACATCGACATCTCAGCTTTCCCGCCATTAAACAAGATAAGTAGAAGCAATTATAGTTATAGGTAACCCAGATTTGTCAGTGTGACACGTGGCAGTAAATTAGATCACCACCTGCACACATTGGTTACTTTAGGGGAAGAAGAGTTGCGTGACTGCTGGATAATAAGCTGTCATTAATGCCACCTCAATCAAAACAAAAAAGTAATTTCTTAACAAACTATAAAACGAAGTGGATAATATATCAGTGATAAAACATAGAGCCCCTGGGCGCTCACCCGGTCACTGCTGGATAAGAAAACCAAGGAACCACTGGTAGGCATGGATGACTCACAAAATATGCAATGAAAAAGAAAGTAAATACATATGGATGTTTTCTTAATGCCGTGAACAAACTTTGGTACGTCATGAGTGATTAAGGCTATGATCAATTTTCGACAGAATTGCATGTGTAGTTTCTGAGAAGAAAGCAAATACCAATTTTGGGGGGCAACCCCCATAGACCCCCTTAGTGCCTGATGTTTTTTTAATGCCATGAACAAGCTTTGGTACGTACATGGTGATGAACGTCGTTATAAAATTTCATCAAAACCATACGTGTAGTTTCAGAGAAGTTGAAAGTATTTGTGGACAGACGGATGGACGGACGACACGCCATCCCATAAGCTCTGTTGGGGAATATTCCTCTTTTAGAAAAGAGACCTTTGCTGTTTGTCTCACTGGGTTGAAGTTATGTACTTTTCGCATGTTCATAATCATTTTTTAAATTGTTAAACCTATAACCTAAATGTCTTATCCTGTATTCCTTTGCGCACTTCTGGACATTTGTTTAATTCTCTCCAAGTCCAAGGTGACCTTTCTGATAACACTGTTACTTTTGATATTAAATATGTCATTTGCTGTCCATTTAGTGGACACGTAATACATTTTTGTGTTCTTTTAACCTATATGCTTATCAAACCCTCTCCACTCTACCAATGTATATATATATATATATATATATATATATATATATATATATATATATATATATATATATATATATATATATATATGAGTGAGAAGTTCATTGTGGGGTGCGAGGGTGAAATAAACTGGTGGATGCTGACAACTGAGTGTTTGAACTCACAAGTTAAAATAAAATCGTTCTGTGAAGGAAAGTACTCTATTTTGTGGACAGTGATTCTATCGGTGTCTGTCAGATTTGAGTAACAGGATTTTACAATCGAGTCACTTAAACGGTTAACAAAAAGTAAGAAAATAAAATGGAATTCCACAACAACTAAAGAATTCTACAACGATCACAACGAAACTTCAGAATTCCTCATCAGCTCCCTGGAACAACGTTCCAGGTGAGCTAAAAGTAAGAAAACAATGGTGCCTTGAAGAGGGCACACAAACAAACAATCACACCTGCACCACACCTTACAAGACCTAACCAACTTTTCAAAGCCTAATCGTTCAGAAGTAAAAGGAAGGGAAAAAGAACAACAGAAATAAAGAGAGAAAAACCCAAAAAACAACAAGACGTGTTCAGAAAAATAATGTAAATACAGTATGGAAGCAGTATGGAATTATACAACTTTGCATTGGCTTCAGGATGCGGCCACAGGAACTGCTCATTTCTCCTGCAGCTTTCAGAGTGGAATTATTTTAATGGATGCTGGCAGAGAGATTCTGGAATGCTTCACTTGTTGGACATTCGTTTGAACGATCCTTTTCTTTTATTTCTCCTGCTGTTTATTTGCACCAAAGCGCTAATATATCGTTACGACAGGATTTGCTGCTATAATTCTTGTTCATTGCACCAAATTTGTTATACTTCTACGTTCGTATGCAGCACAAGGCAACGGGGTAGCATCATTGGCCGAGGGCACGGCTGTACCGCCGATGCACAATGCCCTCTGCTGGTTATGGCAGGAATTTGGTATTTAATCATGGTGTCGGCAATAGCTCGTCTACTCTTCGCGAATGATACTTATGGATGTTTAACGTCTACCAACTTATGCGGGTAGACGGAACACGCAGTTTAACATCCATCAGAGAGACGGGACACACAGTGATGAATCACCCTGCCTGTGAAACATCGAGATGACAGTTTATAGCTTAGTCGGGATTTAAACCCAGGCTAAACAGCTTAGAGGTGAGTGTGCGTCCATCTAGGCCATCCTGTCAGTCCTATTTGTTAAACTGTGACTCCACTGTATGCTATTATCTTCAGCCTTACCTCAGAAAATGACTTGGATGACTGTGATTTTTGCATCAATGATGACATGACCAGACAATAGACAAACTCGAAGGCCACTCGGTAGAGCGCATACATCCGCCACGTAATGCCTGATCCACGAGAACATATCGGGCCCGATACATTTTTGAAATATCATGCTACACAGTACTGTATCGTTTTTGGCCCTATCTCTCAATGTGAAGACTCACTTTAAAAATTAAATAATTGTCGTATCCAGATCTGGATTCGGATCTTCACCAAAACTGAATCGATGCTTTCTTGTCACACACCCAACCTGTCCACCAAGTTTCATCCGAATCCGTCCGCAACTTTTTGAGGCATCATGCTGTATATCGTTTTTGACCCTATCTCTCAATGGTGAAGACTCACTTTAAAAATGAAATAATTATCGTATCCAGATCGGGATCCGGATCTTCAACCAAATCTAATCAGTTCGTCCTTGTCACACACCGAACCTGTCCACAAAATTTCATCTGGATCCGTCCACAAATTTTTGAGATATCCTGTACACAAACAAACAAACAGAAAGAAAGGGGTGAAAACATAACCTCCTTCACCTCTGGAGGCGGAGGTAATCAACAAAGGATACGGGATGCAAACTTGGAATCCCAGCATAATGAGACAGGTGCTCAGATCGGAATATGAAAAACAGAAAATCGTTTTCAAACCCGAGTACAAATCACAAGTAGACAGCTCCTTTTGATCACCTGAGTTCAACTGACATGGATTAAGCAATGCACGCACGCACAACACCACACACACACACACACACACACACACACACACCACACACCACACACACACACACAACACACGACGTACGCACTTGGGAGGGATAAGAGCGATATGTAACAGTGCACTTTTTGAAAGGCAGTCGTGAGTGCAGCCAAGTCTTTCTGTAGATCGCGATTCCGTGCACGTAGAGCCGTGGTGCACAAGGGAGACATGCACTCCTCATCGAGACTGCTCACCACGAGTTAATAGAGAAAAGCAGCAATTCAGGCCCATGAAAAAGCAGACAGGTGGCTACGGTACTTTCAGAGGATATTTTTTTTTCCAAAAAACATTTTAAAAAACTGCATCACAAGGATTTATGAAGAATAAACGGCAATTATTAATGGATTTAAAAATACAAACAATAAACAGGCCAAAGGTGTATTTTTTGATGTGAAAATGCACCTCTTCAGCTGGTATGGTAACAGCTTAGCCAGGTATGACCACATAGGTGGCAAAGCTGTCAGAAACACTTTCAACAAGGTAGCAGTTTCCTAAAGGAACAATGGAAAAAAAAACAACAGTGTTAATTAATAACAATGTATCTGCCGTCATCAAGTGTATTTAAGGTCAAAAGGAAAGAGAAGAAAATGTGCAGGAGATGGTCAAGGAAGTGCAATTTCAAGACTAAAGAATCATGAAATGGTTATTAAAGGAAGTTAAAACGGCTCACAAAAGGGAAGTGCTACATTCAGTTTAACTGCAATTTCACGAAAATATTCCTCAACATTGTGTCCAAGAAAAATTTGGGTAAAAAGAAATATTCAGGAATAATGAAATGTTCTCTTTTACTTTTGTCTTTCTCACCGTCTCATTCTGTCACTCTGGAAGGATCGTCAAACTAACCCACCTATATAGTTCCATGGTCAGCCACTGGAAAAGGTTCAGTCTCTTGTGCTTCTATGGTTCACCAATAGCCATCACCTTTCCTTGGCCAACCCCATAACAAAGCTGGCCTCCAAAGCCAGCCACAGATTGGGCATACTCTGCTGATCTAAGTTGGCTGTGGGGCATCCTCTTTGTCCATAGCTCATCCTTTTGTACTGCTCTCTCTCCTTTGGGCTGGCACTCCAGCAAAATGTCTGTCTCTCCTGGATTCTGTGAAATATAAAGCTCAACATTATTGGAATCTCCCGTGATGAGGCCGAAGCACAAGGTCTGTTGCTTTCACATCACTGGCAGGTTGATGCTTGGTCTGTCTCTGTCTCTGTTATATATTTTTTTTAACCGCTTCTTCTCCGACATTGCTCCCTCTGCTCTCTCAATTCTCCGACCCTCACCAGCAATTCAGGATGCACGCATTCTTCCATAACCCCCTCGTCGTTAAACTTCCAAAACCCAAACTGACTGCACACCTCAATTCCTTTGTTCCTCGCTTCTCCAGTCGATGGAACTGCAGTCCAGAGGTCGTTCTTTCCCAATCTACCCTGCAGGGATCCAAGGAGGCAATGCACCATCACTTCCGGTCAGATCCCACCCTGACCCATAATCTTTATTATACCCATTAATTCTTCCTAACCCAACCCTCTTACTTGCTGGCTTCAGTTTCCTCCCCTCCTCTCTCTCTCTTATTTTTCCTGTTCATTCATTCCCTGCTGAGTGTGCCAATTGTTACCCACTGTCAGTTCAACTATGCCCTTCCATAAGCCTTGCTCTTGTAGAAAAAAAAAAAAACATGGACACACTGCAGACGTTTCAAAATAATGTATTAGGGAAAGAGATTAATTTCTGCGTGACATATAAATACCTGACCGTCAAAATGCTTTAACCCTAACTGAACTGAGGAGCCTCCCCCTCGACATTTTTCACAACCGCTGGGGATTCAAATTCTGCTCTCATTACATTTTTCTCAAGGGTCTTGCGCACATTTTGATTCCAAATACCGCAAGTTGGACTTACCTTTCCGTGCAGGTGTCACACGACAGTAGTCGTGTCC
>CM068961.1:17290720-17313584 GCA_035128595.1 Eptatretus atami | reverse complement strand
CCAGAATTCCTCATCAGCTCCCTGGAAACAACGTTCCAGGTGAGCTAAAAGTAAGAAAAACAATGGTGCCTTGAAAGGGCACACAAACAAACAATCACACCTGCACCACACCTACAAGACCTAACCATAACTTCAATGCCAACGTTCAGTTAAAAGGAGGAAAAAGAACAACAGAAATAAAGAGAGAAAAACCCAAAAAAACAACAAGACGTGTTCAGAAAAAATAATGTAAATACAGTATGGAAGCAGTATGGAATTATACAACTTTGCATTGGCTTCAGGATGCGGCCACAGGAACTGCTCATTTCTCCTGCAGCTTTCAGAGTGGAATTATTTTAATGGATGCTGGCAGAGAGATTCTGGAATGCTTCACTTGTTGGACATTCGTTTGAACGATCCTTTTCTTTTTATTTCTCCTGCTGTTTATTTGCACCAAAGCCGCTAATATATCGTTACGACAGGATTTGCTGCTATAATTCTTGTTCATTGCACCAAATTTGTTATACTTCTACGTTCGTATGCAGCACAGGCAACGGGGTAGCTCCATTGGCCGAGGCACGGCATGTACCGCCGATGCACAATCCCTCTGCTGGTTATGGCAGGAATTTGGTATTTAATCATGGTGTCCGCAATAGCTCGTCTACTCTTCGCGAATGATACTTATGGATGTTTAACGTCTACCAACTTATGCGGGTAGACGGAACACGCAGTTTAACATCCATCAGAGAACGGGACACACAGTGATGAATCACCCTGCCTGTGAAACATCGAGATGACAGTTTATAGCTTAGTCGGGATTTAAACCCAGGCTAAAACAGCTTAGAGGTGAGTGTGCGTCCATCTAGGCCATCCTGTCAGTCCTATTTGTTAAACTGTGACTCCACTGTATGCTATTATCTTCAGCCTTACCTCAGAAAATGACTTGGATGACTGTGATTTTTGCATCAATGATGACGATGACCAAGACAATAGACAAACTCGAAGGCCACTCGGTAGAGCGCATACATCCGCCACGTAATGCCTGATCCACGAGAACATATCGGGCCCCGATACATTTTTGAAATATCATGCTACAACAGTACTGTATCGTTTTTGGCCCTATCTCTCAATGTGAAGACTCACTTTTAAAAATTAATTGTTCGTATCCAGATCTGGATTCGGATCTTCACCAAAACTGAATCGATGCTTTCTTGTCACACACCCAACCTGTCCACCAAGTTTCATCCGAATCCGTCCGCAACTTTTTGAGGCATTCAGCTGTATATCGTTTTTGACCCTATCTCTCAATGGTAGACTCACTTATAAAAATGAAATAATTATCGTATCCAGATGGGATCCGGATCTTCAACCAAATCTAATCAGTTCGTCCTTGTCAACACACCGAACCTGTCCACAAAATTTCATCTGGATCCGTCCACAAATTTTTGAGATATCCTGTACACAAACAAACAAACAGAAAGAAAGGGTGAAAACATAACCTCCTTCACCTCTGGAGGCGGAGGTAATCAACAAAGGATACGGGATGCAAACTTGGAATCCCAGCATAATGAAACAGGTGCTCAGATCGGAATATGAAAAACAGGAAATCGTTTTCAAACCCGAGTACAAATCACAAGTAGACAGCTCCTTTTGATCACCTGAGTTCAACTGACATGGTATAAGCAATGCACGCACGCACACACACACACACACACACACACACACACACACACACACACACACACACACACACAACACACACACACGACGTACGCACTTGGGAGGGATAAGAGCGATATGTAACAGTGCATCTTTTTGAAAGGCAGTCGTGAGTGCAGCCAAGTCTTTCTGTAGATCGCGATCCGTGCACGTAGAGCCGTGGTGCACAAGGAGAGACATGCACTCCTCATCGAGACTGCTCACACGAGTTATAATGAGAGAAAGCAGCAATTCAGGCCCATGAAAAAGCAGACAGGTGGCTACGGTACTTTCAGAGGATATTTTTTTTTTCCAAAAAACATTTTTAAAAAACTGCATCACAAGGATTTATGAAGAATAAACGGCAATTATTAATGGATTTAAAAATACAAACAATAAACAGGCCAAAGGTGTATTTTTTGATGTGAAAATGCACCTCTTCAGCTGGTATGGTAACAGCTTAGCCAGGTATGACACATATAGGTGGCAAAGCTTGTCAGAAAACACTTTCAACAAGGTAGCAGTTTCCTAAAGAACAATGGAAAAAAAAACAACAGTGTTAATTAATAACAATTGTATCTGCCGTCATCAAAGTGTATTTAAGGTCAAAAGGAAAGAGAAGAAAATGTGCAGGAGATGGTCAAGGAAGTGCAATTTCAAGACTAAAGAAATCATGAAATGGTTATTAAAGGAAGTTAAAACGGCTCACAAAAGGGAAGTGCTACATTCAGTTTAACTGCAATTTCACGAAAATATTCCTCAACATTGTGTCCAAGAAAAATTTGGGTATAAAAGAAATATTCAGGAATAATGAAATGTTCTCTTTTACTTTTGTCTTTCTCACCGTCTCATTCTGTCACTCTGGAAGATCGTCAAACTAACCCACCTATATAGTTCCATGGTCAGCCACTGGAAAAGGTTCAGTCTCTTGTGCTTCTATGGTTCACCAATAGCCATCACCTTTCCTTGGCCAACCCCATAACAAAGCTGGCCTCCAAAGCAGCCACAGATTGGGCATACTCTGCTGATCTAAGTTGGCTGTGGGGCATCCTCTTTGTCCATAGCTCATCTCTTTGTACTGCTCTCTCTCCTTTGGGCTGGCACTCCAGCAAAATGTCTGTCTCTCCTGGATTCTGTGAAATATAAAGCTCAACATATTGGAATCTCCCGTGATGAGGCGCGAAGCACAAGGTTGTTGCTTTCACATCACTGGCAGGTTGATGCTTGGTCTGTCTCTGTCTCTGTATATATTTTTTTTAACCGCTTCTTCTCCGACATTGCTCCCTCTGCTCTCTCAATTCTCCGACCCTCACCAGCAATTCAGGATGCACGCATTCTTCCATAACCCCCTCGTCGTTAAACTTCCAAACCCAAACTGACTGCACACCTCAATTCCTTTGTTCCTCGCTTTTCTCAGTCGATGGAACTGCAGTCAGAGGTCGTTCTTTCCCAATCTACCCTGCAGGGATCCAAGGAGGCAATGCACCATCACTTCCGGTCAGATCCCACCTGACCCATAATCTTTATTATACCCATTAATTCTTCCTAACCCAACCCTCTTACTTGCTGGCTTCAGTTTCCTCCCCTCCTCTCTCTCTCTTATTTTCCTGTTCATTCATTCCTTGCTGAGTGTGCCAATTGTTACCCCACTGTCAGTTCAACTATGCCCTTCCATAAGCCTTGCTCTTGTAGAAAAAAAAAAAAACATGGACACACTGCAGACGTTTCAAAATAATGTATTAGGGAAAGAGATTAATTTCTGCGTGACATATAAATACCTGACCGTCAAAATGCTTTAACCCTAACTGAACTGAGGAGCCTCCCCCTCGACATTTTCACAACCGCTGGGGATTCAAATTCTGCTCTCATTACATTTTTCTCAAGGGTCTTGCGCACATTTTGATTCCACATACCCCAAGTTGGACTTACCTTTCCGTGCAGGTGTCACACGACAGTAGTCGTGTCCCCCCCCGCCCCCCCCCCAAAAAAAAAACTAGAATTATTTGCACATGTTTATGTTCAACAAACACATGTGAATAAGGGTTACATGCATTCGGACACTGATGTTGGAAATCAAATGGCCTGTAATTTCTTCTGAATGTTTCAGCATGTTGTCCAAGACATACTGAATCATTATAGCAAAAACAATAAAATGCATAAAAATATAAATTAACGTATTGTGAAAAAAAAAAAAAACTTTTTACCACTGCGTCCATTACTGGTGATCTATGCGTGTGCAAAATTTTCAAGTTCAATCGGACCATCGACGGACGGCCGGTACCCGGTCAGGGAAAGCTCAGAATCACCCAGTGGAGTCAGCGTTAAGGTGAAGAGAAGAATGCGAGCGAGCAGGACAGCAGGTAGAACAGGATTTCCAAAAACGAGGACAACCAAAATGTTTCACGGAATGCTTGCAGTACGAGTATGCTGGGATATGTTTTGTCACATATCGAATTGACAACATCCTTGTGCAAGGAAACACCCAAAGTCTGTTACAAAACTGAAAATGCACAACCTCATTTCTTTGATATAAAATGTGGCAACATCAGGGACAAATGCTGATGTAGTTGTGTTTAACATTAAATATGTCAAATACAGTTCACAAAAATAAATTTCAAAAACAGAAAAAAATATTAAATACAACTGTCCAGTATTTTTTGTTCTTTGTTTTTTTTTTACATAAACATTATTACATGTCAACATCATATTTTTCCAAAAATGAAGAAAATATTGCGACCGTTGTTATTATCTCCAGGTTTACATGATTTCAAAATAATTTTTAAAAATGCCTTTAAACTCCCCGAGTTGTTTTAGCAGGAATGTTCGTGGTGATAGAAGTTGCCAGAGAATCACCCAAACAAAAGAGCTTCAGAATTACGACCTTGGAAAAGTGTGTGTGTGTGTGTGTGTGTGTGTGTGTTGTGTGTGTGTGTGTGTGTGTGTGTGTGTGGTGTGTGTGTGTGTGTGTGTGTGCTGTGTGTGTTGTGTGTGTGTGTTCGGCATGCAGTAAACAATTGGGGCGAAACGGAGGGGAAACCGCAGCTTTGCACACAAGAATGCACACAAAGCAGTCTGAATTTG
Organism: Eptatretus atami; assembly: GCA_035128595.1. Taxonomy (NCBI): domain Eukaryota; kingdom Metazoa; phylum Chordata; class Myxini; order Myxiniformes; family Myxinidae; genus Eptatretus; species Eptatretus atami. Next base: position 17,308,826 of record CM068961.1, on the reverse strand, counting down.
TCAAAATAAGCCTTTGATAACTCGCAGGACAACTGATATGGATTCTGTGCAAGACATGCTTCTCAAACGTTCGACTTATTACGCAATTTTAAAACTAGAACGGCACTCGTAGAGCGCATACCTCGCCAAGCGGAACGGTTTACGTTTTTGTATCCCAATGATCGGCCAGATCAGCATCAGACCTGCACCTGAACCAACATCTAATCGATCCGTCCTCGTCACGCACCCAACATATCCAGCTCGTTTCTTCCGAATCCGTCCACAACGTTTTGAAATATCCTGCTCACAGGCAGACAAAGAGGAGTGAAGACATCACCTCTGCCTACCTTTGGTGGCCTACCTTTGGTGGCAGAGGTAATAAGTTTGGAGAGCCATGCTGTCTTCTATACCTTGCCCAACCGCTAATCTCACTTCGACAAATTTGTTTGGACTTTGACGTGCATAAATAAATCACCGTACATCCTTGCCTTTTAACGACACTAGGATTGCGGAGTATACAGGGATAAGGATATTGCAATCACAAAAAACGGTGTGGAAAATAATTTCACAACAAGAGTGCAAGTGAGCACAATATACGCCCGAACAAGAAGGTATATACAGAATTGTGCTACTACATGAAAACAGCATCCTGGTTGCCATGGAAACCACTTTAGATGACGAACGTATGCGCGACACACGTCTCCACAGTCTGTACCTATCGGTACCAATATGAAACGTGAAGTTGAAAACTTTGGAGTTAGAGTGTGGACAGGAACAGATGGAAAACAGCAAACCACTTTAGATGACGAACGTATGTCACGACGCACACTGTCTCCACAGTCTGTACCTATGTACCAAATATGAAACGTGAAAGTTGAAAACTTTGGGAGTTAGAGTGCGACAGGAACGAGGACGGACGGCGACGGACGGAACGGACGGTATCACATAATACGATATATATATATATATCGGGCGTATAAAAAGTCTGGGGTTCCTTCATTTGCAAGTGTAAGCAGCAGCCAACATGAGTCATCATGTTTCTGTCTCTGTCGTCGAGGGTGGACGGAAGTTATGTTTTCACCTGTTTGCCTGCTTGTTTGGCTGTCTGTGAGCAGGATATCTCAAAAGGTTGTGGATGGATTTGGCCAAAAGATTGTGGACAGGTTAGGTGTCTGACAAGGAAATATGGATTCGATTTTGGTGAAGACCCGGTTCTGGATACAAGAATTTCTTTCAGTGATTCTTCACCGTTGAGAGACAGGGCCAAAAACAATATGCAGTATTGTCGAGTTTCCGTGACGTCACATCTGCGGGGCAAAGACTCGTAAGGAAGTGACCATATTGGAAACTTGACCATCGCATGATATGTCAAGAAGTTGTGAATGGATTATGACAAAACTTAGTGGACGAGTTGGGGAGGTGACAAGAATAAAACAATTACATTTTTGTTCATGTCCGGATGCAGAGCCAGCCTCTCAGTGGGATACAAAATGTAAACTGTTCATTTCCTCTGCCACCGAAGGTGGATGGAGGTCATGTTTTCACCCGTTTGTGAGCAGGATATCTCAAAAAGTTGTGGATTGGTTTCGGACGAAACTTGCTGGATATGTTGGGTGTTTGACAAGGATGAATCAATTCGATTTTGGCGTCGATCTGGATCCTAGAATTGATTCAGTGATTCTTCACCATTGAGAGATAGGGCAAATAACTATATGCAGTATTTGTCGGACCCCGACATTCGCGGTTCCGCTATTTGCAGACCCCACGTATTCGCGGTTCATAAAATGTGATCTGCTTCTGCATTCGCAGCCCTGTGTTTCGCAAATTCGCATTTATTTCTTTTCGCAGTTTTTCCACGTGATTTTTGATTTCCCCTTATGAATCACTAATCACTAAACGCCACGAACATATCCCCCTTTTTCCCATTGAAACAATGCCCCGACAATCAGAAATTTGACATTTGTGGCATTTTTTCAGGAACGCATCCCCCCCCCCCCCACCCCCCACGAGTGTCAGGGTCAAATAGTACAGTATAGCAAGATATCTCAAAAAGTTGAGGACGAGTTGTGATAAAACAAGATGGATGAATTGGTTAGGTGACAAGAACAAGCGATTTGATTTGGTCAGGTCCGAATTGAGATCCAGCCCATCGGTGGGATGCAAAACGTAACCTGTTCAGCCTGACAGATGTATGTGTTCCATCGAGTGCTGTTCTCGTCCAGAGATGTCAACAAGGCACCTGAGCCAAGTCTCAAGTCTATGAGAACAACTCGCAAGTCAAATCTCAAATCAAGTGTCACGCCTTACTGTAATTTATATCATAGATAGACCTTGGTTACGTGTCATCCTTTAATGAGTGAAAGGTTTGCACGAGTCATGAACTGGTTGTTTATATGAGCTTGATGATTTTTTGGGTATGTGTACTCTGTGAAATAAATGACAAAGTTAAATTGCTTTAATTCAAACTCGTTGACCAGACTCGGTGGTGTAATGGTTATATTTGGTGACCAAAATGGCTTCAAATCGGTAACGAAACTCGGTGACCAGACTCAGCCTTTTACGTGCCATTAATCTTGGTGATTCCGCTCCGAATATGGAAGGTCAGTGATTCAAATGTTTATAAGCAAATAAGATCACCATCGGAATCTCCGCCGGGCTACCGATAACGAAGTGACAGTGTTGCCAGATGTCCGATGAGTATCGTCTTCGTACGATGATTCAACCTCCTGTATCATGTACGATCGATAATTGCAATTCCAAAAGAATTAAGCACTCGACATTCAATTTTCAGTTTAAAATTCACAACATTTCTCTCAGTCTGCTGGGCAGATCATGACCTCCACCGTTACACCTCACGCAGCATTTTTCACGCAGGCGTAACATCACGTAAGCACGTGCACAGAGAGCAACTGAGAAGAGCAATGCACACGTCATTTCTGAGTTCTGACTTCCAAGCGCGTGGCCGTGGACATGCACATGTCAAGTTAAGGTTAGGGCTCGGATTAGGGTTGGAGTTAGGGCTTCATTATCTAGGTGATAATAAAAAAAAATGACATCACAGTGTGCAGGTGAATGCAATGAGTTCAGAAAGTGGTCATACGTTGGTCTATGACAAAAAAAAACAAAATAAAATAAACAACTTAGGAGAGCATAAATAAGGAGAAAAATTGATTGTTTTAAACATGATATGCTCATTAAATAAGCTAGCGAATCGTCAAACTATGGTCAGAATCCGTTTCGTCAAAAAGCAACCAAAAATGTGTTTTAAATTATTAATTTTTCTTTTAAATCAATACTTCAAAATATGCCTCTGACAATCCGGAGTTGATATTCTCTGTATTAACTTTATGTAATTTTTTTGTGACATTTCAGTCGAGCTCAACCGTCCACAACGTGACATCACAGAGTGATGAAAGTCATCATGTAACATCACATTTATCTCCTCTTTCCAAAAATACAACAACATTCCCTTTTAATATTTGGTATAAGGACGTTTTGATCGTTCCATTCTCAGGCGGTGCGTCATACTGCACAACATGCTTCCATGTTTTGATTTTTTAAAGGCTGTTTATGAAGCTAAGGTGTTGCTTTATAACTCTCATGCATTGATGCGTTCATAAGGGGGAAAACGAGCACAGCAGAGGCAGTGAACAGTCAGGAGAAAAACCAGGAAGTAATGGGAATGACTTGTTGTGCGCCGGGTTCTCGGTGGCGAGCACGACCGCTAGGGGAGCAGTAGAGTCGGCTCCACCGAACACACCGGAATTTAGGTCGTGACCCTCGGATAAGTCCGAAGACGGGTCCCTAAAAGGACCATGAATCGCCAATAATTGACCGCGTGGAGTAGGTGTAATTGACAAACTTCAATATACCTAAGCACCCACACGGCAAAGCTTACCGGGGAATTCACACCCTCGGCAGGCCTTGAGCGGAACGAGCCGTTACCGTGCTCGAACCGTGTGTAACCCGAGCAGATGGTTACCGAGGTCGTCGGTCCAAATGTACAACTACGGCAACGGCCTTCTGAATCCCCATACACACCGTGGCAAAAATAGATAAAGAACGAGCTGGTACATTCAACAAGAGGGAATTTATTAACAACAATAATTGGGGAGGGAACACAGAGCAGAGTTATCACGAATAAGCAGTCAATGTACAAGGGCGAGATACTTAAACAATGTCTACTTATCGGACTGGCGCCACACACACACACACACACACACACACACACACACACAACACAACACAGGGGCCGGTTGCCCTTTATTGTGCCCTACAGCTTGGGAGGGAAGACGAGCTGAGGGAAGAGCCTGTTCTTGCACCTGCCCGCCTCGTGCGGTAACGGGACTCAAACCCGCGCAGATATACCAGGCACCAAGGACCAAGGTTCAGCCACGGACGCCAGCCAGCTCGAATAATGACGAGGTGAGGATCACTGTGACGAGACAGAGCCAGCGACAAGACGAGACCAGCACCAGCGACAAGACGAGACCAGCACGAGATGACCGCCGCCATCCCGTCCATTTCTTCTCCCACCGGGGTCGGGGGGGGGATGTGTCTCACGTCACCGCACCCCTCATTCGCCGGGGGAAATCGGTCGTCTCCCCGTGATTGGTCGGGGGCGTGTCGGGCGTCTCGATCCCCCGCCCCCCGAAGAGACTGCTTCTCTTGGAGCTCGCTCTGCGCCCATTGGCTGAAAGCCGGCAAACGCGCTCACACCCTTCCGATTGGCCGAAGCGTGGAGTCAGAACTTCGGTGACCGAGGAACGTCCACCCACATGAGTGTTCGACACGCCATCGTGCGGGGAATGGTCCATAGTGTTGTTGTTATTTTTGTGGATATAAGTTCGAGAGCTAAGAAAATAACTGCACAGCGCACGTACACTTAATCACCCATTAGACATAGGACGGAACCATACCTAGAAACACATACTTACCGATATAACTGATCTATAGGACCTGGCTGTTGTGTGCAGTGAACTTTCAAATTCGTAACAGACTTTCTGGAAGGATGCTGCAAATCGAAGACGGTCGACGGTTGCAAATTGAAATGTCGCTGTGCATTGTGGGTTAATGCCGGTTAAAAAAAAAAAATTTCCACATGGTTTGTGGGAATTGTACGATAAATTCTCCGGAAAATACGATAAATTTGAGGTTCCATTACGATGTTTCCACTTCTCAAAATCTGGCAACCCTGCGAAAAAATAAAAAATAAAAATAAAAACACGGAAGAAGCTTATTGGGTATGAACCAAGCAGCAGCAACAATTCCATACGCATACCGTACGGCATACATGTCTAATGAATTCAAGGACGTCAAATCCATGGAATGAAAGATACTATCGCTCTACTTGCTTTTTTTTTCAGTAACTTACCTCCATTTACTCCACTAGACACATGTATGTGCGATCAGAGGCTCAGAGCTCAGCGGCACTTTCGGCACTGTATGACCAATAAATTTTCAAAGCTCGGCGCGATCTATTTACCGAGTTTGTGGTCCCTTTGGCGCACAGTTCCGGCAGTCTTTGTTGATGAACATAACAATCACATCCTACCAGACATCGAATGAAAATCCGTCGAAAACACATCACCGAGACGTATTTATTTTGACATCGATAGTGTTCATTCATTCATCGTCATAATCAACAAGTTCACAAGCTGAAGTCTCAAGTCACAAAATTTGCGACTCGAGTCGCCATCTCTGTTGTCGTCTTTCATGAAGTGAAGAAGAAAGTAGGAATCGCTTTTTAATGGAATCAAAACTCACGCATGAAGCTTTGAAGGTCTACGAGCCATTGTGTTCGGTTGGTTGTTGTTTATGGTATCAAAACTCAACATGAAGATTTCATGCATAGATTAAGCAGGACCTTTCAATTACTTAATGATTTGGATATAAAAATATCAGCACACGATATACATGGAAACGGTGCATGTGTACGTCGTGCAACATGCTCGGATGTGCATGAATGCGTCACTCGCTCAGATTGTGACTCATGCAAAATGCCACCTCAAATGAAGTACAAGCTGTGTGAACGACTCTGACTTTAATCTGACAAACAAGTCGAGGCAAAATTTGGGATGAGAAGCCAAGGCAGAAATCTTCACAAATATTTGAAATAAAACATATGCAGTTCCACTTTGTAGCCCAACCTGGAACGATTGAAAAGATTTAGGTACTCACCAATGTGGTCATACTATCTTCTGTTATACTTTCAAGAAGCTGCCAGAGACTCCGTTCGATCGGACGTACATGGGATGCGTTTTCATGCAGGTGATGACAAAACTGCACAAAAGACAACATTTAATTAGCTTGAGAATGAAAGTAGCCCTATTTTTCTCGTATTCTTTCTCTGCTTTCTCTAACCCACCCTATATCTTCCAGGACATGTGCATTCTTCCAGTCAACCTAATCTAATTAAACTCACAAAATATAGACTCACCATCGACCTTCATTTCCTTGTTCCTCTTTTCTCCCAATTGTGAAACTGCCTGCCTAAGGCTGTTCCAATCTCATTCTTCCCTCCAGAGCTTCAAACGTTTGTAGTATACCACCATCTCATGTTATCCTCCATCATTGCCCACAATCTTGTCCTCAAATAAACCCCCTAACCCAACCCTCTTTTTGCAGGTTACTGGGTCTCCTCCTCTTCTATCTTTGTTCTCCCTTTGTGTTCATTCATTGCCTTGCTTGTTGCCTTACTGTCCGCTCTTCGATGAGCTGAGGCTTTGTGCACAAGAAACTGCAAAAAGCACACGTCCTCCCATTGGGCTGCTTACCCTCTGGTTAACTGCTGAGATGACGTCCATCGAGGAATCCACTGGGTAGATGAGAGAGCGCTGCTCCGTGTAAGTGTGGAAATTCAGCAGAGCAGCCACAAGGTCTTTCACCAGGTCATGTGCACGTTCTGTGACTTCTCGAGCCTTGTGCTGCAGCCATAATAAAATAAAAAAACAATGGCTACTTCCCAATTTAATCTACACCAGCACATTAAGAAACCCACACTCTTTCACTCGGGATTCATTTTTAAACATCGATCAAAAAATATGTACATCATGTAACTGATAAAATATAAATCCATCATCAATTAATCGAAACATGTTTCCGCACTTTCTTCCACCACTTTCGGGAAATGCTATATCTAATGCTCTGTCCAATGGGGCCATGAATTTGTCATATGGAATGTTAGTGCATAATATGGGGGGGGGGGGGGGAAATGACAAGTTGGAAGACATTGAGCATTACACCTGTTGTTAATGATGTGGATGTTATCGATTACAGGTTTGGAGGTTATCAATGATCCAGAACTTTTAAAGACCAGAATAACTGTAAATGAGTTTTATGGCCCACTGTAAGACTGCCCGACAACGGTTTCAAAGTGTCTTCTCTGTTCACCTGCGATGATGAACCTCATCTTACAAGGATTCTTGTGCATTTTAGGGATTCAGTAAATTAATGTTAATTGTGGTGTTTATCCAGTGTTCTTATCTTTCGGTGATTTATATGGTGCTTTATCAAGTCCATTTTATTATTGTTACTTATTTTGTACGTCTTAGAAGGTCCACCATGAAAGCCTAATTCTTCCAAAAATGTTTCATGTAGAATGCTTTCGATACAAATACATTATTAGCTCACCTGGACTTTAATCAGGTGAGCTTATGCGATTGAGCAGTGTGTCGGTGAGTGAGTAAGTGAGTCAGTGAGTCAATGAATCAGTCTGTAAACACGTCAGTCATTATCGCTTGAACTAAAACACACAAATTTAATGAAACTTGGCCACAAGCTTCATATCTGATGCTCAACGAAGGTGTATTGACCGCATCAAAATCTGCGCTCATTAAGGGGTTCTACGGAGGGGGTGGGGGGGGGAGGTTCGAAGCCCACAAAATAGGTATTTTTCTCTCTTCATCGAAGCTAAACACCCCCCCCCCCCCCACGATTATTATACAATTGACCAAAGCTATCCATAACCCCCTAGATGATAATCAAAATATCGACCGCATCAAAATCTGCGCTCATTATGGGGGTCGATGGGGAGGGGGGGGGCTGGGGAGGTTTTGACCCCCTAAAAAAGGTATTTGCTCTCTTCTCCAAAATTACACACACAATTTTGATGAGACAACCACAACCTTCATCACCCATGATGTACCAAAGTTTGCTCACGGCATCAACAACAACAACAAAGAAACAAACTCAAATGAGCTAAGATCCTCATCCTCTTAATGATGACGTCATAAAAACGAATATGACGTCCATTAGCTGATTTATTAGGTTTGTGGATAAATTATCTGTGCTAATGCCCGACTTGAATCCCGCAAACAAAAATTCAAACAGCTTGCCTAGTTTCGGAGATATGGTACAGGCGATTTTCCATTAGCGGCGATATTATGACGTCAACTTTTTTTCTAGGAAGAATTTCCAAAAACGGAGATGGTTACTGCCTGCGCGTGGGCTTTCTGCATAACATGGCAAGTTTCCACGAAGATCCGTATGAGACTCTGGGTTGTGAAAACAAACTAGGAAGAATTTCCAAAATCGGAGATGGTTACTGCCTGCGCGTGGGCTTTCTGCATATACATGGCAAGTTTCACAAAGATCCGATGAAGACTCTGGGTTGTGAAAACAAAAATGTGAAAAAATAGGAATGACGTCATAAAAATTGATATGACGTCATAGTGATTGTATCATATGTGCGAGTAATTCATCTCTGCTAATGACCCGTTTGATTCTCGCAAAAAGAATTCAAAAAGCTTGCCTAGTTTTCGGAGATAATTTTTTGGCGATTTCCATTAGCGGAAGATATTTTGACGTCATAACTTTTTTTTCTAGGAGGAATTTTCAACAATCGGAGATGGTTACTGTCTGCGTAGGGTATTTTTTACACATATACGCCAAGTTTCAGGAAGTTTCGATGAAAAACTTAGGCTGTGAAACAAAATAGTCCACAAGAAGAAGATGAAGATACAACAATGTGGAAGTAAGACTTAAAGATCCTTCCACGAGGATCTAAAAAAATATAATATATATATATATATAATGTTATATATCAGGGCCTAAGGGGTTTCAATGACTGTTGCTCCTATTCCAGGTGAGCTTCAGGACAGGCGGTCCTATTTTTACTTGTCTTATTAATACGAACAATAATGTATTGTTTTTGAAGCTGTTACATTGATTCAAACTTTACTTTTAAAAACAAGAACTCTCCTTTTTACAAGTTTCACCACCTTATTTCGGGCTGGCAGGATGGCCTAGACTCCTAGAGCATGTGCGGGGAACCTTTCATCACAGGGCCGTAAGAGCTATTGTTAAACTTGCTGCAGGTAAGTTGCTGTTTGTCTATAATTAATGACGTGTTCGTAATTTAAACAGCACATATGGAGAAAAGCAATGTGACTTATTAAACCTTACCACCGCCACCGAAGGTGGACGGAGGTTATGTATTTCACCCCTCTGTCTACTTGTCTCTCTGTGAGCAGGATATCTCAAAAAGTTATGGATGGATTCAGACGAAGTTTGGGAGGAGAGGTTGGGTGTGTGACCAGGACGAATCGATTAGATTTTGGTGAAGATCCGGATACCAATTTTTTTTTTTTTTAAAGTGATTCTTCACCATTGAGAGATGGGGCCAAAACGATGTATAGCATGATATTTCAAAAAGTTGATGGATTATGACAAAATCTGGAGGACGAGTTGGGCAGGTGACAATAACAAGCCGATTGTGTTTTGATTAAGGTCCGGATGCAGATTTGGCCTTTCTGTGGGATACAAAACAAACTGTTCAGCCTGACGGAGGGTATGCACTCCACTGAGTGCTGTTACTAAGCAAGTTAAAATTAATGTAATGCAACTCAACATCCTAATTGGTGGTAAATAATAATAATAATAAAAAAAACAGTAAATGGGAAATCATGGACACTTTAATAATAGTCATGCCAATTTTAAAGTAACTTTCCGAATGTGACTTCAGAAATTGCTTCCTTTTTGGAGAGCGTATATGTTTGGGAGAATACTTGTTGCTATTCTGAAGTTTTTTTTGAGTTCAGTGATGATAGCTACATAAAATACTGAACAAAATATCACCACACAGGCAGGATCGTGCTGCTCCGGTGCATGCTCCCAGACCTGACCTGACCTGGCAGGATCAAAACATGTCACAGGCCAGAGGTTCCCAATTCCTAGCCTCGAGGTGTGCACACTTGCCTCTAAGTTATCTGGTCTGGGTGCGAATCCTGACCCAACTATAAACGGTCATCCCAGTGTTTCACAGGCAAGGCGATTCATCAATGTGTGTGCCGTCCCTCGGATGGACGTTAAGCTGAACGTCCCGTCTGCCAGAATTAGTTGGTCGACGTCACATATCCCATAGCGTCCTTCGCGAAGAGTAGGTGAACTATTGTTGGCAGCATGGCCAAATTACAAAATCTTGCCCCAACTACTGCTGGAAAAGCAATGGCAAACCGTCCAGTATAACTCTTGCCAAGAAACGACATCTATAGGTTGTACTGTTTCCTTGAAGATGAACATTCCTTCCCCTTATTGAACTTCACAAAGCATACACAACCCTTGGTGCTTCTTCATCATTGAAGATCTTTCCCCTTATTGCACTTTGTACAGTGCACACAACCCTTGGTAATTGTCTCTTGTAGTGTTTTTTGAAAGTTTATGCCACACATCCTCTTGTTGCAGTATTTCCTCCATATTGATCATTTATACCCATTTGCTATCAAACAAATATTGATTATGTCTTTTTTTTTAACTGCAGTAATCAGCTTCTTTAAGTTGATACTTTACATTTACGGTAAATTGTACCTAGAATGGCTATAATGCAGATTGGGAGTTCCCCTTAATCATCCTCTCCAATTATAATCTGCTAAAGATTTGCCAAAGCTCGTTTAGTTGTCGTTTTCCATGGTATTGATCCTGATTCTACCATGAGTAATTACTCCACAAATGTTTGGTATGCTGAGCTCGAACCAATCATTTCCGATCTGCTTTGGTGTGTCTGTAAAAGGACATCCACATCCATAATTGTGTACTCTGTGTTTGTGAAATAATCTTTTGGTAAAGTGTTAAAAACGGAGGCAATTATGCTTTGGCTGTTAATACAGTATGTATGTATGTATGTATGTAATGTATGTATGTATGTATGTATGTATGTATATATATATACATACATATATAAACAAACAATTACCACACACACACACACACACACACACACACACACACACCACACACACACAACACTCCGCCAGTCTGTTTGTCTTTTCAGGGCGGAGCTTGGAATCAAATTGTTGCCATTTTGTTCACCCCACATAGGTTCTCGGCCTCATCGGTCTCTTTTGCTAAGGCTCGCGGTTTTGCCTCTCTCACAGCTTTTCTCGTCACTCCAATTGGACATCTGATTTCATTTTTCACAGTCGCTAAGATGATTTAAGAATTGGTTGCAGCAAACAGGGAGAAAACGGACGAATATTGATGTTTTAAAAGAAAAAAAAAAAGAAAACGCATTTTAATAACCATTTTGAATGTATCTGGTCTGGCATGATGTGGAGAGGGGGATAGAAAAGGGGGAGAGGGGAGAAGAGAGAGGGTGGAAACAAGGGGGTTGTAGAATGGGGTATTAAGGGAGGAGAGTGAGAAGGATGAGAGTGTGGGGGAGAGGGGGGGGGGAAGAATGTGGGAGAGGGGCAGGATGGAGAGGGGGAGGGTTGAGGTGTTGAAGTCACATTTTACATTACGTGGAATTTCCACGGGTCTCGGGTTGTGTTGTATATATTTTTCATAAATTATTTTATTGAATTCAGAAAAGGTCTCTACGCCTCTACGTGATTGCTTTATCTTCCATCCCATTCTTTTCCCGGCCATTACCCCCCTTATCTTCTCAACCACCCGAACACTGAAGTGCATGCATGCACACCATATGGTTTGTGAAACACTTTGGTGAACCTTTTCCATGGCCAACCCCACAATAACGTGGGATTAATTGTGCTCGTCAAGGCATGAGAAGAACAAATACCACAAAAAGGACTCCAAATTGTGTGCAGATCACCCAATAGGTAAACAGCAAGTGCTGTGCTGCCTCCGCCTAGTCAGATATCTGCAGCACTAATAACAGGGCCTTACCTTTAATAATAATCATGATAAACTTGATTCAATAATGTGATCGCGATGTTGACGATGGCAACGATAAAGATGAGTATTGCTACATTCCCATAATGGCTGCCTCTTCACCTCGAAAATCCTCGATCGGGACATCCTCAAAATAACATGCCACGCTCTCTAATGCTACATATCAATTTTTTTGCAAGGTTCTTTGAAGTATTACGATTGCAATTTGTTTTATAGTCTTCAAGTATATAATTCAAATTAAATAAAGGTTTAAATTGAAGAGGTTTAAAGGCGTATAAATAAAACCGCCATCTTAAATATAATACACCCGAGAGGGTTTGACGGTCAGCTCGGATACAAAACTTGATGCAACCGAGTGTTAATCAACCTTAGCGACTATGAAAAGTGAAAACAGAATTAAAATTGAACTTAAAATAACCGCGCGAAGCCGTGTTGAACGTCCGCGACGTCAACGGACCTCGTGTTGCCCAATAAACAGGGCCAGACGACAGAGGTAATGAGAAACTAGTTGGTCGAATTAAATCTTCTTAATAATCCCTATGAAACCCATTATTCATGATAGGCGTCCGATGCTTCCTTATAGGCCATTCGACCAATCGGTCATTTTGCACTTGATGACCCTGTAACCTTGACCCCGAGGCGAAAATGCGAAAAAGGGCTCAGACGATATATATAGAGCAACTAGTATTATCATCATGTCAAGTTAGAACTCAATCGGCCAAGCCGTCTCGGAGGAGGTAGAAAAATAAAAATAGTTGACAGACGGACGGATGAACGACAGACAGAAAGAGGCAGACAGACAGAGAGACAGACAGACAGACGGATCTGAGAACATCGAACGGCTCGCTGACCTAAAAATCATGTTTTACCACCATTTTCCCAGTGTCTATTACACCACCCTATCGAACACGTTAATTTACGTATTCATGCCTGTCGTATATGTGCTTTGTGACGTCCTTAAAAACAGTAAGTTTCCTGTTTAGAATTATTTTCAATTTTTTTTGACTGCCAGGCAGACAGACAGAGAGCAAAACTGATATCACACCTCTCTGTGCACGTGCGACCGTGACAAATCCAGAGCCAATGTATGGTAAAACGAAACACTCGTCTTCATATTCATGTTCCTAATCGTGTTCAAAATATAACATTCGATTTAAATAAGCTGTTCCTCAATTACAAACTGACTATTATAAACTGACAAGACGGACAGACGGACAGACGGACAGACGGACACATGAATCCGTTGCTTAACCACACTTGTCACTTCGTATGCGTGGAGTAACTAGAGAGTTCATATAGTCAGGCAGCAGTTGTCACCTACTTCAAGAATTTTGCCAACTTTGATTTTTCACTTATAATGTTCAAGGACATCACAATGAATCACTTTCAACTTGTCTTCTAATTTTCAGTTAAGTATTTCACCATGTGAGGGCGCTTTTTCAAAATGGCTGCCAAAATCATTAAAAAAAAAGCTGTTAAAAACGTAATTTTCACCAATAATTCCAGCAATTTAGAATGATATTTTCTAATGTTTTCTAATGTTTTCGATAGCATTTAACAAGACCAACTGGTCACCTTCCTCCAGGTTGTGATGCCCTGCAGTCATTTCTGACATTGACACTATGTCAGGCAAGTTGCCATTGGATTTCATCAGTGTGTGATGCATCACCAGAACCATCTTTGGGCTTCCTTTGTAATGATCTAGCAATTTATCCGCGAGATATTGGGTGAGTTCAGCTTTAGTGTCAATGTGTGCCAGAAATGACTTCACATTCTTGATCTCTGTAGAATCATTAACATGGTAATGAATGCATGTGTTCTTTTTGGTCCTCTTGTCTCGTGTTGTTTCTTTAAGAGACCCAGCTAGATACTGGTCAAAGACTACTCGAATTTCCTTATATGGTTTACTCATGCTGTCAATGATTTCAACAAATGTGGCTGCAAAATGAGCAGCGGTAAACTCTCATCTGTCTTCGTCACCATGTTGACAATGCACATTGCGTCTACTATCAGAATTGGTGTGCTGTGTCGCCATTTGCATCTTCTTCTGAAGGCTGATTTACATCTTCTGGTAGAGGCAGATTCATGACAGATTGCACTACCTGGGATTTACCAGAGAGCATTATCATACTACCATCTGGCTGAAAGTTGGATGGTGGAGTACTGTCAAATTCATATTCTCCTATTATCACTAGGATGAAACAATCCAGAAACATCATCATATCAGTTGATATGTGTGGTCAATATTATGTTTTTAACATTTTTCTGTGATTTTGGCAGCCATTTTGAAAAAGCACCCCCAGGTGGTGAAATATGACACTGAAAATTGGAAGACAAGTTGAAAGTATTCAGTATGATTGTTCTTGCAACAATTAAAAGGTAAAAATCAAAGTTGGCAAATTTATTGAAGTACTGATCAGATAGTGACAACTGCTGCCTGACTAATAGAACACCTCACTTGAGAAAAAAAAGTCTTGAGAAAAAGAACATGGAACTTTATTGGAAACCGTTTATTGGAAGAACAATAACAATATCAAAGTTCCCCCACCCTGAGAGCACGAGTGGCAAATATGATTGGTCGAGTCGGCATACAACGCCCCAATTGAACCGGAAGTTTACCGCTATTGAGGCATCCTCTCTTACACCGCCTTACGTAACACGCTGAAATTAGTTATTCGTGCCTGTTGTTTGTGTCCTTTATGTCGTCCCTAAAAACAGTAAATTTCCTGTTTGTAATGATTTTCAATATTGCCTGACTGCCAGAAAGAGAGCCGGACTGAAGCAATTGCTAAACCACACTATGCGCATGCTCACTTTGGATGAGACGCCGTACAATTTGCCAAATTCAGAGCCAAAGAACTGCTAAACTGCAGGAATGTGTTCCGATTCATGGTCTACAGTGATCAAGATATAAAATTCAATTGAAATCAAGTAGTATCTCAATCATAGACTGACAGACAGGCAGAGTGAACCGATTGCTTTACGCTTTACGCTATGCGTGCAGGGTAACTGCAGCTACTGATGTGTAACACGGACACAGAACATTGTTTGGTACTGTATCAGCACCACAGTGGAAGCTCATCCAGGTCAATGAGTACAGAGGTGTGTTGTTTACAGGTTCAGGTTTTTCAATCTCATTATTTCCTCCAGGTCTTCAAGACAGCTTTTCACCACCATCTCAGATCATCGCACATCCCAAATTAAAATTATTTCCACACCCATCCCCTCCCCCACCCACAAGCCCACCTCCTTCCAAATTTCCAGTTTTTCCTTCCTGAGAGCTTACTTCTGATTCCATCTTGTCCACCCCATGCAACCTCCCCTACCCCTAATTCATTCCCACATCCATTGCTTGTCTAAGTCACCCTCTATTTGGTCCTTCAACCCTGCTGATGATGTTTCTCCCTCTCTCTACTTCTCATTTTGTTCTGTTGTGTCATAGTATTCAGTATTCTGGCTCTTCCAAGTATGCGCAATGCTCCTACAGCCGGCGGGTGCGAATTCGCAACAATATTAATCGGAGAATTGCTTCCCAAGTTTATGGCCATTTATTTAACAACCAATTACATGACCACGTTTGCTGCGGCCATTTATTTACAACCATGACATGACACGTTGCTGCGTAGGCGTGGCTTTGGATGAGACGCCGTACAATTTGCCAAATTCAGAGCCAAAGAACTGCTAAACTGCAGGAATGTGTCCGATTCATGGTCTACAAGTGATCAAGATATAAAATTCAATTGAAATCAAGTAGTATCTCAATCATAGACTGACAGACAGGCAGAGTGAACCGATTGCTTTACGCTTTACGCTATGCGTGCAGGGTCAGTAGCAGCTACTGATGTGTTAACACGGACACAGAACATTGTTTGGTACTGTATCAGCACCACAGTGGAAGCTCATCCAGTACAATGAGTACAGGAGGTGTGTTGTTTACAGGTTCAGGTTTTTCAATCTCATTATTCCTCAGTTTCAAGACAGCTTTCACCACATCTCAGATCATCGACATCCCATTAAAATTTTTCCACACCCATCCCTCCCCCCCACAAGCCCATCCTTCAATTTCCAGTTTTTCCTTCCTGAGAGCTTACTTCTGATTCCATCTTGTCCACCCATGCAACCTCCCCTACCCCTAATTCATTCCACATCCATTGCTTGTCTAAGTCACCCTCTATTTGGTCTTCAACCCTGCTGATGATGTTTCTCCCTCTCTCTACTTCTCATTTTGTTCTGTTGTGTCATAGTATTCAGTATTCTGGCTCTTCCAAGAGCTCGATCTGGTAAAAAAAAAATTGCATCGAGACTCCCTCCAAAGTAGATGGTCCTTGCACATTAAGTGGAAATAACAACTAAATTTATACTAAATCTTGTGGAAATTCACAGATCACCATTCAGGTTCCCGAAGATCAGTTATGTCGGTAAGTGTGTGTTCCAGGTAGATTTCCCCACCAATGTATAACGGGAATTATTCGTGTGCCGGGCTGTGAACCTTTGAGGTAGTGTTATTCTTTTCTGTCTTTTATTTTAAACAAACATCTCCTCACCATCTTCTCTACAACCGCCATCATCTCTCACACCAACCACCATCATCTCCTCACATCTTCTCCACAAACGCCATCATCTCTCACCACCTCTCCACAACCGCCAACATCTCCTCACCATTCTCCACAAACCACCAACATCTCTCACCATCTTCTCACAAACCGCATCATCTCCTCACCACCTTCTCCACAAACCGCCATCATCTCCTCACCATCTTCACCACAACCGCATGAAGCCGGTGATTCCAAACACGTCGCGTGAAGCCGGTGATTCCAAACACGTCCGCGTGAAGCGGTGATTTAACAGGCCGCGTTTGACGGCACGATCGGATCAAAACGGTGAAAGGGGCGGAGCCAGCCGGGGGTGAAGGGTCGAGGTGAAAGAGCAAACACCCTCCCCGAACCCGATAAAAAGCCGTGCTGAAACGCCGAGGAGTCCAGTGAGTTGGGAGTCCAGTTGAGTGTTGGAATCCGGAGAGTGGAGTTTGGAGCCTGGAGTCCATTTGAGCGGTTGAAGAGACGCCGGAGTCGTCGACAAAGAATGAACGAGTTGGAGAAGAGGCTGGGAGAGAGCGTTCAAGTTCGCACTGCGCTGGTGTGGTGGAGTCGGGAAGAGAGTTGGAGAAGAGCGCTGGGAGAGAGCGTTCAAGTTCGGCGTGCGCTGGTGTAGTGGAGTCGGGAAGAGAGCTTGGAGATTCGGAGGTTGGAGTGCGGGCAGAGACATCGAGGGTTCACCAGCGAGTCACCAAGAGGGGGCAGGTAGCCCGCTCGGTCTCTCGGAGCCCCTTCGGTCATCCCGCTCCGAGCAATTATAAAGGCTTACGAGCCCGGTTCTTCCTTTCTTTCTTGGGGTTTGCATGAAAGTCTGTGGCGCCTTGTCTACCAAGTAGAACTGACTAAGTGCATGTACATAATAAATAGACATCGGCTGTAGGTTTTTGCTCGTGTCTTTTTCCCCATTTCCCTCCCATTCATTGCATTGCTTGCATACCCGTGTGCAAATAAATGTTCCCCATTTGTGAATGTCACCTGATCGTTGCGTCCCTTCCTCCATTGACTGCATAATTGCGTTCGGAATAATTATCTGGCTGATTATAAGCCGATAAAGCGTAATCTGGTCCGACGGGGCTTGGCGAATATAAACCGCTCGGCAATCGCAAACGGAACGAGCTGCTTAAGCGGCTCGTTTTCGTGCAGGCTCCGTTGAGGTATAAACTCCCGGCATTTCTGTCTGCGCGAATAATTGGTACTCGACAATTCGGCGATCGACCCTGTAGCGCGTGGACAAGAAGAGTTGGCTGGTTTATGGTGTGGTAAACACACCGTAGCTGGGTTTCAGCATTGATCCGAAAGCTGCGACTAGATTGCTCGTTTGGTGGGCGCGCGCGGCCGCAATTGAGCTAAAGGCGGTCGCCCGCACGCCCGGAGGGCGAAAATCCACACAATATCATCGAAAT
>CM068961.1:17279747-17290695 GCA_035128595.1 Eptatretus atami | reverse complement strand
GACCCTCGACTTGGTTAAAAAAAAAATTGCATCGAGACTCCTCCAAAGTAGATGGTCCTTGCACATTAAGTGGAAATAACAACTAAATTTATAACATATTGTTACGGTTGTGGAAATTCACAGATCACCATTCAGGTTCCCGAAGATCAGTTATGTCGGTAAGTGTGTGTTCCAGGTTAGATTTCCCCACCAATGTATAACGGGAATTATTCGTGTGCCGGGCTGTGAACCTTTGAGGTAGTGTTATTCTTTCTGTCTTTTATTTTAAACAAACATCTCCTCACCATCTTCTCCACAACCGCCATCATCTCCTCACCATCTCTCCACAACCACCATCATCTCCTCATCATCTTCTCCACAAACGCCATCATCTCCTCACCACCTTCTCCACAACCGCCAACATCTCCTCACCATCTTCTCCAGAAACCACCAACATCTCCTCACCATCTTCTCCACAAACCCCATCATCTCCTCACCACCTTCTCCACAAACCGCCATCATCTCCTCACCATCTTCACCACAACCGCATGAAGCCGGTGATTCCAAACACTGCGCGTGAAGCCGGTGATTCCAAACACGTCCGCGTGAAGCGGTGATTCCAACACGCCGCGTTTGACGGCACGATCGGCCAAAACGGTGAAAGGGGTGGAGCCAGCCGGGGGTGAAGGGTCGAAGGTGAAGAGCAACACCCTCCCCCGAACCCGTAAAAAAGCCGTGCTGAAACGCCGAGGAGTCCAGTTGAGTTGGGGAGTCCAGTTGAGTGTTGGAATCCGGAGAGTGGAGTTTGGAGCCTGGAGTCCATTTGAGCGCGTTGAAGAGACGCCGAGTCGTCGACAAAGAATGAACGAGTTGGAGAAGAGTGCTGAGAGAGAGCGTTCAAGTTCGCACTGCGCTGGTGTGGTGGAGTCGGGAAGAGAGCTTGGAGAAGAGCGCTGGGAGAGAGCGTTCAAGTTCGCGCTGCGCTGGTGTAGTGGAGTCGGGAAGAGAGCTTGGAGATTCGGAGGTTGGAGTGCGGGCAGAGACATCGAGGGTTGCCCAGCGAGTCACCAAGAGAGGGCAGGTAGCCCGCTCGGTCTCTCGGAGCCCCTTCGGTCATCCCGGCTCCGAGCAATTATAAAGGCTTACGAGCCCGGTTCTTCCTTTCTTTCTTGGGGTTTGCATGAAAGTCTGTGGCGCCTTGTCTACCAAGTAGAACTGACTAAGTGCATGTACATAATAAATAGACATCGCTGTAGGTTTTTGCTCGTGTCTTTTCCCCATTTCCCTCCCATTCATTGCATTGCTTGCATACCGTGTGCAAATAAATGTTCCCATTTGTGAATGTCACTGCTCGTTGCGTCCCTTCCTCCATTGACTGCCATAATTGCGTTCGGAATAATTAGCTGGCTGATTATAAGCCGATAAAACGTACATCTGGTCCGACGGGGCTTGGCGATATAAAACCGCTCGGCAATCGCAAACGGAACGAGCTGCTTAAAGCGGCTCGTTTCTGTGCAGGCTCCGTTGAGGTATAAACTCCCGGCATTTCTGTCTGCGCGAATAATTAGGTACATCGACAATTCGCGATCGACCCTGTAGCGCGTGGACAGAAGAGTTGGCTGGTTTATGGTGTGGTTAAAAACACCCGTAGCTGGGTTTCAGCATTGATCCGAAAGCTGCGACTAGATTGCTCGTTTGGTGGCGGCGCGCCGGCCGCAATTGAGCTAAAGGCGGTCGCCCGCACGCCGGACAGGCGAAAATCCAAACAATATCATCGAGTGAAAACAGAATGAAGCAATTGTGTCGAAGTTACAACAAAACAATTACACATAGTGGGTGCAAGATGACAATTCAACAACAAGGACTACAAGCAGATGAAACAGCCAACTACACGAGGATGGATATATACACTGGTCATACAAGAAGAGGATCAATGAAATGGTTTTATCATAATAAACAAATGAAATGTATAACAAGGATAGAAAACACAACTGTGTATAAAATACTCAACTGGAAGGGCACTCGGTAGAGTGCATACTCCCGCCACGTAATGACTGATCCACGAGAACATATCAGGCCCGATACATTTTTGAAATATCATGCTTTACACAGTACTATATCGTTTTTGGCCGATCTCTCAATGGTGAAGAATCACTTTAAAAATTAAATAATTCTGGTATCCAGATCTAGATTCGGATCTTCACAACAATTAAGTCAATTTGTCCCTGTCACACACCAACGTGTCCACCACGTTTCGTCCGAATCCGTCCACAACTTTTTGAGATATCCTGTACACAATAAGCAAACAACAAAAAAACAGACAGAAAGGGGTTGAAAACATAACCTCTTTCACCCCCGGTGGTGGAGGTAATAAGAAAAGCGCCTGTGCATTCAGCTATCTAAAAATTAGTTAGTCTACACTTTTTCACATTCAGTCAAATACACATTCACGGACCCAGAAATGATTGCTGTCCGTCATGCAAATTAGTGATTTAATCTAAATGGTTGCAATTTCATTTTGGTTTTAACAGATACTTGAGACACCATCAAAATTGCCGTCTTATAAATTGAGCTTCACCCTGTGAACCTTCTTAATCTATATTTTCCAGAAAACGAAATCAGCTATGGAGAGTCATCAAAATTGGACATTTCATACCTCGTGGGTGGCGACGGCTTAAGAGGGTCGCGTATGCCGACTAATTTGTCGCAAAACCTCACAGAGAAAGTTGGTTGGCACAAAGTCAAGAAGAAAAAAAAAAAAAAGATTGAAACGTCAAATAATAGTTTCTTGTGTTTCAATTAACCACGATAAGAAGTCGATCAATTCTGTACTTCTCCATCGTTGCAAAATGTTATCACTTTCGTTATTGTTATGCTTATTGTAAACTTCATTAAATGTTCTTTATTGGTACAGTTATTGTAAACTTCATTAAATTGTTTCTTTATTGGTACAGTTATTGTAAACTTCATTAAATATTTTTCTTTATTTAAGTTATTGTAAACTTCATTAAATTGTTTCTTTATTAGTAAGTTATTGTAAACTTCATTAAATTGTTTCTTTATTAGTACAGTTATTGTAAACTTCATTAAATTGTTTCTTTTATTGGTACAGTTATGTAAACTTCATTAATTGTTTCTTTATTGGTACAGTTATTGTAAACTTCATTAAATTGTTTCTTTATTGGTACAGTTATTGTAAACTTCATTAAATTTTTCTTATTAGTACAGTTATTGTAAACTTCATTAAATCGTTTCTTTATTGGTAGCAGTTATTGTAAACTTCATTAAATTGTTTCTTATTGCGTAGTACAGTTATTGTAAACTTTCATTAAATTGTTTCTTTATTAGTACAGTTATTGTAAAATTCATTAAATTGTTTCTTTAATTGGTACAGTTATTGTAAACTTCATTAAATTGTTTCTTTATTAGTACAGTTATTGTAAACTTCATTAAATTGTTTCTTTATTGGTACAGTTATTGTAAACTTCATTAAAATTGTTTCTTTATTGGTACAGTTATTGTAACTTCATTAAATTGTTTCTTTATTAGTACATTTATTGTAACTTCATTAAATTGTTTCTTATTGGTACAGTTTATTGTAAACGTTCATTAAATTGTTCCTTTATGTACAGTTATTGTAAACTTCATTAAATTGTTTCTTTAAATTGTCGCTACAGTTATTGTGAAACTTCATTAAATTGTTTCTTTTATTGGACAGTTATTGTAACTTATTAAATTGTTTTCTTTATTGGTACATTATTGTAAACTCATTAATGTTCTTTATTGGATAGTTATTGTAAACTTCATTAAATTGTTTCTTTATTTAGTACAGTTATTGTAACTTCATTAAATTGTTTCTTTATTGGTACAGTTATTGTAAAGCTCATTAAATTGTTTCTTTATTAGTACAGTTATTGTAAACTTCATTAAATTGTTTCTTTATTGGTACAGTTATTGTAAACTTCATTAAATCGTTTCTTTTATTGTACAGTTATTGTAACTTCATTAAATTGTTTCTTTATTAGTAACAGTTATTGTAAATTTCATTTAAAAATTGTTTCTTTATTAGTACAGTTATTGTAAACGTCATTAATTGTTTTTATTGGTACAGTTATTGTAAACTTCATTAAATTGTTTCTTTATTAGTACAATTTGTAAACTTCATTAAATTGTTCTTTTTTAGTACAGTTATTGTAAAGCATTAAATTGTTTCTTTATTGGTACAGTTATTGTAAACTTCATTAAATTGTTTCTTTTTGTAAGTTATTGTAAACTTCATTAAATTGTTTCTTTATTAGTACAGTTATTGTAAACTTCATTAAATTGTTTCTTTATTGTTACAGTTATTGTAAACTTCATTAAATTGTTTCTTTATTGGTACAGTTATTGTAAACTCATTAAATTTGTTCTTTATTAGTACAGTTATTGTAAACTTCATTAATTGTTTCTTTATTGGTACAGTTATTGTAAACTTCATTAAATTGTTCTTTATGGTACAGTTTTGTAAACTTCATTAAATTGTTTCTTTATTGGTACGTTATTGTAAACTTCATTAAATTGTTTCTTTATTGGTAAGTTATTGTAAACCTTCATTAAATAGTTTCTTTAATTGGTCAGTTATTGTAAACTTCATTAAATTGTTTCTTTATTGGTACAGATTATTGTAACTCATTAAATTGTTCTTATTGGTACAGTTATTGGCCATAAATGTTTCATGGTGCAGTTATTAAATCTCATGTTTCTTTATTGGTACAGTTATTGTAAGACTTCATTAAATTGTTTCTTTATGCGTACAGTTATTGAGCTCTCTCTTGGAAAACAGAATGAAGCAATTGTGTCGAAGTTACAACAAAACAATTAGCACATAGTGGGTGCAAGATGACAATTCAACAACAAGGACTACAAGCAGATGAAACAGCCAACTACACGAGGATGGATATATACACTGGTCATACAAGAAGAGGATCAATGAGAATGGTTTTATCATAATAAACAAATGAAATGTATAACAAGGATAGAAAACACAACTGTGTATAAAATACTCAACTGGAAGGGCACTCGGTAGAGTGCATACCTCCCGCCACGTAATGACTGATCCACGAGAACATATCAGGCCCGATACATTTTTGAAATATCATGCTTTACAGTACTATATCGTTTTTGGCCCGATCTCTCAATGGTGAAGAATCACTTTAAAAATTAAATAATTCTGGTATCCAGATCCAGATTCGGATCTTCACAACAATTAAGTCAATTTGTCCCTGTCACACACCCAACGTGTCCACCACGTTTCGTCCGAATCCGTCCACAACTTTTTGAGATATCGTGCTATATATCGTTTTTTGGCCCTATCTCTCAATGGTGAAAAATCACTTTAAAATGCTCGTAGCCGGATCCGGAACTTCACCAAAATCTAATCAGTTCATCCTCGTTACACATCCAACCTGTCCAAAAAATTTCATCCGGATCCGTCCACAACTTTTTGAGATATCCTGTACACAAATAAGCAAACAAACAAAAAAACAGACAGAAAGGGGTGAAAACATAACCTCCTTCACCTCCGGTGGTGGAGGTAATAAGAAAAGCAGCCTGTGCATTCAGTATCTAAAAATTAGTTAGTTACACTTTTTCACATTCAGTCAAATACACATTCACGGACCCAGAAATGATTGCTGTCCGTCATGCAATATTAGTGATTTAATCTAAATGGTTGCAATTTCATTTTGGTTTTAACAGATACTTGGGACACCATCAAAATAGCCGTCTTATAAATTGAGCTTCCACCCTGTGGACCTTCTTAATCTATATTTTCCAGAAAACGAAATCAGCTATGGAGAGTCATCAAAATTGGACATTTCATACCTCGTGGGTGGCGACAGTCTTAAGAGGTCGCGTATGCCGACTAATTGTCGCAAAACCTCACAGAGAAAGTTGGTTGGCACAAAGTCAAGAAGAAAAAAAAAAAGATTGAAATGTCAAATAATAGTTTCTTGTGTTCAATTAACACGATAAGAAGTCGATCAATTCTGTACTTCTCCCATCATGCCAAAGTGTTATCACTTTCGTTATTGTTATTGCTTATTGTAACTTCATTAAAATGTTTCTTTATTGGTACAGTTGTAAACTTCATTAAATTGTTTCTTTATTAGTACAGTTATTGTAAACTTCATTAAATTGTTTCTTTATTGGTCAGTTATTGTACACTTCATTAAATTGTTTCTTTATTAGTACAGTTATTGTAAACTTCATAAATTGTTTCTTTATTGGTACAGTTATTGTAAACTTCATTAAATGTTTCTTATTGGTACAGTTATTGTAAACTTCATTAAATTGTTTCTTTATTGGTACAGTTATTGTAAACTTCATTAAATGTTTCTTTATTGGTACATATTGTAAACTTCATTAAATTGTTTTTCTTTTATTGTACAGTTATTGTAAACTTCATTAAATTGTTTCTTTTTAGTAATATTATTGTAAACTTCATTAAATTGTTTCTTTATTGGTACAGTTATTGTAAACTTTCATTAAATTGTTTCTTTATTGGTATCAGTTATTGTAAACTTCATATAAATTGTTTCTTTATTGGTACAGTTATTGTAAACTTCATTAAATTGTTTCTTTTTGGTACAGTTATTGTAAACTTCATTAAATTGTTTCTTTATTGTACAGTTATTGTAAACTTATTAAATTGTTTCTTTATTGTACAGTTATTGTAAACTTCATAAATTGTTTCTTTATTGGTACAGTTATTGTAAATTCATTAAATTGTTTCTTTATTGGTACAGTTATTGTAACTTCATTAATGTTTATTTAGTACAGTATTGTAAACTTCATTAAATGTTCTTTATTGGTAGCAAATTTTGTCATGTAGTTATTGTAAACTTCATTAAATCGTTTCTTTATTGGTACAGTTATTGTAAACTTCATTAAATCGTTTCTTTTTATTAAGTAAGTTATTGTAACTTCATTAAATTGTTTCTTTATTGGTACAGTTATTGTAAACTTCATTAAATTGTTTCTTTATTGGTACAGTTATTGTAAACTTCATTAAATCGTTTCTTTATTTGGTACAGTTATTGTAAACTTTCTTAAATCGTTTCTTTATTGTACAGTTATTGTAAACTTCATTAAATCGTTTCTTTATTGGTACAGTTATTGTAAACTTCATTAAATTGTTTCTTTATTAGTACAGTTATTGTAACTTCATTAAATTGTTTCTTTATTAGTACAGTTATTGTAAACTTCATTAAATTGTTTCTTTATTAGTACAGTTATTGTAAACTTCATTAAATTGTTTCTTTATTAGTACAGTTATTGTAAACTTCATTAAATTGTTTTTTTATTGTAAGTTATTGTAAACTTCATTAAATTGTTTCTTTATTGGTACAGTTATTGTAAACTTCATTAAATTGTTTCTTATTGGTACAGTTATTGTAACTTCATTAATTGTTTCTTTATTGGTACAGTTATTGTAAACTTCATTAATTGTTTCTTTATTGGTACAGTTATTGTAAACTTCATTAAATTGTTTCTTTATTGGTACAGTTATTGTAAACTTCATTAAATAGTTTCTTTATTGGTACGTTTATTGAAAAAAACCAAAATTTAAAAAAAAAAATTTATTTTATTTTGTATGCTTGCAATAAACTATGAAAACCAACAAAATTCAAGCTGAAAAGCTCCAGTTTACATGATGCGTTGGGAATGTACTCATAAATATGTCGAGAAGAAATGAAGATGAAGAGACCAGGAGGAGCTTACAGTGGTTCTTTTCACATTGAGTATTTGAAAATATTGTCGTTATTTTTTTATTTTAGATATTATCTTAGGGTCAGGGAGGAGCTGTACGAGAACACAGGACATGCACAACTACAACGGCAACCTGGAAGAGCACATACCCCGCAAGGCTGAACAGTTTACGTTTTGTATCACACTGATAGGTCGGATCTGCATCCGGACCTTCACCAAAATTGAGTCGGCTCGTTCTTATCACCGACCCTACTCATCCACCAAGTTTTGTCATCATCCGTACACAACTTTTTGAGACATCGTCCTACATATCGTTTTTGGCCCCATCTCTCAATGGTGAAGAATCTTCTTCTTCTTCTTCTTCTTTCGGCTGCTCCCGTTAGGGGTCGCCACAGGGATCATCCATATGATCCGCATAGTGATTTGGCACATGTTTTACACCGGATGCCCTTCCTGACGCAACCCTGGTCGCCTCTTACGACACAGGATCTGGTACACCTATTTTAACCGGGGTAACCGGGGTAATATATATAATCAATGGTGAAGAATCACTTTTTTAAAAAAAATATAAAAATAAAAAAAAATTCCTCATATCCGGATCTTCACCAAAATCGAAACAATCCGTCTGTCACACAAACAACCTGTCCACCAAATTTCGTCCAAATCCATCCATAACTTTTTTAGACATCCTGCTCACAGACAAACAGATGGGTGAAAACCTAACCTCCGTCCACCTTTGGTCCACAGCTCGGTAAACGTTCAGATCGAAACACAAGATAACATTGGACTTGACTTCAGACAAACATTACAACCGCTGACCTTGGGGTAAGTATCGTAAACTCCCAGGGTACTTTGGGTACCATGAGCGATGCCATCTTTGTGACGTGGCATTTCTCATCACGGTCAACTCACGGAAATTAATTGCACCCTTACACAACTGAGCACCACATGATTGTAATGGGTGGAAATTCACCTGCCATATAAAAGTTTGATCAACAACTTGGTGTGATGTTCTACAAAAGAAATGAACTTGTCACATTAAAAAAACGAAAAATGAAAAACATCAAAACCTACTTGATGATTTCTGTCGTGAGCAGGAACATTGAGAGAATTGTATTCTGGAAAACCTGGGGAAAAAGTGGATATGCATAAATTTACAATTCCCAGCATTCTCAAGCTTGCAAAGCAAACCGATATACAAAGAACAGGATTTACTAAGTGCACCTCAATATTCATTATTTGTCCTTCCAATAAAAGGAGCAAAAGTGAGTGAATATGGCGAACAGCACAGCAGAATGCTGTTCATTTCTTTCAGTATGACGAATACAAATGAGACCGCATTTTTCCCTTGCCCATTATTCCTTCAAGTGTCCATCTGTTGCGTCACTGTGCCATGATTTTGGTGCATTTCCTTGCTGTTCTGTTTTCCAGCTCTTCATGAGCCTCGACTTTGTATTTTAAAAATAATTAATTAACAGATTCTAATGCTATATATCTTCCATTCCAAAGGCAATTGAGCACAGTAATTTGCAAAATGAACAAAACAAAATCACTGCATTGGAATACCATTCAATCAAATGCTATTCTGTTGATAAAGTTAATCTTAACCTGAGTGGTATGTTAAAGTGCTTTTAATCTCATTGGGCATTCGTTATAATGGGAGTCTAATGTACTATATTGCATGAAAGATGGAAAAGACTTTTTAGAACTTGAGAGTTCATAGAACACCTCATCTCACACAGTTATTAAGTACTATATATAATTAAATTGAAATAAAATAACGATTTTAAAAGTCGTATAAAAAAAATTCTGGAAGCTAAGCGCCATTTATGAGTTTACATTTGTTTTGTTCAGGAAGGTGAGCTTGAGGGGTAGTATGCGGAGGATGTTGGATGCGGACGATCTGGGTGTTGTGGTGGAGAGTGGGCAGGAGATGCAGAAAGTACTGGAGGAGTGGAAGGAGGCATTTAGGAAGCACGGGCTGAAGATGAGTATGGAGAAGACTGAGGTGATGTGGGTCAGACAGCAGAGAAAATAAATGAATATCAGGTTAGAGGGGAAGGAGATCAGGCAGGGAAATAGGTTTGAGTATATGGGAGAAACAGTGACCGGGGATGGCAGGTCTGAGGCAGAGGTGAGGAGGAGGATTCAGGTGGGTACGAATGTGTGGAGGGGGGTGGAGGGAGGATTGGCAGACAAAGATAAGAAGATAATTGAAAGCGAAGGTTCTGATGTCGTGTGTAACGCTGGTCTACCTTTACGGTCTGGAGACGGTGGCACTGGCAGGGAGACAACAACAGAGGCTGCAGGTTTGCGA
This sequence comes from Eptatretus atami, assembly GCA_035128595.1. NCBI lineage: Eukaryota > Metazoa > Chordata > Myxini > Myxiniformes > Myxinidae > Eptatretus > Eptatretus atami. The sequence continues at coordinate 17,280,650 of CM068961.1, read as the reverse complement.
GAACAACTGGGTCAGGAGGATTGCGGGAGTGAAGTGGATGGACAGAAGGAGGATGGATGAACTGAGGGAGGAGATTGGTGTGCAGAGCTTGACGGGGAAATTGGTGAAATGCCGGCTGAGATGGGTTGAAACACTTGGTGCGGATGGGGGAAGAGAGAATGGCAAAGATAGTGTATAGGTTGAGGGAGCAAGGTCGGAAGAAAAGAGGTAGACCACGGTTGAGATTGGTGGATTGTGTGACGAGGGATATCTGTAACCAAGGGGTGGTTGGAGAGTGGAGAGAATTGCTGAGGACAGAGGGGAAAGGAGGAGTATCGCAGTCAAGGCAGGGCAGAAGCTTGGTGCCTTTCGGACCTCACCCATTATAAAGGGAAGAGGAGAAGAATATGCAGTGTTTTTTTAACAGGACATTTATTCGGTTTAATATTTATCAGGTTTAAAATAACAGGATTGGAGTTAGATTTATATCATTATCGGAGTAAACAGAGGCAAGTGAAGAAAATAACTCGGCAAGCCAAAAGAGAGTACGAGAAGGACATGGCTAAGAATATTAAACTTAATAGCAAGGCATTCTTTAAGTATATCAGGGGAAAAGAACAGGTTAGGACCAGTGTGGGCCCATTGAGGAATAGCACCGGGAGAGTGGTTCGTGATGAAAGTGAGATGGCAGGCTTATTAAACAGGTATTTTTCTCTCAACTTTTACACAAGAACAATCAGGAGAATTGCCAATAGCTGAGACTATCTATCGAGGAGGTGAAGAAGGGCTTTTATGCAGAAGATCCAGGTTGGAGTGGAGGAAGTAAAGGAACAGCTTGGTAATCTAAGAGTAGATAAGGCTCCCGGTTCAGATAATATGCAACCGAGAGTATTGAGGGAGGTGGCTGAGCAGGTAAGCGAAATG
>CM068961.1:17241523-17267319 GCA_035128595.1 Eptatretus atami | reverse complement strand
TATAGATAACTTATACCAACGAATGCTTAGCCTGTTGTCGGCGTTCACAACCTATGCCCAACGCTAGTCTAACTTATGCATAGCGCGCTGCACGTATCGTCGACGATGACGTGGCGTAGGTTATGAAAAGGCTGCCGCACAATGATTCAAATCATAACCGCCGGAGAAAAATGGAAGTGTCAACATCGCAGTCACACCTTGGCGATCTTGCCAGCGTATGCCGACCTCTGAAAAATGTCTAAAACGCTGGCGCACGTCGAATACGGTATGGGTAAGTTTGGTATACGTGAATAGAACGCTAAAGTACCTATCATACGTCGTAGTAAGTGGAGTACGTCTTGTACTTTTAAACGTGTTAAACATTTTACGACGTACTTGCCGTATGCCTCACACGTTCCGCATGCGATGGGAATAAGTTGTACGCACGATATGCGATCGTTGGCACACGTCGACAAAAGTTACTTGTAAGTTACTCATAAGTCGAAACACGTCAATGTAATGGTTAGCGTCAGTGTTCCAGACTCCCTGGTTTTTTTTTCTTCTTCTTCGGTATGACGGTGATGTTGACACTTCGATTTCTAGTGCGGTTATAATATAATATAATTAATAAGCTGCCGCTCAACGATTTAAATCATAACCGCACTAGAAATCGAAGCGTCAACATCACCGTCATACCGAAGAATATTTTTTTTTTAAAACCAAAAAAAAAAACCAGGGAGTCTGGAACACTGATGCTAACCATTACATTGACGTGTTTCGACTTATGAGTACCTTATAAGTAACGTGTGTCGACGTGCGTCAACGATCGCGTAACGTGCCTACAACACGTTACTCATAGGTTAGAAATAAGTTTCGGGTACGCTAAACATTACTCGACGTGTTTTCGACTTATGATTAACTTACAATTAACGTGTGGCGACGTGTGTCAACGATCACATAACGTGCCTACAACTTATGGCCAGCGTAGCGGAACTTGTGAGTCATACGCTGGCATAAGTCGTAAAATTTCAAGCATGGAAAATTTGAGGACAACCGCAAAGTACAACGATGAAAGCCAACGTACTACGACGTATGGCAGTGTTTTTCAGCGTGCTCTCAATGTTTCCAAAACTTACCCATAACGTATTCGACGTGTGCCAGCGTTTTAGACAAATTTTTCAAAAATCGGCTAAGATCGGCTATACACACACACCACATATATATATATATGACCAACATCATCAAACTGTATATGTGAAGAAATACAGAAATAAACAAGTGTAACTTGAGTCAACATTAAGAGTCTAATTCTCCAAATCAATCGCACATTGATTAAATGTCCAGGTTACTGTCAAATACCATTTTCTAAACACCGTATTTTTCAGCTTATAAGTTGATGTGGAGTACAAGTCAAATTGGCTAATGTCCCCATTTTTATTTCCTTCAGTCATAGATAAAGTCGATTTGGAGTACAAGACGAAGCAAAATTAACTACGCTAGTTTGCAAAACTGAATGTCAGACCAAACCTTCGCCTTCCACCAGTCCCGAACACATTTCTCGCTCACACCACATTTCCTGTGCGCAGCCATATTCCCACCATTTTCCCAAACAAACGTAACAACTTCCAATTTGAAAGCTGCCGTGTATGACTTGCGAGACTTTACAGGAGGCATTTTGAGACGATATAGCAAGGATGGATACATATGATTGGGATTGAAAGGGATGGATCAAACATAATTGATGAGTGCGTGCTTCTTATTGATTGGATAACATTGCATGCATCAGTGAGTGGATTAACGATAAAATTCCCACCCAATCGGCAAACGTTCTGGGAAATGATTTCTGGACAGCACAGTGTCGAACATTTTTGAGTTGAAGTTTTTCAGGACTCTTTTCTTCTCAACACAAGATTCATACAAATATTCACATTTCTCTGGCACTCTGATTGCACCATCTCACCCCACCTAGGTGATGACTTCTCCACTCTGGATTCGCTGTGTGGCCCATTTCATTTCTCGATCGGTGATGTCTCGATTCCACATTCGTCGCACGACTCACCTGAAAGCCTGCTCAGGGTGAGGGAGTGCCATATCGCTCCAGGCTTAACTCACATTTGCCTTCCCAGCCTACAAATTATTCAAGCAGTCCATTCGAGACACAAAGGCCTGAACTCCTTCCCTGTCACCCACCCTCTCCACACCCATACTGTACCTCTCCCATCCCAACAAGCAATCTTGGCACTACATTTTTGTGAGTACCCCGATAACTGTTAATTCAATTGTCCATTTGCGTATATCATTTGTAATCTTTATTGATTTGTTTAATATATGTCATTAATGTGTAGATAAGTGATGTTAAAGTTATGTGAGGGTAACCAAAAATGCTCTGGGAACAAATCCCCCTCTTGCCCTCCCCCCGGTAATTATAACACTTCGTCCATGGGAATATCTCGTCTGCTTAATACAACTTAGTTCAGAAAATATCACACCTTGCAATTCAATGTCGTAAAACATAGATAACTCAATTCTGAGTACAAGTAGAGGCTGGGACTTTCAGGGGGAAAAAAACAAACAAAAAAGCTATCAGCCCACTTCATGTATGATGTACTGTTCTTTCATTCTCGCCCGTGTCTTTTCCAGCATTGGGAGATTAATAAATCTCAAAAATTTGCAAAATTAAATAGCATTTCATTCTCATATTGTACTTTAAAAGTGGACTGAAAAATATCGATTGTGTAGCCTTACCACTCGTCTGCTCGCAACCGCTGCTCTATCGCTTCCTTCTCCAATGCTTGAACTCTTGCCTGCATTAAAACACGGAGTTATATTCTGTGCTTATATTGGGATCACCATCCAAAAAAGGGGAGGAGACAAGTCACATGGATTTTCACAAGCTCACATGAATCAGCAGATCAAAATGGTCAAAAGGAAACGGGTTGAAAAAAGGAAGAGAAAATAAGACGAATAGGAGAAAAGAAGAAGAAAGAAAGAAAGAAGAGGAAAAAGACCAGCAAAGATGAATGTTTTTGCAGCACCTGCATATCATTAGAAAAATTACATGAACATGAGGATAAACAACTCCATATTGATAAATGTGAAATAGTAGATATCAAAAAACAAAATAACAGCATTTGGTGTTCCTCTATGTCCGAGGAAACATTTACAATTGATGCGTTTTACCAGCTAGGAGGAGGGATAGATGTCGATCTGAACTTGTGTGTGTGTGTGTGTATATATATATATATATATATATTATATATATATATATATATATATATATATATACAAACACCCACACACATCTCTCACCTGTGGATGGAGGGAATAACCAGCCAGCTCTCACCTAAATCGACTACACCTAATACATGCAGTCAATTAGGTGAGAGTTGATTGGCTATTCCCTCCATTCACAGGTGAGAGATTTGGGTGGGTCTTTCTTTATATCTTGCCAAAACGAAGTTTTTGCAAGATATGTTAGTCAGTCTGTATGTTTTTTGGGTTTTTTTTTGTTTGTCTGTAATCACGAAAAAAAAATTCTGCAGAGCACAGTTTTCATTGGAAATTTTTGTAACTTCGCATATCAGAGGCCTATAGAGGTCCCTTTCAGGCCATAAAATGTTGAAGGTCAAGGTCAAAGGTCAAGGTCACTTTGTCGCAAATCAGGGTAATCGACAAAACCCTTATTTTTTGAGTAATTTTGATCGGACCGTCTTCAAACTTCATGGGAATATAATTCATGGTCTGGCACTCAGCTGATTAATTTTTGGTGGCGATTGGCCTTACCTTCATGGTTAGGCCTGAGGTCAAACATATTTGACCCCAAGGTCAAATTTTTAAGTTTTAGGAACCATATCGTGTAGTACTCAAATTGAACACCTCGATGAGTGCTTTCTAGATATATCAAGCTTGAGACATTATGACGTCATTTGGTGACGTTATGAGGCAAACGCATATTTTTCATGGTTACTCTGTAGAACGATTCTCATCGGAATCTCTCGTAGGCAGATATTCCTCAAGGAGTCATCCTGGTGGATAGCAGCTCTGTTCACCTCAGTGTGACCTTAAAGAAGTCACATCGTGGTCACCTTTTGGCAAGATACGGGTCACCCTAAGGGTGACATTGGTTTATTTATTTATATATTGACTGCTTTTGACGTTTGCACGTGGTACATACATGCTTGGGAGCCTCATTGGTGTGCATTGCTGTCTCTGCTATCGCTGATGATTCGCCAATAAGTGATGAAACCGGTCCAGTAGCTGAGGGGGTGTATAGCATTGGGATCCATGTGTGTACTGTGTGAACGTCTTTATAGTTGTTGAAGAACTCTGGGAATGGTTCGAAACAGCATAGCACTTACCTTGTATAAGTCTTCTTGGGTTGCTTATGCAGCTACTTAGGCTAGAGGAGTGTGGAGGGTCAATAAATATATATATAATATATATATATATAATATATATATATATATAATATATATATATAATAATAACAATATACAACATATAAATAAATTAAATAAATATATATAATTTTTTTTTCACACTTTTGGTTGGAACCACCTTCTTCCTCTTAAACTATACACACACAACACACACACAACACACACACACACCACACGAAGAAGAAGTCGCTTCCACCAAAAGTTGGAAGAAAAACAACAAAAAAAACTCCTTCACAGCCCGCAAAGAGGAGGGGGGATGGGTGGGCACAGCTGAGCCCACCAATCAACGCGTTCTGCAAAAATCAAGGTCACGGGTCTGGTCCAGAACGGCATTGATTTGTGGGTCCAGCTGTGCCCACCCCCATTTTTGCATTTTTGTTTGGGGGATTTTGAGTTTTCATTTGCTCTTGAGAAAGGTCAGTGGATGCAAGGTTGCTCCGTGTTGCTGATTGAAACGTCGAGCGATTGTTTGCTCAATTAAACATTTGGAGAACTCAAAATGAATTCATGCGATTATAATGTATATATACACATATTGTTGCGGTTCTGTAAAAACCGCATGCCTCGAAGGCAATGGCACCCAATATGCAGTGATCCCCAGGCAGTTATTTAATTCGTATTCGTGTCGTTAGTCCTCCCCTCATGTCGTGGGTTAACGGGACAAATTGCATTGCGTGGATCTCGTAGTTAGGTCTAATAAATATCTCTGATTCATACTCTGACCCTACTCTAACCCTATCCCTTTAGCCATAGTACATAACAAGCATGCAAGCACACACGCCATTCAATAGGCAATTGTTTAAAAGCACACCGCGATGCCTCCCGTGGCTCGGATCATCCACATCCCCACTGCACATTAAACAACCAGCCCCGGGATTTGCACACCATTATTTCATTCAAATCTGCGTGCCAATTCCCAACCGGCACCTCACCTTACTCCACATCTCGCTCACCAAATCTCACCACTTTGACCACAAATGCCTCCCACACACGGGGAAAATAGTCCTGCACCCCCTCGTATGCCTGCATCGCTACAATTCGCCACTCTATTTTGAGGAACACCGTGCGGCGCCGCACGATGCTCGCCCACGCAACGGACGCTAATAGCTCCACCGCATCTCACCGGGAACGTCCCTGGGTGAGCGACTGGAATTGATACAGCCCTCATCCAATAGTCAGACCATGGCAAGACCGGGGGCAACAAGGAAGGGATCACAAGAAGGGCGATCCGGGATTTTGGTTCAGGTCCCGGGTGTACATTTTGGCTCGTGAAGGAGCCCGTGGGTGGCGGAGAAAGTCCGCTGCCATCCAACATTCAGACTGCACTCGGTGCACGTTCAGGACCGGGGTGCCGGCTCGGGGAGCATGCCCCATGTTAGGTCAAGAGCTCCGAGCCGGTTTCCACTCCCGGAGCCTGGCAGGGTGTGGATATGGCTGCTGTGGCCCAATGGAGGAGCAGGATTTGGGCCAAAGCGCGTCACTTAGCACATCGATTAGCAACCCGCCGCATCACGAAGTTATTTGTGTGCGACGGGCTGCGATTCCAGAGAGTCTGGTGGGAACCCGAGGTAGTTCACCCCTCATGGTCTTCGCCCCCGAACCTGGGTCTGCAACAACATGATGGCCTTTAAACTATAAACAATGATAAAAAAGAAAGGCAAGCAAAGATAAATGTTGCTCAAAGCACCTATGTGTCAATATTCTACTTCTTGCATGTCGCAGTTTGGCTGTCGGGTAGCTATCATTTTGTTGGGGCGCGGCTATGTCACTGATGCTGTGCCCCTACAGTCTAAACCATAATACTGGTACCCATTTCACCGACCTCGGAAGGACGATAGGCTGAGTCAACCCGACCTGATGTTAATTTAGCAGCCAACAGGGCTTGAACTCAGGACCCGAAGATCCTAAGCCAGCCACCCGAAATAACTACTGAGCCAACACCAGGGTTATAAGTGTCAATAAGTAGAAATAAGCCATTGCCCACATAATAGCTTCAGGGTGAAAACACAAACACACAACATAACCTTTTGGTCCATTTTCAATTGATAAGCAACTTCATTTTGTGCATCACTGAGGGCCAAGTAGAACAATGATCAAGCGCGCAAATGCTCAAACACGCCTGTGTCACATGACCTCACCCATTCCACCCTGTAGCCTTATAATTGGATTCTTCTTAAAGATAAAACTGATGCCAATGTAATGGGATTGATCTTTTGATCATCAGGACCACACACCTTTTGAAAGCATGTGGTTCCTGCACCACGTGGGTCATCTGTATGTCGAGAAGTGAAAATGAATGTTTGTAATTTAATGCATAAAACCTTGTAGATTATTTTTAATTCCCTCAAAATCAAGAGAGTGAATGCTTGGCACACCTTCTTGTCGAAGTCTGCATGGTCTAAGATCTTATGACTCATCTCTACCACCTACCCAAGCTTTATAAGAATCGATAGGCTGTATCATTATCATCACCCCTTATCCGCTCCCCACTTCCCACTTCCCCCAATTTTACAAAAAAAAGCAAAAAACTGTGAGGGTGGAGGTGGACGTGGGAAAGCCATAAAAAGAGAGAAGGACAATTAAATGATAAGGCGAAGCATTCTGTTTTTTGGTATACAAACTGTCAAGGCTCGTGGAAGATCTAGAACTCAGAACGGATCAGGACACAACAGAACAAGAGGAGCAGCAGAAAGAGAAGGGGGAAATGCCAACAATAGGGCTGAGGGACAAAATCGATGGAGATGGACAACAAGGGATGTGCAGTAAGGGAGGAAGCAGGGGATGGACGAGATGGATACAGAAGCAAACTCTCAGAATAATCTCCTTTTCCACAAGGTGTGAAGCCATGCACTCTGCACATCTAAAGCCCTCGATATCAAAAAAGTGCTTTTTTGACTTAAGAAAATGGATGCATATATGAGCTGCACAGTAGCAACACAGGTAAGAGCTGCACAGCAGCACGATTATTAACTACAGTTAACTCCACTCGAGCTGCAGTTCACTGTAATCATGCTTAAATCAGTACAGTTCTACTGTGGAGTACAATTTTTATCCAGTAATTACTATAATAGTTGACCGCAGTAAGATTACAAGAAGAACTATCGTATCATAAATACTACAGGACACAAGCGGTAGGCGGACATGGGTAGTCGACTACCCAATAGAACCTGACGCGATGGGCCCGTTCGATGGGGAATGACCTGAGGATTAAGCACAAGAAAATTCATGATTCTAGCTTCAAGGGTTAATGCTGCAGATTGTTTTTTTCGTTAAAATACCCCCACATTTAGAGGTTTTTCGGCCGTTGCTAGGCAACGGAGGGGTCCATAGCAACGGTTCTTTCTCACACATAACTAGGACATACCATGAACCTACCATACCAGTTTCATGTATATCTGACTCATAGGCTCTGAATATAACGAACTTCGTTTTTTATTGTTTTGACCAGGGTTCATTCAAAGTCTATCTTCTCCGACAGTTTTCATAGGATCCGGCTGGAAATTTTTGACAATATGGCTGAATGTACTGCCCACAGTCGCTCGTGGCCCGATTTTTGATTTTCGAAAAAATAATTTTTTATGATTTTTCAAAATTTCAAAGTCCCTTGCTAGGCAACGTGGTGTCCATAGCAACGGTTCTCATTTGCACACAACTAGGTCATGGTATGAACCTACCAAACAAGTTTCATCGAAATCGCCATTGTATTAAATGAAATCGCCATTTTAAATACTGATAATAAGGTAGAACAAATCTCAAAAAAAAAATTTTTTTTCAACTAATCGACTACCCAATAGATAAATTGGTTTTGGGTTTGTTTGTTACCTCCCCAACCGAAGGTGGACGGAGGTTGTTTTTCGACCTTGGCCCTTTGTGAGCAGTGTATCTCAAAAGTTATGATGGATTCAGATGAAATTTTGGTGGACAGGTTGGGTGTGTGACAAGGACGAATTGATGAGATTTTGGTGAAGATCCAGATCGAGAGCCATACCAGACTCATTTAATTTTCTAATTGATTCTTCACCATTACAGATGGGCAAAAACGATATATAGCATGATATTTTAAAAAGTTGTGGACGACCGATGACAAAACTTGTGGATTAGTTCGGTAGGTGACAAAACAAGCCGATTAGATTTTGGTTCAGGTCGGATGCAGATCCAGCCATCAGTGGGATACAAAACGTAACCTGTTCAGCCTGGCGGAGGTATGCGCTCTATCGAGTACCTTTTACCATTTAAAATGTAGGACTTCAGAGTGCTTTTGTAGTTACTATCGTAGACTATTGAAAAGCTCTTGCCTATGCGAATGAGTTTAAATGAGGGGTGGGGGGGGGAGAACATTCTAATGTAACAAGGACAAATGTGTCCAAGAGCCGCGTCAGAAAGGTTTTGTCTTCACCAGAAGAAGAAGAAGAACAAGAAGAAGAAGAAGAAGGCGGAGCTCTCTTAGAGCCAGCGTTCGCAACGCACGCGGCTAAAATAATTACCAGTTTGAAAGCGATGTCAAAATCTTAACCATCACAGCCATTTTACCGACGAGCTCCATCAAAAGTGTGCAATGACAAAGAAAAGAATGAGCTTCTGGTACTCCACAACATAGTTTCTCTTATCAAAGCAATCCTCTTCTATTTCTCTGCAGAACTTCCACCATTCTTCCTGTTCCTGTGTCCATTAAGCTGCATTAGATGATATGAACTTCACCACCTGCTTGACGTTTGCCTTCTGTAGTCAAAAGGAATGGTAGATGTTGTCATCACCAAGTGCATGGGAGCTTCGTCGTTCGATAAAACAAATGGCTGGCTGTTCAATGGCACATCACAAAAATATTGCTAACTAGAAGGGCACTTGGTAGAGCGCATTCCTCCACCACACAATGCCGGATCCACGAGAACATATCAGGCCAAATACATTCTTGAGATATCGTGCTATATATCGTTGTTGGCCCCATCTCTCAATGGTGAAGAACCACTTTAAAAATTATAGTAGCCGGATCCGGATCTTCACCAAAATCTAATCAGTTCATCCTTGTCACACACCCAACCTGTCCACCAAATTTCATCCAAATCCGTCCTTCACTTTTTGAGATATCCTGCAAACAAACAGACAAACAGACAGACAGACGGGTGAAAACAAATCCTCCTTCCACCTCTGGTGGTGGTGGTAAAAAATGCTTGGGTATGCAATTCAGGTTATAATGGAAAAGTAAACAGTGGACTCATGAAGCTCTTTCAATGAAAAGAGGTGGAACTTATCTGCAAGTCACCAAAGCACTTGTCCACCCACATTCCTTGTCCTGGCTCTTTTCACATGAACTGTCCCCTATTCAACCATGGCACATATACAACCCCCCATATCACTTGTGAACCAGTCTCTTTCAATCCAAAAGTCTGAAAATGATTTTTTTTTTCGGCACCATTAAAAAAAGTCACCGTCACCAAGTCGTAAGCACAATGCTCTCAAATAACCAACACAAGTCGTGCGCCATTGCTATCCAAACCTCAAGACGTGCTTTATCCTGCTGCAGCCTCTCAACGTTCTCCTGCTGTCGAAGTCGCATGGCTTCCACCATCCCATTGTGTCCAGCAGCTACTGCCTCAATCTCTGAGAGTTTACTTCGCAGTTCCGACTCTACCCGCAGCCGCAATTCCTCCCCTTCAAACACCTGCAGCAAAAGATGGCATGATCATTACCCCATTTGTGTGAAGCAAAAAAGGGCATTAAGCAATTGGTTCACTATCTGTTTGTCTGTCTGTCTACAGACACAGTCTATGATCGAGGAACAACTCAATTTCAATTGAATGTTCCATTTTGAACACTGCAGAACACGAATCGGAACATGAACCTGCAGTTTAGCAGTACTTTGGCTCCGAACGCCAAATTGTACAGGATCTCGTCCCAATCGCACATGAGCAGAGGAGTGAGATAATTTATTTCGTCTGCCTGCCTGTCTGGCAGTCAATTAAAATTGAAAATCATTCCCAACAGGAAATTTACTGTTTTAGGGACATCACAAAGGACACAAACAACAGGCGTGAATGACTAATGTAAGGTTTTAAATAAGGTCGCGTAATAGACGCTGCATCAATGGCGGTAAACTTCCAGAAAAAAGTCTTTTTTCTTTTTTTCCGACAGCCTTTAAAACTTTTATTTTATTTCAATTGAATTACATACAGTACTTGAACACTGTAGAACACAAATCTCCTTCTTGGCACTTTCATAAACCTTCAGTTTAGCAGTATTTAATTGGACAAAATATTACGCCATCTGGACCAACCAAATTTGCCGCTCGCTCTCTCATTGTTGGGGAATATCGAGATTCAAACAAAATTGTGGCTCGTGGGAGATATAGATCGTGCTCGGAAGCGCAAAGCAAGAGTTTAAAAGACCCTTACCATGTCCTTTTTCTCAAGACTGCGCGGGGTACGGTGTTCTATGAACTCTCTAGTTGGAAAAGTGAGGAAAGCAATTGAGAAGGAAGATATCAAATTAGCTTTTGCATGTTTAATACAAATGCAAGTATCACTCTACGTCCCAATTTTCTGACACAAACCCAATGATTATATTGAAATTTCTAATTAGAATGTCTATAAGTAAGCATTTTCAGAACTGACTTGTTTGGTGTTTTCATGTGAACAATTTAACTCATGACGCTGGGATCCCAAGTTTATAAATCGCCTTAAAATGTATTGATTTGTCTGTCGTCTTCCAACATGCTTGCAATTCAAACAATATCTACTGCTTGTAGATTAGTGTCTCAGGGGTTGAAACATGGACAGTCACCAAAAGCATGCAGAAGAGGTTTCATGCATATTACACACAAATTTTACACAGAACACATAAAATTTCCTGGTTAGAGCATAATCTGTATATCATAAGGAAATAGGAAAGATTTCAGAAACCATTAGTTGGCAGTTGGCTAAATTTGGAGGTCACTGTGAAAGATCAGGCTACCTGGCAACCAAAGTATGGTCAATGAATGCCAGAGAGAACTACACCGAACTCTAGCACTCAGACGCTAGGGCAGTAATACCTCGCTTGGCGCTCAGGATGCATTCCTGGAAAAGACAGCGCTGATTGAAAATGCACTAAAAGGGGTTGTGGTTGTTCAGATGGAGATGTGTTCCCAGCAGTGTTATTTATTCCACGTGAGCAGTTTCTGAGAGCTTCATTGGGGACATCAGTAATAGCGCTAATAATAATACAGATGGTAAACAACATTTATTTTATAATAAAATAAAATTTTCTTTTTATATCCAAAAATATTTTTTTTATAATTTTACTTCTTTTTTATAACTTATAATTTTTACAAAAAAATATATATAAATAATTTTATCCAAAAATAATATTTTATTATAACAACAAAAACTTAAAATATAGACAAACATCAATAAAAAGAATAACTGCCGTCCACTCATACTTGGCAGCAGTGGGACACGAGGTGGGAGGAGGCTCAACCTGCTGCAAAGAATACGGTGGAGTATAAACAGCGCTGATTAGCTCAGAGCGTGTGCATACAGTACAAAGAATGGTGACGAGTGTGTTGACTCGGCGAGCGGCTGCATGTGATGGATTTTCTTCATTTATTTTTTGTAAAAACTTTCTCCAAGACAAAGAGCTTTATGAAGAATCAGCGTTCTGCAGGGCGGCGCTAAGCGACGTATTACAGTATGCTCACAGATACAGTATTCTCACGCATTACAGTATACTGGAACCAACTTCTACATTCTCTTCAATCTCACTCTTCACTCAAGGTCTTCAAAACAGCTGTTCACCACAATCTCAGATCGTCCCCAATCCAAAACCATGATCTTTTCTACCCTCGTTAACCCCACCCAAATCCCTCCTCCTTCCAATTTTTCAGTTTTCCCTCCTTGGAGCTTCCTTCTGTATCCATATTGTCCACCCCATACATGCATGTTTTGAGTCCTGTTTTTGTCCGCTATGTCCTGATATGTTCAGTGTGCTAGCTCGTCCACGTGCCTCGACAATACAAAAATAAAGAAAAAAAAAAGTGCTCTGGCCCCATCGTCTCCTCTTTTCTCAGTCCTCTCAACGTATTTCTCAAATGGTCTCCTACATTTATCTTGGAAAGTTTCCAAACGTCACCCCTATACAAAAGACTTCGAAGACTGGTCCACTCAACAACAAACTGGTGAGCCTTCTCCCCCATCATAAGTAAACTGTTGGAATTTATCATTGCTGCAGACCTCAGGCATAATCTCTTCACCTCTATGATTATCAGTTCTACTTCTGCCCGAGTTATTTTCCCACAGACATGCTTCTTCACTCAACCCAACAACAGATAGAACCAAACCCCAAATGAGAACTTAGGGTCATCTAAGAAGCTTTTGATAATCTGGCAGTAAGTTTTACTCTCCAACCTATCTGCTAATGGTACTCAGAGGCACTCCTTGAATGGTCATCAGATTTTCTCTGCAAGCAGAAACAATGGGTTACTCATAATTGTGTTCCGTCTCCTGAGCTCCCTCTAGAGGTTTGTGTAACACAAGGCAACACTTTAGGAACACTCTTATTGTGGTCCATATTCACAATGTCTGGTTCCCTGGGAAAAAAATATTCTGTACCATTTTGCCGATGAATGCACCCTGTACAGAACACCAGGCTTCTAAGAAGCAGGTTGCTGCAGTGTCCAGCTTTGAAGATCTGGAAGAAAAAAATGACTTTGGTAAACTACCTGTTCAATGCAGGAAAATGCCATGCTTTCTCTCGGTCTCTCGATCATCAAGGCATGGAAGAGATGCAGTCCCTGCAGCTTCTAGGCCTCACTCAATGTCTCAACCACATCACCAAAGTGGCCTCCAACACTTGCCAATGCCTCAGTATTCTCTGCACAGCTAAATCCATTCAAAGCCAGTCAGAGCTCATTATAGTAGATATGGCCTTGAGGCAAAATATCAAAGAATATGGGTCCCTATTCTTACTTGGCGCAGCGGCTTCCAACCTTAAACCCCTGGAGGTGATAGTCCAAGGCTCTCCATGTTATCGGCACATTTTCGGAGGAGGCAAAGTCCCAAGGGCTGTTTTTTACCCACCGCAAGTACTGTAGGTTGGTGGAGTCAGTTTTTCCATCACCTCACTTACAGCCTTCTTCCTCTTACCTTCCCTTGCCTCAAAAACATCTAAATCACCCCCACTCCCTCCCCCGGCCCCCATGCCACACATGATCTTCCAGAATTCTATACGTGGTTACCCTCAACATTCTAAACTGCACCTTCACCTCCATTCTCTCGTCTGTATATCCGGTACCATCTACCTCGCGTCCTTTCCTCCAGTCCTCCAAGACTACTGCCCATCTCCCATACCCACCCATGCTGCCAGTTTCCCATACCCTTCTCTCATACCCTGGCTGACACATCACCCTCCGCGTCACCCACTCCCCACAATTTCTGCTTTGCCACTCCTGGATGATATATTTGGCTCGCTGTTCCACTTTGATCCTCTATCAGTATGTGAATCTGTTGCCCAATGTCATTTAGCTCCTCCATGAGCTTACATTTCTCTACGCAAAAAAAAATGAAGAAAAAGAAAAGGCATTGGGAGAAGGGGTGGTAGACAGGAAAGCCAAATCAATTTGTGTTCATGTGAATGTGCAAGTGTTAATACTTGTAGATTTTTGTTTATGTTCAGTTATGTATAGTTCAAATACAGTATTGTGTTGTTGATAACATCAAACTATCACACTGGGAGTCTTTTCAACAACAATACCATAAAGATGCCATAGCATAGTTATTTCCTTAGAGTCAATGTCTAGCACAAGCTTAAAGTAATTATTTGTGATATTAGATATGCGTCGCTTATGTAATAGTTAGACGACGTCTACCCATCTCGATGTGAGTCGATAAAATTAACCCTTTTGACCCCATTTTTTTTTTCTGTTTTTTCGTCTGTATTCTGTCCTTTGTGTGTCTTTTTCGCGTTTGCTAGGCTGTCCGGTACAAAACAAACATTGCGATGATCCCAATTTGGCTCCGAACTGTGGAGGTAAAGGTCATGGCAAGGTCATTCCACTCACCAGGACAATCAGTGCCCAACAGTGAGTGAGCGGGAGGGGCATGGGACATCACACCATGAGATGAGGCCAGAGACTTTAAAAGCCCGTGCAGCAGGGGGGGAATAAGGAGACCCCCGGAATTGATCTCACGGAAGGCTGCGCTTAGAGTCGGTGCAGCTGCGTGTGGACCCCGACCTACAGCAAGAACACTTGAGCTATCTGCTGCACGGTTTCTGCTGTGTCCCGCCAGGCACAGCCAGGGTATTTCTGTCTTGTAAGCTTCTATCTGTTGGCTCACGTGGTATGTCTGTTGGCTCACGGGGCCCAGATAAGGTTTAAGGAATCAAGGAATCGCAATCGTTCGTTGGTTTCGTAGGCACATATGTTCAGTCGTGGGTGAAGCGGTTTTATTGTTTATTGTTGATTGCTTCATGCATATTCATTCCCCTGTGCCATCATTATTCCTTTATTAAATATACCTGGTCTCGGTGGTGAATTCTGGCTGTGGTGACTGCTTCATTTGGTGGTTTAAAAGACCCGCTAAAGGAATAATTGGTTGCGGTTGCCACACCGCTTATACGACTGCGTCACGTGACTAATTTACTTTGCTCGGCCTAAACTAGATCGAGTCATGTGATGCCTTTGGGCGTAATGCTTGGCAAATTCAACGGTCCCACGGGTACGGTATCAGGAGTGGAAAGGCCGCAATTCGGGCCCGAACCTCCGACTCAGCTGACCGGTGTGGTCGCTTTGACGAGATTTGCCAGATTTGAACCAGGCAACCAGGACGGACTGACGGCTGTATAATATAATAAAAATGGATCTGTTGCTGTTGAATGCTAAAAGTGGTCAACAAAACACTTTTAATGATTCAGTGTTGATCTTTTCCACAAATATACATATAGCATGTGATGCGAGAGGGATGGGTGCCAAATTGAGATGAGAAGCTGGTGACGAAGGAACAGAGCGGTTGGTGGTATTGGTGTGCAGAGGTCCACCACACAAGTTGTGTATGAGCTGGGGTTATCCTCCTGGAGAAGGCTAGATTTACTGCTGCAGAGGAGTCAAAATCTATTTTCCGGTGACATCTTTCATGCATTTTATCCCCTTTGTACAGATGTGTTTATCTTGGTGCATCACCTTCCAGCCTAAAGGATTACAGTAGGAACTTTTGTTTGGCTGTTCCATTGGGTTGTTGTCGGATCAGATTTAATTTGTGGTTCTTTAGCATTTGATATTCCTTTGTTGTCAGCTCATTTGTGTATATTGTGCTTTGTGTTATCCTTTGCTTATAAACCGATTTAGTGCAAATAAATTTGGTTGCAACTGGGTGAATGTATGCAAAGGTTTATAATTAAATACATTATTCGCACACCCAAGCAGGGCTCGCCAGCTCCAGTATCCGCTATAATCGATGCATGCATGGTTGGTGTACATGCAAAAATATTTCATGACTAATATTTTCTGATACAAAATCTTTGTTATATATTTTAACGAACTCGGACTCCCTATCGGGCAATGCAAGACCACTAGATATGAACTCCCAAGACGTGGAGCGGAGGCGTTGTACACATGCGGTGACTGTCGGGAGATGAGGTTCCATTAAACCAACCTATCTGTGCAGTGGTTTTCCGCACGAGTGTTTGGTTTGAGGGGAATCTGGTTATGCTGGAGGGGATTACATGGCTCAAAATGCATGCAAGTATACTTTAAAAGCAACAGGTTTAACAAATAATAAGGATGGGGACACAGTAAGAAGAGCACTGAATAAAAATGAAACAGAAAAATAACCCCAACGGTGCTTAACTGGACAGTAATGACGGTTTCTCGCCAAAGTCACAAACTAACTTATCGTAAGCGGACTCAATCAGGGACATAAGACAAATAAAACAATAGACAGAGTGGATGGGGTAGATGTTCGTGGTCTTCCCCCTTTTGTGTTGAGATGTCGGGAGGCGGAGCATGCTTGGGGGTTGGGGGGGGAAGCAGGCTCTCTTGCATGGCAGCAGGCTGCTCCAGGTGCTGACCTTACTCCTCTCCAGACAGCAGTTCACCACTCTGCACCTCACCCTTCAGTCCGCAGCTTGCCGCTCTGGGGTTTCTCCAATCTCTGCTGCACGGACGCTGTCTGTCACTTCACTCCTGCTGTCTGTTTCCTCACTCCCTTGTGCCTCAGCACAGCTACTTTATATATCCAGACCCTCAAATCCCCGAGGGTGATGCCTCCCACCCTGCTCCTGGGGGTTGCGTATGTGCCCCCATGGAGACGCATCGTCGCCATCTCATCGGAACATGGGAGGGAATCCACATGTGCATTCGCCATCTTCTCGGAACGCATTCGGGAGAGGAAAGGAAGGACAATGTGTAATGATTAAAAGTGTTAATTATGGTGGGAAAATAGGGAAAAAGAGAACGACAAGGAGCTGCCGAGACATCCACTCTTGGTCACTGCTAATTAAGATTACAAACATTTACGCTAACATTCACCATGAGATAACAAATTACTAATTAACCCCTGATTCACCCAAAAGTCATTTTTGCAAAAATATGATCATGACCTAATGAAAATTTCACTTAAACGACTTTTCAATATATTGACAAATAGAAAATGAAAATATTATAATAATTGATACATGGATTAAAACAACACCTGCTTATGCAACCGTTCATTCTCCTCAATTTTCTTTTTCAAATCTTCATCAAAGACGCAGCGCTGATCAGTCAAATCCAAAGCAGTCACTTCGGCCACCTTTGCCTGTAAAAATAGAACCCATAAGACTGATAACATTGAAAAAATATGCTTTTGAAAACGTAAGGAGGAAAGAAAAGGAAGAGAAGGGTGAGGGGGGAAGAGGGTGTGTGATTAGGGTGGGCTAAGATGAGGGTGGGCTCAGAAGAGGACAATTAAAGATGAAGGGTGAGAAGGGGACAGGATGCAATGAATGGAGGCTGGTGGATTAAGGAAAAGAGTATACATATATATAATATATATATATTTTTTCTGGTTAAGATGGGTTGAAGGTGAAGGAGCCGGGAGATATGTGGGTATGAAGGAAAGAGGACGGAGAAGAGGAAAATAGGACCGCCTGTCCTGAAGCTCACCTGGATCAGGAGCAACAGCCACTCATACCCCTCACAGACCCCTCTTAGACCCTGAATTTTTTAATGCCATGAACAAACTTTGGTACGTCAAGGGTGATGAAGGTTGGGGTCAAGTTTCATTGAAATTCTGTGTGTAGTTTCCCGAGAAGAGAAACAAATACCTATTTTGGAGAGGGGACAGAACCCACTCACCCTCCCCCCCCCCCCCGATAGACTCCCACAATGAGCACAGATTTTGATTCAGTTGATACACTTCGTATGTCATGGGTGATGAAGGTTATGGTCAGGCTTGATCAAAATCGTGTCTGTAGTTTCGGAGAATAGAACAAATACCTACTTTGGGGTGTCAACCACCCCCCCCCCCCCCCAACTCCCACAGACCCCCGAGATGAGCGCAGACTTTTATGCAGGTTATAAGATTTGGTACATCACAGGCGATGAAGGTTGTGGTCAAGTAAATTCCAGGTCATGTGTGTCGTTTCAGAGAAGAGAGCAAATAGCAATTTTTGTGGGTCAAAACCTCCCGTAGACCCCTTGAGTGAGTGCAGATTTTGAAGCGATCGATACACTTTAGTATATCACAGGAGATGAAGGTTGTGGTCAAGTTTCATCAAAATCGTGTGTGCAGTTTCAGAGAGAGGGTAAATACCTATTTTGGGGGGGTCAACACTCCCCTCCCTCCACCCCCGCCCCCCCCCCCATAGTGCAAATTTTGATGTGGTCGATGTACTTTAGTACATCATGTGTGATGAAGGTTGTGGTCAAGTTTTATCCAAATTGTTGTGTAGTTTCAGAGAAGAGAGCAAATACCTTTTTGGGGGGGGGTTCTTGACCCCCCCCCCCCCGCCGTAGACCTTCCTAATAAGTGCAGATTTTGATGTGGTTGATACACTATGGTACATCATGGGTGATGAAGGCTGTAGTCAAGTTTTATCCAAATTATGTGTGTAGTTTCGGAGAACAGAGCAAATACCTATCTTGGGGAGTTCAACCATCCCCCCCCCCGCCCCACCCCATAGACCCTTTAATGTGAGTGCAGATTTTGATGTGGTCAATACACTTTGGGGGGGGTTAAAAAAACCCCTGGACCCTCTTAATGAGCGCAGATTTTGATCAATACACCTTCGTTAGGAATCGGATATCAAGCTTGTGGCCAAGTTTCATTAAAATCGTGTGTTTGGTTCAAGCAATAATGACTGATGTTTAAGGACTCACTGACTCACTGACTGACTCTCACTCACTCACCTCACCTACGGACACTGCTCGATTACACAAGGTCACATGACTGAAGTCCATAAATTGATGGAGAAGGCTCACAAGCATGCGTACATACAGCTCAGACTGACACGCACACAATCTCGATACAAAGGGATAACATAAATGCACAAGAAGACACAGGAATGGACATACAAGATGAGCAACAGTGCAGGTAACAAATGACATCAATTTTCAACAGTATCCCTACCTTTGGAAACAAGTCTTTTGGAGTGGAGTACCACATGACCCCACATAAATAAAAACAGAGTTCAAGTAATATGCAAAAGATCGAGTTGACTTATGCAATTTTGCACTTTGGATTTGCACACAGTCAGGTCAGGTCAGGTCAGGAATGGGAGCATGATTGAGACTATTGCTGCAACGGTTTCTGCTGGTGTCGCACAGCAGGTATTCTGTCGTTTGTAAGCTGTTCGTATTCTGTTGGCTCACGGGTTATGTCTGTTGTTTCAGGGCGATAAGATTTTAAGAATCAAGAATCGCAATCGTTCGTTGTTTCGTGGCACATATGTTGAGTCGTGGGTGAAGCGGTTTTATCTTTATTTGATTGCTTCATGCATTTCATTCCCCTGTGCCATTTTCTTTATTAAATAATACACTGGTCTCGGTGGTGAATTCTGGCTGTCGGTGACTGCTTTCATTTGGTTTTAAAAGACCCGTAAAGTGAATTAATTGGTTCGTTCACCGCTTAATACGACTGCTCACCGTGACGAATTTACTTGTCTCGGCCTAAACTAGATCGAGTCATGTGATGCCTTGGGCTTGTAATGACTTGGCAAATTCAACGTCCCACGGGGTACGGTATCAGGAGTGGAAAAGGCCGCAATTCGGGGCCCGAACCTCGACTCAAGCTGACCGGCTGTGGTCCGCTGTTTACCGAGATTTGCCAGATTGAACCAGGCAACCAGAGGCACTGCGGCATGTATAATATAATAAAAAAATGGATCTGTTGCTGTTTTGAATGGCTAAAAGTGTCAACAAAACACTTTTTAATGATTCGTGTTGATCTTTTCCACAAATATACATATGATGTGATGCGAGAGATGGGGTGACCAAATTGAGATGCAGAAGCTTGGGGAACAAGGTTCGAAGGTGGTATTGGAGTGCAGAGGTCACCACACAAGTTGTTGTATGAGCTGGGGTTATCCCCTGGAGAAGGCTAGATTTATGCCTGCAGAGGAGTCAAAATTATTTTCGGAGGGTGACATCTTTCATGCATTTTATCCCTTTGGACAAGTGTTTATCTTGGTGCAGTCCACCTTCCAGCTAAAGATTACAGTAAGACTTATTGTTTGGGTGTTCTTGGGTTGTTGTTCGGACAGACTTTAATTTGTGTTCTTTAGGGCAATTGTGATATTCCTTGTTGTCAGCTTTTTGTGTATGAGTGCTTTTGTGTTATCCTTTTTTGTTTTTTACTTATTAAACCGATTTATGCAAATAAATTTGGTTGCAACTGGGTGAAATATGCAAAGGTTTATAATTAATATATTATTCGCACACCCAAGCAGGGCTCGCCAGCTCCAGTATCGCTATAATCGAGCCATGCATGGTTGGTGTAATCAAAAAATATTCGATGACTAATATTTTCTGATAAAAATCTTGATTATATATTTTAACGAACTCGGACTCACTTATACGGCAATGCAAGACACTAGATATGAACTCCCAAGGACGTTGGAGCGGAGGCAGTTGTACACATGCGGCTGACTCTTCGGGAGATGAGGTTCATTAAAACAACCTATCGTTTTTGGGGCAGTGGTTTTTCCGCACGGATGTTTGTTGGAGGAATCTGGTTATGCTGGAGGGGATTACATGGCTCTCAAAGTGATGCAGTATACTTTAAAAGAAACAGGGTTTAACAATAATTAAGGAGGGGACACAGTAAGAAGAGGCACTGAATAAAAATGAAACAGGAAAAATAACCCCAACGGTGCTTTCAACGACAGTAATGACTGTTTCTCGCCAAAGTCACAAACTTAAACTTATCGTTAAGGCGACTCAATCAGGACATAAGACAAATAAAAACATAGACAGAGTGGATTGGGGTAGAGCATTTCGTGTCTTCTCCCCTTTTGTGTTGAGAATGTCGCGGAGGCGGAGCATGCTTGGTGGGTATGGGGGGGGAAGAGGCTCTCCATGGCAGCAGGCTGCTCAGGTGGACCTGTACTCCTCCCAGACAGCAGTACACCTGGATCACCTCAGTCCGTTCGCTGGTTTCCCTTACACCTGCCAGTCCCACGCTGTTGCCGTCCTCTAGGCTTGTTCTCCCAGTGCTCAGCATCACTACTTATATCAGATCCTGTCAATGTCCCGAGTTTCCTTGCCTGTGTGCGTCCTTTTCCTTTCTTTCTTCATCGTCCCTTCTCCCCTTCAGTTTTTCAGATGTTTTTTATATCCTGATTTAAATTTTTCCTCAGTTGTCCTCCCACCCTGCTCCTGGGGTTGGTATGTGCCCTGGAGACGCATCTCGCCATCTCATCGGAACAGGGAGGAATCCACATGTGCATTCGCCATCTTCTCGGAACACATTCGGAGAGGAAAGAAGGACAATGTGTAATGTTAAAAGTGTTAATTATGGTGGGAAAATAGGAAAAAGAGAACGACACAGGAGCTGCCGAGACATCCACTCTTGGTCACTGCTAATAGATTACAAACATTTACGCTAACATTCACCATGAGAGATACAAATTACTAATTAACCCTGATTCACCCAAAGTCATTTGCAAAAATATGATCATGACCTAATGAAAATCATTCTTAAACAACTTTTCAAATATATTGAAAATAAAAATGAAGTATTATATAATTGATACATGATTAAAACAACACCTGCTTATGCACGTTCATTCTCCTAATTTTCTTTTTCAAATCTTATTCCAAAGACGCAGCGCGGATCAGTCAAATCCAAAGCAGTCACTTCGGCCACCTTTGCTGTAAAAATAGAGAACCATAAGATCGATAACATTGAAAAAATATGCTTTTGAAAACGTAAGGAGAAAGAAAGGTAGAGAAGGTGTGAGGAGAGGGGTGTGTGATTAGGTGGGCTAATGAGGTTAGGCTCAGAGAGACATTAAAGATGAAGGGTTGGAAGGACAGGATGCAATGAATGAGGCTGGTGGATTAAGAAAAGAGTATACATATATAATATATACTATATTTTTTCTGTTAACATGGTTGAGGTGAAGGAGCCGGGAATTGGGATGAAGGAAAGAGGAGGAGAAGAGGAAAATAGACGCCTGTCCTGAAGTCACCTGGATCAGGAGCACAGCCACTCATACCCTCCAGACCCCTCTTAGACCCGAATTTTTTAAATGCCATGAACAAACTTGGTACTCAAGAGGTGTAGAGGTTGGGGTAATTTCATTGAAATCTGTGTGTGTTCCGAAGAGAACAAATACCTATTGAGAGGGACAGAACCCACTCACCCTCCCCCCCCCCCCCCGCATAGACTCCACAAATGAGCACAGATTTGATTCATTGATACACTTCGCTATGTCATGGGTGATGTAAGTTATGGTCAGCTTGATCAAATCGTGTCTGTAGTTCGGAGAATAGAACAAATACCTACTTTGGGTGTCAACCACCCCCCCCCCCCCAACTCCCACAGACCCCGAGATGAGCGCGACTTTTATGCAGGTTATAAGATTTGGTAACTCACGCGATGAAGGTTGTGTCAAGTTAATTCCAGGTCATGTGTGTCGTTTCAGAGAAGAGCGCAAATAGCATTTTTGTGGGTCAAAACCCTCCCGTAGACCCCTTGAGTGGTGCAGATTTGAAGCGATCGATACACTTTAGTATATCACAGGAGATGAAGGTTGTGGTCCAGTTTCATCAAAATGTCGTGTGCAGTTTCAGAGAGAGGGTAAATACCTATTGGGGGTCAACACTCCCTCCTCACCCCCGCCCCCCCCCCCATAGTGCAAATTTGATGTGGTCGATGTACTTTAGAAATCATGTGTGTATGAAGGTGTGGTCAGATTTTATCCAATGTGTGTGTAGTTTCAGAGAAGAGACAAATACCTTTTTGGGGGGGGGGTTCTTGCCCCCCCCCCGCCGGCGACCTCCTAATAAGTGCAGATTTTGTGGTTGATACACTATGTACATCATGGGTGATGAAGGCTGTTAGTCAAGTTTATCAAATTATGTGTGTAGTTTCGGAAACAGAGCAAATACCTATCTTGGGGAGTTCACCATCCCCCCCCCCGCCCACCCCATAGACCTTAATGTGAGTCAGATTTTGATGTGGTCAATACACTTCTGGGGGGGGGTTAAAAAAACCCCCATGGACCCTCTTATGAGGCAGATTTGATCAATACACCTTCGTTAGGATCAGATATCAAGCTTGTGGGCCAAGTTTCATTAAATCGTGTGTTTGGTTCAAGCAATAATGACTGATGGTTAGGACTCACTGACTCACTGACTGATCTCACTCACTCACCTCACCTACGGACACTGCTCGATTAACAAGGTCACATGAATGAAGTCCATAAATTGATGGAGAGGCCCACAGCATGCGTACATGCAGCTCAGACTGACACGCACACAATCTCGATACAAGGGATAACTAAATGCACAAGACACACAGGAATGGACATACAAGAATGAGCAAACAGTGCAGGTAACAAATGACATCAATTTTCAACAGTATCCCTACCTCTGGAAACAAGTCTTTTGGAGTGGAGTACCACATGACCCCACATAAATAAAAACAGAGTTCAAGTAATATGCAAAAGTCGAGTTGACTTATGCAATTTGCACTTTGGATTTGCACACAGTCAGGTCAGGTCAGGTCAGAGGATGGAGCATGTTCCAGAGCAGCGCGTCGCTGCATCCACTTTCCGCCGGTACTCCAGGGGCCTCCGTCTGGCCATCCCCAGGCGATGCCAGGCCCATCCATCTCCTTGAGATTGCGATCAACCTGCTGCAACCATGAGGCACGGGTCGCACATTGGCCCTCTCCCTCGCGAGACTCCATCGCTGAGAGAATGGTGAGCAGGATCAGCATCAAGAAACGAGCCACATGTCCATACAGCCACAGCTGACACTCACGGACTATGCAGGTAAACAAATCTCATTTGAGTCTCTCTCAGCAACCGCTGTTGGACACAAAGTCCGACCAGCGATGCCAAGATTCTCCGAAGAGACCTGGTCAAAGGAATCAAGTCTCCATCTCAGATCCTTTGGTCAGAGTCAAGTCTCGCATCCTAGAGCAAGACTGGAAGCACAAGGACCTGAAGACTCGGATTTCGCTCCTCCCGCACATGGTACCGCCGCGCCCACATCCCATTAATCATAATCATGACTCCCCAGGCCCGCCAGACGTCTACGACCTCTGACTCACAGCCAGCAGAGACGTGATATCACTGCCAAGGTAAGTGAATCTCTCCCGCTCAACATCCTCACCACAAACAGGCACAGACAGGACAGCAGCTCCAAAATGTCATTGAAAACCTGATTTATTTTGACCCAGAAACCCATAATCCCAGCGGCTCAGACTCCTCATTCAGCACCTCGAGGGCCCCCAAAAAGATATTGAAAGTCTCCGCAAAGATGACTGCATCATCTGCGAAATCAAGGTCAGAGATCTTGACATTCCCAAACGATGCACCGCAGCTCGATCTCTTTCGCATCCTCCCTAGAATCCATCCATGCAAGTGCTGAAAGTGTGGGGGCCATTACATACCCTGATGAACTCCAGCAACAACTGGAAATAAGTTGAGATGGTATAACCACATCTCACGCACTTTCAGACCAGAGTGGAGTTCAGACATCAGATCGATCGAGTTTTGTGGGCACCCCACGAAGACCAAGAATCCTCCAGAGGGCATCCGATTCACTGAATCGAACGCTTTACAGAGATCAACAGACTGCAAAGCAGCCCTGTGAAACTCTCGTCTGCGTTCGGTTAGGACCGAAGGCAAGGACACGGATCACGTTGACCTCTTTGGTAAGCCTGACTGCTCTGGATGCTGGTGCTCAAGCAGATGGTGCAGAGGCTATCAAGAATTATCGAGCACAATACACTTGCCGGAACTGAGAGCAGCGTCACCCTCGGTAGTTATTGCAGTCTTGGAGATCACCCTTCCTTTTCCAGAGAGGGAACAACAAGCCCCTCTTCCAGCATGGGATGATGCCTGTGTTCCAGGCAGAGCAAGAAAGCATGCAACACACAGGTGCAGCATTTCACTAGCCTGAGAAGTTCAGCATGGATGCCACAGTCCCTGGAGCTTTACCCATTTCACAGGTTCACCGCAGCCCGTGTTCCCCAAGCGAAGTGACCACAGTGATTGGAGGGTCAGCAACAGGGATTGCAACACCCACTAATCCAACTCGACAGCTGCTGGATCAGATGGTACAACCGCTCAAAGTAACCGTCAACGGGCCTTCACTTCGGACTCCTCTGTCAAGAGCCGACCACCCTCTGCTCTAACTGCGTAACCGAGGGATGGGCTTGGGATGATGAACGCAATGCGCGAATTCCCCTGTGAGCAGGATGGAATTACTTGACACGCAGTGATGCCTCTACCCCTCACAGATTCCTCGCACATAGGCCTCCTGTGCCACCCTTAGCGCCATGTACAGTTTTACGCCTCAGCTCCGCTGATCCGCTCAGCTCTCCATTCAGCCTGGCCCTGCAACTCTGGTCAATTGTATCCAGTGTCCCTTGAGAGACAAAATTCTTCTTTGCCCTACGGTGAGTTCGCAAACTCCACCGGCAACATCAAGGACGGTGGTCTTAGGCACTCCACAACTTTCAGGACTCCCAAAGCACCCAGACCCCCACATCGCCACTCAGCTCGTTCGCAAACTCCTCAGCTACCCTCTACATCCGTTGAGCTTGCCAACATCCAGCCGAGCTGGATGGTACCATACTCTGGATAGCTGCAAGTTCAGTTGCCGACAACAACCAGTGGTCGGTATTAAGGAATGGAGGCACTCCGATAGACGCTGTCAGTTGGAGTATCCTCACAGTGACCATCAATATGACATGG
>CM068961.1:17229842-17241498 GCA_035128595.1 Eptatretus atami | reverse complement strand
TTCCAGAGCAGTGCGTCGCTGCATCCACTTTCCGCCGGTACTCCAGGGGCCTCCGTCTGGCCATCCCCAGGCAGATGCCAGGCCCATCTCCCATCTCCTTGAGATTGCGATCAACCTGTGTCAACCATGAGGCACGTGGTCGCACATTGGCCCTCCTCCCTCGCGAGACTCCATCGCTGAGAGAATCTGGTGAGCAGGATCAGCATCAAGAAAACGAGCCACATGTCATACAGCCACAGCTGACACTCACGGACTATGCAGGTAAACAAATCTCATTTGAGTCTCTCTCAGCAACCGCTGTTGGACACAAAGTCCGACCAGCGATAGCCAAGGATTCTCCGAAGAGACCTGGTATCCAAAGGAATCAAGTCTCCATCTCAGATCCTTTGGTCAGAGTCCAAGTCTCGCATCCACTAGAGCAAGACTGGAATGCACAAGGACCTGAAGACTCGGACTTTCGTCCTCCCGCACAGGTACCGGCAGCGCACATCCCATTAATCCATGAATCATGACTCCCCAGGCCCGACCCAGACGTCTACGACCTCTGACTCACAGCCAGCAGAGACGTGAATATCACTGCCAAGGTAAGTGAATCTCTCCCCGACGCTCAACATCCTCACCACAAACAGGCACAGACAGGACAGCAGATCCAAAATGTCTATTGAAAACCTGGATCTTAGTTTTGACCCAGGAAACCCATAATCCCAGCGGCTCAGACTCCTCATTCAGCACTCGAGGGCCCCAAAAAGATATTGAAAGTCTCCGCAAAGATGACTGCATCATCTGCGAAATCAAGGTCAGAGATCTTGACATTCCCAAACGATGCACCGCAGCTCGATCTCTCGAGCATCCTCCCTAGAATCCAGTCCATGCAAGTGCTGAAAGTGGTGGGGGCATACATACCCCTGATGACTCCAGCAACAACTGGAAATAGTATGAGATGGTATAACCACATCTCAAGCACTTCAGACAGAGGGAGTTCAGACATCAGATCGATCGAGTTTTGGTGGCACCCACGAAGACCAAGAATCTCTCCAGAGGCATCCCGATTCACTGAATCGAACGCTTTACAGAGATCACATAGGCTGCAAGCAGCCCTGTGAAACTCTCGTCTGCGTTCGGTTAGGACCGAGAGCAAGGACACGGTCAATCGTTGACCTTTTGGTGTAAAGCCTGACTGCTCTGGATGTGGTGCTCAGCAGATGGTTGCAGAGGCTATCAAGAATTATCGAGCAAATACCTTGCCCGGAACTGAGAGCAGCGTCACCCTCGGTAGTTATTGCAGTCTTGGAGATCACCCTTCCTTTTCCAGAGAGGGACAACAAGCCCTCTTCCAGTCAGTTGGGATGATGCCTGTGTTCCAGGCAGAGCACAGAACTGCATGCAACAACACAGGTGCAGCATTTCACTAGCCTTGAGAAGTTCAGCATGGTGCCACAGATCCCTGGAGCTTTACCCATTTCAACGGTTCACGCAGCCCGTGTTTCCACAAGCGAAGTGGTACCACATGTGATTGGAGGGTCAGCAACAGGGATTGCAACACCCTGACATCCAAACTCGACAGCTGGTGGATCAGCCTGGTACAACCGCTCAAAGTAACCGGTCCAACGGGCCTTCACTTCGGACTCTCTTCCAGAGCCGACCACCCTCTGCTCTAACTGCGTACCCGAGGGATGGGCTTGGTATGAACGCAATGCGCAATTCCCCTGTGAGCAGGATGAGAATCACTTGACCACAGGTGATGCTCTACCCCCTCACAGATTCCTCGCACATAGGCCTCCTTGTCACCCTTAGCGCATGTACAGTTTTACGCCTCAGCTCTGAATCAGCTCAGCTCTTGCATTCTAGCCTATTCTCTCTCTCTTTCACATGGTCAATCTCCTTTGCCACACCACCATTGGAATACCAAGTCCAGCGATGAGGCTGTGGATGCTGAAACCATGAACTAGCCACCCAAAATCCATGACTTCTTGCAAAGTCAAGGAACTTAGTGATATTCTGGTTCACAGTTCCAGACCCATGGGGACTAATACATGTCTCATAACCATCCCTATCAGTGCCAGTCGATGCAAAGAAATCCACCAGGTCTAGAACAGTATCTCACCTGGGGACTGATCAACAACAAACTCGAGCGTGGCATATACTGCCTCTTTCACAGTCAGATCACTCACCTCAGTCGGAGTATACACAGAGACCAGGGAAATGACACCCAAAGAGTGACGAATCCTCAGTCTCATAATACGTTCATTGACCAGTGTTACCTCAATTAATTATCATGGGAATCAGCATATTCGACACAGCCACAGCAACTCCTTGGGCGTGGTAACAATCAGAGCGACTCGACCAGTTGTCAGTGTAACTACCCCCCATGATCTCACCACTATCCAGTCTCCGAACTTCAGAGAGTGTTGCAATACCAATATCCAAACACTTGAGCTCAGATGTTAACAGAGACAGGTGATCATCCTCTCTTAGGGTAGGACATTCCAGGCACCGACCTGAAGGGACCGCCTCAGGTTAACCCAAGGAGACCGCCGTCTGGTGGACGACACCTCAGCACCACTCTGACACATTCTCCCGCAATCTGACCCGGGAATGTTACCCCATGGTTTCCCTCCTATCGTCAAAGATTGGAGGTCCCGAAGGCTTTGCCCCAATCCCGTCATCCGGTGAGCTGCCCTTCGAAGGGAAGCTGCACAGGAGGTACTCCCACGGAGTGGGTTTTCAGATTTCTTTGCGTTTTTGTGTTTTGCGGAATGAAGGGTTTTACGGTGGCCAGAGTGTGCAAATCCTGCCACCAACCTCCTAATAAAAAGTAACCCAACTGCAGGACGACGTCCGCAGACACAGTTGGGCACTAGATATGGATGGCCGTTGGCTCACAAGGACCTCCTCCGCCCTTTGAGCTCCTCCACACATAGTCGAGGCTCATGAAAGAGCTAGTACACTGAACGGACCAAGACGTAACAGACAAAAACAGGACGCAAAACATGCATGCATGGGGTGGACAAGATGGACACAGAAGGAAACTCCAAGGAGGGACAACTGGAAAATTGAAAGGAGAGATTTATCTGGGGTTAATGAGGGTCGAAAAGATCATGGTTTTACATTGGGGCCAATCTGAGATGGTGGTGAACAACAGTCTCAAAGACCTGGAGGGAGGAATGAGATTGAAGAGGATGTGGAAGATGATTCCACAGGTGGGAAAAAAGAGGAACAAATGAGTGGAGGTGAACAGTGAACCTGCATTTAGGTAGTTTCACACGGGTGCAAATTAACATTTTTATCCACCGGCCAGCAGGGCCGGTGACTAGAAAAAGTTACCGAGCCCAGCAGAATTTCTACTGGCCCGATAAAATAAAGACAAAAGTCACAAATTTGATCTCAAACACTTTTAATATACTCACATGAGTGAGTTTGATGAGTGAGTTGGTTGGATGAGTGAGTTTGATGAGTGAGGTTGGTTGGATGAGTGAGTTTGATGAGTGAGGTTGGTGGATGAGTGTGAGTTGGATGTGATGGATGAGTGAGTTGGTGAGTGGGAGTTGTGGGGGTGGGGGATGATGCAGGGAGGAGGAGGTTGTGGGTGATGGGGGGGGGGACCTTTTTGTGTGGGTGATGGAGGGGCAGGGGGGTTGTGAGTAGTTGCTGGGGGGGGGGGGCATTTTGTGGATGATGGGGTGGTTGTGGGGGGGGTGGTGTGTGGCTGATGGACGATGGGGGTGTGTGTGGTGATGGACGATGGGTGGAGGAGGGGGGTTTTGGGTGATGGACAAGGGTGGGGGTACTACTCGTCCACCCAACATCACATATAAACTCACTCATCCACATAACCTCACCCATCAAAGTCGCTTCACTGACGTGAAGACAAAGAGTTCGAGGGAGCGGGGCCCAACTCTTTCACGAACTGGCTGGCTAGGCCTGGAGTTCGACTGAAGGCGATTTGGGTGGTAATTTGTTCAGGATGCCGGCAATAACTCGCTTCCTCTTTGTGAAAGACAACCGTGGATATGTAATGTTCCCCGATTCGTGCTAGCAGACGAGACGGCCAGATTAACTGCTCCGAGGGGACGGAGCACTGCGATGAAACTCCCTGCCTGCGAAACGGTACTCCAACAGTTCATGGTGCGGTCGGAATCGAACTCTGATTGGACAACTCGAAGGTAAATAAGGTGCAACGTCTGCAGCTTCACGTCGGAAATGAAGGAAACTTGTGTGCAGGAGATTATTTGATCTATCTCTTCGTTAACGCTGTATAATCTCCATAATCTTCTGAAAATGAGACTGCCTCTCATGGAGTGTTGTTTATGTGCACGCACTGTATATGTAATTAGATTCTGATTTGACGTTGTTATTGGTAATGACTCCGATGAAGAGGTCCTTGTACGTGTGAAACTCACTCATTCATCTAACTCACTCATTAACCCAAAAGCCTCATCAAGCTCACTCATTCACCTAACCTCACCCTTGAAACTCACTCATTCACCCAAATTCACTCATTTAACCAACCTGGGCATGAGAAAATGCGTCCAACCGCACAAACGTCAAATCTCGGCAATCACGCGTGATTTGGAACGAGATGAAAACAGCAAAATGGCCGCCGCAGAATTACCGGTGATTTCTACGGATTTCTGCGGACAAAAACAGAGTTCTCGTTGAGAAAACTAGTAGAGAGCTAGTACAAATTGTACAAAATAACAGGATCACGTGATTCGCCAGCCGGCAGGTAAGGCAGTATTGTGTACCCGCCCAGCACAAAAGTTAGGCGCGGCGACCGGGCGGCCCATTAATTTGCACCCTTTCACCAGAAGGGTGTGACCATGTGAGCCTGCAGAACCTGGGAACACAAGCACGGTAATAACAGAGGGTGCAAGACCAGAAAGGTGGTAGTGGAAGACAAAGAGACCACCGACCTGTCTGCAATGATGAAAGGGATAGACCCATAGACTCAGCTTCAGCACAAGATATTCCAATGATCTTGAAGGCCTTAGTTTCCACGGCGCCAAGCTGAGCTAGATGCGAGGCAGGGGAGCCAGCCCAGAGGGGAGAGCAGTACTTCAGGCTGCAGATAAAGGCCTTGCATGTGGATAGGAGTTCAGGTGTGTCAAAAGGATGTTGTAGATGGAGGATGCCCAGTCAGTGGCTGCCCTTTAGAGGACCAACTTTGAAAGGGGTTTGCCAAGGAAAGATCATGGCTGATAGTGAGACCCAGAAGTTTGAATGACTGAACTTCCTCAAGAGGACTGCCAAGAAAGTTGATAGGAGGGTTTTCCAGATGGTCCTTTCAGAGAGAGATGGTGAGAGTGTGAGATTTGTCAGGATTGAAAGAAATATTTCAAGTGTTTGATCAGCTAGTGATCTTGTCAAGGCCTGAAGAGAGGGAAGAGGCTGTAGCCTACCTATCTGAAGGATGAGAGATGTAATGGCAGAGAGTGGAGTCAGGAAATAGATAAAGCGGATTTTCCAAAGTAAGAGAGATCATTGATGATGATTATAAATAGGACGGGCCGAGAACACTGCCTTGGGGTACTCCAACCTTGGCAGGTAGAGGAGATGAAAGGATTCCATTGAGTGCACACATTGGCTATGAGAGTTGAGGAAGTCAGGAAGCCATGTGTGGAGTTGGTCTTGGATGCCATCAGCAGAGAGTTTGGAGAGTAAGGCAGGATGCCAAACTGTATCAAAAGCATGATATGTGACCAGAGACACATCCTTGATCGCATGTCTGACATTTGGACTTTGCAGCGATTTAAAATTTCTGGGAACCCAGTGGCGAGGGAATAGCTCTGACGGGATTTCCATGGGGACCTCACATGACTGATATCAGACAAAATTGAAGAGAGGCAAGTTTGGGTGCTTCAGCTGCCCAGCGTACCTTCATGTCCTTCAGTACCCAATGCCATCGGTCGGGACTCTTGTGATGTTAATGGGGAATTATCTCGTAACGGTAAGGTACAAATGTCAAATATCGATCGTCAGCATTTCATACTCGCATGAACATGGTTTAATCGGCTCAACTCAGACTGTTATTCATTTATTTTTAATAAGAGTTCCCTTACAAGGAACATAAATGCAAGAGGGGGTCATTCGGCCCATCAAACTTGCGCATGGTGGCTTGTCCATGCTTTATCCTTTTTAAATGACAATGGTCAGGCAAAGACGCAGCAAATACTATTTTTGAAGTCTTTGGTAGGACTCGGCCAGGTCAGATTTGA
This sequence comes from Eptatretus atami, assembly GCA_035128595.1. Classification (NCBI taxonomy): domain Eukaryota; kingdom Metazoa; phylum Chordata; class Myxini; order Myxiniformes; family Myxinidae; genus Eptatretus; species Eptatretus atami. Next base: position 17,235,283 of record CM068961.1, on the reverse strand, counting down.
ACCGCTGATCGACCTCCCAGACTCAGAGCGGACATTCTTTACACCACCAAGTCTAGTTTACCAATGTAATTTGGTGTTGTGATATTTTAGAAATCCACATCTAATTACGTTATTACGCATTTCTTGTTTATTAGGCATAATCTTTTCGACCCTTTTAACATTACTCCAATGAATGTCTCACTTTCCTGCATGGATTTCAGTGAAATGTTGTTGGATATTTTGGGAAAGCATTCCATCTTTAAAATGTCTGTACAATCTGAAAAAGTTACAAGATGATACAACATTAAAAGGCACAACAGTACTTGAATGAATATCACACCTTTTATAGACAGAGAAAGTAAATTGATATCAGTTCGACAAAATAAAAGGGCAAAGCAGATGCGGAAAAGGTAAATTTGCCCATTTACCCCGCATCGTTTTGTCATCCTAACACGAGAACACATCCGAGCAATGGAAAGGCATGCACAGTACAGGTGTGTGCAGTTTGCACCTTTCCTTTTCTTGCTGAAGTTTCTACAGTCTCCAGTTCTGTCTGAAGAAGCTCCACTCTCTTGGTCAGCTGCTGATTCCTGAAGGTAAGACTTTCCATCTCTTGCTCTATTCTCCGCACAGTTTGCTCCTTGCCCTTGAGTTGCTCCTAAGGTGAGAACAATCAATGGAGCACCGATTGTGTGATCCCAACAACTCAATAAACGAGTGAATAATGCTTTTCTAAATAACTCTGGAAATAAGAAAAGGCACTTGAGCATTTGCATGAGATGCAAAGAAACAAATTGGCAAGATGATATGAAAAAAAAGAAAAAAGAGATTATTAATCTTCAGTGAAAGAGGAAACTTTAGCATTAATCTGAGATGCCATAAACACGAGTATGAGCTCCACAAATATAACAGGTTATGCACAGCATGCACGATACATATGACATCCGTCCACTAAAATATACCGCACAAATGTAACGAACATCAGCATTCTGCAAAACTTTCCAAAAGCAGAAATATGCTTTTATTGTAATCAACTGTGAATGCTAAACCATGGAATAGAATATCATTGATAAAGAAATATACAACCTGCAGTCTTCTCAAAAACATGATAATGGCTAGAAGTCCCACACTCTGACATCATTAAGTTCAATTACAATCCTTCAGGTCCTGCATTTAAAAGTCTACCAATATATATATATATTCGGCACCAGTCTGTCTGTCCTGTTTGTCTGTTCATGGTGGGGCTTCAAAATTGAATTGGCACCATTTTGTTGGCTCTCCGTCAATTCTCAGGCCTGACAGGCCTCTGGTGTGCAGGAACCGCAGCAAGTTGCCTACATCGTCTCGATACTGTTATATCTATGTGTGAGTGAGATGTGCCGGATGAGAGTGCGAGATCAGAGAGTGCGAGAGATGCGAGAGAGTGCGAGAGAGTGCGAGAGATTGTGAAGAAGTAGTGATAAGTAGTGAGAGAGAGTGAGAGTGTGAGTGAGAGGTGAGTAGAGAGAGTGATGCGAGAGTGAGGGAGAGGGAGAGGGAGTAGAGAGGAGTGAGGGTAGAGGAGGAGAGAGGGAGGAGAGAGAAGGGACGAAAGGAGGGAGAGAGAACAAGACAGAGACAGAGACAGAGAGATAAGTAAGTGGCAGTGGTTGTGGGATCTCGAGTTTTAATTTATGAATGAGGCCTTTGATCCTCAGGTCCTGATTGAATCCGCTCAGCTGGATTGATTATATACCAGGTGGGTAACTGGCTGTCATCCTTCAGAGGTCGCGAAAATGAGTGCCAGCTTGCTGTATACTGTCGGAGTGGGTTGTGACCCGTCCAGAATTGTGACCAATAGCCAAGAAGACTGCGAAACAGCACCAACGATCTGCACAGAGTATTGGCCCAATCTCCTCTCCCCTCCTCCTCACAAAGCTAACCCTTTCGCGGTATCCACAATTTATTCTGTGATATCATTTTTGTGATGTAATTTCTGAGTATCGAGATGACATCGTTTAAGACTCGACTCAACAAATTCCAAAATTAGAGGAACAAAAATTACATGTTTATAGACAAAAAGACAAGTAAATCCTTCAATACAGCACGTGTGGTGAAGCAATGAGTACACAATGTTAAAATATGCAATTTATGCTTTTTCAGTTGAAAAACAATTAAAAAGCATACTTAATATTTGAAAATGTAAAAATCTTGTATTATTGTGATAACACCTATAATATAACAGAAGAATGAAATCGTTCGATCCAGCGTGGCAGGGGATAGCAAAAGAATGATAGCATAAGAAGAACTTAGCTTTCAGCATTCGGCGATCGGCCGCGAAATGCCATGGTGGCGAAAATGACGTCTTTCGGCGCGAAATGCCATGGTGGGCGGAAATGACGTCTTTCGGCGCGAAATGCCATGGTGGGCGAAATGACGTCTTTCGGCGCGAAAATGCCATGGTGGGCGGAAATGACGTCTTTCGGCGCGAAATACCATGGTGGCGGAAATGACTCTTTCATTCGTTCGTACATGAGAGGGGCGCTTTCTTGGTTTTTTCCCGTCAAGCAATAAATTAAATGTTTTCACATATATAACACATTAGTTTCACAAATTTCCATTGAAATACTCGGTATTTCCGTCAATTCTCGCTATTTCCGTCTAGGTTACGCACTGCATCTACCGACGGCCGTCATTGGCTCACTGAGGCACTGGGGGGGGGGGACAGAGGACACCCGAAGTAGTTAGACACCGGGGACATTTCAAACTCGGTGCAATTGTATACAGCGCACGCGCTGTAAAAAAGTTATTTAAATAACTAAATAGGCATTTTGAACAAATGTGGCTTTTGGACTCCACCCATAATTTCAACCTGTAAAATCATATGGCCGCCATGTTGTTGCTATGCGAAGCCAAAGCCATATCGGGAGCTGTCATATTCACAATCGCCACGCCCTCCCTTCAAGTTCTCTTCAGTGTAAAATTACCAAAATGAATTATAAAAGGATCAACAAATCTCGAAAGGTTGGAGCAGACAGCCGTCACGGGCCTTGTGAAGAACACAGTATGTATAGTCCTCAGTGATCGAGGCAGTGGTCTGTTGTCTATACACCTCCCAAATAAGTACGTGGTCTTCTCTCAAGCCAGACTTTTACCATGGGGATTGTGCGGGTTCTTGCTATTATTTCCGACTATTTTCTCTAAAATGACTCGACCATGGACCATAAAACCCATGTCACTATAAAGGTCCTTGTCCAAGGACTTCCGGGAATCTCGCGAGATTGTGAAAGAAAACTGGCATCATTTACTTTTGTGTATGCGTGCATACGGAAGAAGATAATTGGTTTTAGGTCGTTTCTTGGCACAATTAGCCTGCTCATGGTCACTTGAGAGTTGCAATGTCACGGGGTTTCTGCATATAGCACGGGATTGGAAGATGGCTGGAGTGACCGTGACGGGTTTCTGTGAAGTCAGTGATGCAAAAACGGGGAGGGAAAGTGTTAATATTCCATCATTTCGATGTGGGAATGCCGTTCGCTTAAATGAGAGAAGAGGAGGGTGAGGAGGGCAGATAGAGTTGCGGTTGGGAGAGAGACTTGTGGAGACTTTTTCACTCGTAAGTCTCGAGTAATTAGAAAAATTAATGAAAACAAAGACGCACAGTTCTTTGGTATGTATGCATCTCATGTTAAAACTTAAAAAAAAAAAGTTCTTAAATATTTTCATTGCAGTATGTAATTGCTAATTCAAGCACAGAACTAGCAGACAGTGTGGGAGAGGTCAAGAGAAAAATGTTTTGAATTTGAACACGAAGAGTCAATGGATATGCCTCCGCCCACGTTAGATGTCAACCCACTGTTACACTTGATCTCAATTAGAAGGTCACACAAAAAATATATCAAAGGCCCCACATGAGGTGTGAGAGAGAAAAGAGAGAAGTAGGAGAGAGAGTGCCAAGTATTGGGGAAATCCCTTTTGTCGTTCACAAGTTATTGGATAACAAAGATTTTCAATTAAAGGCACATGACCATTGACCTTTTGATCCCCAAATCGAATAATTTAATCCTTGTATCATAGTACATACTTGTACAAGTTTGTGAAAATCCTTCAGCAGTTCACAATTATCACTGCAACGAAAAACTCCTACGCAACTGCATGGACGGACGCACAGCCAGACGACAACCCAAAACCATAATGCTTTGGCTGTGGAGGCATAAAAAGAAGAGGAAAAATGGTCGATATATTTGCCGTGAAAGATAAAGATGATTTATTCGCCGTAAGAGCAATGTTGCAAGATAAAGTGGGAAGTGCACGAACATCACTGTAGAGGGAAGAAATGAGTGAATAACCAATTAGATAACAACAAGAGGATGAATGGAAGAAATCCAGAAGGGGAATTGCAGAACTTGTGTATGGAACATCATGAAAGGTACATCGTCAAGGAAAAGAATTGAGGTATGGTGGATGTAGAAGTAGTGAAGGTAGCAGTGAGAAGAAGGTTGGAAGAGGATACAGAAGATTCAACAATAGAGGGAACAACCGAAATGCAGGGTTGATACACTCGTGTGGGCAAAAAAATAAAGCAGCCAGAAGAGCTGTGGATAACGCAAGGATGATATGGAAGTGATGTATACACAAAAAAGAGGAAGGTGGACGAAGTGGACTAATAATTGAGTCATGACAGGATGAGAATGGTAAGGGCATGAAGGGGAGGGAGGGAGGGGGAATGATTAAGTTCAACGACAGAAAGCTAGGTGACAGAGAGGGGGCGGTATTGAAGGTATGGGGAAGCTATTGTTAAGGAGCTGTTGAACCAGGAGGAAGCAACGTCGAGTTGTAGCTACCATATGTATGTAGAGGGGAGAATGGAATTGTGGAGATCATGGAGGAAGTGGTGCAGCAGCATTAAAGAGGATGTGGAAGGGAAGAAACACCAGCATTGATGAGGTGACATAAGAAGATGCTAATTACAACAGAGAAGCAGGAGTCAAAAAGGCTGTTGAATATACTGTGTGGGTGTGTGTGTTATATAATATATTATAATATATAATATATATATATATATATATATATATATAATATATCAGTATATATATATATATACAGGGTTTCCTTATTTCTTGGAGTAGGAGGCTACCATTAAAAAAGTAGCAGGTTACCATCACTGCGAGCAAAGCGAGCGGCAGCTGTATGGCCGGGGTCCAGGCCCACTTAGGGCCCTGTAAGCCGGAAGATCCTAGATGACTGGAGATGCATTCTAGCACGAATTTCTGACATGAAATAGTTCTCATATCAACATGCTGTTGGGTGGAAAACTCCACCAAAACAAGTGGTTAGCCTGTACTGGATGTCGTTGCATTAACATAAATGACTGACTGACTGATCTGAGTTGACTGAAATTCAGCTAAACTGCTATAGTTAGTTCAAGCAGCTTTTAAACACAGGTTCATTAATATTAAGGCCGATGGTTTAGGGCAACAGTT
>CM068961.1:17191914-17223164 GCA_035128595.1 Eptatretus atami | reverse complement strand
GGAGAGGCTTGCATGGACAGAAGTAGAAAGGTACATGTGAATATGACACACTCATCACAGACACAGACCAAGCTGGTTACAATGACAGTCACAACAACACATTGATACTGTTGCGGGCCGGAGTGGCGAGAACGACCGGCTATGTGGGGAAAGGTTACGTCGTCTCCACCAGACTCCCGGAATTGTAGGCCGTCGCTCACGGATAATTCCGTGAGGCGGTGGGTCGCTTAACCAACCGTGGACGCCAATACCTCCACCACGTAGCATAGGGTCTTTTTGTCTGGAACCAATTTACCGAATTAACCACGCGGTGTCGTCTACCGGGGAACCACGCCCTCGGTACGTCTTGCCCGAACCGATCACTCTACCAACTACCCAACTCACTTTCCGGTTCGGATGCAGCCGAGCGGACCCCCAAGAACGTACCAGCTCGGATGAACAGATTCTATTATCGGGTATAAAAACCGGCTAAACTCAGATCCGAACCATGCTGGACCAATGAAGGAAAAGACGAAAACGAACTGAACATTTCTAATAACGGTTTATTTACAATCAACCTACAAAAGGACTGGAGCAGACTTATCGCGGGATATACAGGCAAGAATTTACAATGATCAAACACTTAAACAGTTCTACTTAAAGACGGCGCCACACACTCAGACAAAAAGAAACCCAGGTGTATTGCAAGGGACCCCTGCAGCCAGAGAGAGAGGTGAGCTGAGGTCGCAGTTCTTTTGGGGTACCATGCACGTTGGAGTGAAGGGATGCTCCATGGTGCAGCACCTGTCAGTAGTCGTGCAGCTCGACCCACAGCCACACGCGCGGAGACCGTGTCCGCGAAGGAGCCCGGGTGGAGCAGCGGAGTCCGAGACGGGGATCAGGGCCGCCGACAGGACCCACGAGAGACCCGGTCAAGATCGGGCGCCCTCGAACCAGCGAAACAGACGGGTCGCCGAGGCGAGACGCGGGCAGACCCTCCGCGTCATGACCCTCCTTTCTTTGGCAACCCGCGACTCCAACCACTGTCTGACTCCAACGCTGTTTCTCTCCAACTTCAGACTCCAGCTAACACGGCCGACCCACACAGAATTCTCTCTGCCCTCTCAGGATGGTGCCGTAATTTATCTCCCAGCCAAGGACTCTACGCTGAGGATCGCTTCGTGATTTATAGATCTCTTTCAGCGGTGAGGGGCCTTGGTGAAGTGGACGCCACTGTCCACCCTGATTGGACAGGGCCTCCATGGGTCCGCTCATTCTGGGCGGGGTTTCGGCAATGCAGGGAGAACCCCCCCACCACGCGTGTCTGGACTCATCAAGAAGAAGCCACAACACAAAGATTTTGCCCCGGCCAACGGGCCTTCGGATACAGCAGGTGGACAGTGGATCGTGATGGGGGATGGGGTATAAAGATTTGTTACCCTAACTAAAAAAACATCGCAACGCACCCCTTCGATTTCCCACTTAACACGAGGAGGGGATCTGTCTACACATGTACTTAACGGCATAACTAACCTTGGGTCAGCTGTATGTTTGAATGCATACGGTTCCTAGAACCGCAACAATACATTGAGAGATGTTCACATCGAGCAACCTCAATATGGACAAGAAGGCACGACTCAATTCATTGTCTGTCAGCCGAACAGACTGATGAGAAAAAGGACGGACGGACGGAGGGACGAGAGACGGACGGACGGAGGGACGAACGGACGAGAGATGGACGGACAGACGGACGGACGAACGAACGAGAGACGGACGGACGGAGTAGCAAGCACAGACGGATGGAACGGACGGAGTAGCAGGCACAGACGGACGGACGGAGTAGCAGCACAAACGGACGGAGTAGCAGGCACGAGACGGACGGAGTAGCAGGCACAGACGGCGGACGGATGGTGTAGCAGGCACAGACGGACGGACGGATGGTGTAGCAGGCACAGACGGACGGACGGATGGTGTAGCAGGCAGCAGACGGACGGAGTAGCAGGCACAAACGGACGGAGTAGCAGGCACAAACGGACGGAGTACAGGCACAGACGGACGGAGTAGCAGGCACAAACGGACGGAGTAGCAGGCACAAACGGACAGAGTAGCAGGCACAGACAGATGGACGGAGTAGCAGGCACAGACGGATGGACGGACGGGGTAGCAGGCACAGACGGACGGAGTAGCAGGCACAAACGGACGGAGTAGCAGGCACAAACGGACGGAGTAGCAGGCCAGACGGACGAGTAGCAGCAGAACGGACGGAGTAGCAGGCACAAACGGACAGAGTAGCAGGCAACGACGATGACGGAGTAGCAGGCACAGACGGATGGACGGACGGAGTAGCAGGCACAGACGGACGGATAGCAGGCACAAACGGACGAGTAGCAGGCACAAACGACGGAGTAGCAGGCACAAACGGACGGAGTAGCAGGCACAGACGGAGTAGCAGGCACAGACGGACGGACGAATGAACGAGAGACGGATGGACGGACGGAGTAGCAAGCACAGACGGACGGACGGACGGAGTAGCAGGCACAGATGGACGGACGGACGGAGTAGCAGGCACAGACGGAGTAGCAGGCACAGACGGACGAGTAGCAGGCAAGACGGAGTAGAGCACAGACGGACGGACGGATGGTGTAGCAGGCACAACAGACGGAGTAGCAGGCACAGACGGAGTAGCAGGCACAGACGGACGGAGTAGCAGGCGACAGACGCGAGTAGCAGGCACGACGGACGGACGGATGGTGTAGCAGGCACAAACAGACGGAGTAGCAGGCACAGACGGAGTAGCAGGCACAGACGGACGGACGAACGAACGAACGAGAGACGGATGGACGGACGGAGTAGCAAGCACAGACGAGCGGACGGACGGAGTAGCAGGCACAGACGGACGGAGTAGCAGCAAAAGATGGACGGAGTAGCAGGCACAGACGGATGGACGGAGTAGAGCAGCAAAAGATGGACGGACGGACAGAGTAGCAGGCACAGACGGACCCGGAGCTGCCAGCACGGACAAAAAGGTTCATGAAAGCTCAACGTGAACTTGATAAGTTCCGGATCCCAAACCTATCGGCAAAATGTTTCCGTGTTGATGACGTAACGAGGAGTAAATGATGTGGAGCCAGTGAAGTTATTTTCACTCAAACAAAACGGGCCGAATCCACGATGAACGTGTTTAAATGAACCCGCACTGACACGGAGCTCTCACCTGCGATGCCCGTTTGGTACTCGAGTGGTTTTACCAGGTTGAGCCTTTTTCCGTTTCCTTCCTTCCTGTCACGACCCTCTCATCACTGTATCTTCACCTTCCAACCCTCACGCTGTGAACCCTCACGCTGTGAACCCTCACGCTGTGAACCCTCACACTGTGAACCCTCACGCTGTGAAACCTCACACTGTGAACCCTCACACTGTGAACCCTCACGCTGCCGCGACCACACTTCCGCCTTCCCTCGTCATGTGACGCGAACCTGCTTTCCCAGCTTCGGGAAGTGATGGAAACTCTTTATTCTTTATTTTCACGGATAATTTGATTTACTTATTACAAAATCATACACAATTATTTCAATCAAAGTTGCAACTTTCATCATCAACAACCATTTTAATGTGGAATTCATACACCGCCTAATTTCATGCTCTGCAAGCTGCTTGCCAAACGAGCAAGTGATTCACAGGTCCATGGCGCGCACGGCATTATGGGATAGCTCTGAAAACCCTGGACATCTTCGGGTTTGCTCCCACAGGAGGACGATATTGAAACATGTATTTCATATTTTTATTGTGATTTCTCCTTTTCATCCTAATTTTTTTTCAATCGACACAAAAATGAAGAACCCCTCCCCCCACATCCCCCAAAATTCACAGCGACAAGTCCGTAAAACAAGCTCGAATGAGGCTGGTATCCTCGCCTCTTAATGATGACGTCATAAAAACGAATATGACGTCATTGTTTCGCGATAAATTATTCTGTGCTAATGCCCGCTTGATTCCGCAAACAAATTCAAACAGCTTGCCTAGTTTCGGAGATAATGGTATAGGCGATTTCATTAGCGGGCGATATTATGACGTCAAACTTTTTTTCTAGGAAAATTTCCAAAATCGGAGATGGTTAGTCTGCGCGTGGGCTTTCTGCATATACATGGCAAGTTTCAGGAAGTTTCGATGAAACTGGAGCTGTGAACAAAAAAGTCCACAAGAAGAAATGAAGAACAACAACGTGAGTAAGACTTAGAGATCCTCCACGAGGATCTAATAAGCTTGGCAGGGGCTCTGTCTGTGTCTCTGTCTTCGTGTCTCTGTGTCTCTGTGTCTCTGTGTCTCTCTCTCTCTCTCTCTTCTCTCTCTCTCTCTCTCTCTCTCTCTCTCTCTCTCCCCCCTCCCCAATTATCTCTCTTTTCCTCGACCGAATATCCTCTGCAGCCGTTGCGAACACAATCATTTCGTTTGGGGAAGCTGTCACAAGAGGATCGAGTAAAACTAAAAACGAGAGCCCTGCCAACATTTGCTCGAGGAGCACGATAGCAAGGTTTCCATGGAGACCTTTGTTTGACTCGAGCGCTTTGACTCAAGCAAGCCGCTTGCTGACGGAACACAACCCAGCAATTTGTGAATTGTTCTTCTTTCGTTCGTGGAAGGCGCGACTGCATTCTTGATGCAGCGTCCTCTGCTGGGAAGACTACGAAACAGAAATATATCAAAGGAAAAAAATAATAATAACACAAGTCATCTGAAAAAAACCCAAAAGCGCGAGAAGGAAGAAACCAAAGTGATTATTGTCTTTGAGAACTTTCCTTCTGGCAATGTTCATGACTTCAGCTTTCAGTTTGTCAAACTGAATATGAAAACTACTTGGTGACACAATGTTTCAGGTATTGGGGCTTCTTTCGGGCTCTCTGGGGTCGTCATTCTGACTCGAGGTTGGTGGTTGAAGTGTCTTCTTCAGAGTCTTGGAGTTATTTTCCTCCTCTCCCATTTTCGTTCAAATCGGGGCTTTGCTGGGAGATGTCCTGGGAAGACGTCTGTGGGGCTTTCTTGAGGAAAGACGAGTTTGTGGTGACTTGCTCGTCTCCTGCCCTTGTAGTCAGCATCTGAGCCTTTCTTCGCGGTAACCTCTCGAGGTGATGGGTCATAGAACGGAGTGAATTTGTTCTCCCTCTTCTGTCGAAGGAGGACAGTGTCGCCCACCTGAACGTTTGGATGAGCTGCATGGTGTCGGGCGTCGGCATAGCTTTTCATCTTTGATTTCATGTTGATGTCATGTCTTCGGATTGTGTCCTTCAATGATGAGGTTCTTCTCTCACTGGCAATTTCAGGGAGTGTTATCTTCACCTTCCTGCCAAAAAGAGCTTCAGCAGGGCTGACACCTGTGCTGCAGTGTGGTGTGACTGTAGTTTCATAGGAACTTGAAAAGTTCTCGTCTCCACACTTTTCTTTCAATTTGTGCAGCCTGGATGGTCTTTTTGAGCATAGGCATACATCTTTCGACGCCGCCGTTCGCTTGTGGCAAAAGGGGGGGTGATGGATCGGTGCTTGAAACCGAGCAAGTTATGCAAAGTTAGCACTGATGAATGGGGCAACACCATTGTGGGCAAAGATCGCGTCCAGTCGTGGGATCACTGCCTTCTCATTGGTTGAGGTCAGAATGTCTCTCTCAAGGGACCGGGAGTAAGAGTCGATGACCACCAGGAGATATTCTCCCGATGAAAAGGGTCCTGCAAAGTCGATGCTCACATCAGACCAAGGATGAGCAGGCAGTTCGGTCATCCGGAGGGGTTCTGAAGAGTGTTCTGGACTTGTGGCAAGACAGGATTTGACAGTCGTCTCAACTAGGCGGTCAATATGTGGGAACCACACTTTCTCGAGGATTAGTCTCTTCGTCTTGCTCATGCCTTGGTGACCTTCATGGGCGATGTCGATGACTCACTGCTGGAGTGACTTCGGGATGATGACTTTGGTACCGCGTAGCAGAACGTTTTGCTCATCACTGATGGACAGTTCATCTCTTCCAGCCTTCAGTATCTAAAATGCTGAGCCATTGACTGAGTGGTCTTGAGGTGGGTGCCACTTGTTTAGATGTACTGCATTCATCACTGCTTGTAGAGTGGGGTCAGCTCGCGTTGCAGTCTTCATTTCATGAAGCATCAGTGACTTTGGCACCGTGTGGTGGAGTACAAAGTTGACATCCTCATCTGCCACTCTTGACTCGTGGGATGTCTTATCATCAGCTGTCAGAACTGGGTGGCGACTGAGGTAATCAGCGGGGTTCTTGCTGCCTGGCTGGTAACGAAGTGTGAAATTATACGCCTGAAGCCGTAGGTTCCACCGCTCGATGCAGGTGGAGGTCCTGGAAGTGGAAGAGTTGGAGATACCTTCCAGAGGCTTGTGATCAGAGATGACTGTGAAGTGATGGCCATAAACGTAGAGATGGAAGTGTTCACAAGCCCAAACTACCGCTAGTGCTTTGCATTCTGTCTGCGAATAGTGAGACTCCATGTCGGCGAGTGCACGACTGGCATAGGCGAGAATGTGATGAATGTCCTTCTCATCTCGTTGGGCAAGGACTGCTCCAATGCCATGGGGTTCAGCATCCACAACAACTTCCGTTTCCAAGTCGGGGCTGTGGTAGGAAATGACCGTAGATTTAATCAGACGTGACTGAAATTCTTTTACAGCCATCTCGTGTTCAGACGTCCACTCTCATGGTGCCACGCTACATGTCAGATCTCTCAGTGGCTTCATGATCTTGGCATAATCTAGAATGAAATGGGAAATGTAGTTGGTCAGGCCGAGGAAGCTTCGTACTTCTTTTGCATTAGCGGGCCTCAACGCCTTGTGGACAGCTTTCACCTTCCTTGGGTTAGGCGAGATGCCATTCTTATCGATGATGCGGCCATATATGCGGATGCGGAAAAGGGAAACATTACTGACAGCCAATTCGACTGCAGTACAAAAATTAAATTTACAAAGTACCAGCAACAATTCAACAAGTGAATATAATTATTTTTCTTCCACACGAGCAAACGCTTTCTTCGGCATGTCGTTATGCTCGGTCTGGGTCTTGCCGTGAATTAAGATATCATCGCCGGTGTTGAGGGCTCCGGGGATGTCGGCTAAAATCTCAGCCATGTGGTTTTGAAAAATTTTAGCTGCAGAAACTTTTGTAATGTCTCCGTCCAACACGGGTCGACAATGTAGTCATGTTTCTCGACTACTCGTCTATCTCCAGTTGGTGATACCCAGAGTTCAAATTGAGCTTGCTGAACACTGTTGATTTGTTCAGTTGCATAAGAATGTCATCGATCCTTGGCACGGTGTGTCTGGTTCTTTTGATCGCCTTGTTTGGGAGTCGCATGTCGACAGAGATGCGAATCTCGTCGGGATTCTTGGGCTTTGGTGCTGCTACGATCGGAGAAACCCAGGGAGTTGGGACATCGACATTTTCAATAATGTCCAGGCTCTCTAGACATTCGAGCTCTTCTTCTACTTTCTTCTGCAGATGGTACGGGATGCATCGATGTGACTAAGCTGTCGGTTGAACTGTTTCATCGACGTACAGCTTGACCTTGACATCTTTCATTTTCCCACTGCCCGTGAAGATATTGTTACGGATTTGGAAACTTTGTGCACACACGCAGCCAGAGTGCCCGTAGTTCAGTTATTTCGATAAGTATGTGTTTATAGTTAGAATCCATCCCTTTTGTCTAATGGGAATTACATGTGTGCGCTACCAGTTATTTTATAGACAGGTTTATTACATCCTCATCAACAACAACAACAACAACAACGACACCACCCTCACTCGACCCGGTCGACATTACGCACGTGTTCGGGACCACGGACGTGAGCGGAGGTTTCGTCACCTCAGGGCTGGCTCCGCCTTAGCCAGATGGAGCGTTCGGCCCGACCAATGAAAGGCCGCCACGAGTCGCCTGACAACCGACCGTCCAATCAGGAGGCGAGTGGGCGAGGAAAAGAAATCCCTCTCACCTCAACAAGAGGGGTGGGGTTGGGCAGACAAGAGTGCGTTCTGCAGGATCGTGGCGATTGCGGTCTGCGGTCTTGGGTGGTGAGTGCGGCTTAGTCTGGGTCGTGGGTTCGAGTCCCACCTGGTGGATTGCGTTGCAGCACTCGAGCTGGGATCCCCATTCCCGTCATGGACTCCGAGCTCCACAAGTGCGGGTCCGGTGAAACCGCACGAGGCGGGGAGGTACCGAATAGGCCCCTGCCCTCAGCCTGCTCCCTCCGAGCTGAAAGGCCGAAATAAAGACGGACGGGGTCAAGTTCATGTGTGTGTGTGTGTGTGTGTGTCTGTGCGTGCGTGCGTGCGTGCGTGTGGTGCCAGTCTGATAAGTAGAATTGTTAAGTGCCTTGTACATTGTGAATTACATTTCTTATTCGTGATAACTCTGCTCTGTGTCTCCCTCCTGATGAATGTAAAATAAAACCCCTGTTAAATGTTCCAGTTCGTTGTTCGTGCTTTCCTTCATTGGCCTAGCAAGGTGTGTATTGAGAAATAGTAAAGCCGTTCGTGCCGTAAATTGTTCATTTGGTCCGGCGCAACTTTGGTAACTTCGCTGCGTTATGCCGGATCCGAGTCGGTGATAGCGACTCGATTCGGACAAAGTCGGCCGAGGGTGTGGTTTCCCCGGTCGTTGGACGATGTGGATATTTAGGTGTATTGAAATTAGGCAATTAACCCTACCCCACGCCGTCGAAATATTGGCGACCATGGTCCGCTAAGGGACCCGTGACCTGTCGGAGTTGTCCGAGAGTCACGACCTAAATTCCGGGTGTTCAGTGGGAGACGACTCTACTGCTCCCGCTCATGGTCGTTTATCGCCACCGAACCCCGCCCCACAACAATATCACGGTGCTCTTTGTGTAGATCTTTAGTCATGTCTCAAGATGCGGTGAATGCGAAGGTGATGAGACCAAGCTTCTGTGTTGTGTCAGCGCTCATCAGGTTGCCACTATGGAGTCCAGCTCCTATCTGAACAATGAAAAATGAGGCTGATATATCACTGTCCTTGTATTTGATGTTAAGTTCAACTTGGCCACGTACGGGTAGAGGCATGCACCATATACATAGATCAGCAGACATGGTAAGGAAGACTTCAGCATGCACTGCAGTGATTCAATATTCGTGAATGCTTGTTCAGTCATGATGTTCACAGATGCACCCGTGTCAATTATGAAAGGAACGGGCTCACCTTGAATGTCAATGCTGACGATAGGTGTTGTTGGTTTCTTGCCAGACATGCCAAACACATATTCTTCGTCCGAAGTGTATTGAGTTGCTGGCTGCTTGACGTTCCTCACATGGGCTTGATGGACGTTACATTTGCGGTCACCCGACCGGCAAACATTGGCATCGTCTCCCTTCTTGGAGCGGTTGCAACATAGCTCGTCTCTGGCAGGGCACCTTTCTTAGGGATATGGTTGTCCACCACACTACCTACAGTCCTTGGAACCCTGCATCGTCGGGTGTGTTGACCATGGAGAGGGTTGGCCATGTCCACGGTGACGTCGACGTGATACAGGGAAGGTTGATTGACGTCCTCCCCTCTTGGACCCATTCAAAACCGAATGAGACTGTTGCTGACATGTGGTATTTACAGATGTAGAGGATCCACACGCCATTTGACTGGCTTAGGCATCGGAAATTTTGAGGGCACGCACCTGATCAAGCAGGGACCGCAGCGTCATATCTGCATCTTGGAGAGCACGTCCTCTTAACCATTGAGAGCTGCTTCCTTGCAAAATTTGGCTCTTCACTTCCCTGTCTTGGTTGGTGAAGTCGCAGTGGGTCACCTGGAGTCGTAGACGAGTGTAAAAACTGTCTATCGTTTCATCAGAATTCTGCTTCAGCTGTCTGAATTTGAATGTTTCAAAACCAGTGTTCTTTGTGAGCATGAAGTGGTTGGTGAGAGCTACGACAACAGTGTCATAAGCTCCTACATAACCTTGCTCGGCTGCTGGTAGTGAGTCGTATATATCATATCCCTCTTCACCTGCATAGTGCAGAAACAGAGCTTTCTTACGAGTATTGTTCATAATATTCAGTCCAGCCATCAGATTTTCAAACCTGGCATGCCACTTCTTCCGTCTTGTGTCGGCAGTCGCTTCGTCAGTGTCGACGGGAAACTTGTCAAAGTGGGGTCGTGAAATCGCCATTCCGTTGTCAGCCCACGTGGTTGTATGTGACGAGTAGATGAGTGACTACTCGTCACATACATTATTTTGCTCCATCAGAAGCAGGAAATCCTCATCGCCAGATGTAGTGGTATGAGTTTTCCTAATGCTCGCAACATGTACGAACACAGCTGGTGCACTCAAAGAAAACCTGGCAGGCTCTTTTATTGAACGGCATTCACTTTATTCATTTAAGCTCAGGTCACAGCCATGTCTCCAGCCTCTCTCTCTGTCTCGGAATGCCTTAATCTTATTCGTCGAAACCTAGCTCAAAGCTCATTGGCTTGTTTCTACATTGAGTTTCACAGAATACGACAACATCCACCAAAGAATGTCTGCAGACGGGACATCCATTTAACATCTATCCAAAGGATGGCACCCCCATTGATGAATCACCCTACCTGTGAAACACCAAGGTGACAGTTTATGGCCAAGATGAAAGAAGGTGGGTTGATGACTTGAGATTGGTTGGGGGTGGAGAGGAGCAAAGATGAGACAGAGTTGGGAGGGGAACACTCAGGCTTTTTTGTTGAAGAGTTGTCAGAATTGCAAGTGGAAGTTTACTCACAGTAAAAATGTAATTGGTTACAGGTGTGTGTGTGTGTGTGTGTGTGTGTGTGTGTGTGTGTGTGTAGAGGGGTGACATAATCCCATGGGTTATTTGCTTGTCGACCCTACCTTCATCATATTATTCCTCTTCCTGCATTTGACAGCTATCATTTTGTTGGGGCACAACTATGCCACTGATGCTGTGCCCATCTAAAAATACGCTGGTACTCATTTCACCCACTTCAGAAGGATAACAGGCTGAGTCAACCCCACCTGGTGTTAATTCAGCAGCCAGCAGGGCTCAAACAACTCAGGACCCTGAGATCCCAAGCCATCCACCCAAACCACTGAGCCAACACCAAGCATGCCAGTCGAGCTGAATTGCTGTGATAATGAATGTGCTTCATGAAAGATAACGTCAGGGCCGGCAGGATAGCTTAAAATGAATTGAAAGAGGGAAATAAACTGATGAACTCAGAATCATGAGAATTACGAAATCTGACAATGGTCTATTTTTCATTTATAAATCTTTGTATGAAATGCATGTTGACATTAATGAAATGAATCCTTTTGCACTTCCTCTCTCTGCCCTCTTCATCCTGTCATTTACCGTAGGTCATCTTCCACCTGCTTAGAAATCAGCCAACATCGCAGCATTACGTAAAAATAGGACCACGGGTCCAGAAGCTCACCTGGATCAGGAGCAACAGTCAATGACGTTATAAAATATGGAAATTTTGTTCATGCGCAGAATCTGGTCCCACGATCGCTTGAATAGAAGTCCTATCGACGCTGATTAGAGCGATACATGTTTACATGTCATGTTTTTACAGGTTGCATGTCATGTTTTTAGCTGAAGGCATGGCTGTGCTGCTGATGAAAGTCCAGGTGAGCCTCCTGTTGATTATGGCTGGAAGTTTTAGTGTTTTCAGCCTGATTTCAACCCGTTAATGAGCGCAGATTTTGATATGGTCAATGCACCTTCACAATAAGGCATCAGAGATGAAGCTTGTGGCCAAGTTTCATCAAAATGTCTGGTTCAAGCGATAATGACTGAAATGTTTACAGACTGACTGACTTACCGACCGATGGTATACCGACACTGCTCGATCGCATGAGCTCACCTGACGAAAGTCCAGGTGAGCTAAAAAAAAAAATTTCAAGGTGCAAAAACGGATCCACTTAACTCTATACCAATTAGCTTACTTCCAATCATCAGCAAGGTCATGGAATCCATCATCACAGTTGACATAAAATCATTCCTTTTCTCCAACAGCCTCATCTCAGATCATCAATTCGGATTCAGATCTGGTCATGCTACCTTGGACATGCTACTTCAACTCTCCCAATAATGGATGGAGGGCTTCAATATCAGACATGAGATCTGGGCCGTCTCTCTGGACATGTTCTTCTTTTCCTCCTCTACCCCATAAAAGGGGTAAGGACCGATGGCACCACGCTTCTGCACTGCTTTGACCACGACACCCATCCCTCCCACTCTGTCCTCAGCCAACATATCTCAAGCTTTTGATCTTGATCTTGCAACATATGCACAGTCTTGCATCCTGCCTTGCTCTCCAAACCGTCTGCCTATGGAATCCAAGGCCAACTCCACTCTTGGATTCCTGACTTCCTCCACTCTCGCAGCCACCGTGTAGCTCTCAACAGAACCCTTTCATCTCCTCTCCCTGTCGAGGCTGGAGTAACCCAAGGCAGCGTTCTAGGCCCCATCTTTTTCCTAATCTTCATAAATTATCTCACTGACTTTCTGGGAAATCCTCTTTATCTCTTTGATGATGACTCTGTCCTCTGCCGTGACATCCCTCATTCTTCTGACAGACAGGCAGCAGCCTCTTCCCTCTCTTGAAATATTGACAAAATCACATATTGGTCTAATACTTGGAATATGTCTTTCAATCCTGAGAATTCCCACACAGTCACTCTCTCTCTCTCCCTCCAAAGGACCATACCACCCTCAAACCTTTCATTGACTCTCAACAACACTCTCAAAGAGGTTCAGTCACTCAAATTATTGGGTCTCGCTCTCAGCCATGATCTCTCTTTGGCAAGCCACATTTCAAAGTTGGCCTCCAAACCCAGACACCGACTGGGCATCCCCCATCGTGAAAAGTCCTTCCTTGGCACAACTGAGCTCCTATACACCTACAAGGCTTTCATCCGCAGCTTAATGGAGTAATGCTCGCTCCTCTGGGCTGGCTCCCCTGCCTCACATCTTGCTCAGCTTGACGCCGTGGAAATGAAAGATTTCAAGATCGTTGAAATCTCTCGCAATTAAGCTGAGCCTATGGGCCTATCACTTTGCCATCACCAACAGGTCGGTGGTCTCTGTTTTCTTCCGCTTCATTTCTGGTCTTCCACCCTCTGTGCTTTGTCCCTTCCCAAGCCCCCTCGGTATCTGCAGGAAGCATGCGGTCCAACATCAACCTCCTCCTTGTGACACTGCTTAAATCCATAACCACAGCTCACCTCTACTCACTTATATCTTCTCCTGTGGAACCTCCTATATGTTATTGCCGCCTGTGGAACCACCTTCCACACCCTCTTCAATCTCATTCTTCCCTCCAGGTCTTCAAGACAACTGTGCACCATCATCTCAAGTCATCCCCCATCCAAAACTATGATCTTTTCTACATCCGTTAAACCACTCCCCCACCCCTCCCAAAATTTTATGTATCGATATTGTCCACCTCTTGCATTCTCTCCTAGCCCTCATCGTTACCTCATTTGTCCATCTCCATCTACTTTGTCCATCCACCCTGCTGTTGGTGTTTCCTCTTTCTTCTGCTGTTTCCTTTGTTATGTTGTGTGCTGATCTGCTCCATGTCCTAGCTCTTCCATAAGCCGAGACCATGTAGTATATTAAAAAAAACATGTTCCATCTATAAAAAATTTCAGTGTGTGTCAATGTGTGTCAGTCTGTCAGTCAATCAGTGAGTCCGTCAGTGTGTCTCCTCCATAACTCCATAACCATGAAACCTAGCGGCTCAAACTTTGCATGCATACTAAGGGAACTCTAAGGTAGTGCATGGATGAAAATTGGGTGTTAGGGTTAATTTAAACACCCTTTTGAAGATATTTAATTATCCTTTATCAAGGCAAAATCATTGGTCAGCCCCTGAGTCAGACCTCTATCAGCTTGCTGGGGTCTTAATTCACCATTTTTTTGGCCTGCTCAACAAAACCTTGACTTGGAACAGGCCACAACGGTTTCTTCACGATAATGTGCTTGAAGTTTTGTTTTTTTTCCACTTTCCTCACTCATATCATCGAATGCCTGATCATCATACCTACGAATTGCTGGATACACCACATTGCTTATAAATGCCCGAAGGACACCAATGTTCATAGCTTTATTTTCATTTCCGCAAATGCAATAAGCTCAAGAATCTCTTAACCTGAGCCGAATTTCAAAATTTCAACTGCAGAATTGACCCATTTGCAGAATCTCGTTTGCAATATCGCAGAAAAAGCAAGTCACTTGCAAACTAAACACGCCCCGAGAGTGTTCCTTTTATTTGAATAGCAAGACATTTAGAGATTTCCAGTAAAGCATGCTGATTGCTTTGTGATGGACGGGTATGCAACACATCGACTGATAAAGTTTTGACATGTCGTTCAAAAGGTCCAGAAGTGCAGTTTGGAACTATTTCGGGAAGGTTAAAGAAGACATTCCGAACATTGCATGCTCACTTTGTCCATGCCTGGTGTTTGCTGTTGGCTGAATGGTTAGGGTGCTGGGCTTGGGATCCTTGGATCCTGAGTTCAAATCCCACTCAGCTGTTGAATTAATACCAGGTGGGGTTGACAGCCTGTTATCCTTCTGAGGTTGGAAAAATGAGTACCAGCTTGCTGGGATGATTGAGCCATTTGAGTATCCTGTGTCAAAGTAGTGACCCTCCCCCAGGATTGTGTCCAACAGCCCAGGAGGCTGCTTTGGCAGCACTGATGCTCTGTATAGAGTATGGTCCCAACGGATGGATGGACTTTGTTCAATAGATATCGCTGTAATACGTCCAATATGCTGAACATTTGAAAACCAAACACCAGAGAGAGTACCTATTAGTGAGGGTGGTGAATGTGGATTCAAAGAAACCAATGTCTGCAACAGCAACAAGTTCACTTTCGCAATCAATGATTGAAAGCACTTTCACATGGGTAACCCCCTGGTATGCTGCCTTCCCTTCCCCTCATGTTGCTTTTCCTTCCACCCCCCCTCCTTCCTTGCTCCTCCTCCTCTCTCCCACCCATTAGTATTCCTGACAGCAAAGCGTCAGGTGGTATTTGCTAGTTTATCAATATAAAATGCAACTCCTTGAAATTACAAGTTATACCGAACCATCGGCATCTTGCTCATTTGGAAGAATCCTTTATGATTGGCTGTGAAACACCTGTGATGTAATACGGTACATGTTTCACAGTCACAAGATGTGTTGGCTGCCACAGATATTAGTGATATTCAACAATTAAGCCGACCCTCCTTCTCACTTCCCTCCCCTCATAGCACAGGGAAAGGCTTATTGTCGTTGTTGCATTTGTTGCATTTCTACAATTGGCACCCCCAATTTTTTTTAGTTTATCTGGAATTTATATTCCAGATAAGGTGTTGTCATCGCGCACTGTCCGTCCGTCCGTCCGTCCATTGTCCATCTCCTTTTTCGACTTCTCCGGCCAAACCGCTGTGCCAATCCGACTGAAATTTGACAGCAACGTTCCTCTCGTGACTGGGAACAGGAATTGCAAAACTCGTTCTGGTCACATTAATTTTGTCAATATGGCTGACTTAGTAAATTTCTTCAAACATCTTCTTCTCCAGACCCACCAGTCAGAATGCTGCCAAATTTGTGTTACAACATTAGACCAGGGCCCAGATAAGCTACAGGTCCAGTGGTCTTATTTTTATCTTAGGGCCCGTTCAATTCACTCACTCGACAAGAACACAGTACAAGGAATACAAAAAGAACGTCAAGAGGTCACTTTCAAACCTGAAGGCAAGCTGTGCAGAAGTCCCGGAGCAGAATTTAATGTGTCAGCAGCTCTCTGGTGCAATTCGGCATAACTGTCGCTCTCCTCAAAGCCCTCTTTGCTTTGGGGAAATAAATGTTCACAGCTCCGGCACACTCAGCTCTGCACACTCAGAGACTCAGGCGTTCTCCTCCCTTCTGCATGACAGCCATTCCTCAAACAGCTGCCTCTCCTCCAGAGTAACAGTCGCTCACTTCAATGCTCTCTGGCATTAACTCAGAGCAGCTACAACAGTCAATCTGCATGAGCAACTGACAAGATATGAGCGAGCTCCCTTGGTGAGGCAAATTGCAGACTTCTTCAATGCTGTTTCACCATGGCAATTTGCTTCTGTCGTGAAGTTAATGGCCAGCTTTCTCAATGCAGATTTGCGACACCTGCACATTCTCCTTGGTGGCATATTGCACTTTATAAGGACATGTAAATGGAGGAAAAGAACATAAAAAAAACGTACAGCCAGAGGTGTGAAGCGGGGAGGACAAAGAGCAGTGGGGTTGGGAAAACAAACATCTCACTGTACATAAGTAACACATATCTATTGCACAAATAGTACATCATGCTTATCTAAACAAATGCTAAGAAATAACTATCGTTCCACGAAACAGTTTTATTAACCCCTAAAGATTATTCCTACAACATTATGTTATAATGAGTAAATTATAAGCTCAAATTTAAAGATAAACATAGACTTGGCCATGCCCTACTCTCTAATACAGATTTTAGGAAGATCTACTGCAATTACCTCATGTCACTGGGATGCTTGGGAGCAATGAGATTTTGGAAAGTCGCTGTCTTCGCCTTGGCCAACAGCTTTTGTGTTTGCATGCGACTCGTACATAGGGCTAACGCAGCACAGGTGTGGTTCTCATTGGTACAAAGTTTTGCTCTAAGCTAAACCATGTCAGGTAACCAATGAGAAACATCCTACATTTCGTGGGACGATCGTGATTGTAAAAGGAAACAGCATTTTTCATTTGCTGCCACATACTTTGAATAGTAGATGCTGCCAATCAAATGCAATGAGACTCCAGATATGATTTTTCAAGCAGCGTAGAAAGAAACCGCCCGAAGGCCGATATAAACCGTCACAACATGAAAATCCATCAAAATATCAAAAACTTTGATGAAACATTATTTTGTAAAAAAGGTATTTTTCGCTATTATTGGGCAATAAAATCGGAAGGCTGTTCAAGTATACCAAAAGCGGTAGACGACTGCTAAAAGCGATGGTGTTGGCAACTATGGACACTTTCTACCAGCAGTTTAGGCAGGATTCTACCCATATTAAATCCTTCCTCTTCTCCAATGGCTTGATTTCCAATCATCAATTTGGTTTCAGACCAGGTCACTGCTACCCTGGATATGCTGCTTCTGCTCTCCCAACAATGGATGGAGGTCCTCAATGCCAGACAGGAAATCAGAGCCGTATCCCTAGACATATCACGTGCTTTTGACACAGTCTGGCACCCTGCCCTGCTCACCAAACTCTCTTCCTATGGTATCCAAGGCCATCTCCACTCATGGCTCGCAGACTTCCTCTCCTGTCACAGTCAACGTGTTGGCCCAAAATGGAGTTCTTTCATCCCTCTTCCTGTCCAGGCTGGGATTCCTCAAGGTAGCGTTCTGGGCCCTGTTCTTTTCTGGTTTTCATCAATGATCTCTCCGACTCTCTGGAAAATCCTCTATATCTCTTTGCTGATGACTCCACCCTCTGCTGTACCATCGGTCATCCCTCAGACCGGCAAGCAGCAGCTTCTTCGCTCACTGCTGATCTGGATAAAATCACAAACTGGTCCAACACGTGGAACATGTCTTTCAATCCGGACAAATCTCACACCTCACTTTGTCTCTCCGAAAGGACCGTTAGAAACCCCCCATCCACTTTCTCAACAATCCTCTGAAAGAAGTCCTTTCTTTCAAGCTTCTGGGTCTCACATTCGCCATGACCTTTCCTGGGAAAGCCATATTTCAAACCTCGCCTCCAAAGCCAGTCGCCGACTGCGAATCCTCCGTCGTGCAAGTCCTTCTCGGCCCACCTGAGCTCCTGACACCTTTCAAAGCTTTTGTCCGCAGCCTGATGGATACTGCTTCTCCCTCTGGGCTGGTGCTCCTGCTCCCACCTTTCTCGGCTTCACGCTGTGGAACCAAGGAATTTCGGATAATTGGCATCTCCCGCAATGAGGCGAGTCTTTGGGCCTCTCACTCTCCACCACAGGCTGGTCGGTGGTCTTTCTGTCTTCTACCATCTACTCTCCAGCCTCGCCCCCCCCCCTGCTCTCTCTGCGATTTGTCCCCACCACATTTCCGTAGGGCGCTCAAGGTCCACAACAACCCCCTTCTGGTAAAACTACCAAAATCACGAATCACTGCTCACCTTCACTCTTTCATTCCTCTTTTTCCCCACCTTTGGAATAAACTCTCACTCTATTCAATCCATTCTCCTCCAGGCCTTCAAAACAGCTGTTCACCACCACCTCTTATCATCCCCCATCCAAATCCTCGATCTTTTCTACCCCCGATAATCCACCAAGCCCACCTCCTTCAAATTCCCTGCTTTCCTTCCTGAAAGTCCCTGTGTGTCCCTCTTGTATTCCCATGTTCCCGCCCCATCCCTCTCCCTTCCACAGATCTAATGTCTCTGTTCCCCACTGTTTTGTCCTTCCCACTCCCGCCCCTCTTGTCTCATGCCCCCTTGCTGTGCGTTGTGGTGTGCTCTCACACGAGCCTCGACAAGGTCTACAAAAAAAAAATAATTTGGAATTTGGTGATAACTTTCCTACTCTTTGTTTTAAGACACGGTGGGATCTTAGAATTTCACCAGCTAATGATTTTTCGCCATTGAATGATTGGGCTGAAAGCAATATACATGATGATATCTCAAAGAGTTATGGATGGATTCGGAAGAAACTTGATGGACAGGTTTGGTGTGTGACAAGGACGAATTGATTTGATGTTGGTGAAGATCTGGATCTGGATCGGATACAAGAATTAAAAAAATTTTTTTTAAAGCAATTCTTCACCATTGAGAGCTGGGGCCAAAAACAATGGTATTGAATAAAGTTGTGGATGGATGACAAAACTTGGTGGATGAGTTGGTAGGTGACAAGAACAAGCCGATTAGATTTTGGTTAAGGTAAGATGCATATCCGGCCTATCAGTGGGATACAAAGCGTAAACTGTATGTGCTCTACCAAATGCCGTTCTCGTTAAGAGTCACTGTGAGGAATGGAATGAACGTTAAAAAAAAGGCAAGGATTATTCCTTTTGAAGATGAAAGCAAACATATAAGTTGAAAGCCTCCCCCTGATCCTCCACCCATCCTAAAAATTCGTCAAGGATATAAAAGAGGTGAAAGTAAGTAGAATAAGACATCATATTTTTATTCAAACTTGCCATTTTTCCATTTCGTATTGAACCGCTTTTGCTTTTGAGACGTCGTACTTTGTAAAAATCACTTTTCTATACCATTCTGATGCGGATTATTTTGCATCAAACGCAATTTTCTGTTCGCTCCGAAACAATTATAATGTACTTTACATAGTGGGTTTGCAAGAAATTTTCTTATCAAACAACATCATAGAAATTCTACGTTATACATGTCAATAATTATCGAACACACTTTCCTTAAGGAGTTCCAAAATTGATTTTGTTCACACAAACTCTAATCCAACGTGATTATTACGAGTCGTCATACCGATTGCATTAAGCGATAAGTTTTTGATAAAAATACAATTTCATTTCAAAATGTGTTTCTGGCACAATCTTTTCGGTAAATCTTGCTAAGCCTAATAGGCTGGATTACCGAGTTTGGGAGTTGTTGATAACGCATCTTCATTATTTCTGCATCGTATAAACTAGCCAAGTGATCTTTCATGTGATCGTGCCACAGTGACAAGATTTAAGTAATAAAGATAATTTCATATCCATCGATCTTTACTTTATCCCTTCAATATGGGTCATGTTTTGATGATGACGACAATTACCTACTATGCTATAATAAGTGTCTCGACATACACTGATGGGATTCATGGGGATCTAATCCAGTTAGCTTTATGGTTTATCAGCACCTTACAAATTATGATCAAAAATCTCCGTTAGTTACGTTCGGTGATCATTCTTAACAATTCTCCTAAATCAAGGCTCAAAGTATGTTTTTTCCTTGTTGAGCATAATTTGTAAACATAACTTTTTACACAAAGATTAAGGTTCATGTGATATTGGAATGACAGAGTAGTGATGTTGACATGGCCAGGAAGTCGAGGGAGTTGGCATCCTGGGAAGGATGACAGAAATGTCGAAGAAACGAAAACACATGCGGCATAGGTTGGGACATATGGACAGGACAAGGAAACCGAGTGGGTTGAGTAAACAAGGAACATCTAAGGCTTCTAAGCAGACAAGAAAATCTGACAAACATGGTAAATATAAATGGGGCAACATGAGAAGCCACTTCACCAACTTTGGGTGGGTGTCGTGGCTTATCAAGTTGCCTCTTTGGTGGCGGTGGAATTCAAAGCTCTTAAACTCATAAATATCTTACTTCCAGTGGCTGATTCACATGGCGTGCTCCTCACTTGTAGAATGGTTGGTGGCTTTGAAGTTTCTACCACTTCATATCTGGCATCACTCCTCCAATCATTTCTGCTCTCTGCCCATACCCATGAGTACCTTGAAGCTGCACACATTCATCTAGATACCTTTTCTACTTCAGAGCTTTCAATTCACCTCCTCTTCTCATGCCGAACTAGAATGGCGCTCGGGAGAGCGCATACCTCCACCAGGCTGAACAGTTTACGTTTTGTATCCTACTGATAGGCCGGATCTGCATCCTGACCGAAATCAAAACCGAATCAGATTGTTCTTGTCACCTACCCAAATCATCCAACTAATTTTGTCACAACTCATCTGAAACTTTTTTCAAATATCATGCTATATATCGTTTTTGGCCCTATCTCTCAATTGTGAAGAATCACTTTAAGAGTATCCGGATCTTCACCAAAATCTAATCAATTCGTCCTTGTCGCACACCCAATGTTTCCACCAACTTTTCTTACGAATCCATTCACAACTTTTTGAGATATCCTGCTCACAAACAAACTGACAGACAAATACGGGTGAATACATAACCTCAGCGCACCTTCAGTGGCAGAGGTAACAACGCAACTCCCAAAGCCCATCTTCTCATCCTCGATATTCCGATCTTTTAAGATGCAGCGAATTGCCACCTACTTTTCTCTTTCATTCCTATGCATAATATTTCCCGATGTCTCCGATGCTCTTGCAATTTTCTCACTGCCGAGTCAAATTGTGCCCCTCAGCCTTATCTGTTGGTTTGTTGACATTTCACCCGACGTTGTACAGCTATTCCATGGGCTTCGATAACTCCACACTTACTCGATGTAATAAAAATGAAAAACACAGTGAAGCCATCAAGCTGTGAAGCCTCGGTCGACCCAAGTGACTGTTTACTATGTATGAAGCAGTGTTTCAATGTCAGTTTCACCATCACTACATCTATTAATGGCGTACAGTATCGGAATGTACCTGTACCTTTTAAACCTTGAAGACCCCTTAACTCTTTAAACCCTTAAGATATTTTAGATACTTTAGATGCCTCAAGACCAAAAGACCCCTTGAGACCCTCTGAACCCATTTGACTCCAACTATTATTGAATCATATCCTTTTGACCCTTTTTGACCCTTATAGCCCCCAATCGACCCTTTAGACCTTTTTACAACTGAGGCATCGAAAGAGTCCTCGTGCAATGTAGAAATAATGTACAAGCTCCACCCAACTGGAGGGTGGGTACTCTGTTGTATAATATTTTTTTCCAGCAAATAATCCATATATATATATATATATTTTAGATCTCGTGGAGGATTCTAAGTCTTACTCACGTTGTTGTTCTTCATCTTCTTCTTGTGGATTTTTTGTTTCACAGCCAACAGTTTTCATCGAAATTCTGAAATTGGCACATAATGTAAATCCCTGCGCAGACAGTAACCATCTCCGATTTTGAAATTCTCCCAGAAAAAAGTTATGACGTCAAAATATTCCGCTAATGGAAATCGCCTAAAAAATTATCTCCGAAACTAGGCAAGCTTTTTGAATTCTGTTTGGGGAATCGAACAGGGCATTAGCAGAGATTAATTACCGCACATATGATACATCACTATGACGTCATATCAATTATTTATGACGTCATTCTATTTTGACATTTTTTGTTTCACAACCAGAGTTTTCATCGGATTTCGTGAAACTCGCATGTATATGCAGAGCACGCGCAGACAGTAACATCTCCGATTTTGAAAATTCCTCCAGAAAAAAAGTAAGACGTCAAAATATCTCCTAATGGAAATCGCCTAAAAAATTATCTCCGAAACTAGGCAAGCTTTTTGAATTCTGTTTGCGGGAATCGAACAGGGCATTAGAGACAAGATGAATTACCGCACATATATACATCACTATGACGTCATATCAATTTTTTATGACGTATTCCTATTTTTTGACATTTTTGTTTCACAACCCAGAGTTTTCATCGGATCTTCGTGAAACTTGCCATGTATATGCAGAAAGCCCACGCGCAGGCAGTACCATCTCCGATTTTGGAAACTTTCGAGAAAAAAAGTTAACGTCATAATATCACCGCTAATGGAAATGCCTATACATTATTTCGAAACTAGGCAAGCTGTTTGAATTTTGTTTGCGGGAATCAAGCCGGGCTTAGCACAGATATTTATCGCAAACCTGATACATCACAATGACGTCATATTGTTTTTATGCGTCGTCATTAAGAGGACGAGGATCTTAACTCATTTGAGCTTGTTTTTTTATATATGTATATATATATATATATATATTTATGTATGTGTACCATCCACTCATCCATCCATCTCATCCAGACCATATCTGTGCAGAGCGTTGGTGTGCCTAAGCAGTCTCCTTGGCTATTGGGCACAATCCTGGATGAGTCGCCACTCACAGCAGGATACAAGCAAATGGCACTCATTTTGCCGACTCAGAAGGATGACAGGCAGCGTCAACCCCACCTGGTATTAATTCAACAGCCGAGGGGGATTTGAACTCAGGATGCTCAGATCCCAAGCCACCACCCTAACATAAAGCAACCCCAGGCATATATAGCTATCTATATCTATATCTGTATTATATATAAATATATATATATACTATATATATATAATTACATATACATATAGATAACAATATACATACACCATATATATTGTTATGGTTTTGGAAAGCTTACTGCGGGGGAGAGCATACATGGAACACGTAGGTGACACGAGGATCAGTTATTTCATTAGTCTTTGTATCGTTAGTCCTTGGTCCCTTGTCAAAGGGCTATTTGGGGGGCATGTGTTGGCTAGGCTGTTTGTCCTGTGCAATGTCTTACCCCCTCCCCCTCTGTTAGTTTCAATCTGTTTGGTCATCTCTCAGTCGTGCGGGGTTCCTTTCCGTGTTCCCTCCATCTGTGTATCGCTTAATAATCCATCAGGTGCTCTCACATGCATGCTCGTGGCGCTTGGTGCTCGGCATGGTCTGCAAGGCGCGGCGCTTCTCGCGGGCATGGCACAGTGCAAAACAGTGCGACTCTGCATTTTCCCCGCGAATGAGGGGGCTGGGGGCTTTCGTCACGGCTTTGCAGTGTAAAGGGCAGGGAGGGGGCTTTGTTGAAACTTCCGTCAGAATGGTGTGGCAATTTCCACAAGTGACGTCATGCACCTGCCCCCATCGGCTGCAGACCAATGGGAGGGGGAGAAGGCTTGTGGGAGGAGGGAAAGAGAGCTGAGGTGAAGAAGAAGCAGAGAGGGAAGAAGCAAAAGGCAGAAAGCAGAAGAGAGGGCAGAAGCAGAAGACTGAGGGAAGCAAAAAGGAGAAACGAAAGGGCCAAGCTCGCCTGAGCAGAAGACAAACAGACTGATAAGGCTCATGAGGGAAGGAACAAAAATATGTGAGGGAAAAGAAAGGAAAGTTTCATGAGCAGTTGGTGTCGAGCTTCTGTGGAAAAAAGAACACTCCGTTCACGAGCGTCATCTTTCCCTCTCGATCCTGTCAGCCCAAAGAACGAGAAGGGTGAACAGCGACGCCTCATCGACGGGGGTCTGAGGAGGAAAGATCAGAGCCAGAGGAGGGCGAGTCGCATGTGTAGCTCGCATATCTGGGACGCCAGAGAGGACTCGGCTCCTGGGTCCGGGCACCTCAGGGACACGGCTTCATGTCCCCATCGCTTCACATCGTCACTGCCCATCTTCCCATTCCATTTTCCTCCACATTCTCCTGTATATTTGTGTGAGGTGAGGGAGAGAAGGAAAGACTGCTTTCCTTTTCTCCATTCATTACTTTTATTTTATTTTCAAGTCATTCCTGTTTTATTCTTTGCCCCTGAGTGAATGATGATCAAGTCTTTTGTTACAATAAGATTGAAGAAGACTACATGTGATGGTTGAATCTGCTCTTCTGTGCCTTTTTGCTTTCTTACTTATAAACACTTGTTTTTAAATGATTGTTTGCTTGTGTGTTTGTAATAAATAATATTGTTTGTTGCTATTTCCAATCTGTCTCGGTTGTCATTTCCTTTATTGGTCCGATGCAGTGCACAAGTAATGTCAGACGGGACGGGACGTTCCACCCCAATAAATTGCTTTGTCAGCCAGCGCACACTCACAAGAAGGATAAACAGAGAGTCGACCCTCACAGGTTCGCAGAAAGCGACTACTCAATGGGTGCCCAGTTTGAGGCATTAATCATGGTGGATAGCCATCATCAGGTTGTCCAAATCCATACACGACTCAATCGTCAGCTGTGGTTGGCATCATCTCATGAAGTTCTCGTATGTGAAACGCATATCCAGCCAACTTTATCACTTGTCTGGTAACTGGTAATGAAACACATGTGGCTTCTCCGCAGAAATCCTGAAATCAATTGGCATGCATATAATGGAAGCAAAAGGGATTACCATCACCCAATAAATTTTGCACCCAACACTCAGTAGGGAGTATAATGGCCTCGATTTTCTGGGATGCTCAGGGAATCCTGCTCATTAATTATAAGACTCACAAAACTTAAATCAGGGAAATATGATGCTAACCTCATACAAAAATTGTGTCAGATAACCAAGGACAAGCACTGATGGTTGTTGATCGAGATGTGCTCCTCTTTCATATGACAATGCACCTGTGACAGGGTTTGAGTTGTGCACACTGCCATTCATGATTGTGGCATCGAGTAGCTGGATCACTCCCGAACATCCTTGACCGGTCTTGAATACCAATTTTTTTTGTTGTTGCATTGATCTAAGGCTTAGGAGGACAAAGACATTAGCAGTCATTAGGTACTTTTGACATGAATTCAAGGAGATTATATTAGACAATGGACAAACACATAATATGCATATGGGTTTTTACTGCATTCCCTGAATCATGGAGCCAGGGGTTCAGAGGAGAACATGAATCAGCCAACCCTATTATCTGTTTCAAATTGAAGGCACACCTGTGTAGCTACTGATTCGCTGATGATGAGCAACTGACTGAAGAAAGGGAGACTAAGCTGAAGGAGTAATCTGAAAACTTATTTTACTGGTATATCCAGTTTGAAGGACAACTAGAAAAACACCCTCATTATATGTCATTTGTCCATCTGTTTCCCTTAGCCTCACTGTTTGTTTGTCAGTCTTCCACCCTGTGTATAGTTTTTCTGTTACCTTGATTACAATCAATAGATTATTTCAATTATAACAGTATTACAAATACGATTACAATTATTTACCAGCCTCGGTGGTGTAACGGTTAGAGCGTCTCTTTTAATCTTGGAGATCGTTGGTTCGAACACCACGGCCGAGTCATGTACAAAGACTTTTAAATAGTCCGTGCTACTTCCTTGCTTGATTCTTGGCATTTAACAAGGATAGATTATGCACAAACAACCATATGTTGGTAATAAGAGTGCAGGCTTTGATGGGCCAAATGGCCTCCGATGTCAGAATATCTTTTAAGGGAATATATATTGTTGTGGGCCGGGGGTGGGTGAGAAGACCATTGGGGGAAAGCTATCTCGGCTCCCACCAGACTCCCCAGAATTGTAGGCCATCGCACCGGATAATTCCGTGACGCGGCGGGTCGCTTAACCGACCGTGGACGCCAATAACTCAACCACGTGACCTAGGGTCTCCCGTCTATGGGTTAATCGGGTTCCTAATTAATCACGTGATTTAATTACAGGGGAACACGCCCTCGGTACGCCTTGTTGACCAGATCACTCTACCGGATCGGATCACTTTACCGGATCGGATGCAGCGAGCGACACTGCCAAGGACGTACGGCTAAAGGAACGATCGTTGGGAATAAAGTCCCAGCTAAAGGGGCTGTACACCTTACGTTTTAGCCAGCGTATGCAGATGTATAAAAATTTGGCGAATACGCTGGCACACGTCGAATACGTTATGGGTAAGTTTTGTATACGTTAAGAGCACGCTGAAGCACGCTGGCATACGCATAGTACGCCGAGCTCGTCAACAAATTTTGTGCATGCTCAAAGTTTTTCGACGTTTGCCAGCGTATGACTCACACATTCCGCATACGCTGGCCTTAAGTTGTAGGCACGTTATGCGATCGTTGACACACATCGACACACGTTACTTGTAAGTTACTCAGAAGTCGAAATACGTCGAGGTAATGTCTAGCGTACCCGAAACTTATTTTAACCTATGAGTAACGTGCTTTGAACCTACGTGTAACGTATCTGCAACGCATATTGACGTATGTAGACGTATTTGACGTCTTCCGGACGACCACAGAACTTACCTGAACGTGTTTCTAACTTACAGCTACGTATAATGGCGTATTGGCAGCGTTTAGGGGAATTGGTATATAAAATGGGGTTACACAGGAGGAACCCGTGGTGTCCAGACCTCATGTTTTTTTTGTTTGTCCTTCGGCATGACGGTGATGTTGACACTTCGATGTCTAGTGCGGTTATGATTTGAATCGTCGAGCGCAGCCTTTTAATAGGCTACCCATGTGATCGTGCGATATCTGCCCGGCTATGCATAAGTTAGACTATCGTTGCGCATAAGTTGTGAACGCCGACAACACGCAACATTCTTGGTATAAGTAATCTATAAGTTATCGAAACGTTCTATGTACGTTACTAATACGTTATGCATACGTCCAACACGTTATTATACGCCCAAAACTGAAAAAACATCAATAGTTCAGCTACGCCAGCGTTTTAGATCATTTTTGATACGTTGCCATAGCTGGCTAAATCGTCAAGGTGTGAAAGGGGCTTAAGCTAGGATTCGGACCATGCTGGATCATTGAAAAAATCACAAAAACGAGCTGGGAACATTCCTAATAATGATTTATTTCAGGCAACTTACAAAAGGGACACAGAGCAAACTTAACGCGAAAATAATAACAATAATAATGATAACAATAACGATCTTCTGCAGTCTTACTTAAGTAGACAGGCGCCAGGACACACACGTACACACACAGACACAGAAAACCGATGAATAAAAGTATTGAAACAAGAAGGGAGAGAGTTGAGGCATGATCTCGGTACCTTTGTACTTGATTGCAGACGCGCCACAATACATTTGGGGGGGGGGGGGGTACCCGACAGCTGGCCGTCTCTGGCTCGCAGCGTGTGTGGAGCGTGGGCTGAAGGAGGAGCTTGAGTGGAGAAGGGGCGGAGTCCAGAGTGCTGGATGGAGTGGTAGGCGGGAAAGTAGGCGGGTGGGGTCAACGTCGTGTGGGCGGAGACGAGGGGTGGGGATCAGGCAGCAGGAGGTGGGTCGTGGCAATGTCGGGCAGAGAGACGAGAGCGAGAGAGGCGGAGGGACCGCTCCGACCTTTATAGGACTCACAGCGTGGGGGGGGGCCACCCCAAAGTGAAGCGTCATCACCTGAATTGGGCGCTCCGATTGGCCCCGACCCCTCATGCGGCTCGCTAACTTTGGCCGAGAACTGCAACATTCCATTTCCGGCAAGGTCATCCCAGACAGCGAAAATATTCCGTCCGACCCACGACATGACACGAATCCCCACACCGAACTTGGCGCGCGAATTCCGCAAAACCCCGGGCCGTGCCTGGCAACGGCAGAGGATCCCGCATGCCCGTCGGGCTCCGACCAGTGCTCATCAATGCGCTCGCTCTGCGTGCGCCACGTGGCCTGCTGCACAACATTCCCTGGTCGATCGCAGCTTCGTTGGCCGTAGAGACGAGAAGACGTTCACCATCCGTGGGAATCCGCTGCTGCCAGCGAGGGCCGAAGGTACCTTGTTATGGAATAATCCATGCATGTTTCAGGCAGTACGCCGGATCCGCCATGGCCCACGTGGTCAGTGCTCGCGTTCGCGATTCTGCTAGTGTGCGCGGAACGAACACTGATATGTGTCAGATATTGAGGAAATACGATACAAAGTCGCAAGCGTGCATTGTGCCCTGTGTATTGTGACAAAGTCGCGAGCGGTGTACGTGTCTGCCTTCGAGCACATTCCATACAGTGCCGTGGTTCGGCCATTACGCACGTGGCCAGCGCTCACGTCCGCACGACTCTGCGAGCATGTGTGCGGGGCGAACACCAATATGTATAAGATATTTGGTTGAAAGGAACGCGCCGCTTTTACTTCGACACTCTCATCCCGCCAACGTGGCGTGGAGTCGCCTTTATCGGCCTCCGTAGCGTTTCTTGCAGCTGGGCGTGTGCTGGCTCTGTTTCCTATGTTGTGAAAACACCATTCATAGCCTCTGAAGAGATATTCATTTGTATACCTTTTTAATGCAACCGGCAATCTCCCAGATCATCGGAAGCTCGAGTCGATAATCCGAACTGCTAAGTGCACTGTATGACTCGGCACACGTTGGTTGAGGGCTGCTTGGGAACGGGGGCTCTGCGCTGTTAATGCTCATGCGTCATTGTTTCTCGCAGCTCGCGCGCACGCGCTGCGCTCCGTGAGGACCCATCTCACTGTGAAGGCACACGTGGTCAGATTGACCTAGGAATAAGAGAAAGAAGAGGAGGGAAGAAGAGAAAAAATGATGTAAGCAAACCTAGCTATGAGAGCATCGCAACGCATGCCAGTTGTCCCGCTAGACAAAAGGAAGGGATATCTACAGTAATAATGAGAATAACTGTCTTGGGCCACTGTCTGTTGGATGATGCGGCTCAAGAACGGCAAACAATATATATATATATATATAGTATACAGTAATACTTGACATACGAATGCACTAACTTACGAGTATTCCGAGTTACGAGCCGTTGCTCGGTTTTTGCTTTGTGCTACGAGTCTAGATCGAGTTACGAGTGGAGCGAGCTGTTTTTTTTTTTTTCCTCCGCTTTTTCACGCATCTCCGCCACTCACTCATTCAGTTCTCTGGTTATCTCGTTGAGTAGGGTCGTACGTAGTAATCTGTTGTGTTTAGCTTTGTTTTTTCATTGGTGCAGTTATTTTGCCAAATTTCTGTTGTAAACTCAACCATGAGTCCTAAAAAATAACTGCAAAGGACAGTGCTAAGAAGAAACGAATGATTCGCTGAAATGAAGCGTGAAATCATTGCAAAACATGAACGTGGAGTGCGTGTTGTCGAGTTGGCGAGGGAGTTTGAGCGTAGTATCTCAACGATATGTATATCTCAAGCAGAAGGATTCGTTGAAGGCTCTAACGCCAGCCAAGGGCGTTAGATTATTTTTGAAGCTTCGTAACGGCTAATTGTAGATTAAGTGTAACGGCAAAGGGAATAAAAAAAAATGTATAAAAAATTGTAGCAATTAAGTTTCCGCATAAAGTGAATTTAAAAAAAAAAAATTGGGGGGGGGGGCTGGAACTGATTAATGGCTTTTTAATTAATTTCAATTGGGAAATTGTTTGATATACGAGCAAACCGAGTTACGAGCTCGGTCACAGAACGAATTAAACTCGTTATGTCAAGGTATTTACTGTATATATATACATACCTGCCAACTTTTTTGAAGGAAAAGCGGTAGGCTGGATGACGTCCCTAGGGGGGTCCGGGGGAGTGCTCCTCGGAATTTTTCAAAAAAATGAAGCAAATGGGTGCAATCTCCTGCATTTTGAGACCACAGTTAGCTGAAATATATAACATATTTTTCGTGAAAAAGAGAAAACTTTAACATGGTTGATACTACTACCAATCGTTATTTTCTAAGACATCTATGATCATCAGTCGCGTTCCATAAATTACTGACTGTCAAGCTCCACATGAATGTGCCCATACGTGTAACAGAGAGTTTACATACTCACTGATACTCTTTATGAATGAAATGCTGGCCACTCTGATTTCTACATATTTATCAGTTTACTTACGCAAGCCTTCATACACTTGAACTCTGTTCTCCAACTTGCTTAACTTGTTGGACCAGCGTGTGGTTGGTTTTTGTCTTTCTGTGTTTTGCATTGTTGTCGCTGCACTGAAGCCATGAGTCCTCTTTGTTAACTGCAGTCTTTGATCATGAATGGGAATGCTAATGGCGCGTTGTCGGAATGAATGCCCGTGTTTCCTGTCGTCCATTTGATTGTCATGCTTAGTTTGTGAAG
This sequence comes from Eptatretus atami, assembly GCA_035128595.1. NCBI lineage: Eukaryota > Metazoa > Chordata > Myxini > Myxiniformes > Myxinidae > Eptatretus > Eptatretus atami. The sequence continues at coordinate 17,192,813 of CM068961.1, read as the reverse complement.
TAATAACGACGTCTGACGAGATAGAGAATCCAGGTCAGGCACGAGTTTTGTAGAATGGGAAATCAGCCGCGTGAATCGAATCTTGGCAGTGAAAGACGAACGCAAACTGAAAAACACTATACTTTTTTTTTTTTCCAAAATAATTCCAAATGCGGTATGTCTGACTAATAAAATCGGTAGCTACCGCAAATCGCTAGGGTTGGCAGGTATGTATATAATATATTATATATATATATATATTATATATATATATATATACATACATTATACTAGCAGGGTAAGCTTACAACATTGAAAGCAATAACGAACGTGCTTCCCATTGTCTTGGGTCGCTCACCTGCATTTATTTTTTCATTTATTTATATTTTCTTTTACGGACGCTTTCCATGGTTCTGTGATTTTTCCTGATGTATCGGCTTCTTGTCCATCGGCACGCAAAATTACCATACTTCCCCATTGTTCGGGTCGCTCCCATGTATTTTTATTCATTTATTTATTTTAATTTATCTATATTGTATCAGTTCGATGTCCGTCGGCACGTAAAATTTCAGCTTTTGATGTCACCAGAAAGTAACAAACTTTAATATCAGTCAGTCAGTCATGATTCAGTCAGTGTATGGTTGGAATGAGCTATAATATATATATATATATATATATATTGTCACAGATCTGGGTTCGAGGCTTGCCACGTGGGAACACTCGGGTCCCTCCCGGAACGCTCGGTCCTGAGGTCACGGGCACGGATAATTCCACCGCACCAGCAGGTTGCGAATCAACACGAACGCCGATTGGACAGCCAATCCGGGCAGAGTTACACTACTTTGCATGATACCTTAGCTGTGGACGGCTGTATTGGGGTCAGTGCCCTCAGCGCACATTTGGATTACTGCCGAGCCTGA
>CM068961.1:17180359-17191889 GCA_035128595.1 Eptatretus atami | reverse complement strand
GTGTCAGAGATATCTTTTAAGGGAATATATATTGTTGTGGGCCGGGGTTGGGTGAGAAGACCATTGGGGGGGAAAGCTATCTCGGCTCCCACCAGACTCCCAGAATGTAGGCCATCGCACACGGATAATTCCGTGACGCGGCGGTGCGCTTAACCGACCGTGGACGCCAATAACTCAACCACGTGACCTAGGGTCCTCCCGTCTATGGGTTAATCGGGTTACCTAATTAATCACGTGATTTAATTACAGGGGAACACGCCCTCGGTACGCCTTGTCTGAACGATCACTCTACGGATCGGATCACTTTACCGGATCGGATGCAGCCGAGCGACACTGCCAAGGACGTAACGCTAAAGGAACGATCGTTGGGAATAAAGTCCCAGCTAAAGGGGCTGTTACACCTTCACGTTTTAGCCAGCGTATGCATGTATGAAAAATTTGGCGAATACGCTGGCACACGTCGAATACGTTATGGGTAAGTTTTGTATACGTTAAGAGCACGCTGAAGCACGCTGGCATACGCATAGTACGCCGAGCTCGTCAACAAATTTTGTGCATGCTCAAAGTTTTTCGACGTTTGCCAGCTATGACTCACACATTCCGCATACGCTGGCCATAAGTTGTAGGCACGTTATGCGATCGTTGACACACATCGACACACGTTACTTGAGTTACTCAGAAGTCGAAATACGTCGAGGTAATGTCTAGCGTACCCGAAACTTATTTCTAACCTATGAGTAACGTGCTTTGAACCTACGTGTAACGTATCTGCAACGCATATTGACGTATGTAGACGTATTTGACGTCTTCCGGACGACCACAGAACTTACTGAACGTGTTTCTAACTTACAGCTACCGTATAATGGGTATTGGCAGCGTTTAGGGGAATTGGATATAAAAATGGGTTTACACAGGAGGAACCCGTCAGTGTTCCAGACTCCATGTTTTTTTTTGTTTCCTTCGGCATGACGGTGATGTTGACACTTCGATGTCTAGTGCGGTTATGATTTGAATCGTCGAGCGCAGCCTTTTAATAGGCTACCCAGTGATCGTCGCATATTCTGCCCGCGCTATGCATAAGTTAGACTATCGTGCGCATAAGTTGTGAACGCCGACAACACGCAAAACATTCTTGGTATAGTAATCTATAAGTTATCGAAACGTTCTATGTACGTTACTAATACGTTATGCATACGTCCAACACGTTATATACGCCCAAACTGAAAAAAATCAATAGTTCAGCTACGCCAGCGTTTTAGATCATTTTGATACGTTGCCATACGCTGGCTAAATCGTCAAGGTGTGACAGGGGTTAAGCTAGGATTCGGACCATGCTGGATCATTGAAAAAATCACAAAAACGAGCTGGGAACATTCCTAATAATGATTTATTTACAGGCAACTTACAAAAGGGGACACAGAGCAAACTTAACGCGAAAATAATAACAATAATAATGATACAATAACGATCTTCTGCAGTCTTACTTAAGTAGACAGGCGCCAGGACAACACACGTACACACACAGACACAGAAAACCGATGAATAAAAGTATTGAAACAAGAAGGGAGAGGAGTTGAGGCATGATCTCGGTACCTTTGTACTTGATTGCAGAAGCGCCACAATACATTTTGGGGGGGGGGTACCCGACAGCTGGCTCGTCTCTGGCTCAGCAGCGTGTGTGAGAGCGTGGGCTGAAGGAGGAGCTTGAGTGGAGAAGGGGCGGAGTCCAGAGTGCTGGATGGAGTGGTAGGCGGGACCAAGTAGGCGGGTGGGTCAACGTCGTGTGGGCGGAGACGAGGGGTGGGGATCAGGCAGCAGGAGTGGGTCGTGGCATGTCGGGCAGAGAGACGAGAGCGAGAGAGGCGGAGGGACCGCTCCGACCTTTATAGGACTCACAGCGTGGGGGGGGCCACCCCAAAGTGAAGCTCATCACCTGAATTGGGCGCTCCGATTGGCCCCGACCCCTCATGCGGCTCGCTAACTTTGGCCGGAAACTGCAACATTCCATTTCCGGCAAGGTCATCCCAGACAGCGAAAATATCCGCTCCGACCCCACGACATGACACGAATCCCCACACCGAACTTGGCGCCGAATTTCCCAAAACCCCCGGGCCGTGCCCTGGCACCGGCAGAGGATCCCGCATGCCGCTCGGGCTCCGACCAGTGCTCATCAATGCGCTCGCTCTGCGTGCGCCACGTGGCCTGCACTGCACAACATTCCCCTGGTCGATCGCAGCTTCGTTGGCCGTAGAGACGAGAAGACGTTCACCATCCGTGGGGAATCCGCTGCTGCCAGCGAGGGCCGAAGGTACCTTGTTATGGATAAATCCATGCATGTTTCAGGCAGTACGCGCGATCCGCCATGGCCCACGTGTCAGTGCTCGCGTTCGCCGATTCTGCTAAGTGTGCCGGGACGAACACTGATATGTGTCAGATATTGAGGAAATACGATACAAAGTCGCAAGCGGTGCATTTGTGCCCTGTGTATGTGACAAAGTCGCGAGCGGGTACGTGTCTGCCTTCGAGCACATTCCATACAGTGCCGTGGTTCGGCCATTACGCACGTGGCCAGCGCTCACGTCCGCACGACTCTGCGAGCATGTGTGCGGGCGAACACCAATATGTATCAGATATTTTGTGAAAAGGAACGCGCCGCTTTTACTTCCACACACTCATCCCGCCCAACGTGGCGTGGAGTCGCCTTTATCGGCCTCCGTAGCGTTTCTTGCAGCATGGGGCGTGTCTGGCTCTGTTTCCTATGTTGTGAAAACACCATTCATGCAGCCTCTGAAGAGATATTCATTTGTATACCTTTTTAATGCAACCGGCAATCTCCCAGATCATCGGAAGCTCGAGTCGATAATCCCGAACTGCTAAGTGCACGTATGACTCGCGCACACGTTGGGTTGAGGGCTGCTTGGGAACGGGGCTCTGCCTGTTAATGCTCATGCGTCATTGTTTCCTCGCAGCGCGCCGCACGCGCTGGCCTCCGTGAGGACCCATCTCACTGTGAAGGCACACGTGGCTCAGATTGACCTCAGGAATAATCAGAAAAGAAGAGGAGGGAGGAAATGAAGAAAAAATGATGTAAGCAAACCTAGCTATGAGAGCATCGCAACGCATGCCCCAGTTGTCCCGCTAGACAAAAGGGAAGGGACATCTACACGTATAGTAATGGAATAACTGTCTTGGGCCCACTGTCTGTTGGATGCATGCGGCTCCAAGAACCGCAACAATATATATATATATATATGTATACAGTAATACCTTGACATACGAATGCACTAACTACGAGTAATCTCTCTCTGACATCGGAGGCCATTTGGCCCATCAAAGCCTGCACTCTTATTACCAACATATGGTTGTTTGTGCATAATCTATCCTTGTTAAATGCCAAGAATCAAGCAAGGAAGTAGCACGGACTATTTTAAAAGTCTTTGGTACATGACTCGGCCGTGGTGTTCGAACCAACGATCTCCAAGACTTAAAAGAGACGCTCTAACCGTTACACCACCGAGGCTGGTAAATAATTGTAATCGTATTTGTAATACTGTTATAATTGTAAATAATCTATTGATTGTAATCAAGGTAACAGAGAAAAACTATACACAGGGTGGAAGACTGACAAACAAACAGTGAGGCTAAGGGAAACAGATGGACAAATGACATATAATGAGGGGTGTTGTTCTAGTTGTCCTTCAAACTGGATATACCAGTAAAATAAGTTTTCAGATTACTCCTTCAGCTTAGTCTCCCTTTCTTCAGTCAGTTGCTCATCATCAGCGAATCAGTAGCTACACAGGTGTGCCTTCAAATTTTGAAACAGATAATAGGGTTGGCTGATTCATGTTCTCCTCTGAACCCCTGGCTCCATGATTCAGGGAATGCAGTAAAAACCCATATGCAGTATTATGTGTTTGTCCATTGTCTACTAATATAATCTCCTTGCAATTCATGTCAAAGTACACTAATGACTGCTAATGTCTTTGTCCTCCATAAGCCTTAGATCAATGCAACAACAAAAAAAATTGGTATTCAAGACCGGTCAAGGATGTTCGGGGAGTGATCCAGCTACTCGATGCCACAATCATGAATGGCAGTGTGCACAACTCAAACCCTGTGCACAGGTGCATTGTCATATGAAAGAGGAGCACATCTTCGATCAACAACCATCAGTGCTTGTCCTTGGTTATCTGACACAATTTTTGTATGAGGTTAGCATCATATTTCCCTGTGATTTAAGTTTTGTGAGTCTTATATAGTTAATGAGCAGGATTCCCTGAGCATCCCAGAAAATCGAGGCCATTATACTCCCTACTGAGTGTTGGGTGCAAAATTTATTGGGTGATGGTAATCCCTTTTGCTTCCATTATATGCATGCCAATTGATTTCAGGATTTCTGCGGAGAAGCCACATGTGTTTCATTACCAGTTACCAGACAAGTGATAAAGTTGGCTGGATATGCGTTTCACAGTACGAGAACTTCATGAGATGATGCCAACCACAGCTGACGATTGAGTCGTGTATGGATTTGGACAACCTGATGATGGCTATCCACCATGATTAATGCCTCAAACTGGGCACCCATTTGTGAGTCAGTCGCTTCTGCCAACTTTTGAGGGTGGACCTTTACAGGACAAGGCCACCATGTGTTTGAGGATTTATTTTTGTAGCTGGTTGGCACCTTCTTTGCAGAAAAAACATTTCACCACACCTCAGTTCTCAATTTTAGTGAAATCCTTAATTGTTTGACACAGAAAACTTCTGGATTAATCTCTGAAATGAGAAAGTTAGAAAACTTAAACGAACTTGAGTGAAGTTGATGGCACGCCATCGCAAATCCCACAGTTTCCCACCTAAAGCAGAGTTGAAAGATGGCAAAAAGTTCCACCCGGATTGCCCCAGTATAAAATTTAGTTTGTTTTTATTTTTTTTTTCCGTTTTGATCCCTGTCACCTTGAGTCCCCATCTCTTATGGCATGAACCTGGGGGTCAAATCCCCAAAATCGTTACATATTCCATGTGTCCCCCAATGTCGATTGCATATACAAAGTTTCATTTAAAATGTTTTAAAAAATGCGAGTAATTGCATTTTTCGGTATTTACCCTTTTGACCCCAACCCAGGGGGTGTGGCCAAAAATGATACCGCTCTTGCACCTTATTGCCATGTGGTGAACATAACCACCAAGTTTGGTGAATTTCTGCACAACCGTTTAGGAGGAAATAGCGTGACAGTCCGACGGACAGACAGAGCCAATTATCATATCCCTCCTTTTTTTTTTCTTTCAAAAAGCATGGTGATAACTACACATCCATCCATTGGGATCATACTCTGTGCAGAGCGTTGGTGCTGCCTAAGCAGTCTCCTTGGCTATTGGATGCAATCCTGGATGGGTCACCACTCCAACACAGGATACCAGCAAGCTGGCACTCATTTTGCCGACCTAGGAAGGACGACAGGCAGAGTCAACCCCACCTGGTATTAATTCAACAGCCAAGGGGGATTTGAATTCAGGATCCTACGATACCAAGCCCACAACCCTAACCATTAAGCCAACATCAGGCTTTATGATAACGACAGATAACAAGCATGCAACTTTATATGATGAGCCCATTCTACACTTTTCATCCAAAGTATGTAGGCCTCGGCCTCCATTGCCTGTCCTTAACAAATAACATCAAATATTTTGTGGTCCTTAAGATACTGTATTTAGAAGAAGAAGAAGAAGCAAAAACCACATGAAGTCATTGTTGCTTATAGGAAATGAAATGCATCACTTGTGCACCAACATTACACAGAGAGATAAAACAAAGTACACCAAATATCCCATTATCTTTTTATTAAGCGATTGATCAGATATGGAAAAAATATAGCCAACATCGTTATTTTCTTAAACCCTTTCCGCTGTCCCCTCATTTGAACATTGCCACATTATATACTTTCACTTCTTCGTAACAGAAAAACAGCATTGCATTCTGTTCACATTTCTCTCCCCCGTAATCACATTTGAAAGAGAATAAGACTTTTCAGGACATTTAAGTCCTTATAATATAAACACAGCTTGTACAAAAAAAAGATACATTACTCAAAATGTGCCAGAGGCATACAATACTGTATTTTAAATCCAAACCCTGGATTTGAGTATAACACATTTACAAGCCAGCTTCACTGACCTGTAGTATAGGTGGCGGGGCGCATGCAAATGTCCTGTGGAGGGAATACATCAGAGAGATTGACCACTTTTCAAAAGAAACGTTATATATTAATCTATTTGTGAAGAGAAAATAAATCCTAGTTTATAACCGCATGCATGTGTTCAACAAGTGCTGTGGGAGTTACTCTTGAAGGCAAAGCAATGTAAGTGATTAACCCAAGGATTGATTAAAAAATTATTGGCAAATCCATTTTGCCAGTAAAGGGGGGGGGGGAAGGATGATGTCCCTGATTTTTATTCAATAATAACCTGGAAAGCAAAAATTCTAGTCAATAAAGAAACGCTCATTCATTGAATCTATAAATGTATGAAAATAATGTTTTCTTCATGCTAAATATTTCTTTATTTTGAAACTGTACACGTGCTGGTTAAAATACAAAATAACACTTACCGAATGAATGCACACAATGAGAGCCCCATTTGAGACATGTGATCACAGCTGACGAAACACACAACCGTACACGAATGTTTGAAACGACACGGATAACGATGCTCGGTGAGGGATCTCCGCGGCCGATGTCCTAATTCCTCCACCCGCGGGCTGCCTCCACACACACACACCACCTCTGACTTTGACCACCGATTAAAAATATTAAAAAAAAAATTCAACCAACTAATTTTCCATAAAGGATTATCTCGTGGCACAACATGAAGTTGCAAATCATTCCGGGGCATTAAATGCTGTTTCGAGTTGGCCTGTAATGCCAGCAGTGCCGAAGCGAAGCCCAGCATCTGACCAGAAAGATGTCCAAATAATTTTTGGATTTGGCATTATTTAGCTACATTGAAAGATATTAATACTTGCATAACAAAGTCAAGAATAATGCGACTCGATACAAAATAAAGAATTGACCATTGAACCTTTTGCTGTGTTGTTGCATTTCAGGTACAAGCCTCCAGTGTAACCACCGTTTGGGAAAGCAAATGGCTCCTTGTTGAACGATGGTGTTTCCTGATAGAAAATAACTGAAGGTACATTCAATTATATGAATATGGTTTATTAACCGGTGTTTTATTCAACTTATCCATTGTGCTTTGTAGCTGCTTTTAGATGAGAGTACAGCAGGGCTTCATTAATCCAGGTGCTACCTCTGACCGGAATTCCACTAAATTTTACAATATCACATTGAGTTTTGCTTGTTAATCGAATAGTTGAAATGAAAACTTGCAGGTCTGCCTGCTCTTGCCTGGTGCTGTTCTAATCTTGTTGGCATTTTAAATAAATCAAATGTTTTTTTTCTATTTCTTTCTTTTGTGGGGGCCTAAAACACTTCCCTACACCCACCAAGGAATGGGGTTGGGGATCATTTAATATTACCTTTTATAGAGCTACATGGGCTTAGGCACGACTGAGCAATAAATAAAAAAAATCCAACTTTTCTTTTCAATTTTTTTTGTTTGTTGCTAAAAACACCCCCTCGCTCTCATTGATGAAACTCTGAAAGTTTGACAAAGATCTGTTTGGCATCTCTGAGAAAAATTGTGTCAGACAGACAAACATCTCTCTCTTATAGTATAGAATAGGACAAAATAGGTGTCACATACTGGGTAGGTAAACCTGTTTTCCCCACTATGAATGAATGCAGAAAAAGAAAACTGCATCGTCTGATGGACTTCTTGCTTTCGTCGTTTCTGATCCTCCACTGGTGTTTAACATTTCATACATATGCACATATATTGGAAATGGGTTTCTATTCCAAATACATACAAAAGGTGTCCATTTTAAGTAACTTATTTTGTCGATTTCGCTTTTTAAGCCAATTTTGCAACAACTTCAGGTACCCGGTATCAAAGTTGCAAACTTTTATTTGCCAAAAAGAGTTGAGCAGCAAACACTCTGGTGTAACGTCATTGTGCGAGAAAGATCATGCAGCACAGTCCATCATCAGCACAACCCTACAGTAATGGCTCAAATTAATGACGGTGCAAGTGCGTCAGTTGGGCCCACATGTTCAGGAAAGATAATACATTTTTCTGGTGGGAAATAAAATCAGGATAAATATCACCTCTTCCCTCCTTTCGCAATATCGGTGGTCCAGGTGACATGGGCACCACATGGCATTTCAAGAAATTGAAAAGCAGCACCAGGGGGGCAAAGTGACCAAGTATTACTGAAGAATCCACAACGTGCCGTGTGTCGCTATAACAACATCACTTGAATGGGGACATCGACTCTGAAAAAGCAGATCAAGTGGCAATGCATCTCTGTAAATTCATGATTGATTCTGGGCAGCATATAGCGTTGTTTATTAAATACACCAAGTATACCCTGTCTGCATCGACAATTTTGGAATTGGCTTCAGGGGTTAATGATACAACATTTGGGTAATGTGTAATACTTTTCTCATCTTTGTGGAGTTGATAAACACTATTCTTTTCATTGCATGCCATGGCTCATTTCTCAGGACATGAAGGGCATCACAAGCTCTGTGGATCTATTTCTCTAGTTCCAAGTGTGGTGCTGGTTTCTTATCCTTGCAGGATTTTCAGCATCCATCCATCATGCTCTTGCTATTCGTACAGGTCATCAAGGAAGCGCTATGGTCCCCGAGTGATGTTTCAGGACTTGTGCTTTGTCTTTTGAATGTATAATCTGTAGTTTCATTGTTTTATTGTTATCGCTTCTTCTCAAAACTTCGGAACGTTCACTGGCTTCAAGATAAACTCAACATTAATCTAGAAAACACTACCCCTGGGAATCGTGGACAAGTACAGGACTGTAAATATTATATCCTCTTTCTCCTCCCACACATTCCTATGAACACATAATTTACTTTTCCTGCTCAATCTCTCTTCCTGCCATCATTTTCCTTTCGATTTTGTGGCCATAGCAGTTCTCGGAGTCATCTCAACATTCATTTCACCAAATGCTTCTTGTGTTTCAGCATTATTTGCCCATTTATCAACGAGATTATAGGTGCTTGCTCTAATTGAATCATCAATCTTATTTTTGCAAATAAATTAATAATACTTGAAGCATGTGAGATTGCTAAATGCACACTATAAAATCAATTGTTATATTTTATCATACCAAAATACACAATTTGGTGTCTGTCTGTCTGTGTGTCCATGATACATTCAGTTGTTACCTATCCAATCTCAACCAAACTTGCCAGGGAGACGAGGGGTCACAAGATGGAGGTTGTAATGACTTAATTTACCCCCTGCCATAGGAGGTTTTCCACCTTGGACAAGCTCTGTGTTAAAGTGTATAAATAACTTATCGTGGCGTTTTGTTGTGCACATACCCTGGCCACTACCGCAGGGAGCGGGTGTTTCTAGTTTAATTAAAATTCGCTTTTACCTCGTCTAAAACATAATACCAACCTATTGAAACTGACACCCAATTTTTTGGCAAAAGTTGCATCCACATTGTCTCGTATATAGTTTATGTATCGACTACAAATAACAAAAAAAGTTTTGACGAAGTTACATTGACTTAAAACAAATTGGACCTGATAAAACACCCTGTACCAAACAATATAATCAATGATCATCAAAACGACGATGAACATGCAATAACAAAGGTCTTTTTCTCCAGTTCCAGTCAGATTAATGAAGGTCTGCTGTACCAACATACTGTTCTTGGTTTCACCAACCATTTTGGAAATTGATAAAACAGCACATACTAACTTCAAATTACATTATATACATGTATATATATATATATATACATAATAAAAAGATATATGTATATATATACATACATATATATATATATATATCTACATCTATATATTATATATACATTATATATATATATATATATATATATTATATATATATCAATATATGTCAATATATATATATACACATATATATATACATATATGTACTGTATATGTATACATATGCATATATGTACCAATATATATATATATATAAATATGTATATATATATTATATACACATATATACAGAAATATACATATGTACACATATATGTTATGTATGTATATATATGTTATATATGTATAGATATATGTATGTATATATATGTATATATATATATATATATATATATGTATATATATCTGGCTTGGGCAAGTATATAATTTTTCTCCGATGAAGCTACTTCAGAATGCTCACCGGCTTAAAGACAAACACAACGTTAATCTGGACAACAACAACGTATTTGGAAGCATGGACAAGTGCAGAAATTTAAAATATATAACATCACTACTGCAAAGAGCACATCACATAACTCAAACGATACTATGGCTTCGGTCCCCATGGAAGTAGGTCAGAGAAAGATTTTCTTTTTGTATTGCTGCATGGCCAAGTGAACAGCTGAAGCAATGGAGTTCTCAGGAGTGCGCACAACACTTCCTCCCAAGTGAAATTATTGCCAACACTGTCAGCCGAATCACTACGTAATCACCCACTTGTGCTTGGATTAGAATGTACAATAGTTATTTGGATTCACCAGAAACGTCATTTTCATGCCAAATTCTGCAACAAAAACAAAGTTTATATGTTCAAATTCACTGCAACACTTGTGAATGAACAGATGGCTGCTTTCAAATTGAATATCAACTCTTTAAAAAAAATTATTTTTGAGCGACTCACATGAATTTCAAGAGAATTAAACCACCGTTAACATTTCATTTCATATTGCAACGGATATCCCTCCCCCAGTTGTGTAACACTCATCCAACAGCATGCGCTCAAACACTCACATTATGGACAGAGACTCAGCTGGAGAATAACGACTGTGACACAGCATCATTATGGCCGTGCAAAAACAACAGAAAGAAGAGAACATGGCCCTGGAAGAACTTGTTCGCATTTTCTTTCAAGTTTAACATTGGATGTTGTATGAACAGATGCCTCCTGGATTGCAGGATCATCTCAAGCCTACATGTGATCAAGATGCATCTGACCCAGTTTCAATGAGAGTCGAAGGTGACCCTTTGCCTGCGCATCGACCTAAAGATCCACGGGTCCTGGCGAGGTGGAGCAGTGACCCAGCTGCATCACGCAAACTCTGCTCATCACCATCACCGATGCTGTCTACCATCGCAGGTCGGCGCTTTTTTATGGGCAGTGATGCTGATGGCCGCCTTCTTTTGGGGGGCACGGGTGGTGCAGATGTTCCAACAATTGCATTGCTCCCTCGTCCAGTCCTCAAGTCCAATGGACCTTCGGTCGTGGGTGACTCAGTATCACACCTCTGTGTTACATTTTTTCCAACATGCTCCACCGGGCCTTTTGTGAAATTGGCTTGTGCCATTTGGTTCACATTTGTCAGCGTTTCCGAGAAACGACGCTTGTCCAAAGATGCTTGCTTGCAGGGTGGATGTTCTGGTGTTTC
>CM068961.1:17156613-17180349 GCA_035128595.1 Eptatretus atami | reverse complement strand
CATCATCTTTTTCCCTGAAACAGCAAAGAAACCTCAGTATTGGGTGTTAACAAAACCTAATTGCTCCAAACAAGATAAAGTCACAACCTTCAAGATAAATATTTGTTCACTGATTTATAGCTGGGCATTGCACTGAATGTTATTTCATGCTTAGATGTAGAATCATGCATCACATCTTGAGATCCAAGCTGTTTTTGTTTACTTGTGTCTCACACTTAAAGACGACAAACGTGAGCATTCATTTTTATGTTTTAGTTGTTTAGAATTTTTTGCTTTGCTGCAGCAACTATGTTATGAAGAAGCTTATTCTGAAATTGTGATATCCTTGATTAAACGAGAAACACAAATACAGGATAGCCATGAGGGTGTCCACACTTTCTTCCAAATTTAGCTTGAGTTCCAATCCCGACCTAACTATAAAATATAATCCTGGTGTTTTGCATGGAGGGTGACGCATCAATGTGCGTGCCATCCATCGGAAGGACGATAAGCCGGAGGACCCATCTGCCAGCACTGGTCATTGGAGGATGCTAAAGATCCCACAGTGTCTTTCCAGAACAGTAGGTGAGTTATTGCCAGCCCTGTGAACAAATTACAACACCTGCACTCACTGAATGCTGAGATGGCAAGGGCAGGCCAGCAAGCATATTCCTTGCCAAGGAACAGCATGAATGTTCTGTCAAGTGTAAATTTAATTGATTCCTCATTAATAAGTTACAGTATTATTATATTAAACTCGGTATACTTATTCATTGATCGACTACACTATTATTATGAGTATTATCAGCCCCCAAAGGACATAGTCCAAAACGTAAGCTTACGGATTTGGTCTCGATTTTTGTGTCTATGCTTGCGTGCATGCGACCGCAACCATATATCGGACATGCACGGACCGATTTTATTCGTACTTGGCACAAAGACAAAAAATGATGGTAAACATATTGTTACGGCTGTGGAAATTCGCAGAACACCATAAAGGTCGTATTAGTAGATCGATAAGTCTGTGTTCAGTTAGATTTCCCACCGTGTTTAATGGGATTTATTCGTGTTAACAGGGCTGTGATCCTTTGAGATAGTGTTTTTCTTTACTATCGTTATTTGGACCAACACATTTTAACACCTTCCCCGCTACGCCAACTGCCGATCCCTTCTCCACAAACCAACCACAACCAACTGCCGATCCCCTTCTCCACAAACCAAACCACAACTCTCTATCGGTGGCGGCGTGGATTTTCCTGCCTGGTTTCCCGCGCGCCGATCGGGGAGCTGTTCATCATTGGTCGGTTCGTGGAAGTGAGGCGCTGGAGATAAGGAACGCCCCTTTCTCGAAGCTTCCCGCAGGAGCTGGAAGGGGGCGGAGCGAAAAACGGGGAGGAGCGAGGCGTTGGAACTGGGGGATATAAGGGCGCGCAGGACACCAGTTGGGGGCTTTTTGTCGTCTTCGGGTTGGTGGTCGTCTTCGTGGGGGTTCACTGGGGGTCTTCTCGTGTGCATTGGTGGTTTCGGCGTCGTCGAGGTGGTGCCTTCTCCTTGCGCGCCAAGTCGTGTGTGTTGTGTGCGGTGGTCCAGGTCGAGGCGCGAAGGACGCGGACGGGAGGCGCCGCTTTGCAGCTCTGCCGCGCAGCCTGCGCACCCGGGAGGAGAGCGCCGGAGAGAGCTCGCCCACCATCGCACCACGAGGGTGCAGGTAACCTGCAACGGTCTCGTGGGGTCCGTTCGGTCAACAGGCTCACACCATAAAGGTCTACGGACCTGTCTGGCGCCTGTCTTCTTTGAGGGTGGCCTTTTCCTTTCTTTTGAATGAATGTTGGTGGCGCCGTGTCCTATAAGTAAAAACTGTTAAGTGACTAGATAATTGCTGATAGACGGTCGTAGTGCTTATCCCTTGCTCGTGTCTTTGTCCCCGTCCCGTGCATGATTGTTTGCCTGTATACATGTATAATAAATGTGCTTGTGTGAATGTTACCCGTTCGTCGTGTCTTTTTCCCCCATTGGACGCCATATTGCATCTCGGAATATTAGTTGGGTTTTAAATACCGTTAAATAGAATCGATCCGGCGAGGTCGGGCGATAATACCCGCTCGGTTATCACTGCAGAAACGGAACGGACCGCTTGAGTGGTTCGTGTCCAAGCCGACCTGCGCCGAGGTACGGTCTCCCGGTAGGCTACCGCGCAGGTACTTAGGTATATCGATATTCGCGATTGACCTATTTTGCGCGGGTAGAAAATTGGCTAGGCCGTGGTGGGGTTGAAGACCCACCCGTGACAGGGTTCCGGCGTTGTTCCGGAAGGTCACGACTGAATTGTCCGTCCGGTGGGCGAGCGGCTACTATTAGTGAAAGCAGTCGTTCGTACGCCGGTGGGGCGAATTCGTAACACTGGTGTTCAGGAGTGTGGGATTCAAATCCATCCCTCCTCCAACTAAATTAACGGGAATCGGTTCAGGGGTGTGTGAGCGACCCTCGATTCCCACCAAACCACGAGCATTTAAAATTCTTTGCGAGAGGCAAGATGGCTTTTCAAGGCGAATGGGAGCAGGGGTTTTAGAAATGAGGGAAGAAATAGTAGAATCTATGGCCCAGGACGAATTCCCGAGCAGGAAATGCTTATTAATGTGCAGGAGCAATTCCCCCACAAACGGACCCGAGCCCGAAATGGGCGCGGCGGGAGAGGCCGCGGTGGATGACACCCCCCCTCCCTCCTCCGCCAACCCCCCCCCGATCCTTGCCGAATCGGCTCAGCTGAGTGCACTCGACATGGCCAGCTATTCGCCATGCTGGCAGGAATGAAAGGGGAATATGCAACAAATGAATACAAATGCGTGCGAAATGAATAACAAGATGGATACAAATGCGCAACAGATGGAAAATAAAATAGATGGCATGAATGAAAAAAATGGATGGAAACACAAACGAGATGAAAAACCAAATAAAAGAAATGCGGGGTGAGATGCAGCAAATAGGCCGAGGCCTGCAGGCGGGCATGAGAGGCATAATGGCAATTGCGAGGAGCGAAACGCGGGCAGTGGAGCTCAAAATGGCGGCGCCACGTGTGGGAGCGAACGAGCTGGGAGGGAGTGCAACGGCTGTCGGCCCCGCAATGGAGGCGGGGGAGGTCACAATAATTCGTGAGACGTGTAGCGAGAACACGTGGAGGTGACTACGACGGAAAAATTAATGGTGACAGAGACACGGATAACAAGGGAAGAGACGGAGGTAACGGAGTTGGCAGAGACGCAGGAAGAGAGACTACACGATAAGACGGGGTGAAAGAAGCACCCACACATGGAGGTAGTGGAGGACAATGAGGAGGAGCTCGGGGAATGTGTCGTGACCCGGTGCAAGCAGCCGCATGGCCTCCTTCAGGAATGGAGGGAGACGCTATGCTCCCTGAAGCGGATCTCGACCAGGTGGGTCCGGTCGAGCTTTGCGAGGTGAGGGGGCGAGTGCTGTAGACGGGTGCACGCGAAGCTTGGGGGGTTTTGAGACCCGGGAACCCTTGTGGTGACGCAAATCCCCAGCGTGGTTGTCCCGGTGTGTGTGTACACGAGTGTGGCAAAATGCGTGCTGAAAAGAGCGCATAGCAGGGGTGAAAGGCGTTGTGTGAAAGGGAACCGCGTGTGTGAGTAATAGGGTGTGCGAGGTTGCGAGTGAACCGAAGTGCGTGCCTCCAGCACGCCGAGTGTGGAAGAAGCACGATGTGTGAAAGAGACAGTGTGTGTAAGTGAAAGCGAGCTTGAGTGAAAAGGTGTGTGTGAGTGAGACCCCTGTGCAAGTGAAAGGGCATGCGTGGGTGAACGGCCGTGTGTGAGAGAGACCGTGTGTGTGAGGTCGCTGTATGTGAGGGCGATGGCGTCGGCATGCGGACACACAACCGCATGTCCGAGGTGTCATGGTGAGTTGTGTGAAGTCGTGGCACGTGGGAGTTTGTGCGCGAGAGTGCGACGACGACGGTGCCTGACGGTGGACAAGGGCCGAGTAACGGCCGTAGCTGCATTGGGGACCGTGCCGGGTTTGCACGGCAGCGCGCACGGGGTCCGTGCTGTGCGACGCACGAGGCCGCCACGCGCGCGCCTGCGGGAGTAAAGCCCGGTCCGTAAACGCACGCGGTGGATTTAGCCAATCCGCGGACGGACAGAAGGTAGGCTGGATGTGAATTTGGACCGGATGGGTTCTCCACGCAAGCGTGATTGTGAAGCTCCACGAGCAGAGCAATGTGCTGCGATGGGGAACCCCGAAACGACGAGGCTTGCTTGTTTTGCGCAGGGTGACGTCATGGCTGCACGTATGGTTGGAATCCGGCAGGAGGGGAGTCCTGCCGGATGGTACCGTCCGAGAAGGGACGAGGTGCGCGAAGCGCGAGCAGCTGCCATTACGTCACGGGAAAAGAAGCGCAGGTTGCGAGTTTCCGCGCTGGTGGCGCATTTACAAAAAAGAAGCAAGCCTCGCTTCGGGTGAACAGGATTCCGGGCAAGGGTGGAAGACCCCCCTGCCAGGGCACAGGACACAACTAGTTAGGGGGAAGCGTTAGCTTATCTAGACCGGCTCCATGGGCAGGGATAAGTCCTCATGGAGCCCGTGGAATGGAATAGTTAGAGGGATTGTAGTTGAGATTTAGGATGGAATATGGGAAATGATTTTTGGAGGACAGTGCGGACTTTGGATGTGTAGTGGGAGACGTAGCTTAGCTACGTAGATTAAATGGAACGTGCTACTAGTTTAAGGGATGACGAGGGAGCACGTAGAGTTAGGGGATGCAGTGAGAAGAATGGCAGTGATCAGCGATGTGTGACAAGAGAAGTGGAAAATGTACATGATGAGTGAGTGAGGGCCAGTGGCCTGAGTGTATGGAGCGAATGTGGTATGCATGGTGCGATGAGTGATTGGGGGGAGGAGTGACTCCACCCAAGTGACCACGGGTCAGAGTAAAGTGAGTTAGTGGTAAGTTAAATTTACAAAATGGAGGTCATTTTGCAGTTGGTGGGAACGTAGGCTCGAAACCCGTTTGGAGGGGTGCAGGAGCCCTGTTGACGGGCTGGGAGCGTGGCTGCGAACGGTATCGCATCGCTTAGTGGGTACCCGGGCACGGGCTAGTCGGCCGCGGTAGCCAAGGGTCCATGGGGGGCCGGGATAGTGTAGTGGGCACGGGTGGGCCTGCATGATGCGGGGCCCGGGGCGCCATTGGCCGCGTGGGCAGTGCATTGGGCACGGGCACCCAGGGAAGGGGCCTGGGGCGCCAGCCTGCACGTGAGCGTTACAGGGGAGTCGCCAGGGAGGGCACTCCCAGGTGTTTAGGAGCTGGTAGGCTCGGAGACAGTGTAGTGCCGGGGGTGCCATCGTTGGAGAATCGGCAGAGGGTAGTTCTGCCAAGGGAGCCACGCGTCCCAGCCATGAAACCGTGCAAGGGCACGAGGGAAAATTGGAGGGCGAGGCCGAAATTGTGAGGACACCAACACAGGCGACGGGAATCTTGGTTGTTAGAACCGATAGATTAAGCGAGAGGTGCTTTTGGAAAGCCCCGGAAGTTAACAGTTAAATGTGTTTAGGGTAGATAGGAAGTGTACCCCTCCGCACCATCCATCCTTCGCTCTCGTTGTGGGCCGCTGGACCACTTTGGGTTAAAGATCGCTGAAATCTGAGAAGGCCGTTCTGAGGCTTAGATTGGGCCTCGACACAGGAACTAGCTCTCCCTTATCCCCTCCAGGAAGGGAACGTAGGGGTTGGGAGTAGGCTAGGAGACAGGATAGGTTAGCCGGACAGAGGACGATAAAGGGGTTAGCGAGACGAATTATAGAAGGGGAAATAAAAATAAAATAAAACAAAAAAAATAAGATGGGCTAAATTGGGGATTTTTTGAAAACTAAGGGAGTGGGTATGGACAGAGACAGGCAAAGGGATATGGGAGGGAGACAGTAGGGTAGGTCCGAGCCTGCCTTCCGAGTGGCCAGCACCACCGCACTCCCTCCACGAACCTCATTACTGCAAGGCCTGTGCCGGTCATTCATCTGCCGCTGTTTTGCTGCAAGGCCTGTGCCGGTCATTCATCGGCCGGCTGTGTTTTACTGCAAGGCCTGTGCGGTCGTTCATCTGCCGGCTGTTTTACTGCAAGGTTGTGCGGTCAGCTTCACCACCGGCCCGTTTTGCTACAACGGCCTTGTTTTGCCTTGCCATGCCTTGTCTGCCTGCCTTTTGCCTTGGCTCCATGCCTGCTGCCCTGTTGCATTTGCCCCATTCATTGCCATGTGCGCTGTAGGCAGCCGCATCACGGGACTGCACTGGCAGCCCATGCACGTTTGTTTGCTGCGTCAGATCGTCGCGCGTGCTGCAGGGACTGCCCTGAGGCAGCCACATCACGGGACTGCATTGGGCGGCCCGTGCACCGTGTTAATCTCCATCCATCTACATTGCTTGTGTTTGCTTGCGCCAAGATCATCGTGCGTTCTGCAGGGCTGCCCTGAAGGCAGCCGCATCACGGGACTGCACTGGCAGCCCGTGCACCGTTTGTTTGCTGCGTCAGATCATCGCGCGTGCTGCGGGAGATGCCCTGTAGGCAGCCGCATCACGGGACTGCATTTGTGCAGCCCGTGCACCGCTTGTGTTCACTGCGCTCATTTCAAAGGGGGAGGCCTAGGAATGCGTGTGAGCAGCCGGCCACATTCCCTGACACCTGCATTATCCCACAAACCAGGACTGCGTGTGAGCAGCCTGGCTCCCTGCTTGTTTCCCACAGAGTCCATGGATCTGGGCCATGGTTAGTGTAAAATTAATAAGGATAAGGTTAAGGAAATTGTATATGAGTTGCTTCCCCTGCATGTGTGTCATCGCGCCGGCAATTTATTTAAGTCGTCTGTATGAGTGGGTTTGTTTAGTTAGTTACTCAGCCCGAGGTTATTTATTTTTGGGACACGAATACACTAAATGTCGCACTCAGGGATCCGAAGATAAAACGTACTAGGGGAAACTTACACATGATGGACACGAAAATTTGACGACTCGGGACGAGTCTGTAAAAAGGGGAGGGGGTAGTGTTACGGCTGTGGAAATTCGCAGAACACCATAAAGGTCCGTAGTTCAGTTAGATCGATACAGTCTGTGTTCAGTTAGATTTCCCCACCGTGTGTTTAATGGGATTTATTCGTGTTAACAGGGCTGTGATCCTTTGAGATAGTGTTTTTCTTTACTATCGTTATTTTGGACCAACCACATTTTAACCACCTTCCCGCTACGCCAACTGCCGATCCCCTTCTCACAAACCAAACCACAACCAACTCCGATCCCTTCTCCACAAACCAAACCACAACTCTCTATCGGTGGCGCGTGGATTTTCCTGCCTGGTTTTCCGCGCGCCGATCGGGGAGCTCGTTCGTCATTGGTCGGTTCGTGGAAGTGAGCGCTGGAGATAAGGAACGCCCCCTTTCTCGAAGCTTCCCGCAGGAGCTGGAAGGGGGCGGAGCGAAAAATGGGGAGGAGCGAGGCTTTGGAACTGGGGGATATAAGGGCACGCAGGACACCAGTTGGGGCTTTTTGTCGTCTTTGGTTGGTGGTCGTCTTCGTGGGGGTTCACTGGGGTCTTCTTCGTTGCATTGGGGTTTCGTCGTCGTCGAGGTGGTGCCTTCTCCTTGGGCGCGCCAAGTCGTGTGTGTTGTGTGCGGTGGTCGGGTCGAGGCGTGAAGGACGCGGCCGGGAGGCGCCGCTTTGCAGCTCTGCTGCGCAGCCTGCGCACCTGGGAGGAGAGCGCCGGAGAGAGCTCGCCCACCATCGCACCACGAGGGTGCAGGTAACCTGCAACGGTCTCGTGGGGTCCGTTCGTCAACCAGGCTCCACGCCATAAAGGTCTACGGACCTGTCTGGCGCCTCGTCTTTGAGGGTGGCCTTTTCCTTTCTTTTGAATGAATGTTGGTGGCGCCGTGTCCTGTAAGTAAAAACTGTTAAGTGACTAGATAATTGCTGATAGACGGTCGTAGTGCTTTCACCTTGCTCGTGTCTTTGTCCCCGCTCCGTGCATGATTGTTTGCCTGTATACGTGTTAATAAATGTGCTTGTTGTGAATGTTACCCGTTCGTCGTGTCTTTTTCCCCCATTGGAACGCCATATTGCATCTCGGAATATTAGTTGGGTTTTAAATACCCGTTAAATAGAATCGGATCCGGCGAGTCGGGCGATAATACCCGCTCGGTTATCACTGCAGAACGGAACGGACCGCTTGAGCGGTTCGTGTCCAAGCCGACCTGCGCCGAGGTATGGTCTCCCGGTAGGCTACCCGCGCAGGTACTTAGGTATATCGATATTCGGCGATTGACCCTATTTTGCGCGGGTAGAAAATTGGCTAGGCCGTGTGGGGTTGAAGACCACCCGTGACAGGGTTCCGGCGTTGTTCAGAAGGTCACGACTGAATTGTCCGTCCGGTGGGGAGCGGCTACTATTGGTGAAAAGCGGTCGTTCGCACGCCGTGGGCGCGAATTCGTAACAATATGTAGGTCATTTTGTTTTGAGATCAGATCCAAGATGGCCGAGTGGTGGCCATTTTGTCACTTAGATGTGTCCCAACCATTCTCAGACATGCATGGTCCGATTTTGTTCAAACTTGGCACAAGCACAGTACATGATGGTATATACCTGCACCTCCCTATATTTTGTGATCTCATCAGAGATGACTGACTGGTAGACTGGCGGTCATTTTAGTTGTACTGTACATAAATATGGGCTAGCCCTTTAACTTCGTACATCAAAATTACGAAAACAATGGGGGCGATGACATTTTACGTCTTTTTTACTTGTTATATGAAACATTGACACACTTATTTATTGATCTATGACTTTTATGAGTATTATTTTATTAAACATTGATATACTTATTTATTGATCTCCTGCACTATTATTATGAGTATTATTATATTAAACATTGACACTCATTTATTGATCTACGACTTTTATGAGTATTATTATATTAAACATTGATATACTTATTTATTGAGTGACTGCACTAATATGGAATAGGCAAAGCCTAGAAGCGAATGTAGAATTCTTCTTAAGGCCCTGTCACACCTTGACGATTTAGCCAGCATATGTCGACGTATGAAAAATTTGTCTAAAACGCTGGCACACGGTCGAATGACGTTATGGGATAAAAAAGTTTTGTATACGTTAAGAGCACGCTGAAGCACGCTGGTTACGTGTGTACGCTGTGTAATACGTGGCGTAACGCTGGCTCATACGTCGTAGTATGCCGAGCTCGTCGACAAATTTTACATGTTTGAATAATTTTAGACGTATGGCCAGCGTATGACTCACACGTTCCGCATACCTCGCTGGCGCATAAGTTGTAGGCACGTTACGCGATCGTTGACAACGTCGACACCACGTTACTTGTAAGTTACTCATAAGTCGAAACACGCCAAGTTGTAGTATGTTTTTTTTTTTTGTTGTTTTTTTTCTTCGGCATGACGGTGATGTTGACACTTCGATTTCTAGTGCGGTTATAATATAATTAATAGGCTCCGCGCGCAACGAATATAAATCATAAACCACACTAGAAATCGAGTGTCAACATCACCATCATGCCGGAAAAAAGAAAATAAAAACACATGGAGTCTGGAACACTGACGGGTTCCTCCTGTGAACCCCATTTTTATATACCAATTCCCCTAAACGCTGCCAATACGCCATTATATACGGTAGCTGTAAGTTAGAAACATCGTTCAGTTCGTTCTGTGTCGTCCGGAAGACGTCAATCAAATACGTCTAGATACGGTCAATGTGCGTTGGAACGTGATGTATAGGTCAGATAGACGTTACTCATAGGTTCAATAAGCACGTTACTTCATAGTAGTTAGAAATAAGTTTCGGGTACGCTAACATTACCTCTCGACGGTGTTCGACTTATGAGTAACTTACAAGTAACATGTGTCGACGTGTGTTAACGATCGCGTAACGTGCCTACATCTTATGGCCAACGCTATGCCAGCGTATGCGGACGTGAGTCATACGTTGGCATACGTCGAAAAATTTTCAACATGCTAAAATTTGTCGACGTACTCGGCGCGTACTACGACATATCGATATCAGGCTGGTCTAACTCTGTATAACAAACTACCATAACGTATTCGACGTGTGCCAGCGTTTTAGACAATATTTTTCATACTTCGGCATATGCTAGCCTAAAACACGGCAAGGTGTGACAGCGGCCTTGAATCGTGTCGCGAGCGGCAGCCTCTTAATAGGCTACGCCACGGGATTCGGTCGGATACACTGCCGCGCTGCTATGCATACGTTAGACTATCGTTGGCATACGTTGTGAACGCCGACAACACGCTCAGCATTCGTTTGGCTATAAGTTATCATAACTTATCTGCAACGTTCTGCTAGCATCGATTCTGAGTTACTAATACGTTATGCAATATGTCCAACTCGTTATGAATACGCCCAAAAACTTAAAAAACACTCAATAGTTCAGCGTACGCCAACGTTTTACATACATTTTGATACCTTGCCATACGCTGCTAAAACGTCAAGGTTGTGACAGGGCCTTTACATTCGATGCTGGCAATTTCCGGTTACTTCGGCCTGGGTATTCGGGATCAGCGCTCAAATAATGTAAATCACGATTTAAAAATTATTTTTTGATGATGCGGAGATATCTTTATTAAAATCAGTGGGAGGAAATTTACACCTGGTCTGAATGATTATCTCTTCGGTGTCTTTCTCATGTCTCCGACGAGTAGCGATGCTTTATCTCCCGCGGCACGCATCATTCCCCATGACAAAAAACGGACGGAGCACGCAAAAGGGTCAGTATAGCAGACGACACGGATTCCAAATTGCCAGGTTATTGTGTTGTGTTTTTGTTGTTTCCTATTCTCTCATGTGCACGCGTTGAGTATGAAGCTCACAACGTTCGCGATTTATGAGTATTATGATATTGAAAATTGGTGTTCCTTTTTAATGATCATCTCGAGTGTTACTCTGATATGTTATTTTAAGTACTAGCAAAACACAACTCGTCGCTTTGCTGATGTGGAATAGTAAGGAGGGCAGAGAAAGAGGGAGGAAGAGAGAGAGAAGGGAGGGGGGAAAGAAAAGAGGGGAGGAAGAAATGTGGGAGGGAGAGAGAGAGGAGGGACAGGTGGGGAAAGGAGGGAGGGGAGAGATAAAGGAGGAGGAGATGGAGGAGAGGAGAGGGGGGGAGGACAGGAAGGTGGGGGGGTGAGGAGGGGGGGCAAACAGGGGTGGGGAGTGAGAGGGGTGAGGGAACAAAGGGTGGTTCTGTTAGAAGGGGGGAAGAGAGAGGAAGGAGAGCGAGGTGGGTAGAGTGATGCCTCACCAAACGTCGATAAACAATCTGGGAGGGCAGGGAGTGGTGGGAGCGAGGAGGATGCAGGAAGGGGGAAGTGGGGAGAGGATTTGAGAGTAGGTAAGCATGAAGGGAGAGAGGGTTCTTGACTTGCGTTTGGTAGTGGGACTTGTGGAGAAGAGGGAAGGGGGATAGTGTAGGATTGAATGAAATGGAGTACGTTAAAACAGCACATAAGTACAGCATGCGGAGACCGCCCGGAGATGTCCATGGGAGAGGGGAGGGAGTTTGGGAGGAGGTAAGCGTGAGGGGAGGGTGAGGGAAAGCAGCGTGAAGGGATGGGAAGGCAGCATGAAGGGAAGAATGTGGCCAGTGAGAGAGACAAGAGGCTAGGCGTCGAGGGTGTGGAATGGAACGGAGCGTGAGGGAGGGAGAAGAGAAGGGTGATAAAATGTGCCAACACAGCAACAATTTGTTTTTAACCGCCGGTTCTAATAATACCGGCGGTGAGCGTTTAAAACCACATATATGCCTGGCAAAGGCCTGCCTTCATGACATCCATGCCATGCGTGCTTGCCACATGCAGCGCACCTTTGCACCCCTGAAGCTCACTCATTCCGAATCTGATTTGTACATGCTGCACCTCTGGGGGAAAGCCATTTTAAATTCAAACCTAACCCATCAGTCCTTATAGTTCCCTAATAGAGGGGGGGGTAGAAGGGAGAGAGAAGGCAGAGGGGTGAGGAGGAGAGAGGCTTACCACCTGCCCTAACACTCACGGCAGCGTCACTGTCCTGTTCATCCATCGGCGCAGTCCGTCGCTCCAAAGCTGGCCCGCCGGCTTCACTGACCTGGGGACTTTAACGTGGTATGCCTCATGAGGCTAACCAAACACTGCTTTAGCCCTGGAGCCGGCACGCGCCGTCCGGTGCTGGCAGAGCTTACCACACAGCGATCTTCCCACTCAACCTACGCCACACCGAGACGTTGCTAAGCCCCGGATCACCCCCCGACCAAAGCCCACCCAAGGTCCGAGATGGTCTCTAGGAAGCACTACCATGGCGTCGCGCCCATCGGTCATCAAACCCCTCCCAAGGGCTCTAATCTGGATCGCGCTCTCCAGAGCGGCGAGAGAGTAGAAGGTCACTGGACGAGATAAAGGCGTCGGTAAGTAGATAGAATGAACGAGGCGTGCGCAAGGGAGAGAAGGGGCGCGTTGGGAGAGAGGTTCTAAGGGACGTGGAGAACAATTGACGAGAGGCCAGCCCGGTGGCCAGCGAGCCGCAGATCGCGGCGCCAGAGAGAGTTAGAGAGTGTGGGAGAGAGAAGAGGCATAGAGGCGGTGGAGAGGGAGAGCGAGCTGAGAGTCGGGACGAGAGACGGTAAGAGGGTGGGAGGGAACATAGCTGGTAGAGAGAATGAGGGTGGGAGACGAGTGGGCAGAGAGGAGAGGATGGAAGATAGCGCCGCCGGTCCGGGGTAGAGAGACATATGAGAGGCGGTGGAGAGAGACGGTAGAGGGGAGACGGATCTACTCCACTGCCTTGCTAGAGCGAGACATGGAGAGGCATGCGCGGAACCGGGAGAGAAGAGAGAGAGAGAGCAGGACGAGAGGACGAGAGAGGAGCGATCGTAAGAGGGTGGCGAAAGGTACCGATCGGCCACAAGGGCCGTGGGAGAGAGACCAGACGCGGTGAGAAGAGATAGGCGTGGTAGAGAGAATGAGTAGGGGTGTGAAGAAGAAGAGGTATGAGCGGGGGAAAAGACCGTAAGAATGTCGGAAGACCATAGAGACGAGAGGCGTGGGACGAGAGAGAAACGAGAAGGGTGGTCGACGACGAGACCAGCAAATGAGAGGGGTGGCTCGAAAGAGAAAGAGGAGGGGTGGACGAGAGACAAGCGAGAGGGGTGACGAGAGGAACGACAGGGCTAGTCGTCTGCACCAGAGAGAGAGTACCCGGCGGTGGAGGAGAGAAAGAGAGGTTGGAGGAGAACAGGAGTGGAGTGGGACAGGAAAGAGAGGGGTCCGGTAGAGAGACACAAGAGGGGCTGTGGCAGAGAGACACGAAGAGAGGTGCGGAGAGATCAAACAGACAGGGGTGCGAGATGAGAAACGAGAGAGACGGTGGCGACGGAACACGAGAAGGAAGAGAGACCGTCGACGCGAGAGAGACAAGGGGAGGTGTGACGAGAACAGAGGGTGGTGAGAGAGAACGAGAGGAGGTGGGCGAAGAGAAGAGAGGCTTGGACGAGAGACGAGAAGGGTGGGAGAGAGAGATGCAGAGCGAGAGATGTGAGGAGGAACAGAGAAAGAGGGGGAGGATGGAAGAGAGAGAGAACAAGAGGGGTCGGAGAGAGAGAATGAGAGCGAGGACGGGAAGAGAGAGAGAGGAAGAGGGGGAGACGAGAGGTAGAGACGAGAGGGATGGAGAGCGAGAGAGAAGAGAGGCAGTCGGGAGAGAGAAGAAGAACGAGAGTGGTGGGCGGAGAGAGAATGAGAGGGTGGAGAGAGAACGAGAGGGTGGGAGAGAGATGAGGAGCAGAGGGATGAGAGAATGAGGACATGGAGGAGGATTGCGAGAGAGAGAGGAGGAGAGAGGGGTGGGAGAAGAAGAGACGAGAGGGTGGGAGAAGAGAGAGAAGAGAGGGGTGGGAGAAGAGAGAGACGAGAGGGGTGGGACCCAGCGGATCGGGAGAGAGGAGACAGCTCAGGAACACCGAGCATTCAGCGTAGGAGAGAATACCGGCTCCGAGAGGCACTGGGCAACGAGAGGAGACTACAACCCCACGACGGCTGGGACGAGAGTCCGAGACATGAGAGCCGACGAGTAGGGATGTCGGGAGAGACGACGAGAACCAATGAGAACCGAGAGGGTGGGAAAGGAGATATGGCAGAGCGAGACGGGAGAGATGAGAATCGAGACCGAGAGGGGGCGCAAAGGGCCAACGACGTAATGTAGAGTCGCGAGAGCGGTAGTGCACGGCACGACGACAGCCTAAGAGGCAGGAGAAGGGAGGCGTGCAGGGACCGAGAGAGGAGAACAGAGTGGACAGGTGGAGAAGGAGATGAGAAGAGAAGAGCGAAGCACTGCAGAGAGAGAGAGAGAGAGAGAGGGGTGGAGAGAGAATGAGAGCTGAAGGGATGGAGGACGAGAGAACGAGAGAGAACGCCGGACGGACCCGAGAAGCGGACTACTAGGCGTGGGAGAGAAGCAGAGTATGAGAGCTGAGAGGCCAGTGGAGGACGAGAGATGAGAGACCGCACCCGACGGGTTGGGAAAGCTGATGGATGAGGGAATGGAGACCTCGGAGCAGGGGTGACGAGAGACTGGCCGGCGGGACGAAATGGAGGACGAGAGGCGGTATGGATGAGAGAATGATGACAGCGAAGAGGGGTGGAAGAGGGGTGAGAGAGGGGGGGGGGAGGATGGCACGGCCCGTGGGGAGAAGACGGGGGGAAGAACGATCATGATTTGGAGGAGAGAGTAAGGAGGGGGAGAGGGGGTTTCAGACAGGTGAAACACCGGGATGACATTTTCTAACTGGATCAGGATTCAAACCTAGGCTAGACAGCTTAGAGCATACCTTTTGGCTATCCTGCCATGATATGGCTATTCATTGCTTTGTAACAACTGAAAACATTTTTTACTCATTGTTATCATCTAATTTATTTTACTTCCTAACTCCGGACATGTCCTCATGGAGAACTGCA
The DNA here is from genome assembly GCA_035128595.1 of Eptatretus atami. Classification (NCBI taxonomy): domain Eukaryota; kingdom Metazoa; phylum Chordata; class Myxini; order Myxiniformes; family Myxinidae; genus Eptatretus; species Eptatretus atami. Next base: position 17,165,347 of record CM068961.1, on the reverse strand, counting down.
CCAAGTTATCGCCATGGAAACTTGTAGATATCGAAGCTTGAAGAGCGCTCCAAGCAAGCACTTAAACGAAATATTTGGATAAAGTTTTAAAAACGAAACGTTTGATTAGCTCTGCCACCGAAAGTGGATGGAGGTTGTTTACACCCTGTCTGTCCGTCTGTTTGCTTGTTCGTTCACAAAATATCTCAAAAAGTTGTGGACAAATTTGGACGAAATTTGTTGGAGAGCTTGGATATGTTAGGTCAGGTCAGGTATGGGAGCATGCGGTGGAGCAGCGTGTCACTGCGTCCACTTTCTGCAGGTATTCCAGAGGTCTCCGTTTGGCCATCCCCCAGGCAGATGCCTGGCCCATCCCCATCTCCTTAAAATGCTGATCAACCTGCTGCAACCACGAGTCATGTGGTCAGCCCCTTGGCCTCCTCCACTCACAAGGTTCCCTCACTGAGAGAATCTGATGAGCAGGATCAGCGTCAGGAAAACGAGCCAAATGACCATACATCCGCAGCTGACACTCACGGACTATGCAGGTAACAAATCTCATTTGAGTCTCAGCAAAAGCTGGTTGGACACAAAGTCTGACCAGCAATAGCCAAGGATTCTCCAAAGAGATCTGGTACCAAAATAATTAAGTCTCCATCTCAGATCTCTGGTCAGGGTCCAAATCTCACATCCGTAGAGCAAGACTGGAAGTACCAAGGACCTGAAGACTCGGATTTTCGTCCTCCTGCACAGGTACCGACAGCGGCACACCTCATGTTCCAGTGAATACAGGACTCCCCAGGCCCGACCCAGACGTCCATTGACCTCTGGCTTTCAGCCAGCCAAGACATGAGTATCACTGCCAAAGTAAGAGAATCTCTCCCCGACCTCAACATCCTCACTACAAACAGGTACAGACAAGATAGCAGCATCCAAGATGGCATTGAAAGCCTGGAGCTTAGTTTTGACCCAGGAAACCCGTAATCCCAGTGGCTCCGACTCTTCATTCAGCACCTCAAGGGCCCCTAAAAGGATATCCAGAGTCTCCGCAAAGATGACTGCATCGTCTGCAAAATCAAGGTCAGAGATCTTGACATTCTCAAACAATGCAAAGACCTTGCCTGACACTGAGAGCAGCGTCACCCCTCAGTAGTTGTTGCAGTCCTGGCAATCACCCTTCCATTTCTCGAGAGGGACAACAAGGCCCCTCTTCCAGTCAGTTGGGATGATGCCTGTGTTCCAGGCAGAGCACAGAACCGCATGCAATGACACGAGCACAGCATTTCCACCAGTCATGAGAAGTTCAGCATGGATGCCACAGATCCCAGGAGCTTTACCGAATTTCAAATGGTTCACCGCGGTCTGTGTTTTCCACAAAGGAAGGTGGATCACAGTTGCCGAAATGATTTTTTTTGACAAGGCCAAAATGATTTGATTTTGGTGAAGATCCAAATCTGGATCTGGATCCGAGAATTTTTCAAGTGATTTGTCACCAATGAGAGATTGGCCAAAAACGACATATAGCGGGATATCTCAAAAAAGTTGTGGACGGATTCGGACGAAACTTGGTGGATGAGTTGGTTTCGTGACAAGAACAAGCCGATTAAATTTTAATTCATGTCCGAATCCAAATCCAGGCTATCTGTGGAATACAAAACGTAAACAACAAAAAGAGCAATCAGAGATTGCAGAACCTTGCCAGGACTTGTTTTGTGTGGCTTTTGTGTAGTTTTGTTTGGTGTATTTTGTGTGGTGTTTGTGTACCGGTGTGTTACGTAATTAATAAGAGACATAATTAGAACTGCCACTTTATAACTGCTGGCAGTGATGACCGGGTACCAAGACGTCCCGCTTTGATGCAACCCTGCTTTGAACGGACACCTGACCCTGACCCATGACGTTTATATTATTCAGTTGAATTCAGAATGGGTTAAAAGAAATTCAATTCAGAGCCTGGTGTTGCCTCGTGGTTAGGGTGGTGGCTTGGGATCCTCGGGCTCCTGAGTTCGAGCCCCGCTGGCCACTGAATTAACATCAGGGGGTTGACTCAGCCTGTCATCCTTCCGAAGGTCGGCGAATAGCACCAGTATACTGGTAATTATCCTGCGTGTCGAAGACGACTAAAGGTTGGCGTCAGGAAGGGAGCATCCCGGCCGTAAAAAACATTGCCACAAGAAAAGGGTACCATGATTGGAGCCCGCAAAAAGCTGACCCCTGCTCAGGGAGAAAAGGCATTAAAATGGTGTGATGATGATGATTGAAAGAAATTCAATTCAAATGTAATGAAAGACCAAATTAAATAGGTACAGTCCTGCATTGGAGTAATCAGAAGGAACCTGAACAAGCAAAAAGCATATATGACTTCATCAAGAGGAACCTGGATAGGGTTCACATTTCAGCTGCCCCTCCTCTACCCTCAAAGACATCCAGGCAAAAACAAGTGAGCCTTATTAAAAAAAGAAAAGACAAAAGAAACCAGATCAAAAACATGCGTCCGATTAGGTTGAAAGTTGAAAATTTTCAGATTTATATTGATGATTTTAGAAGTTTGACCTTGAGTTGAGCATTGACCTTTTGTCCTCAAAATAGTTTGTTTCCCAATTCCGTGATGGACGATGCAAATCCAGTTCAACTTTCAAGTTAATAGGATGTAAATTGATGATTTTTCAGTTGGAAATTGCTGATTTTAGAAGTTTGACCTTTGACCTTTTGATCTCAAAAATAGTTGGTTTCCCAATTCAGTAATGCACTATGCAATTCTTGTATAATTTTCAAGTCAACCGGTTGAAAATCGATACTTTTCAGATAAAAATTGATTTTAGGAGTTTGACCTTGAGTTGATCTTTGACCTTTTCATCTCAACAATAGTTGGCTTCCCAATTCAGTGATGCAATATGCAAATCTTGTTCAAATTTCAAGTCAGTCGGATGAAAAATGACGATTTTAGAAATTTGACCTCAAGGTGACCTTTGACCTCAAAATCAATAGGCTTCTCAGTTGAGACCTGTAGTTTTGTGAGACCTGTAAATGAAATTTTGTGAAGATCGTTTTTAAATTGTGACCTGTAGGTGATTGATAAACAAACAGACAAACAGACCTAAATGCAATACCCTCTCCTCCGGCGAGGGTAATAAACTAATCAGCCTGGCCGAGGTTTGCGCTCCACTGAGTGCCCTTCGATGTTTATTAAATGTATCTATGTCGAAGTGATGGGTCATATAATGAAAGAATATCGTACAAAAATGGGAAACATGGTGTAAAATAAAATTGCACATTTTAGCAGGTGAGCCACCAGAGGAACCGCATGACAACACGAGGCCAAACAAAGGTAAGTTGGGCCTGAACTTTGTTCAAGTTGATCAATATATTCAGTGATAGTGCAAGTACTTTTGCCGTGAATGGCCATGGCTTGGAAACCAACAAGCAGCTTGAAGAGTGCTCGCCAAGTGGCTTAAGCACTCAAGCAAGCACTCCAACAAAACGATTGAGAAGGAACGGCTGGCTTGGCAAACGATTAGCGATCGGCAATCTGTCATATCAACACCATGCACCCGGAATGTCAAGAAATGGCTGAATTGGACAAATGAGAACTTTTTATAGCATTTGTAAGTGCTGCCGAGGTCAGTAAAGAAGTTTAAATTTTGAAATTTGGCAAAGATCAAGAGATTTTTGAGGTTAAGGTATGTGTGGAAATGAAATAAAGCCATGAACGCTGGCGTCTCCGGGTGTTTATAAGCATTGCAATGTATCCAGCGATTTGTAGGTATGATGATGAGACATTAGATATGAGGGAGGAAAGTGAAAATATAAACTATTGTTAAGAAACCATTGAGGCCTGTTCCAAATTAAGGCATTGTTTAGCAGGCCAAAAAAAAAAGGGGGAACAAGTCTGAAGACGACAATGTATGGTTCACGGGCGGTATTTGACGATGTAGATTGTTTCAGAAGTCAAGGATGAGACAATGTGATAATTTTTGACCAAGTTATAAAAATGATCAACATGATATGGTACGAGTGACAGGTTATTATTAGCTGCAAAATGTCGAAAACCCAGTTTCGTTCAACAACTTTCAAAATTTGACCTTTGCATAACCTTTAAAGGTCACAAAACAATGTTGTGGACATTAAAATAAGGAAACAGGATACGTGCTATAGCTTATTGTAGTTCGTCGAAGAAGGTCGAAAACCCAGTTCGATTTCCACAACTTTGAAAATTTGACCTTTGTGGCCTTTAAAGGTCAAAGGTCAAGGATTATGACCTTTGTGCAAAACTTCCTCTGGAACATTCCAGGAACAATATAAATCATATAGGCTATATGGCATTTCGCACTCCTCGGATTATTATCCATACTTTGATGAAATCAGCGTAAAAACAACTTGAAGGGGGTTCACGGGCAAGGTGTTCGAGATAGAGCAAAATGGTTTGAGGCTTTAGGTGGGAATGACCTCAAGATTATGCATAAAAAATATTGTCATCCTAGCTCTCAAAGTTTGGCGGTCGTATGATTTTTTGTCAAAATTCGCAATTGTCTAAGTTTTGACCTGTGACCTTGACTTTGGGACGAAAATGAAAAATCGACAACGACAAGTTTAGATAATTCATTTTGCTATTCAAATACCGAAGAACCCATTCCATTCAGTCAATCCCAAGGAGAAGATAGATTTTAAATCCGACTACCCCTAAAATGGCTATTTTTGGGCGTGGCTCCGCCCACAATGGGCGTAGCACGCCCTCATCCAGGAAAACACAACTAGACATTGATATCGAACACATAACCAAGTTTCATCAAGATCGGATCAAAGTGCAAGGAGTTATGCTCTGGACAGACAGACAGACAGACAAGCCGTAGGCGGACATGGGTAGTCGGCCGTTGCTAGGCAACGGAGGGGGCCATAGCAACGGTTCTTTCTCACACATAACTAGGACATACCATGAACCTACCATACCAGTTCATGTATATCTGACTCATAGTCTCTGAGATATAACGAACTTCGTTTTTTTATTGTTTTCGACCAGGGTTCATTCAAAGTCTATTCTCTCGACAGTTTTCATAGGATCCGGCTGGAAATTTTGACAATATGGCTGAATGTACTGCCCACAGTCGCTCGTGGCCCGATTTTGATTTTCGAAAAAATAATTTTTTCATGATTTTTCTAAAAATTTCAAAGTCCCGTTACTAGCAACGGTGGTGTCCATAGCAACGGTTCCATTTGCACACAACTAGGTCATGGATGAACCTACCACCAAGTTTCATCGAAATCGCCATTGTATTAACTGAAATCGCCATTTTAAATACTGATAAGGGTAGAACAAATCTCAAAAAAAAAATTTGGAATTTTTTTTTTTCGACTCGATCGACTACCGAACAAACATATCGACGAAATGAATAAGGGTAGAAAAAAAATCTCAAAAAATAATTTTTTGAGATTTTTTTTTCCGACTAGATCGACTACCGAACAAGCCGGTAGGCAGACATGGGTAGTCGATCAAGTCGAATTTAGTCGTTTTTCAGCCGTTACTAGCCAACAAAGCGTCCATAGCACAGTTCTTTCTCACACATAACTAGGACATCCCATGAACCTTCCATACCAGTTTCATGTATATCTGACCCATAGTCTCTGAGATATAACGAACTTGGTTGTTTTGTTTTTTTCGACCAGGGTTCATTCAAAGTCTATCTTCTCGACAGTTTTCATGGAGCGCGGCTGAATTTTTGTCAAGGAGGCTGAATGTGTTGCCACAAACGATCATAGTTTGATTGTGAATTTCGATATTTGTATTTTTTTAGATTTTTTGAAAATTTCAAAGGCCCGTTGCTAGGCAACCGAGGGGTCCATAGCAACGGTTCCAAACGCGCACAACTTGGTCATGTTGAACCTACCACCAGAGTTTCATCAAAATCGGCCTACGATTAACGGAGAAGTACTGGCTCGTTGGACAGACAAACAGACAGACAGACAGACATAACGACGGAAAACCTGACAATAAGGGTAGATAGTCGACTACCCAACAGACAGACATAACGAATATAGTGGTCACTCTGGCTGGCGCTTGTGAACCAATTAAGACCCTAGCGAGGGACAGCAAGGTGACCAAGGAGAATGCCTTGATAAATGATAATTAAATAAGGCATTAATTATCTTCAAAAGAAGTGTTTGCATTTACCCAAACACCCAATTTTCATTCATGCACTATCTTGGAGTTCCCTCAGTATGCATGCAAAGTTTGGGGCTGCTCGGTTTCATGGTTTTGGAGATGTGGAGGAGATGGACGGACTAACTGACTGACTGACGGACGGACACTGACATTTATTAATATAGATAGGTATACCTTTTTAGGGTTGCCAGGATGGCATCGAGGAATGCACACTCACCTCTAAGCTGTCTAGCCTGGGTTCGAATCTCGATTCTCGACCCAGCTTTGAACAGTCATCCCAGTGTATCATAGGCCATCATATCTCATCCCAAACTCTAATTGGCTTGATTCATCAATGTGTGTGCTGTTCCGAGGACGGACATTAAACAGGGAATCCTGTCTGCCGGCATTAGTTGGTGGATGTTAAAGATCCCATGGTGTCCTTCGTGAGGAGGAGGTGAGCTATCGGTGGCACCATGGCAAATTCCAAATTCCTGCCCTGACTACTGCTGGGAAGGCAATGGCAAACCATCCAGTATAACCCTTGTCAATAAACTGCTTCAGCAGCACCAATGCTCTGTAACAGAGTAAGGTACATCAAATCAGTGATACCATTTTAATGATGAGCTGCAGTATAAACACGAGCAAATACCACCCGACGCTTCGCTGACGGGAACACTAGAATGGGGGGGAAAAAGAGGGGGAAAAGAGAGAGAATTTTTGGTTCATGTTCCCACAATTTCTGGAACTGGTACACTCAAAGATTTTGCAGATGTGGCAATGGATTAACATTATAAACTCTGTTGTGTAATTCTGTGTACAGCTGTTCTGACATGAGTTTGTTTTGTGTGTGTGTGTCGGTCATTAAGCATAACATTCATTATCTTTACAAACCCCACCTCCACCCCTCACCTTTCTCTGTGCTGTTTTTTTTTCATGCTCCCTCTCTTCCCTCCTCTCCCTCTCTCCTCTCTCTCCTCTCTCTCTCTCATCTCTCTCACTCTCTCGTCTTCTCTCCATACATAGAAGACGATTTGTAGAGTTCAGCAGTGGGTTATCATCAGTATCCTTCCAATTATATTTCGTGCCGGACATGACTGCTCTAACTCGATCACGTTCATGAACGTATGCGAACATTATACAGTCACCCGTATCATCTTACATCCGCACGAGTGCAGGTGATTATGGCTGCACTCCGCATCTCTCTTCTCTGTCTCTCTGTCTCGCTCTGGACTTATCTGGACAGTGATTATGTCCGAGCGGAGTTTATCTCCGTACGTGTCCGATGGGTTTGTCTCCGTACGTGTCCGGATGGGAGTTTGTATCTGGCGTGTCCGGATGGGAGTTTGTATCCAGACGTGGCCGAGCGGGTGTTGTTCTGACGTGTCCGGGCAGTGTTTTTGTCTGGATGGGAGTTTGTCTCCGGACGTGTCGGGCGGTGTTTATGTCCTGACCTGAGTTTGTCTCCGGACACGTCCAGGCGGTGTATGTCCTGACTGAGTTTGTCTCCGGACACGCCAGCGGTGTTTATGTCCTGACCTGAGTTTGTCTCCGGACGCGTCCAGGCGTGTTTATGTCCTGACGGGAGTTTGTCTCCGGACGCGTCCGTGCAGTGTTATTTCTGACTGGAGTTTGCTCGCGGACGCATCCAGGCGGTGTTTATGTCTGACGGGAGTTTTGTCTCCGACGCGTCCGTGCCAGTGTTTATTTCCTGACTGGAGTTTGTCTCGATGTGTCGGGCAGTGTTTTTGTCTGGACGGGAGTTTGTCTCCGGACACGTCCGGGGCGATGTTTGTCTCCGGAGCATTGGCTCCGGGCGCGTTTGAGCGGTATTTATGTCGGGCGGTGTTTGTCTCAGACGTATCCGGCGGTGTTTATGTCTGGACGGGAGTTTGTCTCCGGACGTGTCCGGACGTGTCTGGATGGGAGTTTGTCTCTGGATGTGTCCGGATGGGAGTTTGTCTCGCGACGTGTCAGGATGGGAGTTTGTCTCTGGACGTGTCCTGGCAGTGTCTATGTCCAGACGGGAGTTTGTGTCCGGCGGTGTTTATGTCTGGACGGGAGTTTGTCTACGGACATGTCCACGGTGTTTGTCTCTGGGTGGTTTTGTAGTTATGACCGGTAGAAAAATGGATTTCAGACATGGTTTTGTTTCCATCTTCATATTATTCTCTGCAAAATCATTTTGATGAGACATCATTAATCATAATTAATGCTCCAACACACGTCTCCCTTCCCTTCCTCTCACTTCACACTGTCTTCCCTCACCCCCCCCCGCCCCCCCCCGCCTCACTCTCCTCCCTCCTTGCTCCCCTCGCTCCCTCCTCGCTGTCTGCTCTGGACTTATCTGGACGGTGGTTATGTCCGAGCGGAGTTTGTCTCCGTACGTGTCCAGATGGGAGTTTGTATCTGGACGTGTCCGGATGGGAGTTTGTATCCAGACGTGCCGAGCGGTGTTTGTCTCTGAACGTGTCCGTTTCACGTTTCAGAATTTCACCTCCCTCTGTGCCTTGTATTTATTGTTACTTTTTAAAATGCTTCTCTACACCGCGCTCTTACACCCTCCCTCCTCTCTTCCCCCTCTATCTCCTCACTCTCCCTCCACCCCTCTCCATCAAC